>JAUJPP010000012.1:20535308-21746141 GCA_030562195.1 Nipponacmea schrenckii | reverse complement strand
AGGATACGAAAAAGTATTCTGATATTTCAATATTAAAAATTGTGAAGAAATTAAGAGTATAGTGTCAAGTCTATTCTAAAAATTAAGATGAAATGCAGACAAATCATCTAAGGAGTGCTTTTATCTGAGGTAGTCAAATGCTCCAATTCGTAAAGCTAATTGCTGCAGATTTTGAAGCTAGGTAATGTACAAGTACAAAGTTCAACATTGTAAAGATGTGATACAAGAGAGGTTGCTTTAAGTCAAGGATAAGTATGAAATTGTAATTGCTTGACAATGTAAGATGTGATACAAGAAAAATGCTATTGCAGTCAAGGTATAAGTACAAAGTTTAATAGCTTGACATTGTGAATATGTGAAACAAGAATAGTGTTTATTGCAGTCAAGGTATAAGTAGGAAGTTTGTAACATCTTGACATTGTAAAGATGTGATACAAGAAAGGTTGCTATTGCAGTCAAGGTATAAGTATAAAGTTCGTAATAGCTTGACATTGTGAAGATGTGATACAAGAAAGATGGCTATTGCAGTCAAGGTATAAGTCCAAAGTTTGTAAAGCTTGACATTGTAAGATTGATACAAGAAAGTTGCTATTGTAGTCAAGGTATAAGTCAAAGTTGATAATAGCTTGACATTGTGAAGATGTGATACAAGAAAGATGAGCTATTGCAGTCAAGGTATAAGTACAAAGTTCGTAATAACTTGATATTGTGAAGAACAAGTTTAGTAGAATTGCAAGAACCATAGACTGTCTGACTGTAAAGTGAAAGTATACCTGATATATTATATATAATGACCTCTTGTAGTGAATTACTTTAAACATTTTCAAAATCTATAATTCCTATTAAGGTTGTTAATAATAACTGGTTTAAAAGGCAGGTAAAAGCTCAGATATAAGATTAAAAGAAATCTTGTTATTCAGCTAGAAACACAGATAATGGATAATGCTTTGTGTGGTTTCCTTTTAGAGAGGTGGAATGAATGAATGAAGGAATGAATGAATGAATACAATGGGTTATTCTTTCCTTGTATTTCTTTGTTAGAAATAAATGAAGGAGGAAAAGTTTATAGAAGACTGGAGTGAGTGAAAAGATTAAAGGATAGATGGATGAATAAAGATTTAGCTTTCCTTTGGTTAAGTGGAATGAATGAATGAATGAATGAATGAATACAATGGGTTTTTCTTTGCTTGTATTTCTTTGTTAGAAAAAAATAAATGAATTAAAATTTATAGAAGACTGGAGTGAGTGAAAAGATAGATGGATGAATAATGAATTAACAATTTATAATTCTATTTGGCTTTTCTTTTGCTAGCAAGAATGAATGAATAAATGAATGAATGAATGAATGAATGAAATGAATAATAATGATGAATAATGAATAAAGAGATAAAGGGATCAGTAAATGAATAAGCAATGGAACAAATGAAATGAAAAAAAGAAATCATATGAATGAAGTTAATAAGCAAACAATGAATGAATGAATGAATGAATAAATGAATGAAATAAATCAATAAGCCAACATGAAGTAAAGAATAAAAAAAACTTGATAATGACATCTCAACCTTAATGGTCCAACCGTTTTTAGATTGGAACAAAACCTGCCCGGAACAATGAACCGAACTTAAAAAATCATTACCTTTGAGAAAGACTACCTGTAGCAATTCCCAAGTGAATTCAGCTTTATGATTGCATAGTATATTCAGTTCTCCTGTTTTAGAGATTAGTTAGGTTCATTAATTATTTACGATTTTGATGCTTTATCAACACGTTTTTGTGTTGGGGTTATGTTACACAAGTAGAGACGTTCTTTTTTGAGGGGGTTAGTCTCATTTGGAATAGGGGGGAGCCCAGTATAGTAGATTCTTGCTCACTGACGTAAAGGTATAGGCCCTGGGGTCAAATCCAAAACAAAGGTTGAGACAAAATTGCTAGTTTTTCAACTGGATCTTCCCTTGTCAGTGATGACATAGAAAAAGCGTCTAGTTGTTGGAACAGACAATAAACCAAGGCCTTGTGGATGTTAAAGATCCCTCGACAGATAGAAATTGACAAATTTCGCTGTTCTGTGTCGTTCATTGAACACTCTATGGGGTTAACCATCTTTACAAGCCTTTCAGAAGCTGAAAACACCCCCCCCCCTTCCCATAGGGCAAGCACTGCCTTTATTAGAAAAGCGATAAGCTCAAACATAAAGATGTCTGCAAACAAAAGTTTGTGAAACCTTTGAAGTAAATTTTGAATAATTTAGTTGCCTTTTCAAGTTCTCTTTACAATAACATCCATTTTCCTATTTCAATAGAACCACATAACTATACAGAAATGGTTTTCAATGGAGGCAAGACTTTTTGTCACTTAAATATGCAAACTGTTGCGCATAAACAAGCATATGCTTGTTACATAGAAATTATGCATAAGACAATAGTATTCAACCATTTGAATCACTTCCTTGACTTAAAAAGGGGAATTTTATGAAATACTGTTAGATAAAGTGTTTTTTTTAAGCCATTTCAAAACCTTTTTAATGTGATTTGTAGCCTTTTTTGACATTTTGAATCCTTTATCGAACATCAACTTAACATGGGTTGTTTTTTAAATGTAGGAACAATATCTGTAGTTTCATATGGCGTAGAGCAGCCATTGTGCTTACTTTGCATGCTTGCCTTTGATTGTAACAGCGAACATAGGCTACTTTGAAATGAAAATCCAGTAAGTAAATGCTAAATTATGTTTGTTTTAAAATCTGACTTAATTCTTAATTCTAATGTCCTTAAATTAGGTTCCTCATTGTCCACTGCATGTCTTCGTTCAAGATTAAAAACGAAAAAAAAATGGATGAAAATTTAGTCTTGAATTTATTAATTCTGCAAAACTTCATTGACAGTCAGACATTTAAAACCCTCTATGTATTGATATGCTGGCAAATTTTCATCATTGTGTTCTACATAGCTTCAGAAATAAGATGAAAATGACGGAATCCAGCTACATATTGAATGTGATAAAAATCTCCGAGTGGAAAGTTGACAAAGTTAAGAAAAATCCGAGATAAATATATTCAAGATTCGGAAATCTGTTTTCTAGATAATTAAATTATATTTATCAATGATATAAAACAGTTATATTTCATCTTTTATTTGATTACAGCTCTCCGATTCAGCACCTTGTCTAAGAGGTCTGTTTAATATTTGAATTTTTTAATTTTCATATTTTTTAAGCGTCTAGGTTTATATATAAGAACATGATTTTATTTACCTTACCTAAATGCTTTTTGTGTTATTTATTTCTCTCTTCTAATAAATTAAAATATATTTTGTTGAAAGAAAACTTTTTTCGTAGGAAATATTCGTAGGTATTAAACATCTATATCCTAATGATTTGCAAATTTTATGCAAATTAGATATTTTTAATTATAAAATGATTATTAATAAAATATATCTATTTTCTAATTGAAATTCTGTTGGATGACAGTATTATCTTTATGTGAAATTAAAGAGAAAATTCATATATACTTATTAAAAAAGTTATATTCAATTAATATGCAAATGAGATGATTCAGATTATTAATATCTATAACTATTGTTCAAACTGTCTTTTTGTTGGATGACAAATTGGATATATGACAGTTTGAATTACTTACATTTGTACTAGATGATACTTATTAATTAGATAGTCATATACAAATGATATGCAAATCATATGCAAATGACATTTTAGATTTAAAAACACAATAATCGTTATACATTTATATCAAATTATTTTCAGATTGTCTAGAATTTTATTAAATTAATTAGAAAGGTATAAGCCCTACTTGGCTATATGCAAATAAGATGCAAATGATATGCAAAAGAGAAATTATTGTTCCAAAAGATATCCTTAATGTCTTTCATATTTTATTTAGTTATAAATTTTATGTGTAAAAAAAATGTTTTTGTAAAGCTATTTTAATTTGTATTTGAATTTGAATCCTGAATTCTTAAGATGTCGTTTATGTCATTATGTATTCGCAATATCTTATGAATTAGCATATCTAAGTGCTCCACATGAAAGCGTTTATTGTCCAAATGTGTTTTTACACATCTTAATGTTGGTCATAAAATGGTGAAGTTTTTCTTTTTTTCCATTTATCAATTTAAGCCTTTCAATAAAGCAAGTCTTTATCAATATTCTTTCTACAGAAAAAAATGATCGGAGGCTATTTTACAGTCCATAATAGCTTGAATGGGTGTGTTATGATGATATTCAAAGAACACTTTAAAGGGTGACTGCCAGGAAATATTGATATGATAAAAACTTTTAAAACCTTGAAAAGTTGAAAGATTTGCCTTGAAAAGTTGGAAGATTTGCCTTGAAAAGTTGCGAGATTTGCCTGGAGATTTGCCTTGAAAAAACATTCGCCTTCAAAAATCAGACGATAAACCTTGAAAGGTTGGGAGATTGGTTGAAAAATCAAGAGAAAAATCCAGAGATTCAACATTTTTCCCTCCATTCTGCCTTCCATTCTGCCACCGCCTTGTTTCCCTAGTTCCAAGAGTGCGGTGCCACCAGTGACTGTACTACTTTAAAAGGATGTCTATATTTCATACTGTTGAATGATATATCATGTTATATTCTTCACTTCATAGATTTATTGACAGTTTTTGATGCCCTGCAGTTAAAATTAGGTTGTTTGGTTTATTGACGATGTTTTTACGCTGAAGGTTGGGTATCTGTAGAAAAAAACACGCCTGTTTATATTTCTTGTACTAATATACTAATAAGGAATTGATTATTGATGGTGGTTGTTTTCTGTAGAGAGTTTGAGATGTGCCCTGGAAGCTGCAGTGGCTCAGTGAGTTAAGATCTGGCCCGCTAACCTGAAGGTCCGGGGTTCTATCCAGGCAAAGGTTGAGATGACGTTCGGATGCAGGTCGGAGGGACAGACCTGGATAAAGCATCTAGTCATGCGGATGGGACAATAAACCATGTTCTACAGGCGGTGCACGTAACATCCCTCAACAGTTGGAAATTGTAAAGAGTAGGCTTATGCTGTCTTGGCAAAAATTCCCTCATCGCACACTGCGTTGCATTGCCCATCTTCATTAGCCCGTAAGGTACAGAAGAGAACGATGTAAAAAATTTTATGTTTCATTTTGAGATGTGCCTCGTTAATGATGAGGCAGCTTAGAGGATGTGAAAGGTCTATTAAGTCGTATGAGTATTGGGGTTTGTTTTCAGTAGAGAACTAGAAATGTGTTACCTTGTGATCATAAATCAATTTACTTTGTAAGCCAACATAGATTGTGTAAAGGATAAGGTTCATTGAAGGGTTAGAGAAGTATATTGTCATCAAGGAGCCAATCTAGAGGGTGTATAGGGTTAGGTGTTCTGTTGGTGTACTGATCATTGCTTGATAAAGACCGCCATCCTCAACATTTAGAAATCCGATAACGAGGCTAATGCTGCCGTCCATACAAAATACTTCCCTCATTGCACATGGCTTGTCTTCATTAGCCCATTAGGTGCAAAAGTGTAGGATGTAAAACTCGCTCGAATAAAATTAGTAATATTAATCTTAGAGGGTGCAAACTACCATTTTAGAGTTGCACACCTCTAAACTGACCATGAACAAATAAAATCAATTCCCGGCTACTGTGAGAAAAGTGACAAAACGTGAAGTAACATAGAGAAGACAATTTATGTGATAATAATTACCTCCATGATGGAATATCAATATACAATATCAATTTATATACAACAGCGTTCAAGTAGAACATCCTTACAAAACGGAAAATTAATCAAATTTATTTAATTCTTATCAAAAAAATTCATTTATATGCCACAATATTTATATGCTTGAGAACAGAATGCTGAAAATTTTCGATTAAGGATTCTGCCATTTTTATTTAAACGTCAATGTTGTGGAACGAATCATATTGACGTTTTTTTCGTCGCGTAACAAATCATCAATAACGATATTGAATGGGATATTGATTTGTTATCATGTCATTATATTAACGAACATTGATAGACTCTGTTAACAAGTCATCTAAACCACTTAATATGTCGTTCAAAATCACTAGAACAATGGCGTACGTTCGTTGCCGGATAGTTGTGTGCTCGAAAGCCTCTGTTTGAAGTATTAATGGCCCGCCCATCATTCGTTAGTTTTGACAGCCTGCAAATGGATGCATTATTCTTTTAGACAAAGCTTTATCGATAAATTGTAGGCGCCAAGTTTCAAGTTTTTTTTATGGGATTGAGTTTGGAATGACAAGTAGGCAGAAGTGAAATTTGTTTTGGTAATCAACAATATTTTTTATTTTTTTATGCCCGAGACATTTTTCCAATATTAAAGTATGCTTGAAGATTTTTGAAATAGTTTCAAATTATGTTAGTTTTTAAGGGAAGACATCCATTTAAATGTTTCGATGTTTTGTTGATGTCAAGTACTATTCAACTAGTATCCAACTGTAAACTGCATTTCCCAAAACACCTAGTTTCTTGCTCCCAATGGTCTTTGATACAATAATTACTTTTTGGAATAAGCACCTTCGTGTTACAGTGTTTCAGATAAACAATCCTCAACAGGACAGCTTGCCTTGAAATGGGGGTGTTCACAATGTTGCTTTGTATTCGCAAGTTGATCTAGAGCATTCACATTAGTGTCATTACTCAATCATGTACGAACGAAGAAAATATAAAAATGGAAAAATCGTTCGCCAAATTTGGACAACTATATGTTTTTTAGGTAAAATGAATTTACATGTGAAAGGGTATAAAAAACAGATTGCACTTGGGTCACAATTGAATTGGACAATGGGGTAATTTATTCATTTTTTATCAAAGCCAGTCCCTCTCTTTGTTACAACTTCCTGTGTTTTTAGGATCGTACAATGATAAAAATAGTTGATCAGACATGTCATAAATGATGTGTTAAAAATGCGTAAACTTTGTCGTTATTCAAATGATATGTCTGCTTTTCAGCCCCTTGATTCACATTCCATAGAATTTATGAATTTTATCGGGGATTGATGAAAAAACTTTTGAAAAATCTTGATTTCTGTATTTCATCTGATGACAACACGTGTAAATTATGTTGAAACATTGTGTTTTATAACTTTCTTAAAGAAGTCAAATTATTTCAAAATATTATTTTCATATCATTAATCATAAATTTTTATAAAAATCCATCACACCCTCTAGCTTGGCTTATGAAAATCTCTCCTATTACTATTAAAATGAAAATTTAAGGTCTTGACTTGTTCTGCTTTAGGAACATCTAATGAATGGACAAAGCCTTTGCAGTGTGCAGTGAAGGATATGTTGCTGTCCTTATCTAGCATAGTTAAGTGACATTATTACAAATCCCTCTACAACTTCTAGGTTGGCTGATTTATTCAGAAAATGAAGAAATCCAATTAAAACGCCAATGCATTGAATATCAAATCCATTTATTCATGAAAAATTCAAAAATTCCAAGTCAAATTCATTAATTCTGTCGGATCCCTATATGTTATTCACATCTAATTCAATAAGAATAGAAAATTGGAGCTTCTTGAGACATATTATTAAAAATAATGCAAATATTCCAGTTTTTTTTATGCCTTTTCTGCTTAATTGTAGCCAAATTGCGAATTTGAAATTTTCATATAATAATCTGATTAGACTGTTTTCTGACAAATTTGATTAGATGAAACCAAATGAAAAATTGTTCTCCTGTACAGACTTTTGCATTGTATATTTAATTTGCTCATTTAGATACAGAACAGTTGGACATTAAATTTCATTTCATCTTAAAGGATATACTTCATTTTATTTCATTAGTCCAGTAAGATACAGAACAGTAGGATATTAAACTCTATTTCATTTCATTAGTCCAGTAAGATACAGAACAGTAGGATATAAAACTCCATTTCATTTCATTAGTCCAATAAGATACAGAACAGTAGAATATAATTAACTCCTATTTCATTTCATTAGTCCAATAAGATACAGAACAGTAGGATATAAAACTCTATTTCATTTCATTAGTCCAATAAGATACAGAACAGTAGGATATAAAACTCTATTTCATTTCATTAGTCCAATAAGATACAGAACAGTAGGATATAAAACTCTATTTCATTTCATTAGTCCAATAAGATACAGAACAGTAGGATATAAAACTTCATTTCATTTCATTAGTCCAATAAGATACAGAACAGTAGGATATAAAACTCATTTCATTTCATTAGTCCAAAAGATACAGAACAGTAGGATATAAAACTCATTTCATTTATTATCCATAAGATATAGAACAGTAGAATATAAAACTTATTTCATTTCATTAGTCAATAAGAATAAACACTGTTTATGAATAAAATCGTGATTATTTGATAATAATAATAAGACATGATAATAAATTTTGATAATAAAATAGAATGGTTATAAAACTTGATGATTTTATCAGATTTTTCTGACATAAATCTCCATTTTCTTTATTATTAATATTTAGATGGTTGATAAAAAGCTTAGGTTTATTATTTCATAGAAAATTCACATTTACACTTATTACTGTTTTTTTTTGATAAAAGTGTCTCCGCTTTTCACAGATATACATGTATTGATAAAAGATTTTTTTACAGATAAACATTTCAAAATTTGACACATACTGTTGTCTTTTCCACCTGTTTTTTTTTTTTAATTGTAGACTGACTATAATTTAAATTTGCAGTAGGCTACAGTACATGTCATAGAATTAAACATAAAATCAAAATCATTTCACTAGTTCAATAAGATACAGAACAGTAGAATATAAACTCTATTTCATTTCATTAGTCCAATAAGATACAGAACAGTAGGATATAAAACTCTATTTCATTTCATTAGTCCAATAAGATACAGAACAGTAGGATATAAAACTCTATTTCATTCATTAGTCCAATAAGATACAGAACAGTAGATATAAAACTCTATTTCATTTCATTAGTCCAATAAGATACAGAACAGTAGGATATAAAACTCTATTTCATTTCATAAGTCCAATAAGATACAGAACAGTAGAATATAAAACTCTATTTTATTTCATTAGTCCAATAAGATACAGAACAGTAGGATATAGAATTTCATTTCATTTCATTAGTCCAATAAGATACAGAACAGTAGGATATAAAACTCATTTCATTTCATTAGACCAATAAGATACAGAACAGAAAAATATAAAACTCTATTTCATTTCATTAGACCAAAAGATACAGAACAGTAGGATATAAAACTCTATTTCATTTCATTAGCCCAAAATAAGATACAGAACAGTAGGATATAAAACTCTATTTCATTCATTAGTCCAATAAGATACAGAACAGTAGGATATAAAACTCTATTTCATTTCATTAGACCAATAAGATACAGAACAGTAGGATATAAAACTCTATTTTATTTCATTAGACCAATAAGATAGAGAACAGTAGGATATAAAACTCTATTTCATTTCATTAGTCCAATAAGGTACAGAACAGTAGGATATAAAACTCTATTTCATTCTATTTCCCTGTAACAATCAGAGTAACCTGTGCAGAAAATATCATCAACAACAAAAAATCATAATCATATTAAAAGTGTGTTAAAAAATTGAGATTTTGTAATCTGATGTATTAATGTATTGAAGTACCGTAATTAACGAACCATCTCGTTAGTTCGGAAATCTGAGATTATAATGGAACGTTATAATTAATTTATAACTCAATATTATGAATATGACTATGAAAACCTGATATTAACTTCAGAAAAGTGCTTTACTGTGAAATTTTAGAATTTTGTTGTAAATGTGCAGATAGTTTGGTGTTGCCATAAAAGTTTTCTGGATGTTTTGTATAATTTTGTTTTAACAAATGTAGCATTTTTTTTTCAAATTTGATATCTTTTTTCGAGATTAATGTTTGCTTGATATTTAGAATTTTGTTGTTATTGTGTTGGTGTGACTTTCTGATACCTTGGCCAGCACTTTCGAAAGTATTTAAGGAAAATCTATTTTTTCTTGAGATGACAATATAGAATTGAAGGTACCTTTGAAATATGTTGAAATGGAACTTACTGATACCTTGGCCAGTACTTTCGAAAGTATTAATAGGAAAATCTATTTTTTCTTGTGATGAGAATTGAAACGATTCTATTGAAATATGTTGTAATGGAAATTACTGATACCTTGGCCAGTACTTTCGAAAGTATTTAATAGGGAAATCTATTTTGTCTTGTGATGAGAATTGAAACGATTCTATTGAAATATGTTGTAATGGAACTTACTGATACCTTGGCCAGTATTTTCGAAAGTATTAAATAGGAAATCTATTTTCTCTTGTGATGAGAATTGAAAAGATTCTATTGAAATATGATGAAATGGAACTTCCTGATGCCTTGTCCAGTACTTTCGAAAGTATTTAATAGGAAAATCTATTTTTTCTTGTGATGAGAATTGAAACGATTCTATTGAAATATGTTGTAATGGAACTTACTGATGCCTTGGCCAGTACTTTCGAAAGTATTTAATAGGAAATCTATTTTGTCTGGTGATGGATATATAGAATTGAAGGTACCTTTGAAATATGTTGTAATGTAACTGAATGATACCTCTGCCAGCACTTTCGAAAGTATTTAATAGGAAAATCTATTTTGTCTGGTGATGGATATAAAGATTTGAAATGGTTCCATGGAGAGATATCAGATAAAGCCATTAACGATGTAAATTACCTTTCCAATTTGTAAAGGTAGAGAGCTATCCAAACAATGGCGCCAAGTTCTATAATAGATAGCGTTTCATTCATTCCAACATTCTGACGCTTGAAAGAAGGAGATAATTCGTTTCTAAATCGTGGACAATAAACTTCATAATGAATGCATCACCTTGTCTAAATAAATCGCTTTATATTAAATGTATTGAATTAAAGTTGGATACCCATCAGTAGAATTTCCAGAAATCATTGGATGAGGGGGCAAAGCGGGGGCCACAGAATTGTCAAAGAGAGGAGGCTCATACACAACTGGGCCTCTCAACATGCATTGTTTTGACTGATTCTTTATCTTTAGTATTGTCAGTAATGCAGTTCCAAAAATCTGACAAGGAAATAACATGCGTCTGTTCTTGTCCTGACACAATTTCCCTCATTGCACACTGCATGTGATTTTTAGCAAGAAAAGTAGCATTTCACTTTAAGAATTAAACAACAAAATGGCTTTTTATAACTTTCAAAATTTACAAAAAACACTTTGAAATTTGCAGGAACTTGGATAAAAAAAAATGGTTGGACTTAAAAAATATTTTGAAATTGCTATCCAAAAAGCCCAAAATCTGAAAAACAGTTTCGCTGATTTGGGGGAATCCATTTTTAAGTTCTTCTAAATAAAACATTTTATTGGAATCAATGCTTAAACAATAAAACAGAATGCAATTATAGCCTGGCTAAAATCTAATAAGTAATTTACAAGGTAAATAAAGCTGATATTTGTTCACGGAGTGGCGTGTATTTAGATACCAGGTTTAAAGGTGTTATTTAACGCTGTAAAAATATATCAGGTTCAAATTAATTTATTGATTGTCTCCCCTTGTTACGTTATCATTTTTAGATGAACTGCATTGTTTCGTTTTTGTTATGCGATATTGCGAAATAAACTTTTCTGCACCTGTTTGCCGCATGCAGTGTGCAAGAGGAAAATTTGACTAAGACCGCAGCATCAGTCCACTCTTTTTAGATTATCAAATTTCGCAGAATCTTTCATGTACATTGTAATGTTGATAGTAAATTGTATTGTCATTTGTTCGGTTGAAAAAATCAGACAGACTATGGGCAATGAGGAAAACTTTATTAGTAGGCCTATCACTAATTAAGTTGTGTCGAGGTAGTATCCACATGCAGTGGGATATGAGGGAAATTTGTAGAATGATAGAGTTGTTAAAAGTATAATTTTTGTTTCGTAAGTTTTTCTTTGAATATATGACTATAGGCAATGGAGGAAATTCTATAATGATGTGACTCTACGATTGAAAATATACTTTAGAGTAACCACATATTTAATAGTGCAATATTTATCAAGCTGGTGTCCACATGTTACGATGTATAAATTGATAGGGATGTAAAAATATAAAATCTATATCACCTGAACAGGTGAAGTGAGTTTGTCAATATTTTGACTCCAGTTTTTATTAGTTTGATATACTATTGTGTATAGGTTTAAAGAGGCTGGTATACTATTGTGTAAAGGTTTAAAGAGGCATCTCAGAAGCACTGGCCCAGCCATGAGAATTGTTCTTCGCTTGACAATCTTAAAGGTGATTCAGTTTTAAATCATTTAAATCATAAACAAACTATTTTCTATAGTCTCTATTATCATGTCTCTTTTTTGAGTTGATAGTCATATTAGATATGAACATCAAGTCTATCACAGTTATAAACATCTAATATTAGGCTATGGAATTTGATACAGCCCAAACAAAATGGTCTTGAAAAAAGCATCTAGTCGTTTAGATCGGACAGTAAACTGAAGTGCAGTGTATAATCTATGTTAACTCAACAGTCCAAAAGTCATGTTGCCTGTTTCCCACACTGCACACTGTTTGTTGATAATCCTATCCAATTGCCCAATCTGGAAGGGAAAATATGTTTGTCAAAATCAATTCTGACTTATTTTTTGTATAATTCCCTTTAATCCAGTCAATAAATTATTCATGAGCTGTCAAAATATTGAAGAGAATTTAATTTGAGGAAATTGGGCGACATCTGTATCAGATATTTAGGTGGTAAATTAAATTTTGTCGGAAAAAATTATCGGATTATTTTAATAAAACCCCATAAAACTCAGGAACTTTATTATTGATTTTTGTTCACCGACTTTCTGTCGAAGGCTCTGATTGGCTGTATTTGATAGAGAACCATCCAATCGAATCATTGCACTTCAAAATTTCAATTTTCAAGAATGATGACTTGTGCAGTCAAGGTATAAGCATGTAGTTTGTAATAGCTTGACAGTGTGAAGATACAAGAAAGGTAACTATTGCAGTCAAGGTATAAGAAGGAGTTAGTAATATCTTGATATTGTGAAGATAGCTTGATCAGTAGTGAAGATGAAGAAAGGCAACTATTGTAGTCAAGGTATAAGAAAGTGTTTGTAATAGCTTGACAGTGTGAAGATACAAGAAAGGTGACTATTGCAGTCAAGGTATAAGAAGGATTGCCTTTTAAGAGGTCCTATGCTAGCTAGAAATTATGGAAAAGAAAAGGTCTGGAACAATTGCCAGCATCAAGTTCTAGATTTTTCATGCCAACTTTATTTCAATGGTTTTTTAGTTTGTTTTTTATGAAAATGGATTAGTTTGGTAAAATAATCACCATTGAGTATTATTCTGTTATTCTAGTGACAAGACACTTTCAAAAAGCCAGGAAATGTCCCGGAAGATAGAAATATCATCCAGTCCTTTTTTAACAACAGGAAACATTATCCAGTTATTATTCCACGTAAATGAGCAAACAGAAACGCTTGTTAATGATCATAAAGATATACCTTCATTAATGCCGAGCCTACATTAACAAAAGTCTTGATCATTGAGTCTATTGATTTTGTTGTCGTCAAAGAATAGAATTGAGACTTATTGATTGAGTCTACTTATACAGGAAGTAACATGATGTTAGACAGGAAGTCAAAGCGGACATTACTTGGTTGTCAAGGATATGAGATCATGCTAGGAATAAGAGGGTTTAATGTAACTATTCAAATTGAGTCGATTTGTCAAAAATGTTCACCGTTGTCAAGGAGTGTCAGGTTTCTTTGTGAATTTCTTGTCCATCATTATCAGGAATAAATGGGCTCTAATGGTTTCTAACACGTTCTAGCGACATAGTCTTGGAGTGGATGCTTAGGAATGACTTAAATTAGAATTAAGGGGTTGCCCCAGAGATGAAGAACCTTATCAAAACATTTTCAGGATATATTGGTGCCAATGATTTTAGATACATCCTGGTATTTTGGGCAAGGGAAGATGAAAGCCCCTTACAGATATTTCAACCAAGTGTCCCCCCTTGTAAGTGATAACGATCAGAGGGACGGACATGTTACTAGGGATGGATGGGATAGTAAACTGAGGCCCTGTGTCCAAAAGGCTGTTCATGTGAAAGACGCTTCGACTGTCCGAAATTAAAAGTAAACAAACAATTTTAAAAAGTAGACTAAGGCCAACGTCCTTGCAAAATTTCTCTCATTGCACACTTCATAGTAATCCTTCTCATGAGTCAAAGCAATGACGAAAATTAAATCTAAAACTCATTTCATTCCATTTCTCGACCTTCAATAGAAGTTATCTCCCGTTACATTTGAACCCAGTCACTCTAATATCGACGACAAGTCCACTTAGTGACTGTCTAACTAAATGGATTCATCCCCTTGAGAGTCTAAATCAACGTAGAAAAGTGAGATTTTTAAAACATTCACGAGTCAGTATTCTAAAGTATATCCATTAACAATCCTTAATGAAACTTGACAATGAAAGAAGCGTTTTTTTATAATCCTCGTTTAATCGCATCTATAAAAACAGATCAGACGCGACTTTCATTCAACAACATTAACGAATAATTAACACTCACGTCAAAGCGTATTTTCCTATTTTGTTTCAATAGAGATTATTTTTTATTAATATTGACATTATAAAGATTTTTCAGTTTATTGTTCAAAAGATAATAAAATGGATAGCTATGTGAACTCTCTGAAAGGGATGCTGAGTTGATAAACGTTTATGAACTATGTGGACTCCCAAAAAGGGATGTCTGGTTGATAAACTATTATGAGCTATGTGGACTCTCTGATAGGGATGCCTAATTGATAAACTCTTATTAGGTGTGTGGACTCTCTGAAAGAGATGCCTAGTTGATCATCTATTAATAGCTATGTGGACTCTCTGAAAGGGATGCTGATTTTATAAAAAACGTCTATTAGCTATGTGGACTCTCTAAAAGGGATACTATTATTAGCTATGTGGACTCTCTGAAATGTGGACTCACTGAAAGGGATGCTAAAATGATAATCTATAAACTATATTATAGACTCTCTGAAATGAAATTTGTAATCCTGTAGAACTCCTAAAACAACCCTCCTGTTTTTGGAAAGCCGAATTTCACTACTTTGCCTAGTTTTAACTATTAAACTGTTATATTTTAAGAATTTTTGCTTACGGTACAAACAATGTTACAAATCAAGTCGAACCGCACCAAAATCTGTCGTAAAGCTTGTTAGAGCTTGACTTGCATTATCTAAATTTTATGTAATAATTGTGTTAGCCTACTTCAGTCATGAACGACCATACCAATTCCTTCAGGACAAATACTGGCATGGTTCCTGAAAGTTCTTCAACTCTTGTAGAATCAGGATAGGAAATTGGATTACGATTCCCAGAAATGTTAAGGACTCCTTGAAATTATTTGCAGGCCACAGTGAGTGTGAATTACCATCCACAAGTGCTACATTGTCGTCAAAATTAGCTTTAATCCTTCCCTTTGAATTTTGAATTTCTCTTTCTGCAGAATTAAGTTACAGAGTTTGAATTTTCATTGAACAAGGGCAATAACTCACTTATTTTAACACAACTCTTTATTAGACAAGGGCAATAACTCAATTACAGTCTGATATGGAATGAAGTTTTTTTTAAGTTACAGAGATTGATCTGCAAAGTTAAGAAAATTTGATGTCTCATTGAACATTTATGAACATAACCAAGGACAGGCCCCACCCCCCTTCCTTTGTCTCCCCCTCGACCTTCCCCCCCCCCTCTATTTCCTAACCCATGTAAAATGTCACCAACAGGAACAAAATATGATATAGACCAATGATAAGATAATGGTGATATTTTATGAAATGTCATCTCTACATATTAAAATAGTTCTGAATATTCTCCTCTCCCCACACCATACTGTACCCTCCCCCCTCCTCTGTCTCCCACTCCCCCCCCCCCTATATCCTACCCCATGTATAATGTCACCAACAGGAAGGAGATATGATATAGACCAATGATAAGATAATGGTATTATTATATGAAATGTCATCTCTACATATTAAAGGACCCCATAGATGTTAAACATAAAAGACACTATTATTTTACCATTTTATTCAGAATTAGGTCCAATACACAAGGACATGGTCCTGTCTCACATTCAGCCCATAGAGACAAACATAGACTCTTTATTTTACATGGGTCAGAATTAGGTCCAATACACAAGGACATGGTCCTGTCTCACATTCAGTCCATAGAGACAAACATAGACTCTTTATTTTACATGGGTCAGAATTAGGTCCAATTCTTTTTCATTCAATGTGCAGTTATTTCTTTCACATGTTCATTTATTTATTTATTCATTCATTCATTTGTTCGTTTGTTTATTCATTCATTCATTTTGTTACAAATAATTTCATTCATTCCAAACACAGTGCCTGTTTAAATTGACAAATATTTTGGGAGTTAATAGAAGATAATAGCCATCAAGTATATGATTGTTAAAGAGGGGGAACTGTAACTAGGTTTGGTTATTTACTAGTTCAAGTATTATTTCCGTTTCGACCAAGTCGTTGAGTTTAATTATCTCTAATTATCAGATGATCTTTTGTCAACCTCTCTCAACCTAAATTATATATAGCATTTATATAGGAAGGATGAAATGAAATGGAGTTTTACATCCCACTTTTCTGTATCTGATTCAGCTCCTGTGCAATGAGGGAAACGACAGCGTTAATTTCTTTCTCTCTTAGTGTCGACTTGGACTGAGTTTAACATGCACAGCTTGTAGCACATCCAGCCTTGGTTTATTGTCTTACCCAAACAACTTCACTTTTTCCATGAGCTGGAACTCTTAATGTGAAATGAAAATAAATTTATAGAAAAGAATTAAATTTGATAAAATGGAAAAATTTTGATATAAAAAATCAGCATTCATTGAACCCTTCATGTTACATGAAAAGAAAAAACACAAAGTGTGAATAAATTAACGGTTTACGAATATTAATGAAACAGATTGTGCCGGTAATTAATATTTTAATTAAGCACCTGTCACAAGGTTCGTTAATAAACTGAAAGATTTAACGAGAAATTTCCTAATTAAACACTCTTCTTTTACAATTAGTATTTATAGCACTTTGACACATGCAAAAATCACACGCAAAATGTTGATTTCACAAAGTCCTAGGTCACAAAGTTTTTATATTTTACATGTTTTTTCATTGTTGGTATTTGTTGAATGAAATGAAACATTGACTCATGAAGAAATAGCATTTGACATGTCGCTTGTTCTTGAATGCTATAGCCTCTTTTCTTGTATCGTATCATAGAATACTAGGATTTGATTGGATTGGATATTAGTAAATACAGCCAATCATTTTCATAGTTTTCAAAAAGGACAGACTGTTAACGTCATGCCTTATATGGCCAGCCAAACAGCCAATCAAAATCCTCAACAGAAAGTCTGAACACAAAACCATATTTACCACCTTTCTGTCAAGGGCTCTCATTGGCTATATATAGGTTGCTATTGCATTCAGAGTATTAGGCTTTCGAAATAGCTTGATATTTTGAAGATGTGATACAAGAAAGTTGGCTATTGAAGTCAAGGTATAAGACAAAGTTTGTAACAGCTTGACATTGTAAAGATTTTGATACAAGAAAGGTGGCTATTGCTGTCAAGGTATAAGATGAAATTCATTATAGCTTGACATTGTGAAGATGTAATACAAGAAGGGTTGCTATTGCTGTCAAGGTATTAGACTAAGTTTGACATTATGAAGATGCTTTTTGTACTTTCATCTAATTTCTCCATTTTATCATTTCAGATCCTGATAAAATTCCGTCCTTGTTGTTTATGGTGAAAGCGTTTGAGACACCGGCATACGTATCGGGATTTATTGCCCTTATTCTATACTTAGTAAAAATATTATGTTTAATATCTTGTCCTGATCGTAAGAGACTACATCTTCGAGCTGCTTATTTAACGTTTAGTGCCATTGCAGGTAAGATTCATTTAATCTTCTTTTTAGTAATGTGGACTCTCTAATTGTGACTAAGGCTTAAGATGGTTCAGTGACTTGGACTGTTTGAATGTTCAGGTTTAATCGTGTACAAACCATACCCCTATGAAAAATACTTTCTCAAGATAGTGGTAATACAAGTAACGGAAATTATTTATTTTTACCTACATTTTGTCAAAACCACACCCCCATACTTCCTCGGGACGTGGTTATACAAGTGATGGAAATGACATATTCATAGCTAAATATTGTCCAATCAAAATAGGTCTTAGAATCTTTCTAGGATACCCTTGCGTATGCTACAAGCTGTGAACACTTATCACGATCCCTTGACATAAATCATAGAAAGAATTCCCCTCACTGCACACTGCTTTTTGTTGTCCATCTTCAATAGTCTAAGCAGAAACAGAAAAGAAGGATGTAAAACTCAGCCAAAATCTAATATTTTTATTCTATTTTCAGGAGCGGCTGCAGGAATTGGTGTAATTATATTCTGTGTCATGTTAGAAAAACAAAAATACACCCTAGGGTGGGCGCCAGCCTTAGTGGGGGTAGGGGGATTTCTACATCTTAGTATGGCGTGTGGGGGGTATCTCAGTTGGCGGAATGGACCAATAGAAGATGACTTTTTCGACGAAGATGACGAAGCATTTTTAGATAAAAGTCCCGAAATTAAAAAAACGAATGGACCCAGTCGTCCAAATCGTCCTGCGCCCCCACCTCCACCCCCTCCAAAACCAAAACAAAAACCACAAATCAAACCCAAACCAGACGCACTTTTGTTACGAAGCATGTCATCACCAGCTCCAAAAACAAGTGATTACAATGCAGTGTGAAAGTACCGTTTATTCATGTGTTCGTATCTCAGTCGATCCGATTTCTAAGTATTATTTTTGCTAAAATGTGATTCATAGTGACCTTTGACCTGTAAGAGAAGGGGGAGTGGTTTGTGATGGCCAAAGAGACTTGTTTCAAGGCTTAGGCTTAAAAAAGGACAAAGTGAGGAGCACTTGTGTTTGTCCCAAAAGACTGGGTTAATGTTGATTGAATGCTGGCTAGACTGAGACTGGTTTGTCTTGACCAAAAAAGACTGCACTTCGCATAAATTGTAAGCCATTTTGTATGAGGAAGGTAACCAATGGTGACCAAAAAAAAGACCGCCATTTGCATAGATTTGACACAGAACAGTCAAGTCAATTTGAATTTGCAAGGCCTAGTTTATGTCTGGTCATTAAAGGCTATTGGTGAAAGTAAAGGTTTGAACAACTCTGTCTTCCCAAAGGAAGGGAGGTAACCACATTATGGATTTTAAGACCACAAAAAGGTATTGTAAGCTGTTGCGAAGGTGGAGTTTATACTAAGGGAGACAACTTCATTATAAAATTAATTCTCCTAAGGACAAAACTGGGACCAAACTTAATGTTTTGATAGAATTAATCCCGCTATATGGACTTCTCTTGAATGTTGTTAAGGGATTTTTGTTGCTAAGGAAGTTATGAATGCTTGTTTAAAATTGTATATTTGAATTTGCATGTTTTATTGTTTGTTAAGGTTATATCTGTAAAATTGTTTTTATATTTGACCTCTCATTGTAAATATTGACCTTTTTAAGGGTACATAATCCCAAATTGTCCATAAAAACTTTTTATTATGCGCCTTTTTTGTGTGTATTTTTCTATTACTAGAGCTACGTAATGTAAATGTAACATTAAAGAGATACATTTGTAAAATTGTGCTAATATACTTGTTTTATTCACAAACAATGTCTTATACCTTGACTGTTATAGTCACTATTCGTGTATCTTCACAATGTCTTATTGCAAATTGCATCAATCAAATAGCTGCATTCCAGGATACAAGAATGTGGCTACGCAGGTATAAGTTTGAAGTTCATATAATAGCTTGACATTGTGAAGATGCGATATAAGAGTGGCAATTGCAGTCAATTTATAAGACATAGTTGCTCATAGCTTAAAGATAGTATACATGTATATCTATTACATTCTGTATGATTCACCATTTTATGTAAATTTGTCAATTTGTGTATGATTATGTTTTTTATATTCATTTCATTGTCAAAGTATGCATTTCATTGTCCAAGTATGCATTTCATTGCCAAAGTATGAATTTCATTGTCCAAGTATGCATTTCATTGCCTAAGTATGAATTTCATTGTCAAAGTATGCATATGGCATTTCATTATCATACAATAACCCAGTTTAGTACACTAATGAATTATAAAATAAGGGCCAATTTTACACCATTGCCCAAAGCAAATAAACAGAATTTGTATACAATTTGTATTTCAACAGCAATATATTAGAAGACTTATTTTCATTTTGTAAAGTTTATTTTTATTTTGCAAATTTTTTGTTCATTTACTAAAACAATTGTTATATATAACACCAGATTTTTGAATGAAATTTATCATATATATGTATATTTATAATGTATGTCAATAAAACTGAAATATCTTCATTACATTTCTAAATCTGGTTACAAATATAAAAGACAATTTCATTTGGATATGCACCAATCAAATCCTGAGAATTCTAAACCGATTCCAGTTGGAATATTAACTAAAATGATTGGTCTGATTTATTAAACCTTGTAGATAATACAATCAATCTCATGAGATTATAAACCAGAACAGCAGTATCATGATATGATTGGCTAATGTTGGATCATAAACTTAACCATGTAGATAATCAAATTGAATTCAAAGAATTCAAAACCGATTCCAGTTGAATTATTAACTAATATGATTGGTTTGATTTATTAAACCTTGTAGATTATCAAATTAATTAGAATTTTAAAAATCCAGTTGAATATTGCTAATTTAATTGGTTTGATTAATTAACCATGTAGATATCAAATAAATTCAAGAATTAAACCGAACAGTAGGATCATGATATGATTGGCTAATGTTAACTTTGGATCCATTTGGATCATGAATCCAATATTATTGGTTTGATTTATTAAACCTTGTACATAAACAAACTAAAACAGGTTTAAAAGGATATCAAAGTTTGAAAGGTCAGTAAATAACTGGGAGTAAATAGCCTAAGGCACATTCTTGGAAAAAACATAGAAATAAACATGACTTGACAAGCTGGTGACCAAATATAAAAATATGACAAACAATATACTTAAAGAGACAGATCTGCCATTTTCTGTTTCGGAGACTAAGGTATAATTGGTCAAATAAATGGCAAATCTGTCCCCTAAAAGGCAAAATATAAGTGTAATAAATATATAAAATATAAAAACGTTAAAAAAATATGATTACACATTATTTTCTGTGTGGACTCTTTGAAAGGGTTCCTGAGCTTACAAACCCAACCACAGAGTGGTATCGGGTGTTTTGGAAAGGTGATAGTAGCACCATAGGCATTTATTAATTTCTTAATGCCTGATAAACATTAGAGCATAAAAACATTAAGATATAACCATTATGAGGTAGGATATTAGCTTGACAGTAAAAATTTTATACAAGAAAAGTTCTTATTACAGTCAAGGTATAAGACATGCTATGTTACAGCTTGATATTGCGAAGATGTGATACAAGAAAGGTGGCTATTGCAGTCAAGGTATTAGTGCGAAGTTCATAGTAGCTTGACATTGTGGAAATAAACCACACCATGTAGGAATTTAGCGATTATCAATTTCACCTAGGACAGGTTTTTGATCGAACACGATTCGAGAATCTTTTATCTGTTCTATGACTTTGACGCGCAGACTAGATTCCTTAAGGTGAACCAGCTCGTAATGCCTCTTCAATCCTGCTTTAAAAGTAAAAGATTTATCACATTTATCACAATGAATGGAACGAGGAAAATGAATCTTTGTGTGCAACATCAACACCTCCTTGGAAATGAAACGTTTCTGACAAACGATGCAATGATATGGCCTCGGTCTTTTTTCCTTCCAGGCTCGAATGAGGTCACGTTCCTTTGTATGGAAAGAAGCATGGCGTAACATGTGATTTTTTGTCACGAATCTTTTATGACAAACATCACATTTGATTGGTTTGTCGTCTGTGTGATTTGCACGATGGTATTTCAAAGCGTTTGATGTATAGAATGCTTTATTGCAGAACTCGCATATATGATCCCTTTGACCTTTGTGACGTCGCATGTGCAGTTTCAGATTTTTTTTAAAACGGAATGTTTTCGAGCAGTAATCACACTTTATGTTTGGTGCCTCATCTGAATGGAATGAAAGCATGTGGCTATTTTTATCTCCTAATCCAGCGAAGGCTTTACTACACACATCACATTTGTAGGGTTTCTCTCCAGTATGAACTCTCATGTGTCTTATTAGAACTGACTTCTGTGTAAAAGACTTATTACAAACTATACAACCATGAGGTTTGTCATTTTGGTGAGATTTTAGATGTCTTCGCAGAGGGGCGCTTCCTGTAAAAACTTTGAAGCAAATATCGCAGGAGAACTTTTCATCTGCTGGATGGGTCAATTTATGCAATTCCAATTTTTCTTGGGTGGTGTAATGCTTACCACATTTTGAACATGAAAACACTTTACGTTTTATACCCGCGTGGACCAGCAAATGTTTTCTCATTTCTATTACAGTCTTAAAAGATTTATCACAAACATCACATTTATGAGGTTTCTCCCCAGTATGAATTAACATGTGACTTTGAAGTTCTGCCAATCTCTTGAATCCACGCTTACAAACTTCGCATTCGAACCGCTTCACGTCGGAATGTACGAGTTGGTGACTTCTGAGAGTAGATGCGCGATTAAATTGCATATCGCAAACGTTACATTTATATGGCATCAAGTTGGTATGGGTAATGAAATGAGTTTTCAAACTCTGCATGCTTTTGAAATTTTTGCTACACATCGAACATTTGAATAGTTCGCGATCTGTTTTATGGACCAGTAGATGTCTCTGTAGCAGCGAATTCGTCTTGAAGGCCTTTGGACAAGTCTGGCATTGATAATTTCGACCTGAATGTATTTTTTGATGATTCCTGAGATGCGGGCTTGTAGCAAACGCCTTTTGACAAATGTCGCAGACAAAATTTTTGTCGCGTTTTACGTGCGTTTTCATGTGTCGTACTAGATCATGTTTGTGACGAAACCCTTTAAGACAGACATCACATTTGTGAACCTCATCTGAAGTTTTGTGAAATCGTTGATGATTTTTCAGACGATGCTTGGAAACAAAGGTATGATCGCAGATTTTACATTTGAAATCTCTAGTATGTACGTGCACAAACATGTGTTCTTTTAAGTGATTAGGGCGTTTGAACGCCTTTTCACAAATTGAGCATTGGTACTGTTTAATATCATTATGTATAACAGCGTGTAACTTTATTTCCTGCTGTGTTTTGCACTTTTTGTCACAAAAGTCACATTTGAAAGGAAGCTCTCCAGTATGGATAAGCATATGTGTCTTCAAATGAGTACTGCTTCTAAACTTTTTCGGACAAATTTCGCACTTGTACGGTTTATCACCAGTATGTGATCTCATATGAACTTTCAGAACATCACTGCTACCGAACGATTTAGTACAGATGTGACATGTGTACAGTTTCTCTCCCGTGTGAACGTGGAAATGGCGCTGAAGATTGCTGGTATTGTGGTACACTTTGCCGCAAACGCCACACGCACAGGATGCATGCCGTTTTGCATGCGCATTGGAATGAAGAAAATAATGTTCCTGCCTCTTTTTATATGTTCGGAATGACTTGCGACAAAGTTTACACTCAAATGTCTGACGAAGGATTTCTACGTCTGAACCACTATCCAAGTCTTCATCAACAGCAGACATATGACCTTCACCTTCATTATGAACTTCAGGTTCAAAGCTCAAAGCTGTGACCTCTACATCGGATTCATTTTCGCTAATTAAAATATTTTCGTTGACATCAAGGTCAGGTGAATGGTTAATGGCATTTGGATCAAAATCAATGTTTACTAACTCAACCTCATTTTCATATGAACCATCGTCATGGATACTTTCTCCAAAATGGATGTTTAAATTTTCAAATTCATCATCAACATCATTGCTGATGTCCTCCAAACTTTCACTTTTCTTAAAATTTTCTACTGCTGAAGAATCAGGAATGATGGAACCTGATTGAATGTTGCAGTTATTGTCAGCTTTTGAAGAGTTGTCTTTTCTTGGCTCCATTTTTTTTGTCGCTGTAGTCTTTTGCAATTTCGTATTTGAAATTGCTGGCACAACTGAGTCACGTCCTTGCTGAATTTTTGTAACAGATCTGGGCCCTTTCTTTTCACCCATTCCTAAAGTCAAATTTCTGTTAACTTTTGCACCTGCAATGGAATTATCAAAATTTGCTGCAGGAATTATGTCTGCGTCTGCTTCTGTGTTTGGGTCGTCAAAGATCAAGTTCAATTCACGAATTTCTGATTCGGTCACTGACCTCAAAGCTGAGGTCAGACTTTTGGGTGAGTTCGATTTATTCACCTTAGCCACCATTGTGGGCTCTTCATCATCACTTATTTCCATGACATCATCAGAACTTGTGGTCTGGTCATCAGAATCTGTGCTGTCATCACTTGAATCTGAGCTACTGTCACTAGAACTTGAGCTTTCGTCACCAAGTTCTGTCAAATCAATGACTTCCAAATTGGTTTGATTTCCATCTTCCTTTTCGTTCTCTCCAAAACTTGACACCTCCATTTTGAAGTTCTATCTATGACAAAAAATAAATGACAAAATTAATGTGTGCTCTACAAAGATCTTCATTCTGTGCAGATTCAAAATATTTTTTTTTTTTTAGTTGGTATATTATGGTGTTTGTTAATATTGGTGAGAGCAGGTCATCCATTACTACAGACCCTAAAACATAACTATTAACGGCAGCTACACTCTTTTCAACAAAAATGCAAACAGCAGCCTTAATATGAAATATATCTTCTACTAGCCAATATTTGGATTTGTTGGAGATCATGTAGACTACACCAATAGCCTATGCCCCTGTAGAGTCTTTTGGTTTCTTAACTTACCAGTGAGTCCTTAGATGTTTCACTGAGGCAATTTGCTTTTGACATGATCTTTTGTAAGGTAATCAATCAACTTTTATTACCTTCTAGCCTTTTGTCCTACATTTATATAACCATTATGCTCGAGTTGGCAAATTACATGCACAAATTAATTTTTAATTCAAAACGAGGGGAAAAAGTATTATGGACGCATCGCAGAAAGTTTTGATATATTTTTGATCATTCAATAAACAAATTACTTACCCTTACAATATATTTTACACCATCAAACTAACTTTTAAGAAGCAAAACAAACTTTTATACATCTTTTTGTTATTGTGCTGTGTACATATTTTGAGACCAGTCATGTGTCGGATTTACCGAAACGAAATTTATATTGGTTGCGTACAATATAGATTCTTTAAAAAGGAAAACGAAATAATTCATAATGATTTTTCTCTGAATGATTAAAGAACAATAAAAAGTAGTTTGAAGTTTGGATTTGCTTCCTGTTATATTGTAACTTGTTGAATAGCTCAGAGAATAGCAAGTCAGATCGTCGTCTGTTCAGCTCAGAGCTGAAAAATATTGGGTGATCTGAGCTCTTTAATGTGAAAAATAGAGGCCTTGAGAACTAAATTCAAACATTATTGAGGTGACACACACCTTATCAAAACTTTCATCTTCTTGGTTTTGTACATTGCAAATTAACCAATCTCAGTTTGCTGGGGGGGGGGGGGGCTTAATTCTCACTCACACGCCCCTTGGACTTTGCTTGAGTTCTAATTATTATCAAGGTATGATCAATTCAACAGCCAGTGCATTCGAAAGTCCTTTTTTGGTTGACAACCCCTAGTAACTGATCGAAAGAAGGATGCTGTTTATCATTGGTAAATATCAATTATTAAAGGAAAAATTTTATTTATTAAAAGTAGGACAATTAAAACAGTTTTTTACAAGTCATGAAAAAAAAATTAAAATACTAAAAGGCATGCATTGGCTATTTGAGCAACATACTTTCAACAGTGGTCGAAAAAGTTTGCAGAAAATTTCAGCCTTCTGCAAAAGTGAAAAATAGAGATCACAACACATTTAAAGGCGTAATGTGTAAAAATTCTAATGTTCATTTTTCTTTCCTAGATTTTGTATTGTATTTATTTTTAAATTCACTATCCACAGCAGACGACAAAACTTGCACACGTCCACCATTTTGTTTTTTTGGAGACTTCCTATTTTTCTTGCTTGGTGACAACTTTTCAAAGGAAGCCTTCAAATTTCCAGTTGTCATGGCAATGTAAGATTGATACAGTAACACAAGGGGAATAACTACCCAGATGCCATTAAAGAAGATCAGATAGACCCAGAGGTACAGGACGTTGTCTGTTACTAGGTTGGGACTTCCTGTCAACCATTCTGGACAAAATGTCATCCAACCTGAAAAGAAAGAAAAGCAAAATTAAAAGCATCATAAATAACACAGACAATCTTAGCAACAGTGAAATCTGAATTGAAATGGAGTTTTATATCCTACTGTTCTGTATCTTATAGGACTAATGAAATGAAATGAAGTTTTATATCCTACTGTTCTGTATCTTATAGGACTAATGAAATGAAATGAAGTTTTATATCCTACTGTTCTGTATCTTACTGTACTAATGAAATGAAATCAAGTTTTATATCCAACTGTTCTGTATCTTATTGGACTAATGAAACAGAGTTTTATATCCTGTTCTGTATCTTATTGTACTAATGAAATGAAATGGAGTTTTATATCCTACTGTTCTGTATCTTATTGTACTAATGAAATGAAATGGAGTTTTATATCCTACTGTTCTGTATCTTATTGTACTAATGAAATGAAATGGGAGTTTTATATCCTACTGTTCTGTATCTTATTGGACTAATGAAATGAAATGGAGTTTTATATCCTACTGTTCTGTATCTTATTGGACTAATGAAATAAAATGGTTTTATGTCCTACTGTTTTGTACCTGATATGATGATGGGTAAGATCACACAGTGTGCAATGAGGGGAACTTCAGGGCCAGAATCAATGTACCTACCTCCATATAGTTCACACACACACAGAACCACCTGAACAAAATGTCTATAAGATTTGTCTTTAACTATAGCATAGATTAACACAAGGCAGAGCAGCCCATCCACTACTACTGTTAATATTTCAAGGGAGACAACTGTAGGATCTGAAATCAGCCATCTTTTATCAGCTTTACCATACTCTTTCCCTGAAATCAACATTTATCATTTTTCTTAAAGGCGAAGACTTCGTTTGTATCAAGTATCTTATGCAATGAGTATGGCTCTTTAAGCATCGTTCCAGTCCAAATTCTGCAGTTCCTGTAATTCCCGACACACTTTACATGAAATCAGAATTTATTTGAATATGTCATTCTCAGGTATAAGAGTACCTAGGGCCTTATTCTCCAACACCTAACTTAAAAAAAATCCAGATTTCAAGAAATACAGTTATCTGATTGGATAATAGAACTAAATTTTGAATTGATTTAAGTGATTGACCAATCAGATGACTGGAACAATAAAATCATCTGAAGTTGCGTTTTTAAGGGGGTTCCTAGTTTCCAAACTTAATTACAAACCTGGCTTTTCGAAAGATTGAAACAAAAACTGACTTACATAACAAGGCTGAGAAATGAGTAGAAGATTCCACCGTTCCTGTTAATGAGAAATAGAGAAAGGCCAGTTCCTGCAATGAAACAAAACTCTTTGATTATTCTCCTATTTTAGAAAAACAAAAATTCAATATTAAAATGAAACAAATTTCTTAAACATTTAGGACAACAGTTGAAATCAAAAGGGATGGCTCTGGGCACTGTCCTTGCAAAATTTACTTAATTGTACACTCTACTCAATCCATTATTTAATAATTCATAATTATATAGGCCTACATTCCTCCACGCACACAGATTTTACAATGTGTCTTTTATAATAGGATGCAAACTAGATTTTAAACTATAATTCTGAAAAGCAGACCTCTCAACTCTCATGCATTCGGCTTCAATCTCACGCTCACACGCAGCTACCTTAAAATCTCACGCATGTTGAAGGTTTAGGGTAAAAAAAAAAAAACATTGGTATTTGTTGTTTTGCTTACGACATTAATCTGACCAAAGAACAGGTCGCGTCTTCAGTCTTCTTCCGAGGAAATTCCGTATGTTTATTTTTAGCCTTGCTGATCATTAGCTATCAAAGTTGAGTCTGACCGATCGCAAAACAGCAATCTCTCCTCAGAGTTGTTGTTCCTACTTTGCCTACTGATTTAAAAGGAACGATAACATTGGATAGAGATTGCATGGACAGTTCAGATTCCAGCACCACATGTTCAGGCTGTCAAAGTGTCTGACACGCGGGACAGTTCAGATTCAGATTCCACCTTGGACAACACTTCCCGTAAAACGGACCAAATATACAGAAGCCGCCATATAGAATGCAAGAGCTTCCAGGGTACTAGGCGGCTCCTGGACCCATAACCAAATCTCACTCCTTGGGAACATTCTAGGTTGAGAGGTATGGAAAAGGGGCACTTCAGCTCTATTAGATATGGTATTAGAGTTAGATAAGATAAATACATGGGAGATTATCCCTTTAATTTAATAGGCTTTTATCTTAAAGGTCAGGTCAGAGGTCAACACTGTCAATAGTGTCACTGCTATTAAAGTGACCTTGATAAGGAATAGACCAAAAAGACAAAGGTCATACAGTGTACAGAATGATTAGCGTACTCAGTAAGTTTAACTATCCACAAACGAGTTTGCCAAAATCAACAATGTTTTGCAATTGCCATTGATAACAAACGTACCAAGGTCAAATGTGTCATTCCATCAAAAACCAGCCAGGACAACGCCCACTTTTCCACTTGAGCGAGACGTTTCTCAAGTTTAAAACCCAATACGATGCTTATGACAGCCATTACAGCCGTGACACCCAATGAAATAACTGTTACGGGGTTAATCAATGACTCCATTTTTGTCTCAAAGCTACCACTTAATGGATTTCTTCGAAAGTTTTTAACTTCGACCAGTTTCGGTTTGTTTACATTCGAGACACGTGCTAAATCACGCGCACTTTCACCTTTGATATAGTAGAAACATTTTCGAATTCGAAGAATCTGCAATTTATATATTTACCAATCAAATATTTCAATTTCAATGAGAATTTCTTTGAATTTTGAACTTTTTCAGTAAATTTTGGAAAATTCGTACCGAATAAATTCATACGAAAATAAAATTCAGTAATGAATGACCCAAAATGATTTTGTAAGCTTCTCTGTGATTGGCCATTTCGCTCAGCACCTTAATTATTCTAAATGGCAATTTAAAAAAATTCAGTCTTGTCTAATTTACACGTAATTAATTGCTTTAGTTTCAGGGGTGCTTCTTTTTGGATTCCAAAATTTGAATTTTGTGGAAAAATGTGATAATTTGTCGAAAATTCCGAAATAATTGGATAAAGGTGTGAAATATTGACCAATCGCAGGTCTGTTTACTTTTCTCGTCGACGACGGCATGTTCCTTTCTGAAGGCCGACATTTTAGTTTGGAAATAAGACGATAACTGAGAAGTTAGGAATCCCACAAAAGAAGACAAATTTACCCCAAAATATCAACAAAATGGAACAAGAAGCAACAGATAATTTGAAAGGAAGAGGCCATTTGTTTAAAAATAAAGGCAAAGACCCCGATGTGAGTTGAAGAAATGTTGAATTTTTGTTGTGAGATTGCAATTGCGCGGTTGGCTGGGTCAAATCAGATTAAGTCTAAGTCAAAGCAATAGCTAATATGTTCTACAAACAAGCCTTTAGATATTCGACATCATGTTTGGAAGGTGAACTACTAAACGTCGATCGGGATAAGGCTTATTTGTCGGCACTGTTTTACTTACGCACCCCCCAACTTCCCGTAAAGCTATCGATTTGAAACTTGGCAGAGAGTTACTTATATGTGTCCTGAATGTTCATAGCAAATTTCAGACGATTCCGACCATTCCTTCTATTTTTAATTATTTTTCAAAGTGTTGAAATGACTGAAATTTCTTCCGATAAATTGGATAATGGCGAAATAGCAGGGGGACTTAACTCTTTTGTTTAGGTCGTACTTGCTTTGAAATATCATTCAATTTCGGGTCATTTCGACCAAAAATTGTCAATTTTTCACTGCGATGTAACGAGTATAGCTGCAATCATTTTCGTTTGAGTTTACAAAATTGCCATGACTTTTTGCCGTACACATTGATCTGAAAATTTACAATGCGATGACAGCAATGTATTGATTACTCACAACAATTTTCAGACCGATCCAATTTTAAAACAATCGCGTAATTCATGCCGCTTTGCCCCTTTTGCTGCATCGCATCCAAAATTATTTCCAATCGCGATATCGACACGAAACGTGGCAATATGTCTAAGTAATGATTGCTGATTACTCACAGCAATTTTCAGACTGATCAGACAGGTCTTACTGTGTTAAATACATCGATAAAGTAACCCCGCTTCGCCCCTCTCGCTGCATCGCATCTGAAATGATTTCCAATCGCGATATCGTCACGAAACGTGGCAATTTGTCTAAGTAATGATTGCTGATTAGTCACAGCAATTTTCAGACCGATCAGACAAGTCTTAAGGTGTTAAATCAATCGATAAATTAACCCCGGTATGTCCCTTTCGTCGCATGGCATCTGAAATTATTTCCAATCGCGATATCGACTCGAAACGTGGCAATTTGTCTTTGTAATGATTGCTGATTACTCACGGCAATTTTAAGACCGATCAGACAACCCTTACTGTGTTAAATCAATCGATAAAGTCATCCCACCCGGAATTATTTATTTTTATTATGAGTGCTGTGAGTAATCAGCAACCATTACTAAGTCATATTGCCACGTTTCGTGTCGATATCGCGATTGGATATAATTTTGGATGCGATGCAGCAAAAGGGGCATAGCGGGATGACTTTATCGATTGATTTTTCATAGTAAGGGTAGTCTGATCGGTCTGAAAATTGCTGTGACTAATCAGCAATCATTACTAAGCCATATTGCCACGTTTCGTGTCGATATCGCGATTGGAAATACTTTTGGATGCGATGCAGAAAAATGGCATAGCGGGATGACTTTATCGATTGATTTAACATAGTTAGAGGTGTCTGATCGGTCTGAAAATTGCTGTGAGTAATCAGCAATCATTACTAAGTCATATTGCCACGTTTCATATCGATATCGCGATTGAAAATAATTTCAGATGCAATGCAGCAAAGGGGGTACAGCAGGATCTCTTTATCGATTGATTTTTCATAGTAAGGATAGTCTGATCGGTCTGAAAATTGCTATGACTAATCAGGAATCATTACTAAGACATATTGCCACGTTTCGCGTCGATATCACGATTGAAAATAATTTTGGATGCGATGCAGCAAAAGGGGCAAAGCGGCATGAATTACGCGATTGTTTTAAAATTGGATCGGTCTGAAAATTGTTGTGAGTAATCAATACATTGCTGTCATCGCATTGTAAATTTTCAGATCAATGTGTACGGCAAAAAGTCATGGCAATTTTGTAAACTCAAACGAAAATGATTGCAGCTATACTCGTTACATCGCAGTGAAAAATTGACAATTTTTGGTCGAAATGACCCGAAATTGAATGATATTTCAAAGCAAGTACGACTAAACAAAAGAGTTAAGTCCCCCTGCTATTTCGCCATTATCCAATTTATCCGAAGAAAATTCAGTCATTTCAACACTTTGAAAAATAATTAAAAATAGAAGGAATGGTCGGAATCGTCTGAAATTTGCTATGAACATTCGGGACACATATAAGTAACCCTCTGCCAAGTTTCAAATCGATAGCTTTACGGGAAGTTGGGGGGTGCGTAAGTAAAACAGTGGCTTATTTGTCTACCCAACATTTGGGGGAGTGAGAGAAAAGAAGGGGGTGGGGTAAAAAAAAAATCATATAGGCTATCCTTCATGCATGGTTTCTTCAGTGCCCCCTGTGGAATGATAAAAATGGGGTCATTTACAACGAATTATGCTATCCAATAACTTAAGTTGAGATTTGCTTTGTCTTGTTAGGCCTACTATGACGTTTCCAAAGTAAACTGAAAATTTGAAGAACTATTGTTGTTTTCAATATTGGCCTATCACTCACATCTTGGCTTAAATAGGAGAGACATTATTTTATGTTATATATAGGCCTACTTATGTTTCCTTGTTTTTTGTACTCATAATATTCCTGATTACGGTGTAAGAACCGTATTAAAACGTTGACAATATTAAATAAGCTTATTCTAGAAGTATCCATCCCTAATATTTGGTTTTTATTTATCTATACATGTGCTTCTAATACACTATTGAAGAATCAATATTTTATAGTACTGGTATGCATTTTCTCACAAGCAAAGTCTTATATCCTTGAAAAAATTTCAATACCGTCATATCTCCACATGTCTGAATGTTCTACAACGCTCCCTTTCTTTTATAAGGAGTAGTGGTGGCTCAGCGGGTTAGACGCTTGCTCACTAACCTGAAGGTCCTGGGTTCAATCCCGGCAAAGGCCGGTATTAACCTTCGGATTTTTCAGCCCGGTTTCCCCTTGTCAGTGATGCAGGTCGGAGGGACTGACATGGAAAAAGCGTCTATAGTCGTTCAGATGGGACAATAAACCGAGGCCCAGTGTGCTACAGGCTGTGCATGTTAAAGATCCCTCGACAGTTGGAAATCGAAAAAGAGCAGGCTAATGCCGCTGTCCTGGCAAAATTTCCCTCATAGCACACTGCATGGTGTTGCCCGTCTTCGTTAGCCCATAAGGTGCAGAAAAGTAGGACGTAAAACTCCATTCATTTCATTTCATTTTCATTTCTAAATTTCATGTTATTTTTACTGTAGGAAATGAGGAGAAGAAGAACAGAAGTCACAGTGGAGTTAAGGAAGGTAGGTTATAAAATATTACTTCTTGGATATTTTGTTGATCCTTTCATTGTTGGGAGTCTCAACCTGTGTTTAAACAGACATATACTTTACAGTGGGAGTATCTTGCTAGGCAACCACTTGTTAATCGGTGTTGTGATAGCTAAGTATTGTCCTTTGTAAGTGAAACGTCTCTCAAAGACAGGGTTGATTGTATGCTCAGAATATAGACTGCAGGAGACTAACAGTTGTTCTTTTATCCTTCCAAAGACTGTTACAATTTCACTGTCATGGCATCTGCAAAAACTCCACAAAAATAGAACTATGTTAATGCATAGTAAAAACTCTGGCGTCTTATTTATGGTTACAGATGATGGTTGTGGTTGGAATCTTTGTATTTTCTCCGAGTTGACTCTCAGAATTTTGTTCCTTCAGGGGTTGGATGAACCATTCCACTGAACCTATCAGCCAATCATTTTGTTCTTCTAAACGCCTTTCACATGCTAAAACTGGACCTAATGAATCAATTTTCTATTTTCAGTCAAAGCGAGAAGAGCACATGTTAAAAAGACGGAATGTTCCTGCCCAAGATAGTACCGATTCTGAAGATAGTGAGAGAACCACCCCTCAATCTTTACAGTCAATAGTAGCCAATGCTGCCAGTCCTGAACCCACTGTTCAGTTTTCAGCTGTTCAAGCCGCCAGGTCAGTCATTCTAGAAGTCTTGACATCAATGACATTAATTGCAGGAATTGGACATCTGTGATTCCGTCAATTCCACTTAAACTAAGTTTTTGAGGATGTCACTCAAAGCTAAATGTGGCGCAATTGATTGTAAATTTGAATGGTGCAAATAGTTAGTATCAGCCAGACAGTGTCCCTGATACACATAAAGAAAACCTCTTTATTATCTAGTTGTCAAGGTGATAGAGCTTATTTTCATTTTCTGTATCACTTCTTAAAATGAAAACCCTATATGCAGTTCTCATGCAGTGTAATCAAGCTGTCATTGGTCATGAGATGTGAAAATGGTTTCATATATTACTTCCTTAATAATACAGCTATATCTTGTGACAAAACTAACAGGAACTTTATGAAAACTTAGTGTCCATTTCAATTTACATTGACTCTATTTTGTCATATCCGGTGTGTTTAAGGGGATAAAAGCCGTTAAAAAAACCACAAAATTTTAAGTATACCAGTACTCAAACTTGACAAATAACAGTACATATCTATATGTTGACTAACCTGGCGTCCTCAAAATCCCACTATAATTTGATAAATCCAAGTAGTAAAATAAGTAATAAAACGCTTAATACATCATTTAAGCGATTTTCAAATTGTAATTATAAAGGGAAGTAACTCTAACATATAGTTTTCCCACAAGGATGATATCCCGCTGATTTCCCAGGTGCTTTTATTCCCAAACAGAATTTATATTCCAGTTTTTTGAAAATTCATCAAGTGTGGGAAAAATACTTATTTAACCAATAGTCAATATTAAACACAAATATTAGACGTAGGATGAGTGTATTGTAACAGCTATTATCCCTTTAAAGAGATAGGTTTTAACAATCATAATTCCAGAAACTTGTATTATTTTTGCTGAGACAATCAATAATAGTGTTACAGCACACAGTCAATATATAATTCTTCAAATTCATGTGTGTCTAGTATTTAATTTGGTTGTGAAATTAATTTCTTGACACTTGGTGATATATAGAAAAGACATAAGCTTATATAGAAAATTCTTAGTTTGAGGTAGACTTGATCAAATAAAACATATATCTGCAACACTGATAGCATTGTTTTATACCATTCCATTTCTCTATCCCATGGAATTTAAAATCCTCTGCAATACTCAAAATATTAGCAGGGAACTTCATCCTGGGGTGTAAAACTGCATGTTAATTTGATATACTGCATGTATTGTAGGAAATTGCTGTCCAGTGACCGTAATCCACCAATAGATGACTTGATAGCATCTGGTATCCTACCTATTTTAGTGGGCTGTTTAATCAAAGATGACTTGTAAGTACTTTAGTCACACTTTAATCTTAAAGAGAGAAACAACTATATTTTACAAGGATAACAACTTAGGTTCACAAGTCCCCGTGCCAGAGATCCTTTCTTCCAACTGGTCCTTGGCCAAACCTCTTGGCGTTGATTATCTGTACCCATTTACAGGAGCGACAGGATTTTTAACGACTGCTATCTGACCCCTGAAATTGGCAAAAAATATTAATTTGGCATTAATCAAAAGTAGATGCCTGAAAATTGTGGTTGCTGCCAGTTGGGCATGTTTAGACTTGTTGGATCTTCTTTCTGGAAAGCTTGTTAACTTATTTCTTTATTTACAGTTCGTCCCTCCAGTTTGAAGCAGCCTGGGCTCTCACTAATATAGCATCTGGTACTTCAGCTCAAACTAAAGCAGTGGTTCAAGCAGGTAAGAATCATCTTGACTAATTGATAATCCTTTAGTGGCATTTAGAGTTTAAGTGTTTCAGAGTTAATTCTTGTTTCTATTTGCATCATTCATATTACAGTATACTTAATTTGGCTGAAAATAATGAGAAAAGATGACTTATTTAAGTCCACTCAACTTTAACACACTGACCAAAATTAGGACCCAACACCACCGTTGTTTCAAATGATGAATGTTTCATCATGTTTGTTTCTATTTCTAGGAGCTGTTCCATTATTTTTAAGACTCTTACACTCAACTCACTCGAATGTATGTGAACAGGCTGTTTGGGCTTTAGGAAACATAATAGGTAAGTGCTTGGATTCTGGAATTTTGAATCCCCACCAGTGCTTTTGACCATGACATCTTTAAAAATAATAGCATCTTGTTGGGCCATTTTGAAATATATGATTCTCATGTATGAATGAATGACTGCACAGACGCCCTCTATTTCATTTCTTTAGTCCAATTAGATACAGAACTGTAGGATATACAACTCTATTTCATTTCATTAGTCCAATAAGATACAGAACAGTAGGATATAAAACTCTATTTCATTTCATTAGTCCAATAAGATACAGAACAGTAGGATATACAACTCTATTTCATTTCATTAGTCCAATAAGATACAGAACAGTAGGATATAAAACTCTATTTCATTTCATTAGTCCAATAAGATACAGAACAGTAGGATATACAACTCTATTTCATTTCATTAGTCCAATAAGATACAGAACTGTAGGATATACAACTCTATTTCATTTCATTAGTCCAATAAGATACAGAACAGTAGGATATACAACTCCATTTCATTTCATTAGTCCAATAAGATACAGGACAGTAGGATATAAAACTCCATTTCATTTCATTAGTCCAATAAGATACAGGACAGTAGGATGTAAAACTCTATTTCTATTGTAGGTGATGGCCCTCAATGTCGCGACTACGTTATTAGTTTAGGAGCTGTCAAACCATTATTAAATTTTATCAACCCCAAAATTCCACTGACTTTTTTACGCAACGTAGCCTGGGTGATTGTGAATCTTTGTCGTAATAAAGAACCCCCACCCCCCATTACAACCATAGAGGAAATATTACCAGCTTTATGTTACTTGATTCACCACACAGACGTCAATGTAAGTACAATTACTATAGGAGGAATCAGCAGTCAGAAATTAAGCGTCTGCAACTTTCTATGTAAAAGTTCATTTTTCCTTAAATTTAAAGAGAAGTAATGTGTATCGGGGACACAGACAGCACCATTGCAATTTTCAATCAGATGTCGGTGGTTCCTGTTATTCCACTTTAAATCACAATGTCAGAGAGGCTGACTTGGAATAGCTTCTAATCGTTCGAATGGGACAATAAACCGAAGCCTTGTGTGCTACAGGTTGTGCATATTAAATATCCCTTGACAGTTGGAAATTGCCAATAGGGTAGACTTATGCCGCCGTCCTGGCAAAATTTCCCTCATTGCATACAGCATTAGCCCATAAGGTGCAGAAGAGTAGGGTGTCAAACTCCGTTCATTTCATCACAGAAAGTAAAACTTAGTATATTGATAGTGTGCTTCACGATGATAGTGTTGTGCTTCACGATGATAGTGTTGTGCTTCACGATGATAGTGTTGTGCTTCACGATGATAGTGTTGTGCTTCACGATGATAGTGTTGTGCTTCACGATAAATTTTTAAATTGCAGATATTGGTAGATACAGTGTGGGCGTTGTCTTATTTAACAGATGGTGGTAATGATCAGATTCAACTAGTAATAGATGCTAATGTTGTCCCTCTTTTAGTTCCTTTATTAAGTCATCCTGATGTCAAAGTTCAGGTAGGGTCAAAGTTCATTTTAAAGTTCAAAGTTGAAAGGTTTTGCATTTCAGGTCATCTCATAGAAAATGAATGAAAATTCAACACCTGATATTACTCAAAGACTAGGTTTATCAGCTCAGTATCTGTATTTTCAGAATCAAATGGATTAATGCCACTTTTTAAAATTTACTCCATTGCTCACAGCCTTCATTAACTTATCAATGGGTGGAAAAGCAGCTTATGAACTTTATTTCCTAACTTTAATGAAAAAATTTTCCTAATTGTTCACTGAACTGTCTGTCTTCTTAGCTATATCATATGTAGAAATGTTTAAAAAAAAAGTCATTTCAATGGTCTAAGAACAGAAAATCAGGATATGAAACTGATTTATTTCATTGAAACTTAAATTCAAGATCTTATTGTAAATTTTCCCTCATTGACCACATTTTTTACTTCATTTCAGACAGCAGCTTTAAGAGCTGTTGGAAATATTGTAACTGGGTCTGATGAACAAACACAAACGGTTTTATCTTGTGATGCTCTCTCACACTTCCCTTCCTTATTAACACACCCTAAAGAGAAAATTAACAAGGTAAGTCAAGGGCAATAACTCTTGATTTATCAAATGTAAGGATCCCAACACTTGTTTTAATCAGTTTAAGATATTATCATCCAGGGCATCCACAGTTTTTAGAATTCTGTTAAAGAGACATTCTTCTGTTTGAGGAGGTGATATTAACTAACTGCTAAAGAAAAACACGGTAGAAAGATAGATAACTCTAGTTGCCAGTCTATTCTTTATGACAAACTAAGGGTTTATTATTTATAATTATAATATTTATTCATTCTATTTTCAGGAAGCTGTGTGGTTTTTATCTAATGTCACTGCTGGTAATCAGCAACAAGTTCAAGCTGTTATTGATGCTAATTTAATTCCTTTAGTTATACACCATTTATCTAGGGTAGGTATTAGGCCACGTCTTATCTATGGCCACACCCTTTAGGTATTATTTAGCTACACCTTTTACTGTCAAGCCACTCCCTTAAGACAACATCACCTTATAGCTCCACCCCTCTATTTTCTAGACCATCCTTCTCTTTTTATTTATGCCTCCTGTTATTGTTTGAAATTTATCAATCCGTTCTTACTTGTCAGTTAAGTAGAAGGCGGGGCCAAATTTTAAAAAATTATTTCAGTGAGACAATCCAAGTTCTATAGGTCGTGCAAGTTAAAGATACTTAGACACCAAAAAAACGTAAGCTATTGTAGCTCTCCTAGAAAAATTTACCTCATTGTACAATGTTTTTCAATTTGAAATAGCCCAATCAAGTATTGCACCATTCCAATTCTCTTGCCAAAATTCTTCCTTTTGTTCATAAATGATTATTTTTTTCAGGGCGAATTTCAAACACAGAAAGAAGCTGCTTGGGCTATCAGTAATTTAACTATTAGTGGTAAAAAAGAGCAAGTGATGTTTGTAGTAACATTAGGAGTTATTCCCCCTTTCTGTGATTTACTAAGCGTTAAAGATACTCAAGTGGTAAACGTGGTGTTAGATGGTATCAATAATATATTAAAAATAGCTGACGAACCCGAAACTATAGCTCAGATGATTGAAGAATGTGGAGGTAAGAGGCTACTCAATAAGAGCTTGTATAGGTGTCTCAATGTTTTGGATATACAATCCTCATCAGGACAGCTAGTTTATGAAGTTTATTGGCTTTGACTTTTCAATATGTTCATGTTGACTAATTGACTAGACATCATCTCATGCTGGTGACACATGTTTCAGATACTCAATCTTTATCAGGACAGATAGTTTTAGAAATTGAAGTTTAATCCAAGACTTTCACATACAAATGCATTCAATTTCATTATTCCAATAAAGTAAACTCTATTTCATTTCATTAGTCCAATAAGATACAGAACAGTAGGATATAAAACTCTATTTCATTTCATTAGTCCAGTAAGATACAGAACAGTAGGATATAAAACTCTATTTCATTTCATTAGTTCAATAAGATACAGAACAGTAGGATATAAAACTCTATTTCATTTCATTAGTTCAATAAGATACAGAACAGTAGGATATAAAATTTCATTTCATTAGTCCAGTAAGATACAGAACTGTAGGATATCCAACTCTATTTCATTTCATTAGTCCAATAAGATACAGAACAGTAGGATATAAAACTCTATTTCATTTCAGGTTTAGATAAAATCGAAGCTCTTCAGAACCATGAGAATGAAGATATTTATAAACTAGCCTATCTTATAATAGATCACTATTTTTCAGGGGTAAGTTGACATGTGTTTAACTGGATATATGGTGATACCACCTAAAAAGGGAGACAATTGATAATATCTTTGTAATGTGTTCATCCCGCTGTCATTCTGTTTTCATTAGCCTATTTTCTGCAGAAGAGTAAGATGTAAAACTCCTTTCATTTCTCTTGATAAAATTCAAACATTTTCACCGTATTTTTGTAATAAAGATGGAAGTTTGTGTCAAATTATATTATTTATGACATTATATGGAAAACTGGATGTTCAGTGCTGTTTGAATTTGGCAATTATTAAATGAACAATGTCCAGCTAACAGTTAATGAGAGCTTGAATAGATAATTTTTGTTTTGTAATTTCTAAACAGGCAAAAATGTGATGACTGCGCTTAGTTTTTAAACTCTATTTAATTTTTGCTTTCAGGATGAGGATGAAGAAGTAACCATAGCGCCGGAAGCTTCAAGCGAAGGCTATCAATTCGACAGTAATACCCAAATTCCTCAAGACGGTTTTAAATTTTGACGTGACACGACTGAAAAGGTGGAGCGAAAAAACTCCTTCCAATGTTTTAATTGGTATATGTTCTAAAGAATACAAAACAACAACCATGCATATATTTTACCTGTGACTTTTACGGACCACCCTCGTTCAAAACGAAAAATCTACAAACATGGTGGTCGGTTTTTAAAATAATTCTGAAATTTCTGCTTTTCCAAGATAAAAGACTAAAGAAACTTTTTCTTTTCAAAAGATAGATTGGAAATTCTACAGAATAAGACTTCTATAATTTATTTCTCTTTGGAAAATAATGAAGAAATTCCTGCTGTTTGAAATTGGAAATTTCGTTTTGTTTCAGGACTAGATTTTCATGTTTTTCTACAGTTTGAAAAATGTACCCTATTTCTGCAATCATTAAAAATAATATCTAAATATGTTAACTGTTAATATTACAGTTCTTTGCTGCATGGACATTATGTGAAAATTTTCAGCTGTTTTGGAAATTCATGGAAAAACTTAAGCCTGTTTTGGAAATTTTCACCATTTTGGAAATGCCTTGAACATTTCTATCTTTTAAGACATGCTTTGGAATTTCCACGTTTTGAAAGGCGTTGGAAATTGTCATTGGTTTTGGGCATGCATATGGAAATCATATAAAAATGGAAATTTCCGACTGTTTAGAAAAATTTTAAGCGTTGGAAATAGGAAAATCAGAGGATGGATTTTAAACATTTCAAAGAGTATCCCAACAAGTGTAAAGGGCTATAACTCTGTTGGACATAATACATTCATGTCTGAACACAGTTCTTAAAATGTGTGAACTCTACAAACTTAATTGCTAGAAGTTTTATTCTTCCTGTGAAAATAAACTGATTTTGTTGACTGAAATATTTGGATGAACTCCCGTAAGTCTGAAACATCCAAAGATAGCTCTAGTTTGAAATATGGTGATTCCTGGAAGGCTATTGGATTAAAAGAGAGGGGAACAATTTCTAAAATAACGATGGACATTTTGGACCGTATAAAAATTGCAGCTTTAAGACAGCGCACATCATAAATCCAGTTATACTCTTAAAGGGCCCTTACAGTTTTATTTTCCAAAGGAGTCACTGCTGAAAAGTTGTAAAGTATTTTTGTGCTTTTGTTTACTGTAGATGAATTGTCGTATATTTAACTTCCAACAAAAGAAAATTGATTTGAAAAACATGGAGCACCAACATGAATAGATTAAAATAGCAATCGGAATATTCAGATGTTTCCATATTCTTCCCCAAGTACTACAGACAACTTCCTAGAATATAACCTAGAGTTAAGTGATGTCTGGTGATGTCTATAAACCCCGAAAAAAATTAAATACAACAGTAGAAAAGTGCCTGTTTCTAGAATATTATCCAACGTTCAGTGAGGTCTGGTGTTTCTATAAACAGGCAATAGTACAACAATGCATCACCCTCTCTAGAAAATAACCTAAAGTTAGATGATGTCTATAAACAGGCAATAGCACAACAATGCATCACCCTCTAGAATATAACAGGAGTTAGATTATGTCTGTTGATTGGAAAGGATTAAGCACACTTGAAACTTTTTTTTTATATGGATTTGAAGTTCAGAAGACAGGGGCAAGATTTGTGAAAACGGACATTGTAGAAAGTTTTAAGCTGTGAAATATATACAGGATTGAGTTTGGAATTACACTTAACCTTATCTCTGTTTTTTTCTTATGTTGTTTGTTTTGTTTTTCCTTAAAAAATAATTCCTCTTTTACGTGGAGATCTGCTGAATATACACTGTAGAGTTTACCCTCAAAAAATTTTATTTAGGGGGTAAGGCCTGAAATTAATGGCAAATTTTTTTTAATAATTCGCTCAAGAATAAAGCATAAGATATTTAATAGGGAACATGATTTTTACCCAAGTTTTTAAAAAAAATTTCTTCCCTAGAATTACTCTGCAGTTTATATACACATCACTATGGTACTCAAATGGGTAAATGAATATCCGGTTAGAGGGTCTGGTTAATGTTTGGGATTAGGTTATCCACTATCAGTAACAAAGTCAATGATATCTGGTTAACGGTTACAAACTCAATGACATCCTGTTAACCGATACAAATTCAGTGACATCTGTTAAATGGTTACTTGGTCAATGTGGTCCGTGTAACAGATACAAACTCAATGATCTTTCAAATTCTACGACATCTTGTTAGTACTAATGTATAGTAGCTTGGGTTATCCAGAGAGCAGAATTCAGTTCTAAATAATAGCTCGGAATATCCAGAGACTTAAAAATCAGTTACCTTTGAGCACTAAGACAGACCAGTGGTATTACAAGATGCGTTATATGTGGCCCGTTTCCATAGTGATGTTCAGTTCAGCATGCTCTTAAAAGATGGGTTATTTATGGGATGTGGAGTAAATTTTATGAAACATCCCAAATAATTTGTATTGAGTTTTATTCAAGTCTTAAGATGTTGATCAAAGCTTGATTTTTTAGTAATTAATTTATTGGTTTGAATAATGACAAATTACCGGTATATATTTTGCAAGTCTATTCTCTTTAGAAAATTGATGATACTGGCTTTAGAAAATTAAGATCTTGGCTTAAGAAAATTCTGTACTTTGGCTTTAGAAAGTTAAGGATCTCAGCTTAGGAAATTAAGTAACTTAGCTTTAGAAAATTAAGGATCTTGGCTCCAGAAAATTAACGATCTCGAGTTTAGAAAATTAAGGATCTTTTGGCTTTAGAAATTTAAGTGGCTTTTGAAAATAAAGTAACTAGGCTCTAGAAAATTAAGATCTTGGCTTTAGAAAATTAGGAATTTGGCTTTAGAAAATTAAGGATCTTTTGGCTTTAAATTAAGGATTTATTAATCAAAGTTTAAAAAAAAGGAAGGGTATCGATCATTAAAGGCATTTTCGACCTACTTTTTTTTTTCAGAGAGCAAACTCTGCCAAATTTTACTCTGTATTTTGATAAATTACTGCGAAATACATAATTTTTGGCATGTTTTTTTATGATCCAATCTCCGATTAGTGAGTAAAAATGCTTTTTCTTGTGTTCCTTAAATTATTCTGTTCTTTTTAAATTTCAATATATTGAAATATTATTCTTTATCCCATATAGAGGAAGTTAAGTTATTTCGATTTTTGTTGTGAAGAACTTTTTAGGCAAAGAAAACCAATTTTGAAATTATTGGCAATATTTTAGAACATAAATGAAAATAATTCCTTATTATTCCTCAATCTAGAACACTGCCAAATGTTGGACAGGACCTGTTAAGTCAAATCAATAATCTAGAGCTCCAAAAAGACATGACTGGTAAATACAGCCAAAGAACATTCTAGAGGTCTAGTAAGACATAACTGGTAAATACAGCCAAATTGAACTTCTAGATTTATAGTAAGACATGACTGGCAAAATCAGTCAAATCAACAGCCCTGTGTAGATAGGCTTAAATATTGTTAAAAGAATTAAAGTATTTAGATTGTAGGGACTCGAAAATGTAAATAATATCTCTATAATGGATTATTTGAGAGGAATCACAGGGGCCTGTAAGGTGTATATTCTATGCCTACAATTGTTCATATTACAATATTGCTACTGACAAAAAAAACTTGAGAAAAAAAAACAACAAAAAACTAATAAAAGAATGAAAATCTTAGGTATTTTTTTTGTTCTTATGGTTATGTCTTGTCATGAACTGACATGGAAAAAGTGTCAAGTAGTTCAGATGAGACAATTACACGAGGCCCTGTGTGCTACAGGCTGCACACATTGAAGATTCCTTAACAGTTGGGGATACATTTGAATAGGCAGTTCAGTCAAAATGGCCCTTCTTATTTTGCAGATATTCACATCTTTAAGTACCTGTTCATGTTTAGGATCCCTTGACAGTTAGAAATTTCCCTCATTGCGCACTGCATACTACCTGTTTTAACTAGCCCAATTAAGTGCAGAATAGTAGGGTGTAAAACTCCATTTCGAAGTTTCTTTTAAATTATGAATATAACAAGTGTCTTTTAAAGTGTTCACATAACTGAAAACAATCGTTTTGGTAATAGTCAAAAAAATTCCAAAACATGCTTCAATAATAACCGATCCTTCATTCTGGAAGGAAGTGGTAGCTTCTGGACCTTTTCCTGCAATTCCAATCCCATCAATTTCCGAAGAGCTATCACAGAAATGTCCAACAAAGTTCTAGGATTCTGGGCATGGAAGTTCAAAAATTCTAAAACCTCAGGGTACTCTGCGATTTTTTCTGGAATTCTTGCTTTTCCAAATAGGAATTTAAGATTACTTAAATTATAGCCAGAAAATGTATATAGTTGAATGAGATCCATATTTCCAACTTGAACAGCATATTCCATAGCATCTATGTTAAAATCAATTTGTTCACGTTTCTGATACACATAGCCTTTCATATCCAGTCTTGAATTATATTTAATTAGCTGTTTGATGATTGGCTGGTTGTTTTTTGTTGTTGCTTTTAATAGTGGAGTAGCTCCGGAATAAACTGAAAGTAAAATGAAAGCTCAATCTTGATGTTGTTCAGTACATTTTATCAAACTGAAATGAAATGGAGTTTTACGTCCTACTCTTCTACACCTTAAGGGCTAATGAAGAGGAGCAACCCAATGCTGTGTGCAATGAGGGAAATTTTGCCTTGGATTAATTTCAAAATTATTCATGTCAGAAGTTTGAATGTAATGAGATGTTGTTAGTGCAGCGATAAGCAAATATAACCGAAATCCAGTTCACTTACATGTTACATTAACATTAGCTCCATAAGACAGGAAGAGTTCCACCAAGGGGAGACAACCTCTAGTCACTGCCGCCATTAAAGGATTCATAACTTCACATTGATCTAAATTAAGATCAGCACCTCGTTGGATTAACATGACAGCCAAGGCTATGACATCCATGTTGAGTTCTCTCCCTTCTCGGACGTTGACGAAGATTGCGTTGGTTAATGGTGTCCTTCCTGCTCCATCATATTCATTAAGGTCTGATCCTGCTTCCAACAGTATCTCAACACCTTTTAGATTTAATACCACTGCTGCCATCTGGAAGAAAATAAATTTAAAAAGAGTTTCCCCTTAGTTTATCTGCTCAGTCTTTGAATCCTGGCAATCCAATGCCTTACAGCTTTCAGAGCATAAACGTTCCTAAAGCACTGGCCAAGGTCACAAATAGAGAGAATTGTGCAGTAAAAATTTGAAGTCTTCTTGTTATGAGGTCTGAAAGAGAATGAAGTTAGTAAAGAATGACACATAGAGACAGACAATTTTAAGATTTGAAAAGGTCAATTAATCAAAATAGATATTAGCTTTTTGTGAATCCTGGCAAGGACTGATGTATATGAACTTTCAGATTTTTTAGCCTAGTGTGACAGATGCAGGTTTGGGAATTGATATGGAAAAAGCATCAAGTTGTTTTGATGGGACAATAAACGGAGGTCCTGTGTGCTACAGGCTGTGCATATTAAGATCGTTTCCTTGACAGTTGGAAATCAGAAAAATATTAGGCCAAAGTCTCACCAAAATTTCCCTCATTGCACACTGCATGGCATTGTAGGATGCAAAACCTTACTCATGTCATTTAGACGATTCTATCCCTTTTTTGTGGTTTAAGAAAAATGAAAATGGAAGAAAATGTAACACACCATGATGTTGTCATGCACCATGCTTGGATGAGATTTGAACCTGTAGCGCTGTTCTCCTACTTCTTCTTTCCTTGATATGAATATCTGCTCCAGAATCTATCAAAAGTTGAAGCATTTGATTTAAAACATCACGTTCAGCTTGGTCAGAATAGCAACTCAACATTAACGGAGTATAGCCTTCGACATTTTGAATGTCTAAAGTGGCACCATGTTTGATTAACAATTTCACAGAATCCAAGTTTCCTGATTCCACGGCGATGTGAAGTGCCGATTTACCAAAACTGTCTTGATCATCAGCAACTGAGGAATCGTTCAACAACAATATTTCAGCAACTTCCAAATACTGACACACCATGCAATACATTAATGGAGTCTGCCCCCATTTGTCACGCACATGGATGAAAGCGCCAGAGTCAAGCAACAATTCCACCATTTTGCAACGCCCCTTGCTGCAACAAACATGGAGGATTGACTTAGTACTGATGTTCATATCGTCCTCATAAGATTCGTCCACATTCGCTCCCAGTTGGAGCAATTCCTGAAATCTTAAGGTGTCGTTTTTCTCTGCTGCTAAATAAAGCTGGCCATGAAAGGGATCTGCTGCATCTACAAATTCCATATATGGCTCTTCAGGTCCGTCTGCTGCATCAACCATCGTCAGCTTTTAAAGTTGACAACTTGATCTAAAATATTAAAGAAATGCAATCTGGTTGAGCAAGTCATCCAAACACCAGAAATTTGTTGAATATATGTAGCTTCCTTTTTGCACTGTATTTGGGCTTCATTAAAACAAAAAGAATGTGAAAATTTTAGTCTGTACCCAAAAGCTCTCCCAATTTGCATATTATCATTATTATGTCATGTAGTTGTTGTTGGGACAATAAACTGAGGCCCCATGTGCTCAGGTAAAAATCCCTAGACAGTTTGAAATCACAAAAAGAATAGGCGAATGTCCTGGCAAAATTTTCATCATTGCACACTGCATGGCATTGGCCATCTTCATAAGACTATAAGGTACAGAAGAATAGGACGTGAAACTCCATTCATTTCATTTCTGACTCCTTCATTGCCTATTTTTCTGAAGTGAAGACATGGGTAGAGTTAATTTGAAGAGAATGTCTCTACCTTACTGAGTCATCATTTGTACGCTATTTGTGAACATAATGAATCAACAATTAAATAAATCCCGAAAAAATCTGCCGACAAACTTTTGACAATGCTTCTAAAATTAGATATTTACATATCTCCACGATAAGACTTTTGACAGCTCAATGTTTTGACTCTGGTGCGTCCTTGACCTTTTACCGGATGTCATCTATAATAATTTCTGTGCGTTTTTATCTTAAGCCCTAGTGACGAAAGTTTGGTGCTAATTTTGCCAAAAAGTATTAACTTAGTTCTAAAAATTAGTCTGTAGTGGAAAAGTTTGGTGTAATTGTCTGTCCATAATATGATAAATACGCCTTTGGTTTAACGTACCTGCTCTACTTCCGGTGTTTCACGCATGAGCAGACGATACCGAGGCTCTTAACGTGGCGACTGTAGACATCCGGAGAATTTTGGTAGACGACTAAATATTTTAGATTTTAGACAACTCTGCGCCTCTAGTAACCAAATTCTATCCAAAGTATTAGTTGAAATCAAAATGAGTTCCTCTGGCGAGTTTGGAAATCCTCTACGAAAGTTTAAATTAGTGTTTTTAGGCGAGCAAAGTGGTAAGGATTCAGTGAATTTTATGCAGATTCTAATTTTGTTTACCATCATCACGTCTCTGTTGGGCTGACTCATGACATTTTGACAGTTTTATTAATAATGGTCGTATTTTATTGTTTGATCGTTTGCTTGCTTGGTATATTTTTGTCTTGTTGAATTGTTGTTTGTGAAGTCTCAAAGAGTAACAAGTCCACTCACCGATTCAATATGAATATTGAAATGAAATGTATTTTGTAACTATCTTGCTGCTAGGCTATTGCGTTTTTAAGCCCATGGGATGAGGCAAATCTATTGCACTTAGAGTTCCATAAGACTTGCTTAAACTATCCATCTTGTCTGTTGCTAGAGAAGCCAAAGCATCAAACTACTATTTCAGTTCACATTAAATCTGATTTTTTATCTTTCAGTTGGTAAAACTTCGTTAATTACAAGATTTATGTATGATAGTTTTGATAATACATATCAGGTAATGTCAAATTTACATTTCTTTTCGTTCTGACAAGGGTCATTTATTCAATCACAATAAATGTCAAATGCTAGGCTGCTTGATGACAACTATCAGCAGAGGTTGGCAGTAAAGTGTAAACTTCCCAGGTAGCTTACAACATGTCACCATGTTTCTAGCAGGGTTTAGCCTTAGTCAGAAAAGAACCTGCATGTTTCTAGCTGGCAGATAACTCTTGGTAAAAAGTTGGTATTTTCCTATCTAGCTTACAACTGTCTGAAATAAAGAGGAGAGTCAGCAAGTTTCCAGACAAATGCAACAATATCTATTATGGTCATCATTGATCAAGTTCATGACCCCAAAAAATTAGATCAATTAGGGTCAAAAGTTCAATTTGAAAATGATGAGCATGTGGCAACCTATTTTGAAAAAAGTCATAATTTAATATTTTTTGTGTTAAATCATTGCAGGCTACTATAGGAATAGATTTTTTATCCAAGACAATGTACCTAGAAGATAGAACAGTAAGTTTCTTAATGTTTCTTCTACAATGGAAATTTCAATTTGAGTATCTATAGGCATATGCATCAAAATATTAACTCTAAAACCTTGATAATAATGGCACAACTTAGCCAATTAGTTTTTTTTTATGTTTTGTTTTGTTTTAAGTAATAAATATAATTAGCCAAGTGAACTAAGTAAAAGCCAAAAAGGATTCTGAGTGGACAAACTCAAATACCAGCAAACATAATCTACGTGGACTCTCTAAAAATGATGCTTAGTGGACAATTCCAATCACCAATTAAACATTAGCTATGTGGACCCTAGAAAAAGGATATCCAATTGATAAACCTAATACCAAATAGACATTATTAGCTATGTGGACTCTCTTAAAAAGGATGTCCAATTGACAAATGCTAATACCAGCAAAGATAGGCTACGCAGACTCTCCAAAAGTGATTCTGACAACTCAAGTCTGAGAACGGCAATTTAATTCAATACAAAAATAGGTAAAGAATGTTACTCTCAAATCAGACCATGCTTACTCTTTTTAAAACACCTGATGATACTCCTCTTTGGATGAGTCCATTACTATACAACTATTACCCTTGATTTTGGATGAGACTGCTTAACGGAGTTGTCTTAATTTTACTGTAATTTCATTGGATAATCTCTTGTCTATTTTTAGATTAGATTACAACTATGGGACACGGCTGGCCAGGAAAGGTTCCGTAGTTTAATCCCCAGTTATATTCGTGATTCTTCGGTTGCTGTAGTTGTTTATGATATCACTAGTAAGTTATCACCTTGTATCACTCTGCCTTTGGGATGTCAGAGGAACTATTTTTCGATAATGTATGTACCTTCGGATAATTGTGGTCCTGACATCACCTGAAGACATATATCTCTAGTAAGGTGTTGTCTTGGTGCTCTACCTGCAATTATGAGTGAAGATGACTTATTCAAGGTCATCAAACTGAGATTAGAACTCGCGTCTGACATTTTCAACATCTTAGAACTATCTTAGTATAAAACTCAATTAATTTTTTTAGATGCCAATTCATTTCATCAGACGTCAAAATGGATAGATGACGTGCGAACTGAGAGAGGAAGTGATGTCATCATTATGTTGGTTGGTAACAAAACTGATTTATCAGACAAAAGGTAGGAGTTCAGTCGATTCCTGAAAATTAGTTCCATGTTTTTAAGAGTTTATACAGATATTTTCTAAACTTGTTATTAAGGACACTGATAGCATCGTTTTTACCGTTCCAGTTTTCAATTAGATTTCTGTGGTTCCTGTAATTCCACTAAATTTCATAACAGTCCTATATCAAATATTCATATGCAAGTGCCTTTTCAACTTCTGACTTGATTGTACAAAGTCATTTTTGGTCACAATAATAGAAAACATCTAGATTTTGTAGCATTTTTGACTCCATTCTCCCTCTCCTTCTGTAATTCATTCATTCATTCAATTGTTCATTTATTCACTTGTTCATTTATTCACTTGTTCATTTAGTCATTCATTCAATTGTTCATTTATTCACTTGTTCATTTAGTCATTAATTCATTTATTCAGTTGTTCATTCATCTATTCACTTCTTCATTCATCCATTCACTTGTTCATACATTCATCTATCCACTTGTTCATACGTTCATCTATTCACTTGTTCATTCATTTATTCACTTGCTCATTCATTTATTACAGACAAGTAACAACTGAGGAGGGAGAAAGAAAAGCTAAAGAATTAAATGTGATGTTTATAGAAACCAGTGCAAAAGCTGGCTACAATGTCAAACAGGTAGGCAGAAATATTAACAGCTTTGATTTAATCCATACTCAAGACATCACAGCTTTAAGGCTTGTTTGATGCTTGGGGCGAAATAGTGTTCTAACTACACATCTCTTGTTACAGTCTGTATTTCTGTTAGTTATTTTTGGCTTCTGTATCTATTGCCCAAACATCAAAAGGGAGGCCAAATTAAAAAATTGGGGTTTTCAGTTCAATCCCAGCAGTCCGTGTCAGGTTGTCATGGAAACAGCGTCCAGTCGTTTGGATCGAGCAATAAACCCAGGTCCCTTGTTAACATTCTCAATTGTTTAAAATTGGAAAATATTAGGCCGGAGCTGCACTTCCAGCAAAATTTCCCTCATTCCACACTACATGATGTTGCCCGCCTTTTATTCCAAGATGGATTCAGAAAGTAGGATATAAAACTCAAAATTTTTCTTCCAGTTATTCAGACGCGTGGCTGCAGCATTACCAGGAATGGATCAAACAGAACCTAAAAAAGGAGAGAGTATCCTTTACAATTTAATCCCTTATTGTTTATTTACCTCATTGTCCACCTCTAGTATTTCATTTCGCTTTCAAGTTTTTTTTTTTAGTTATTTAAAGGTAAGAATTTAGATGCTTGTTAGCTGGCAAGAGCTTATCTCATGCTTCCTATACTTGTGTTTTGGGTAAACAATCCTCATCAGGATAGCTAGTTTGTAAATGTACTTTAGGCTTATAGGCTAAGTAAGTGATTGTTCTTCTCTTGGAAGTTTACAAAGAGCATGTCCAATACACCTGCTCAGTTCAACCATAGAGAGCTGTTAGGTTTCTCCCAAAGCAGCACAATATTTGTTCTGCACAATATCTCCAAGCAAAGGTAAGGTGTACTAAGATTTAGATAACTAAAATATTACTGTTTGATCACTGAAGTATGAACTCATTGCCTTTTTAACAACAAAACTGTCATGAAAAACTTCTGCCATGTTGGCCTACTCTTTTGAGCAATTACTAAAACTTCTGCAACATTAGCCTACCCTTTTGAGCAATTACTAAAACTTCTGCCGTGTTAGCCTACTTTTTTGAGCAATTACTAAAACTTCTGCCATGTTAGCCTACTCTTTTGAGCAACTACTAAAACTTCTGCCATGTTAGCCTACTTTTTTGAGCAATTACTAAAACTTCTGCCCTGTTAGCCTACTCTTTTGTGTTGTGCAAATATTTTTAATGTTCAGTTCTGCATTGTTATGTATCCAATATGCTTATTTTTTTGTTTACAATTTTTGTTATTTTTCCCACTGTGTTTTTGATTTTCCTTAATTGAGCCTCAGTGACGGAAGTCAAATTAAAAGAAACACCTGCAGAGCCCCAAGCACAGGAAGGAGGCTGTGCATGTTAGTAGATGTTACGATGTTTTTGATTGGTCACCACTGTTTTTATATCGAATGAAGCTATTGGTTGTTTTTTGTACAAATGGTGTAATATATTGTTATATAATTATATATCTGTTGGTCGGTGTACATGTCGGACATTTTTCGCTTCTAAATATGAACAAACAACGTTACAAGGTTTTAAAAGACAGTTTCGACTTTAATGGTCACATGATAATTAGAGGTATTTTAGAATTTGATTCAACATTTTAACGAAGCAATACAAAAAACTGAAATATCCAGAAGTCGAAAATAAGACTTTGCAATTTCAACTCTTATCTGATTGGTCAATCGCTTAATTAAATTTGAATTTGTTATTCTTTTTAAACCAGTCAGATTCTGATAGATGTAAATTTTAAATCAATCTATTAATTGGTGTATTTTTTTGGAAACGAAATGATTTAAATTTTGAAATTTATGCTAGATGTTTCAAACGCTTTGATCAGAGAGGCTTCGTGTATATATGTTGCTGAAAATCCAAAAATTGATGTGTTCGAAATTGGCAAATTATGATTTAAAATCATGACCTCATTTGTCTTTGAAATTTGGGTAAAAATGTGAAGGATACATGCTAAATTGTATATACTCGTATACCAAATGAAAGGCCATGTATTTGAAGTAATATGCAAACCTAATTGAGTATATATTTATGTGTGCTTTTATTTTTAACTGACAAATCAAAATGGTTTTTAATTTTTTTTTTTTATGTGGGAAATCGCTCTGGTGTGTATTGTGTATCCTTTAAAAGAAAACATTAGATCAGGGGATCATGGGTCAGGACTAGGAATTTTGTGGTCCTCTTGAAAGACTGAATTGGCTCAGCCAAGTCTTTTGGAGCAGTGGATGACTTGTGGCCAATTTGAAGAGATTTGGACTGAATGATATTTTTAGGGTCTGCTTCTGATGGAGTGCCAAAATGTATTCTAAAATTAAAAAGACAGGTTTGCCATTTGTTGACCAATCATATCATAGTCTTAGAAACAAGAAAGCTTAGTTAAGCCAATCAGCAATAGTGTTCACAGAAAACCGTAGAAATTAATGTCTAGAATTATCTGCGTTTGAAAGTAAAAATGATGATTTTAGATTCTACGATAAAAAAAAAAAAATGACATAAAATTTCTAGTTTGTATTATTTTTTAAGGAATTATGCAGTTTAAGTACTTTTTAATTAAGACTGGTTACATATTTTCAAAACCAAAATCAATCTTCCAAAATGGTGAACCTGTTTCTTTAATTCGTGGCAAATTTGCTTTATAACTTCTTACGTTAATGTCAAAGCCTAATTTAAACCAATTATTATTTTGTGTGCTTTTGTATCAAGTGTGGCCATTCCGCAATTTGTTATTTTTTTATGAGCCATGTTTATTTTGTTTTTGTTTGTCTCTTTTGAATTTCGTTATTAATTTGCCATCTAAATCCATCGAATTATTCTGCTTTTCAAAAATAAGATTAGTTTCTTGGAATTTTCAGGAATTTGATTTTTTGAGCGGCAGAATAAAATTCATCATCATAATTTCATAACGACTGATTTGTTGAACACATTTTTCATGAGGAAGTCGAATTTCTTTGATTCTTTATGAAACGTGAAGATTTAGGATCTTATGAAAGACAAATCCACGCTCTTGGCTAACATTGTTGCTGTGAAATTTTGACGATGAATACCATTCTATCTGCCATGCCCATGAATGTAAAAATTATAGATTGTAGATATAATATTATTTATAGATTTTATTTAATTTCAAACCATATCTAATACTTGAATATTATGTTTCTCATTTGCGTGAAAACGTGATGTTATATGTCTGACCCTGAATGAGCAGATATTTAACCTGAGGGTAGGGTAGTGTAGGGTGGGGTGGGGTAGGGTCAGATATGTAACGCGATCTACACCATGTATCATTTGCACTATTTCACCAAAATTATAATCAATAATGATATGGGGAATCTTTTGTATGGAAGCATTTCTGAATGTAGCTCTACTTTGGTGGACATTGAAGTTCACTCTGCTTTTATGTGTTCAACTATATTCAAATTAAAGTTCAGTATTTTAGGTAACTTGTTTTAAGGATATCTAATTTTGGCTACATTTTCTTTATAAATTATATTTAAATTAGTAAAATTGTAGGCTTGGCTAAAGGGAGACAATTTGGCAATCCTGGAAAGATATTTTCTATAGATTTTATACAGAAGGGAGGTAATTTGTTCAGCCTAGTATTTTAAAATAACATTGACAATCCTGAATTAAGAGAGATAATTTACTAAGCTTTTTAATATAAGGGGTAGATAACTTGCTAAATAGAAGTAAACCTATAATGGGAGATAATTACTAAGCCTAGTTTCAAAGGTAGTTATCTTGCTTAAAACAAATAGTTGATATATAAGGAAAGATAATTTATAGGCCTAGTTTCAAAGGTAGATATCTTGCTTAAAACAAATAGTTGATATATAAGGGGAGATAATTTCTAAGCCTAGTTTCAAAGGTAGATAACTTGCTTAAACAATGTGTATCAGGTTTTGTATTAAAGGTGTATTTAAGCATGTATATTATTCTAAGCCTAGTTTCAAAGGTAGATAACTTGCTTAAAACAAAAATTTGATATATGAAGGAGATAATTTCTAAGCCTAGTTTCAGGGGAATATTAACTGTGCATTGAAAATGAATAGTTGATATACAGTGCAGATAATTTACTCAACCTATTTCAAAGTTGTAGATAATTATATTGTGCTTATTGGTTTTGTATTTAGAAGGTGATATAAAGTCATTTATTCATTATCACATGAACTGTATACATTAAAGTAGGGGTATAAAACTCCATTTCATTTCATTAGTCCAATTTAGATACAGAACAGTAGAATATAAAACTCTATTTCATTTCATTAGTCCAATAAGATACAGACCAGTAGAATATAAAACTCTATTTCATTTCATTAGTTCAATAAGATACAGAAGTAGAATATAAAACTCATTTCATTTCATTAGTCAATAAGATACAGAACAGTAGGATATAAAACTCTATTTCATTCATTAGTTCAATAAGATACAGAACAGTAGATATAAAACTCTATTTCATTTCATTAGTCCAATAAGATACAGAACAGTAGGATATAAAACTCTATTTCATTTCATTAGTTCAATAAGATACAGAACAGTAGGATATAAAACTCTATTTCATTTCATTAGTTCAATAAGATACAGAACAGTAGGATATAAAACTCTATTTCATTTCATTAGTTCAATAAGATACAGAACAGTAGGATATAAAACTCTATTTCATTTCATTAGTCCAATAAGATATAGAACAGTAGGATATAAAAGTCTATTTCATTTCATTAGACCAATAAGGTACAGAACAGTAGGATACCAAGATATAGAACAGTAAGAATATGAAACTGGATAATGTGTTGTAAAAATTGGATGTAAAACTCCAATTTATTTATTGGGCTTTTTATGGCAAATTGTAGTCCATGTTTGTATTCAATGCCAAACATTTCCCTTAACCAGATGCCAAGATATTGAACTACGACCGAAAACACCTTCAATAGATCACGGGCCACCAGACGCTTCCTGCTCATGTTGATATGGCAACACTGAGCAGACGTATTCGTGAATTTTAGATTATCCAGTGCTTTAAATGTAAGACAATTGTAAGGATGAGAAGGACTGGATTGATCTGGATGGAACTTTTATCTGTGATCACCGCGATTAACTAGGATTTTTTCAATTTCTCATTGTCATGTGCATATTGCTGCAATCTGAGTGCTTCATCCTGGAATCGTTTTTTTTTAGTTCACCGATCTTTAAAAATGCGTCTTACCACTGTTATCTTAAGGTACACAACTCACTGAGCCTTGCACGTACATTATAGGACGTGTGACCTACTTTATCTCCAAGGAATACCTATTGAAGTGTAATTTTGTTTGTTTGCTTCAAAGATTACTTTGAGCACTAGATTATTAGTGAAGTTACTAGCCTCTACCATCCAGTCCAATTTTGAATACGTTTAGATGCAACGAAAGACGAGAGATGTCTGGGTGTCAGAGACTAGCAGAAACAAGCAGTGCCGTTTCTGTGAAACGTTACAGAGAGACGAGCCCCACAAGATTTCCCAGTTGTAGGGCACAGGCAATTATTTCATTATATAACGCCATTGTTAACAAGTCTTTAAATATGCATGTGCTGACCTTGACCTACATAATAACACCTGGCGTATAATTTTAGTAATGTCGCGGTTGTGCTTTTTTACTTGTAATCAATGTTTGTTTTTAAGATGCAACATGTTACTCCATTTATGTACATTTTATGAAATATGTTATTGGCCCTATTATGTAGTGTGCAAGTCCCAAATGAAAATGTCTACACGTCCACTCGTCTTGACAATATTTTAGGGGAACTCGTCCACAGAAGACGAGTTGTGTCATAGGCGTCCTCGTCGGTTGCGAAAAAAGCCCTATATACCTCGGGCTTTTTATTCGCCCACATGAACATTTTGACGTATATTCCACCCTATCCGTCGGACCGTCGGTTTGTGGCCAACATTTTTTATGGGTACAAAAGAAGCTATAATTTTCAATGGATTTGATGAAACTTGGCGTGAGCACTGGAATTGATAAGATGCCGTCAAGTTCGAATTTGAAGATTTTTCGGTGAACGGTTTTTTAGTTATTGCTCTTGACGTTGTAAAATTGCTTCAAAATTTTATTGTGGGTATTGATGTGTGGGCGTATGTTACCTTGCCTGGAAATCTATCCTTTTTCTTATCGCACCAGACGATGGCGCCTGTGGCCGAGTGTAGTTTGTAGACTAGTTGATTGAACAACTCACAAGCATGTTATGATTTGCATATAGTCTATTATATTATTTAGTTGTTTAACATAATGATATACCTCTAGTATGATTTTGTTCATATGTTTGATCATTGGCTGTATCAATTAGAAAACACTTAACTTCATAATCGCACAGGCCATTATTTACTGTATAACGTCACTGGAAACAAGTCTTTAAAAATGCATGTGCTGGCCTTGACCTACATAATAACCCCTGGCGTTTGAATGCAACAATGGGACGACGGGAGATGTCTGGGTCAGAGACTAGCAGAAATAAGCAGTGTCGTTTCTAGGACATGTTGGGGAAAGGGGCTAGCACCACAAGATTTCTCAAGGGATGGGACACTGTCAATTATTTCACTATATAACGCCACTGGTAACAAGTCTTCAAAAATGCATGTGCTGACCTTGACCTACACAAGAACCCCTGGCGTATAATGTTAGTAATGTCGCGGTTGTGCTTTTTTACTTGATACTTAATGATATGTGTATGTTTCTAAGATTGCTCTTTGCTATTAAAAGTGTTCGAATGGATAACTTCATATTTTAACATGTTATATAGGCCCTGCATGTTTTAGTACTTCAACCTACGTAAATATTGCTATAATGCCCATTTTAGTTTCAGGCTGTACGTTGGCTTCATTTACATTCCATTTTACAATGTGTCCACAATATTTAAGGCTTTTTATGCTACAGGGCTACGCAAGTTAAAGGTCTTTCGATAGATGGGGTAACGTTTCCCTCATTGCACAATACATGGCGTTACTACGGTAGATCTTACACCATCTAGAGAGATCTACCAGAGACTGGTACTTATCGTTTACCTTAATGAGGACATCCAACGCCATGCAGAGTACAGTGAGGGAAATTTTGCCGAAGTAACGGTAACAACCTCTGGTTCCACACTTAGTTTTTATAACACATTCTTGTCCAAGCACATCTTTAGAAATGGGGGCCATTGGGCGTTTTAGGGCTGTTTGCAAGGTGGCATAGATTTTGAGACGAGCTTATTTGGGGAACATATCTCCTACAGCCAGCTTATATTGCTCTCTTTTTGAAATGTTTGCTTTAAAATGCTTCAATGTATTATAATATGAAAATGTTACAGCTTCAAAATGGCTGCCATGTTGACGGTAGTTCAAGCTAGAATCTGAATAAAATATTAATAAATATTTTTGACTTTTCTTTTTTTTTGTTAAATTTGAAGGCCATATTCCCAAAGTGTTAGTACATATTCATCAAATGGGGAGCTCACAGACTCTTTCTAAATGACAATGCAAAATGATGAAACATTTGAAAGTGTATCAAAGTCGATCCCATCTAAGTTTTGAATATGGCATAGAACCCCTGGCCCCATTGTCATCTTCTATGTAATTAATTAAAGTTCCAGACTGGGGAGGGGGGCTAACTAACAGACTACATACCCCCCCCCCCCCTAAATGACGCTTAAGGATTATTTTCAGAAATTCAGCAAGTCTTTCAGACGACCCAATGGCACAGGAAATACGAATAATAGTGAAAATTTTCGCCCCACCCCACTCTTTGTGTTTCAATGAAGGGGAGATAATCGGGTTCAGAGGTTGAGGTTCACGCGGGAAAGAAAGGTCAAGGTCTTTTCACGCATGTCATCGCTAAAAATGGCGGACGATGAAGCGCAGTTCCAGCATTTGCTGTCCTCCCTTATGGGAGCTGATAACGACAGTAGAACCAAATCGGAGGTAAGTGAAAGCCCCATGTGTTTTTGACCAATCACCAAAATTTAAATGCCCGTCGATCACTTTTGAGAAAGTTATTGCGATTTCTTTAGCAGTCGATTCATCGATTTGTATGGAGCGACAGAAAACGTGTTTTCGTTGATCGTGAATCAACAAACTAGCCATGCGGTTTTATACACAGTATGGCTGTCACAACTTTCACATAATGTTAGTCCTTTTAGGCCCGTCCCATAATAGCTATTCGATTATCTAAAATGTCCTTATTGATATTATCAATTCTAATTATCTTTTGATTTCATAGGGTAATAATAATATAGCCTTTTTAGATCTAATAATAACCCAAAAAACATGTTTTACGTTACAATAGTGATAATAGCTTAATACATTGTAATAAAGGATAGGCCAAGGAATTCCCGTTTTGTGTCCATTAGATTTTAATGGTGATTTATGATCCTGGGGAACTAAATTTGTTTTTTTAGACAGCATCTCCTAATTAACCTTGCTTATTTGTTAAAAGTTCAATGCAATAGGCCTAATTATGAAGCCATTAAATCGAGCAGAAAGAGATATACTCTTGCTTTTAGTTGAAATAGGCTGATTCCAATTTTGAGAAAATATTAATGGTGGAAAAAGTTATTGGTGATTGTGACCCTGTAATGGTACAAATGTGTGGGTGTTATATAGAAGAGAATCATTCATTTCGAAATAATTTCAATGATCAAGGCTGTTTCCTTGCAATTGATGGCATTAGATTCTTGGTGCAGCTGAAATGAAAAGAAATCGAAAGTTCAGTAGAAATTCTACTATGCTGACTAAATTTTACTTATTGCACACAGTCTGGCGTTGCCCATTTTATTCATGTTTTGATATTATTATAGGAAGTTTATAATGACATACCAGATATCAAGAAATTAGAATTATTACTAGGCACCATTCGAAATGCCAATTCTTCTTTGGAGGCAAGTAATCTGATATTTTTCTTTCAATACTACTTCAGCAGTTAAATGAAGCAATGGTTATTTGGAGTTATCTCCCTTGATCACAAATACAGTCTTTAACTTTATTAGCACAGAAGAGTTGCAGAAGAGTAGGAAGTAAACTCCATTCGTTTCATTTTATTATGATCACAAATACTTTATTGCCTACTTGCAAAATTAGATGTTTAACATTATTTCATATAAAGAGTTATTTCCCTTTCTAGGTGCGTACGATGTCATGCGTACTGCTACGAAGGTTATTCAGCAATGAGTTTTCGGAAGTTTGGCCCAAGCTAACCCCTGAAATACAGAACAGCATCAAACAGCAGCTGATCGTCGCCATTAACGAGGAAACTGGACCTCCTGTCAGAAAAAAAATCTGTGATGTCGTAGCTGAACTGGCTAGAAATTTGATTGGTAAATTCAAAGATTTTATTTTATTATTAAACTTCAAATAGGATGGCATTAAACTCATTCATTATTCCAATAAGATACAGAACAGTAGGATGTAAAACTCTATTTCATTAGTCCAATAAGATACAGAACAGTAGGATGTAAAACTCTATTTCATTAGTCCAATAAGATACAGAACAGTAGGATGTAAAACTCTATTTCATTTCATTAGTCCAATAAGATACAGAACAGTAGGATATAAAACTCTTTTTCATTTCATTAGTCCAATAAGATACAGAACAGTAGGATATAAAACTCTATTTCATTTCATTAGTCCAATAAGGTACAGAACAGTAGGATATACAACTCTATTTTTCATATTTTATTTTTGTAGGTGATGATGGAACTATGGGGTGGCCTGAAATATTAAAGTTTATGTTTGATTGTGCCAGCTCAGAAGATGCTGGTTTGAGAGAATCGGCGCTGAACATATTCAGGTAAATCAACTTTTAATGATAATTTTATTAGGAAAATAATCACAGAATAGATGAGTCCAGCTACCCTACTTAGGTTGTAGGTTTTATCAAACAGTTTTCAAAACAGTTTTTGCCTTACCTGCTGTATAGGCTGTAATGGATGATAAGATGCTTGTTTGTTAACCTGAAGATCCAGGGTTCAACCCCACAAAAGAAATGAAATGAATGGAGTTTTACGTCCTACTCTCCCTACAAAAGTCACGATAATACCCTCCCATTTTTCAACTCTTGTTTCCCCTTGTCAGTGATACAGGTCGGAGAGACTGACATGAAAAGGCTTCTAGTCGTTCAGATGAGACATTTAACTGAAGCCTAAGCCATATATGCTATAGATTGTTTGGATTTTTGATTAGTTTGATTTTTTGAGAGACAGGACCTAGATCTATCCATCTATTTTTCAGTTCTGTTCCGACCATATTTGGTAATCAACAAAGTCATTATTTAGATGTAATAAAACATATGTTGGCCCAAAGTTTACAAGACCGAGCTCATCCCCAGGTACTTTGTCTTCTATCTTCGTTAAAACCACGCCTCTTTTTAATGGAGAGGAGACCGTGGTTCACTTTATAAAAATAGCTTAGCATGAAGGACCTTGTTTATAGCTAATATTGTCCTTATGAAATTGAAAGCAAAGTTTTCTCCATTCCACACTGCATTGCAATTCCCTTCTTCATTTGTATGTTTTATTGCACAGTTTGTTATAGTATTGATTCTGGCGTTCTATTCTTGGTTTAATGGCCTATTTCTGATCATAGCTGATCTTGATATTTCAGCATGTCAATCAAACATTCCTTTATTCCTTTCAGAGAGTTCACATAGTTAATCATGCTTTACGTATATATTTATTATCAATTTCAGAGAATCCACATAGCTACATGTTTATTAGATATTTCAGCTTGTCAATCAAGCATTTTATTATTCCTTTCAGAGAGTTCACATAGTTAATCATGCTTTACGATATATATTTATTATCATTTTCAGAGAATCCACATAGCTCATCATGTTTATTAGATATTTCAGCTTGTCAATCAAATATTCTATTATTCCTTTCAGAGAGTTCACATTGCCTAATAATGCTTTATTCATATATTTATGTAAACCTACATCACTTTCTCAGAGAGTTCACATAGCTACATGTTTATAAGATATTTCAGCTTGTCAATCAAACATTCAATTATTCCTTTCAGAGAGTTCACATAGATAATAATGCTTTACTCACATATTTATTATCTAAACCTTCACCATCAATTTCAGAGAATCCACATAGCTACATGTTTATTTGATATTTTCAGCTTGTCAATCAAACATTCCTTTATTCCTATCAGAGAGTTCACATAGTTAATCATGCTTTACGTATATATATATTATCTAAACCTTCACCATCATTTTCAGAGAGTTCACATAGCTCATCAGGTTTATTTGATATTTTCAGCTTGTCAATTAAACATTCAATCATTCCTTTCAGAGAGTTCACTCGTATATTTATCTAAACCTTCATCACTTTCTCAGAGAGTTCACATAGCTACATGTTAATAAGATAATCAATTATTCCTTTCAGAGAGTTCACATAGATAATAATGCTTTACTCGTATATTAACCATAATCCATCTTTTCTAGGTGTGTTTTATGGCAGTCAAGTCTCTGACAGCGTTTATTATCGCCAATGATAAAGACCAGACCATACTCAATAACTATAAAGACCTCGTACCTACTATGATGGAGGGGATTGTTGCTAGCGTTACCGCCCAGGATGACGACGACTTGTTGAAATGTCTGATTGAATTGGCTGAAAATACTCCCAAATTTCTCCGTCCGCAAATGGAAAATATCATTCCATTCTGCTTGAAGGTAGGGTAGCTTAGGATTATCGATTGTGGGTGCTACAAAGCATGTTATGAAAGGGAGGATAGGGTCAAAGAGAAGTTTCGTTGGAGGCTGGGGGGGGCTTGCTCGCTAACCTGAAGGTCCAGGGTTCAATCCCAGCAAAAGTCGAGGTTTTTAATGTCTGATGTTTTGATAGATACTAATGGATGTGCTCTTATCCGCTTGTCAGTGATGCGGATCTGAGGGACTGACATGGAGAAGTGTTTAGTCGTTCGGATGGGACAATAAACCAAGGCCCAATCTGCTACAGGTGGAACTCTTTAATGATTTCTCGACAGTTGGAAATTGAAAGAAAAAGTAACCTTGTTGCAAAATTTTCCTCATCACACACCACATGGCGTTGTTAGTTTTCATTAGCTCAGACCATGTAGACAGTAGAACTCTGGTACGTGTCGCAAATGTTGGACAAATATTTGTTAACAGGATAACAGATAAAATGTGTGTTATATTTATTCTAGGTGTTATCTGATGCTAATTTAGGAGATCAGTGGAGACAACTCTCGTTGGAAGTAATTGTGACTTTGTCTGAGACAGCACCAGCTATGGTCAGGAAATTTGCCAAGTTTATTCCACTACTTGGTAAGTAGAAGATGTAGTTTCACTTTGCCCTATGCGTTCTTTTATTTTGATACAGCTTTGTGCTTTGGTGCAGAAGAAAAGGGTGTAAAACTCTGTTCATGTAATTTGTTTAATCGCAAAATTCAAATTAGGGTTAAACAATTCACCTAAATATAGTGAAATTTGTTGGTTATCCCAAATTTGACAAAATCAGTTGGAGATCTGAATAGTGTTGATAAAATAAAATGTTGCTATGGCATTGACCTTTGACATTTTGTCTTGTTCTTCCAGTCCCTCAGATCCTAGCTTTGATGGTTGATCTAGAGGAAGAAGAAGACTGGGCTGTTCAAGATGATCAAGAAGATGACGAGACTGATACGTGAGTTATCCTATCTTTGGTTTGCAATAAAACTGGGCAATGCGTGCTAAAAAAGGATCTTTCAGTTCAAACCAAATATAAAAGCCAATGGTGTTTTTGTGACAAAATTCCCTTCATTGCACACTGTAGGACTGAACAGCTTGTAGACAGGATCATCAAGTACTTTAGCTGTTGCCAAGGGCCAGTTAAAAGACAGCAGACACCTTTAGTTATTCTTGTATGATATTTTTGCTGTCTATTTTTCCAGAAATGCTGCTGCAGCTGAAAGTTCGTTAGATAGACTAGCTTGTGCCTTGGGTGGTAAAACTATGTTACCCCATATTCTAGCCAATATTCCACAGATGTTGTCCAGCAGTAAGTAGAAAAACTTATTCTCTAAGCCAAGATGACTTGGTTGCTATGATATATAATTGCTAAGTTTTTCAACTCTGTTTCTCAGTCAATTTGTCTAGCAGGTCATGGTAAAAAAAACAGCATTCAGCAGTCCAGGCAAAATTTCTTTCATTCCACACTGCATCGCCCATCTTCATTTGTTAGGTTCTATAGCTTGGTCAGTTATACCGTTTGTTCTTTACATAAAGTCAGTAGATTGTGTTGAATAAGTCATCTTCACATACTATTCCCAGAAACCTAGCTGTAGGTGGGTACGGATAATCCAGGAAGGATTAATGCCAAGAGGAACAGCTATTAGACAGAATCCTGGAATAAAAAAGTTATTCTTTCTTCCTTTCTTGCTCCTGAAACTTAATTCCTGTCCAAGACAGCTGTTTAATGATAAGGATTCTTCTGAAGTCTGTTATTGTCATTGTCAGAATTGTTTTGCAGGTGATTGGCGCTATCGACATGCTGCTCTCATGGCAATTTCGGTTTGTGGAGAAGGGTGCCATCAACACATGGAACAAATGCTTCAAAATATTACTGAGGGTGTCTTGCCGTTCTTTAGAGATCCTGTAAGTATGAATTCAGTAGGCCTACTACCATTCATCTTATTGCACACTGCATGGCATTGCCGGTCTTCATGAACCCCTTCCTTTGATTCATGTAGTTTTAGGAGTGAGCAAGCAAGTTTTTTTTTCAGTCCACAATAAATTGACACCCTGTAGGCTAAAAAATTCTGCCACATTTGAAAATAATACAATCTGGACTAAAATTCCAGCATTGCACACTGCATGGTGTTGCTAGTTTTGCATTAGTGCTAAAAGAAGCAGAATGTATGATATAAAAACTTCTTTACTTATAATTGTACTTTTGAATAATCATATTCTGATGTTTTCTATTAATTTATGTTGACGTCTGCTTCCATTTCAGCATCCCAGAGTGAGGCACGCTACCTGTAATGCGATTGGTCAGATGTGCACTGATTTCGGCCCCATTTTCCAGAAGAAATTCCATGATAAGGTAAAAGAATTTATTTTGTGTTCTGAAAAATATTTTCAAGAAAAATTTTGTCAGAAGTATAAAAACGAACTCGTGATTGAGAAAAAGCATTTCTGGAATTTAAATTTTTGGGTTATTTTCAGATTGTAGGAGAATTGATCAATATAATGGATGATGACGCCAATCCTCGAGTGCAAGCTCATGGTGCTGCAGCGCTGGTCAACTTCAGCGAGGATTGTCCGAAGTTAATACTGGTCCAATACCTGGACGCAATCGTGGCAAAGCTGGAACAAGTTTTGTCCAGGAAGTTTAAAGAGGTACGTCTGGTTTCTTCCTGTAATTTCCAACATTGCACACAGCAATGCTTTTCCTGTCTTCATTAGCCCATTAGTTGCATGCTGACCTAGTTACAAGAATCAGGACAATTAGGAGACATTTTAAAGGCGTGACCTTGCAGAACTACTTTTATTTACTGGAAAATGGGATTACCCTTTACATCATTCGACTAATTTAATCTGGCGTTGTAATATACTGGACTCCAATTAGGTTCGGGTCTGTTATTTCTATGACGTAAGAACGAGGCGATAGTTTCACATGATATTAGGTGCAGAACAATAGGGTGTAATACTCCTTTTATTTTCCATTTGTCAGTCATGCGGAGAGGTCAACGTAAATAGTTGTTCAGAACGGGACGATAAAGGAGATCCCATGTGCTGCCTACAGGTACTCTGCAGTTAAAGAGAGCAAGAAATTCCCTCATTGCACACTGCATGGCATTTCTATTTCCATTGTAGCTACTAGAGAAAGGGAACAAACTGGTACTAGAACAAGTGGTGACAACTCTAGCCTCCGTAGCCGATACAGCCGAGGAGAAATTTATTAAATATTATGATCAGTAAGTCTCAAATTTATTTTTATGTAGAAAAAGGGTGGGACCATATACCAAGATGCATGCCAGATTCGAGGGGGATGTAGAAAAAAGGGTGGGACCATAAGCCAAGATGCATGCCAGATTGGAGAGGGGATGTGGAAAAAGGGTGGGACCATAAATCAAGACCGTCTGCCAGTAATCCAGGTTTGAGGGTGGACGTGTAAGAACTGGGACAATAAACTGGGACTGTCGGCCACTAATCCAGGCTGGAGGGGGGGACATGAAAAAAGGGTGGGACCATACAACAAGATGTCTTAGTAATGCAGGCTGCGGAGGGGACGTGAAAATTGATGGAATCATAAACTGAGATATCTACCAGGTTTGAGGGGCTAGTTGTGTGGATAGGACAAGAGGTAGATTCTGTCAGAATAAGAAAAAAAAACGTTAATGCTATAGTCAAAGCTAAATGTCCCTAATTGCATACTGCATGGTGTTAGATTGTGATGAGAACGTAGTCTCATAAAAGCACTGGCCTAGGCTACAATCAAATAGGATTCAATCAATATATATTTTATTTTTTTAAGGTTTATGCCGTGTTTGAAATATATTGTACAACACGCTATCCAACCAGAGTTACGGTTACTGCGTGGTAAGACGATAGAATGCATCAGTTTGATTGGTTTAGCTGTCGGCAAGGATAAGGTACGCTATGATTAAAACAAACACAAATCAGATTTGCAAAACATTTCTGGTATCAGGTGTCTAGAAGAGTAAGCATTCCCTGTATCTACCGTGCCTGCCTTAAGTTAATGGCAGCTACATTGGTGTTTCAGTTGATTCACTCACCTCTCTCAGGTGCAAGCATTGAAGTGATAAACTCAATCTTGCCCAGCTGTATCCCTTCTCAAATTCATAATTCCCTTTGATGTTGTTTACATTTAAATGATAATGATATTTGTTTGTAGTTTGGTCAAGATTGTAACGATGTGATGCAGTTATTATTAAAAACACAAACAGAATCTGAAACATTAGCAGATGACGACCCACAGGTAGCAGGCATTTGGTTTTTTACTCATAAAACATGTAAAAAAAAGTTGAGATTTTTTCAGTTTTTTAATTCCTTGTTGGTTAATTAAGCAATTTGTTTAACTGACATAAAGAAAAGAGTATTGAGTTTGAATGACCCTTGATTTTACAGGCTATGCGATTTTAAAAAATGGGTAAAAGAAATAAAAATAGAAATGAAGGCTAACAGCTTCACAATAAAGGATCCTTTCTACCAGCTTGTTCTTGGCACTGATTTTACAAGAATAATAACTAAGGTTCACAGTGATCCTTGGTCAAATCTCTTGGTATTGATGTTTCCTGGATTATCTATACCCATTTACAGTAGAACAAGCACATTGCTTTGAATGATTTTAATTGCATCCTTCATGGTATTTGTAGATATCGTACATGATCTCAGCTTGGGCCAGGATGTGTAAGATTCTAGGCAGTGACTTTCAGCAATATTTACCACTAGTCATGGGTCCTGTATTAAAGGCAGCCTCCCTCAAACCTGAAGTAGCTGTTCTTGATGGTAAGATCACTTTAAATTCTCTCTGGAAGCCACGGTGGCTCTGTCAGTAAGACACTTGCTGGCCAACCAGATGGTCCAGTGATTTCTCCTGACATAGGTCTAGATTATGCCATCATGAGTTATTAACCTGATGTCCACCTGTGAGTGATGCATGTTCGAAGGGAATCATATTGAAAAGGCGTTCAGAATTGACAATAAACTGAGTCCCCGTGTGCTATAGGCTGTGTTAAAGATCCCTTGACAGTTAGAAATGGAAAAATTGTTAAGATATTTGGATATGACAATAAACCGAGGCCCTGTGTACTACAGGCTGTGCATGTCAAAGATCCCTCTGGAAAATTTTTTAAGATGTTTAGATGAACCAATAAACTGAGGCCCTGTGTGCTACAGAATAAAGATTTTTTGACAGTTAGAAATGGATATAGAGTGGGCTGACATAATTTCCCTCATTGCACAATGGGCAGGGTTGCCCCCAAAAGGTCTAAGCTTGAGTTAACATTACAATTCTATCAACAGGTGAAGATATGAAGGCTATGGAAAATGATAACGATTGGCAATTTGTTACCCTTGGTGACCAGGTAAGTCAATATACCTAATGGACTTGGTGCTTAAAGTGATGTTAATGCTTTTAATGCTGCTGTCTTTACAAATTCCATTCATTGCACACTGCATGGCGTTGGCTGTCTTCTTTAGCCCATTAATGTGTAGAAGAGTAGAGCATGAAACTCCATTCATTTCATTTTTTTTCAAAACCCAAAAAGGCTGCTCAATATGTTAAGTTCCAAGATGTTTGCATATGTTGTTGCTTGTCTGGCCATTTGTGGTTTTCCCCTTGTCTTGTGCTTCTCTTCACACAAGCATTTTATCCCTGAAAAGAACCCTTGTCAACAATAAATACCATTTCTATTGTTTTGTAGCAAAGTTTTGGTATCCGTACGGCTGGTTTGGAAGAGAAAGCAACTGCTTGTCAGATGTTGGTATGTTATGCTAGAGAACTGAAGGAAGCCTTCGCTCCCTATACAGACCAAGTTGTACAGTTAATGGTGCCCTTACTCAAATTCTACTTTCAAGATGGTATCCTTTGAAACTTTTTTTGTCAAACGTCAATATTTTGATGCTTGTGCCTTTTGAAAATGTGCAGGACTCCTGAGTAAAAGTCATCTAGAGCTGCATTCTTGACTAAATGTTTTCATTGCATACTGGACTGCATTGATCATGGTAAAATTGGAAAGCTAAGTTTACCTCATTGCTCACAATAAATCATCAACATCCTTTCTCTCATACAAAAGTGAACAACTACAATATTGTAATAATTCTTAACCCTACGATAAAGATGTGCGATTAGCCGCCTCGGAGAGTTTGCCCTATCTAATCGACTGTGCAAAGATACGAGGGGAACAGTATGTTGTCGAAATGTGGAACTTTATTCTGCCGAGTTTACTGAATGCCATTGAAATGGAACCAGAAAAGGAAGTGGTGCCAGAACATTTAAATTCTTTAGCAAAGGTATTGTTGTTATTCCAATATGGTAGAATCATGTTAATTTGTTAACAAGGACAACAATTAGGTTCTTTTCTAGCAGCTGGTCTTTGGTCAAACCTCTTGACATTGATTTAACAAGGATAACATTTAAGGTTCTAGGAGATTCTTCCTACCTGCTGGTTCTTTGTCAAATCACTTGACAGTGATGTTACAAGGATAACAACTTAGGTTCACAGTTAAAGATCCTTTCTACCAGCTAGTCAATGGTCAAACCTCTTAGTATAGATTTTACAAGGATAAGGGCTCATGTTCACAAGGACACTGTCTACCAGCTGGGTCCTGGGTCAAAACCACTTGGTAAATATTTTACAAAGATAACAACCAAGCATCTGAAGGATCTGGTCTACCATCGTGTCCTTAGCCAAACCTCTTGGTATTGATCTTTCCCAGATTTTCTGAACCCATTTACAGCTGTTTTGGCTGGAATAATGAACAAAGTTGACTTATTCAGTATACACTAACACTAGATTTTTGACATAATTCTTTTATTCGGTAATTTCAGTCTGTTGAGAAGTTAGGTAAAAATTGTATCGTTGAAGAGAATTTAAATAAACTCATTGAAATTATTGATAAATTATTCGTCGACCATTTTCAACGTCAGGTTGAACGACAAGGTGAGACATACTTGGTTTTTAAAGTTGGATGTTCCTTTATCAAAGAGATCTTTTAAGTTTAAAAATAAATATTTGATTTAATGAAAATATAACCTGAGTACACATTATGCCTGCAAAATTTTTTTTCATGGAGAACTATTTTCAGGCAAAATTTTGAAATTTCTACAAGAGAAAAATATATTTTTATTAACATTCTAAGACTAATGGTACTATTGTGAGTCTGATATTCCAATTCTCTCTGAAAAATAATGGAATTTTTTTTAAAAAACTCTGACTTAAGGATGTAAAAGTTAATTTTATGTTGTGTTATGTTTTAAGAAAAACGTAAGGATGAAGATTATGATGAAGATTTAGAAGAAACTTTATTAGATGAGGTATATCAATCTTTCTTTATCACTCTGATCCCCTCTTCCCTCCTCTCAAATCCTCAATCCTCTTCCCCTTAACTTCCAATCCTCTTCCCCTTAACCTCCAATCCTCTTCCCTCTGATCCCCTTACAAACCTCTCCCCTACCCTTCCCTTCAAATCCTATATTGATGGTGAATTATGATAAGCTTAGCTAAACAATTCCTGTTTCTGAGACTAAGATATAATTGGTCAAACCTTTTTAAGGAGATATTGAAAAGAAAAATAACTTTCGATAAAGAAATTTGTTTATTTTTCCAGGATGATACAGATGTATTATGTTTTAAGTAAAGTATCTGATATTATGCATTCGTTTTTTGGAACGCACAAAGAAGAATTTTTACCAGCCTTTGAGAAAATGATGCCTAATTTTGTAAAATTATTAGTAAGTTTTAAGGCTTATCTTTCTGTTGGGAGCTGCAGTGGCTCAGTCAGTGAGATGCTTGCTTCTTGAACTAATGGTCCAGGACCTAGAGGTCCAGGCTATTCTCGAAACAGTATCAGCATTAGGACATCCTAATGTCTTTTCCTCTAAGAAAGAAACAACTATATTTTACAAGAATAACAACTTCGGTTCGCAAGTCTGCCGTGACAGGAATCCTTTCTACCAGCTGGTCCTTGACCAAACCTCTGGGCTTTGATCTTTCCCAGATTATCCGTACCCATTTACAGCTGGGTGGACTGGAATTATAAGTGAAGATGACTTATTCAAGGTCACACACCAATCGAGATTAGAACTCTTGTCTGTAATTTTTAATGTATCCAAGCAAATGATGTCATGACGTTTACGCTCTAACCACTGTGCTATAGAACCCCACACTGTTTCTAGAATGTTTTAACGCTAAGATTGTTTTAAGCATAGCCTGGACCCCTCTTGGTTAGCAAACAAGCTCTCAATCCAAAAGATTTACTCTTGTCAGTGATACAGGTCAGAGGGGTTGAAATTTACAAATGGTGGGAAAATCATGCAAAACGAATATAGTTTAAGAGATGAAGAGATATCAAATTTCAAAATACTATTGTGACCCCACATTGGATCCTGTGACCCTCCTTTACCCTTAACTGATACTTTCATGTATAACTTTTTCAAATTTTTTGCAGAGTCAAGATCGCCCCTGGCCTGATCGACAGTGGGCTCTCTGTGTATGGGATGATGTGATAGAACATACGGGACCTGTAAGTGTTTTTATTCAATTTATTGAACACTTTATCAGCAATCACGTTAGATAACAGAACAAAATTTTATGGCATACTTCTCCTAGGTTTTATTGTACACAATGTTTCTGTTATCTACATTGTCATCATCAGTTTATATGGTATACTAATCCTTAGTATTAATAGACACGGTTCAACAATTTACATTGTCATCAGTTGATATAGTATACTACTCCTTAGTTTTATTACACACAACGTTTCAACAATTTACATTGTCATCATCAGTTTATATAGTATACTACTCCTTAGTTTTATTACACACGGTTCAACAATTTACATTGTCATCATGAGTTTATATGGTATACTAATCCTTAGTATTAATACACACGGTTCAACAATTTACATAGGTAGGTAGGTAAATGGCGAGTTAACGTTCGCTTCCAGCAATTGCTGATATCGCAAACTAGGTAGTTGCACTTTGGTGGTCGTTGGTAAATGGATTTAGAATCAATTGGATGATTTAGAAAACTGTTGGTTTGGTGGTGGTTTGAGAAATCGTACGATCTGGTCGGAACGAATGTCATGGCGGTGAAACTCGGCCCTGGATAGTGTGGCGTGAGTGATTCAGTCTTCTACATTCTTCCAAAACTCGTTATGATCATGGTGGTTGTTGTTGGTGGTTGTTGGTTTGGTTTGGTTTGGTTTGGTTTGGTTTGATTATCTGTCTGTGCTTGGAAGAGTTGAATAACAATTTACATTGATATCATCAGTTTATATAGTATACTACTCCTTAGTTTTATTACACACGGTTCAACAATTTACATTGTCATCATCGGTTTATATGTTAAACTACATCTGATTTTTATTGAACCCAACCTAAAGTTGCCTATATATAAAAGTATAAACTGTATTTTTTCCAGCATTCTATAAAATACAGAGAATACTTTTTACGAAGTATGATCGCATATCTCTGTGATAAAACACCAGAAGTACGCCAGGCGGCCGCCTATGGAGTTGGTGTTATGGCTCAATTTGGGGGAGAAGTTTATGCAGATGCGTGTGCAGGTTTGTTTGTCTTTTGTGATTTTTTGCAGGCTTTATCAGATTGTTTTTGAATATTCAAGTAAGAAGCAGAATATTTGGAAATAAAACTCCATTTCATTTCATTAGTCCAATAAGATACAGAACAGTAGGATATAAAACTCTATTTCATTTCATTAGTCCAATAAGATACAGAACAGTAGGATATAAAACTCTATTTCATTTCATTTGTCCAATAAGATACATAACAGTAGGATATAAAACTCCATTTCATTTCATTAGTCCAATAAGATACAGAACAGTAGGATATAAAACTCTATTTCATTTCATTAGTCCAATAAGATACAGAACAGTAGGATATAAAACTCTATTTCATTTCATTAGTCCAATAAGATACAGAACAGTAGGATATAAAACTCTATTTCATTTCATTAGTCCAATAAGGTACAGAACAGTAGGATATAAAACTTTTTTCAACCATTAATTTTCCTAGCCCAAAGAGGATGTAAAACTCCATTTTATATCATTCTAGAATCTCTACCCATACTGGTACAAGTGATAGAAACAGAAGAATCCAAATCGCCAGAGAATATCAATGCCACAGAAAATTGTATTTCTGCCGTGACCAAGATTTGTAAATATAACTCTAGTAAAATAAACGTGAATGAGATTATTCCCCGTTTTGTAACATGGCTACCGGTTTACGAAGATGAGGATGAGGCTGTCCATATTTTTGGCTATCTTTGTGATTTGATTGACATGTGAGTAATTGTCTTATATCTTAATGAACAATCTTTGTGGCTTTGTGAGTTGCAGCTTCAGCTTCAGCTCAGAATATTTAGTTGGCCACAGGGCTTTGTGGGATTGACACTTTTGGAATATTTGGTTAGCCACAGCGCTTTGTGAGATTAACACTTTTGGAACATTTGGTTGGCCACAGGGCTTTGTGAGATTAACACTTTTGGAACATTTGGTTGGCTACAGGGCTTTGTGAGATAAACACATTTGGAACATTTGGTTGACAACAAGGCTTTGTGGGATTGACACTTTTGGAACATATTATGGGCCTCAGTGTCAATGTGAGATTGACACTACTGGAACATCTTATGGGCCTCGGGGCTCTGTGGGATAAGCTCTTACAGAACAACTTGAGAGCAACCTAACAGCTATGGCTATCATTGAAAAATTGTCTTATTTATTATAAGTTGGAGACGGCAGGATATAAAGCTATATTGTAACAGTAACAAGGTACTAAAATATGGACCATAAAACTCATTTAATTTGGATTCAATTTCAGAAACCATCCTGGAGTTTTGGGTGAAAATAATAGTAATTTACCAAAAATCATCTGGTCCATAGCAGAAGTGATTCAGAAAGAAACCTTCAGTACTGATGCTGATATTTATGTTCGACTGATTAATATTGTCAAACAAGTTCAGGTTAGTTCATGGAAATGATTCCTTCACAGTTAAAAACGAAAACTGATGGCAAAAGTAACCACATTGAACACTGCATAGCATTAACTTATTTCAAAAATTTTTAGCTACCAAAAGCCACTTAGATTTTGTCAACTCATATCAGCATAATTTCTATTTTTACTCAGCCATGTTTTTTTTCTTTCAGACAATTGGTTCTGTTTTTGAAGCATGCGTGAGTGAGCTCACACCTGTACTTAGAGAAGCGTTAGTGGAGGCACTGAAACAATGAAACGCTTGAATTTTATGTGACAGACAAAAATTGTGAATTTTATCAAATTGGCCAGTGCGAAAAAACCGATATTTTTGAAATTCTCTAGAACTATTGTGAGCAATGCTTAAATACAGCTTTATGTGGAACATTCTAAAGATTTTGGGGTTTTTGATTTAACTCTGAACCCCTGAAGTCTTGAAATTCGGGGTTAAGATGATTCTTAATGACATATTTTTTGCAATGCTATTTCATCTTGTGCACTCTTGAAGGTTTTTTTTTTTACTTTCAATTGAACAGTGATATAACTAGACCTGAACACCCCTGCCTCTGTAAATGGACTCTTCTGCACATGCATTCTGCAATATAATTAGTAGTTCATTTGAACTCTCTAAGTACACCCCTGTTTCGTAAATGGATTTTTCCAATCTGAAATCAGTATTCAGAATTCTAGTTTATAACAAAACGGTGGAGTCTATATTGATATAAAAGGGGTGTAGTTAAGGAATAATTGAGTTTTGAATACTCCTAAACTGATTAAAAGATCCTTTTTCCCCCCCAATATCTTTCTATGATAAACCATTAGAAGATTTTTTTATTGAATGTTTTATTTCAGATATAAAAGCAGATTTTTCCAAAAATATCATGAATTGAAAAATTATTAGCTTTCACTTTTATAATTGAAATGTTGAGACTGTTATTCATTGTATCTTTTTTTAAATTTAGAATCAGGATACTTTTTTTTGAAATTTGTATGAAATTTTGTACTTAAGCATACCAAATTTCATAGTACACCCTCCTTCTGGGTCTGGGTGTTATTTCACAGCTGCCTTTATGTTGTGAACAAATAAGTCAATTGGGATCAATATTACAGGAGGGAAGCAAGCACAGACCATTTGAATTTAAAACCTGCTGCAACCACTAAAGAATTCTTCAGTCTGGTTTTTTTACCTAATGTTTTCAAGGAAATAAAATAACAATTTTAATTATGTTGTTAGATTTTCTAGTGCTTGAAAAAGGGAAAATATTTTTTTGTTTTTCGCTTATTTTTTGTTGACCATACTACAAATCTGTAAAATAAAAAATCTGTTTTTGTTTGTATATATTTTTGTGTTTGTAAGTGCCCCACCCATATTATCTTTTTGGGACAGACCATGTGCGACATGAGTTGAGGTTCTTTTTGAACAGTAGCATAATGTTACCTTCCTGGTTAAATTTCCCTCATTGCACACTGCATTGTATTAACTGTATTCACAGGCCAGACAATGATTGATCAATCAGGTAGCTGTTCCCTACATAGAAATATAATCCTTTTGCTTTAAAAAAAAAAAAAAAGGTAAATCGGTGCGCATTATACTCGGAAATTTACGGTATACGATCTTAAACAAGAGTTAATTCCCTTTAGTCATTGGAACCACGAAAGCGATCTTGATAACAATGTAACTGAATGCGTGGCACTGGAACCTTACTCCAGAACTTGTCGAAACTTTCTTTGAATGCTTAACTGAGAAAAAAATTGCAGGATAACCTTAACCCTTTCAACTTCGAGTGTTACGAGTACAAATTGGTAAAGATGAACTTTGTGTAACATAGTAACGATTTTGACCTAACCTATATGATAAGAGGCGTTATCAAACGACGTGTAACGTTTTGCAAGGTAATGCATTTTGTTCTCAAACTTTTCTATTTCCGAATGCTATGCTTAATCAATTTACTTAGGCTTGTTTAATGTTATTCGTTTCAAAAACAAGACTCAAATGCAAATCTTTTCCGGTTGCCGGTTGTGTTCACGGTTCATATATAGGCTAATATACGGGAGGGGGTCAAAAGTTGTCGAACCACTTCAAAAGTGTCGCACTTATTTTAGTTATTGGCGTTTTTAGCTCACTTAGGGTACGTATTCTATTGGAAACATGATCAGTTAGTTTGAAAATTATGTAGACGTAGGGGAGGTTTGCCACATGAGGCTCCAGCTGCAGTGCATGCATAATCTCAATCCATAGGGGAGATATGGGAAACATGGACTGTACCATATATATATAAGGGATTTGCCACTGACCTATATTTTTCAATTTTAAGAAGTGATACTTACTTTTTATATATATATTTTTTTAGGTAGCCGCGGTGGCTCAGTGAGTTAGACGCTTGCTCACTCACAGGGTTTAATCCCAGCAAAGGTCGAGATAAACTTTAGGAATTTTCCAGCCTGGTTTCCCCTTGTCAGTGATGCAGGTCGGAGCAAGCGTCTAACTTACTGTAGCTCCTTGAGGATTTGAGTTCAAAGTACCAAATTGCCTAGCAACAGTGCAAGGCACAAAAACTCTGTTTTATTTGAATTATATACATTTTTCTTTCAGTTAGTTTAAGATGGGTTTGTGTAGTTTTCAAAACTTTGTGATATTTTGGTCAGCCATTTTTCTTGGTGTGTCCTACTTCCTGTACACCCCGGTACCTCATGGGTTTTCAGAACCGTGGAAATTGCGGACTTCCCTAGCAGCCTTTAAAACCATTAACCTTATTGTAAGTTGATAAGAGATACAATTCCTTTATTTTTGATTTTTTTAATGTTTGGGCCACATAAGTGTCTTGAAAGTTCAAGGTCATGTAGCTTATTGTAAGTTGATAAGGGCTCTTTATATTTTTTTGTTTAAATACCGCAGAATATTTAAGGGGAGCTCCCTGGCATTTCTACAAAGTAAAGAAAAGAATTGTTATGGTCAGGCCAACCTTTCACCTCTTTTCTGGGGGCTAGGGTTAGCCATAACTGCCCCTGGCCCCATTGTAGAAAAGCCATGGAGAAAAATGAAATTATTCAATGAATAGATAAAAGATACAATTGCATTAGAACTATTTTCAGGGTGGTATAAGTGAGCTCCGACATTTAGTTCAAAGGAATATTGCTATAAAATGATAAAGATATAATAGTCTGTGAACTATTTTCAGGGTGGTGTAAGTGAGCTCCGACATTTAGTTCAAAGGAATATTGCTATAAAATGATAAAGATATAATAGTCTGTGAACTATTTTCAGGGTGGTGTAAGTGAGCTCTGACATTGATAGCAATTGATTCTGCTATAAAATGATAAAGATATAATAGTCTGTGAACTATTTTCAGGGTGGTGTAAGTGAGCTCTGACATTGATAGCAATTGATTCTGCTATAAAATGATAAAGATATAATAGTCTGTGAACTATATTCAGGGTGGTGTGAGTGAGCTCTGACATTGATAGCAATTGATTCTGCTATAAAATGGTAAAGATATAATTGTATGTGAACTATTTTCAGGGTGGTGTAAGTGAGTTACTAGGCTATGATAGTGGTATCAATATAACCAGAAGATTAATGAGAGCTACGTTAGTTCAGTCACAGGATGACCCCGAACTCGAGGTGAGTTTGAAGATTTTCGAGATCTAACAACTTGACTACTGGCCAGGTGTAACACTTTTCGATTTGATATTTTTGGACCAATGATCTGTTTTGTTTTGCAGGTCTGGGATGCAACATTTGATGGTGTACCAGTTAGAATATATAAACCAATCAAAATCCAGACACCTGCTCCTGCCATGGTGTATCTACACGGAGGAGGCTGGGTATTACTCAGTGTAGGTAAGGAGAACTTGGGACCTAACATGGAGGTACAGGCTTCAATTCCATCAAGGCCCTGCTTGCTTCAGGCTGTACAAGTTAAAGATCCCTCAACAGTTGAAAACTGCAAAGAGAGTAAGCTGATGCTACTGTCTTGACAAAATGTCCCTCATTGCACACTGTAGGGAAATGTTTATTAGCCTTATCATATTTTCTATTTCAGATGCCTATGATTTGAACACCAGACTGATTGCTAAACAAGCTAACATCATAGTGGTCTCTGTTGAGTAAGTATTTGAGGATGGGTTGTAGCACAATTTGGTTAGGGTATTGAAATAATAAAATGACATCAATGGATGGAATAGTCCAATAGTTATACTGTAGTGGTGATATCTTTTATATCAAGTCAGATGAGTTTTATATTTTATCTATCACCCAATTTCACTGTTAATAATGAATAAATAATAATGGAATATTTTTAGTGTTATCTCCTAAGAGATATAGTGCAGTAGATAACGCTTTTTATCATACAAGTGATATCTACTGCAGAATACCTGATATCTACTGCAGAATACCTTATTGGGTGATAAATAACTTTCAACATAAAGGTATTTGAATAAGTCTGTTATTATGTTTTCAGTTATCGCTTGGCACCAGAATTCCCATTCCCGATTCCATTTGACGATTGTGTGACAGCTACCACACATTTGTTGCAAAATGGTGACAAATATGGAGTAGATCCCAAACGAGTGGCAGTTGCAGGTAACATCTTAAATATTTCTTCATTACACTACATGACGTTGCCCATGTTCATTAGCTCATTAGGTGTAGAAGAGTTGGATGTAAAACTCCTTTCATTTCATTTTTCAACTGCTTTGCTTTCTGCTTTCAGGTGATTCCGCGGGAGGAAATTTGGCAGCAGCCGTAGCACAAAGACTTTCCTACGAGCCAGAAACATTTTTACCAAAATTAAAACTACAGCTTCTCATATACCCTTGTCTACAGGCGTCTGATTTTAATCTTCCGTCATATTTACAAAATGGTGGCTTTGGTGGAATGCTCACGAAATCTTCAATGATTAGATATTGGATGTGGTACATGGGATTGAAAAACCACACGGAAAATTCTGTATATTTTGAAAATAATTTGCACACTTCTCCCTTTTTAAGACATTCCGAATACTCAGAATATGTTAGTTTAAAACTGTTGCCACAGCAACTGCAGGATCGGGCCAAAAAATTTGAATACAAGGATGAAGACATTAATACAGAACTAGCCTCCAAAATTGAAGATGTGCTGATAAATCCGTATTTTTCTCCATTAATGGCGGGAAATTTAAGCAACGTGGCCCCAGCCTATATTGTTAATGCAGAGTTTGATGTTTTACGTGATGAAGGACTTATGTATGGTCAAAGGTTAAAGCAAGCAGGGGTCAAAGTTCATATGCATAATGTACGACAGGCGTTTCATGGGTCATTCACCCCCGTTCCCCCCATTTCGTATCTCAAATACGAACTGTTAACTAAAACCTGGAATGAAATTTGTATTTATTTGAAAAAAAGATTATAATACATGTAGTTAATATGTTCACTGTGAGAAAATAATGCTCAATGCAACCATTGTAGAGCAATATAGAAATATAAAAACAGAACCTGAAACATGTTGTTACTCAGAGTTACACACCGTGAAAATATGAAAGAGGATTTAAGAGGAGTTTACCAAATGAAAATGAACATAGTTTTACATATCCTATATACATAATTTTTACCAAATTAGATTTTTGTATCTAAGTATTCCCTGTGGACTAAATGTGAGATTCGCTTGTAACTAATTATTTGTGTATTTTACATGTTCATGTATTTAGATGTTCATGTAGTTAGATGTTCATGTATTTAGATGTTCATGCATTTAGATGTTCATGTATTTAGATGTTCATGTATTTAGATGTTCATGCATTTAGATGTTCATGTATTTAGATGTTCATGTATTTAGATGTTCATGCATTTAGATGTTCATGTATTTAGATGTTCATGTATTTAGATGTTCATGTATTTAGATGGTTTATGTATTTAGATGGTCATGTATTTAGATGTTCATGCATTTAGATGTTCATGTAGTTAGATGTTCTTGTATTTAGATGTTCATGTATTTAGATGTTCATGCATTTAGATGTTCATGTATTTAGATGTTCATGTATTTAGATGTTCATGTATTTAGATGTTCATGTATTTAGATGTTCATGTATTTAGATGTTCATGTATTTAGATGTTCATGTATTTAGATGTTCATGTATTTAGATGTTCATGTATTTAGATGTTCATGTATTTAGATGTTCATGTATTTAGATGTTCATGTATTTAGATGTTCATGTATTTAGATGTTCATGTATTTAGATGTTCATGTATTTAGATGTTCATGTATTTAGATGTTCATGTATTTAGATGTTCATGTATTTAGATGTTCATTTTTGTTTTCTAGATGTTCATGTTTTTAGATGTTCATGTATTTAGATTGTTTAACATGTATTTAGATGTTCACATTTACAATAATCACAATATGATAGTATGCCTTTAAATACCTTAATTTTGTAAAAAAAACTCCAAACTTTGCATTTTTATGAAAAATATTTGTTGTTTTCTACATTATCTTGTTGTTAATAAATCTCAATATTTTTAACAAATAATTGTTTCTAACATATATTTATGATAAATGATAATATTACAAAAAAATAGGGGGTGGGTCATATAAGCAGTCTGCCTTTCAAACGTACCTGTAAGTTGAAAATTGTCAAAAGACCAAACTGGTGTGCCAAATTTTTCCCAATTGCACACTACATGCCCTTATCTTCCTGGGCTGAAAAGTACATTTACATAATATGATTTTTTGTTATTGGGATAACACTGTCTTGGTATAGCACAGATTCTAGTGCTGAAAATTGGCTGAGACCCGAACGGGTTTCGAACTAGCCATCTCTAAATGACAATAAATCATCTCATTTACATAATATGGGATTTATTTTGTTTGTGGAGATACTCAGTGTTTTTAAATTTTATTTTAGGGGACAGCGCAGGTGGAAATTTAGCGGCGGCCATTTCAACTAAGCTTAGAGATGAACAACATACGCCTGGAATTAGTCTACAGATTCTTGTTTATCCAGTCCTTCAAGGATGTGACTGGTATCTGCCTAGCTTCGAAACAGGGGCCATCTTGTTTAATCGTAATGACAAAGCAATGTTTGTTCATGCTTATGCAAATTTTAGCGAAGAATTTTTACCATTCATTGGAAAGGATAAGTTTTATTCAAAAATTGTTCGCGAGAAATGTAAAAAATTCGTGGACTTTCATTTGCTGCCGGAAAAAATTATCCCAGAAGATTATAAACAAACTGAATTTTTTTCCGAAGGCACGCTAATGACACATTTTCAAACAGATTTCCAAAAAGCTCAAAAGTTTTTGTCCAATCCGTATGTATTTCCAATGATGGCGGAAAACTTAAAGGGGCTACCCCCGACTTTAATTTTGTCGGCAGAGTATGACACTTTACGAGACGAAAATATAATTTTTGCTTCACGGCTGAAATCTGCAGGAGTGGATGTTGTTTGGAAAAATTTTGAGCAATGCATCCACGGATGTTTCACTTTGAGAAACTCGACCTTGGATTTTACCGAAGGGAAACAAATGATGCAGTCTGTTATTGATTATTTAAAAGAAAAATTATAACTATGTTTTGTTATATAAATTATTTGATTAAAAAGGCATTTTGTTAAAAGAAAATTTCATTTTTTTGAAAGAAATATGATGTGCTTTTTGAATAAAGTTTGCTTTTTAAAAAAAAAGAAGATATTTTGTTTTGTTAAATGGAATTTTACATCATACTTTTCTGCTGCAGATGGATCAACACAATGAAGTGTGCAATGAGAGATTTTTTTAAAGGAAATCAGCATTAGCATTAGCCTATCCTACACATTTTCTATATTCAACTGTCAAGGGATTTTTAACTATGCTCAAACTATATACACAATGATTAGACAACTTGAAATACACAAATTGGTGAAAATCTTGAATAGAAAATCCAGAAAAGTGCATCAATTTTTTATTATAGTGACATTTATAAACCTAAGTGTCGTGGTCTAGTTGAACGTGACTGAGATGAACTCATAATCTTTTATTTAATCCGTAAAAAGAGAATGTTCGGTATTTTCCGGTAAATTCCGTTGGGTGCGGTCGGCAATAAACAAGACTAGCAGAAAACAACGCTTCTGTAAGGATTACAACGCACGAACTAGTTTAGGTAAGTTTTGCAGTTGAATTTTAACTTCATTTCAATGCATTGCAGACTTTTAGACATTTTAGTTGAAGTTTGAGGCGGTAATTGTGCAAGACATGAAGAAATGTTCGAAATTTCGGTCGGCATCAACAAAGTATCGAATTTCAAGAAAGTTCTACATTTGTTGGGTTTTCGCACCGGTAAAGGTGTGGCTAATCAAAAATAAAGGTTAAGTTCTACATTTTGACGCTTAGTTTTGAGCAGAATTTGATGTTTGGATTTCAAATGATTTGTTCTAAAAATTAGAATCTTTTTTTGCGTATTTTGATGATGCATATTTTGAGTTTTTGTGTAGGTAATATTTTGCCTACATACTTTTGCTTTCTTATACGGATTGACTACAAGATTATGGACAGCTTTGAGCATTTATTGAAAGTGGTTGTGGAAAGGTTTTCTGAATTTTTTCATTTGTGACACTTTTAGCATCAATTTTTACGATTGCAATTTTCAGTCAGACATATATGGTTCCTGCAATTCTATAGAAACTAAGTGGTTGATGAAATCAATTTCGCCATTGCTCTTTAAACTTTTTGAGGTTTTAATAATTAGTTTTGTGAAAAGTTTTAGTGGAATTTTAAAAACCCACCGACATCAAACTGAAATAGTTGAAAGCCCACTAATAGTTAGGTTTAAAGTGATTTTGGTATTTTTAATTATAAGCCTTAGGCCTACTAAAAAATATGGAAAAAAATTGTTAATTTCTTGTTCCGTGGGTTGTTTTTGCTGCTTGATGAAGCTATAACAATGATTAAGGTGGATAACAATTACTCATTGTTAAGTTTCAACTATTAATAAGTCAGGCGGAGTATCTCAAAAGAAATTTAATAAGTCATTCATTTAAAGTGATACTGTGTCTTAGAAGGAAAAAAAAAATTTAAAACTTGGTCAATATGAGTATATATTCATCAGTAGATATACCTGTTGTCATAAATAACATAGCAGAATTCTAATATAATCTGATAAATCCAAAAATACTAAGTAATTATCCATAAAAATGCGATTGATTATTGGAAAACGCTTAATAAATTGATCAAGCTATTTACAATAATTACTAAGTATGTGAGTTTTCCAGATTTTAAGGAATTCTGTTACTTTATGACACCAGGTAAGTTCACTGATGAATATATACTCATATTGACCATTCTTGAGAACTTAAATTTTATGTTCATTTTAAGACACAGTATCCCTTTAATAGGGTTGGCCAGAAATAAGGTCAGTTGAGTAAGTTAAGATTGATGAATAATATAGTGGGCGTGTGGACATTGAATAACTAAAGACAAGTTTTTTTGAGTTTTTAATTACTGTGATTGGATTTGACCCTACCCTCAGGCTGTGGTGTTAATTTGTTTATAACATTGAAGATGTATTATATCATTTTATAATTTTCACATGAGCTAAGCACTTTCAAATATGCAGGTATACCTTTGAATGACGAAAGCCATCTTTGAGAGACTTATAAGAGTAGAGATCACATTAAAAAGCATCTAGGTAAATTAAGGTATTTCATATTGACAAAAGTACCAGTATTGGCAAATTAAGGAGCCTCCTCGAGCCATGGTGGCTTAGTGTGTAAGATGCTTGCTTGGTAAAACGGTGGCTGAGGGTTCAATCCTATCAAATGTTATCCCCTTGTCAGTGATGCAAGTTGAAGGGGCTGAAATTGAAAAAAGCGTCTAGTTGTTAAGATGGGACAATAAACTGAAGCCTTGAAAATTGGAACAAGGTAACTGTCTTGTTAAAATTTCCCTTATTGTTCACTGCATGGCTATAAGTTAAGAGACAGATATCCATTAAATTCCATTAAACAAGGACCATGTGTGTTAAATATGCAGCTTCTTAAAGGATAATAGGCGTTAGAATACACTCGTCCTAAAGGCTTATATTTGTGTTTCATTTTGGGGACTATTAGTTAAATAAGTATGCATAACCATACTTTTACCAAATTTTAAAAACCCACAATAGAAATATATTCCTGAATTTTTAAAAAAATGAGAGGACGATTCCATTCAGTTTGAGAATAAAAAAGCGTCTGGTAAATCAACGCTAAAACATCATTTGGTTCGAAATTCAACGGGGTGGGGTCAAGGACGCGTGAAAACCCACATGTTAGAGTTACTTCCCTTTATATTTAACGATTTGAAAATCGCTTAAAATGGATGAGCTCAAGCGTTTTATGATTAACTACTTTATTTTGGGGTTTGTCGTTTTAGAAGGGATTTTGATGTATAGGTAAGCCCACTGATGGATATAATGTTAAGTGTACAAATTTGAGTGACCTTAAATTGGAATGTTCGTTCAAGCCTATTATCCCTTTAAAATTTTAAAGTTGGGGTTGCTATGTTTTCGGAAAAATGGAGGCCATGGATGTTAAACGTTCATTTTCTAAAATGGCCATTAAAGATACAAAATTGTTGTCAAGTATTTGTCAAGAGATTGTGAGAAAAAGTCAAGAAAAAGGTCAAGGTAGTAAGGACATAACTTGCATTGTACTGAGTTGTACCACACCTGTTCTATTTACCTGTTGATACATTATAACATTCAGGTGAGGTACGCAACCTCTTTATCTTATATTTCCTTGTTTTGTTGGACTAAAAGTCAATGAAGGTTCTCAATTCCATGCAGTGTGCAATGAGGGAAATTTTTACAAAAAAGTGTTATAGCCTGAACCACAACTTGGCTTGTTTGATATGTATTTTTTTTCTATGTTAGGCTATTGGCTGCAAAACATTTGATTTGGATTCACCCCTGTCTCGTGTTTTTTCAAATTGAGAGGCAAGGGGTGTAGGGTAAAAGAGGATAGGGGCATGTCAGCCCTGCCACTGAGGGGGAGACATGCATCCTATGATATACAAGTCTAACCTGTAGCAAGTTAGATTGTCGTCTGCTAGGACAGTGGAATAGCTTAATCAGTAGAGACTTATATTGTTGTCTGCTAGGACAGTGGAATAGTTCAGTTGGTAGTGAGTTGGTTTGTCGTCTGCTAGGACAGTGGAATAGTTAGTCAGTAGGAGTTGGATTGTCTCTGCTAGAAAGTGGAATAGCTTAATCAGTAGGAGTTGATTGTCGTCTGCTAGGACAGTGGAATAGCTTAATCAGTAGAGAGTTGGATTGTCATCTGCTAGGACAGTGGAATAGCTTAATCAGTAGAGAGTTGGATTGTCGTCTGCTAGGACAGTGGAATAGCTCAGTCAGTAGAGAGTTGGATTGTCGTCTGCTAGGACAGTGGAATAGCTCAGTCAGTAGTGAGTTGGATTGTCGTCTGCTAGGACAGTGGAATAGCTTCAGTAGTAGTGAGTTGGATTGTCGTCTGCTAGGACAGTGAAATAGCTCAGTCAGTAGAGAGTTGATTGTCGTCTGCTAGGACAGTGAAATAGCTTAATCAGTAGAGAGTTGGATTGTCGTCTACTGGCATAGTGGAATAGCTCAGTCTGTAGTGAGTTGGATTGTCGTCTGCTGGCATAGTGGAATAGCTCAGTCTGTAGCCAGTTAGATTGTCATATGTAATTATTCTGATGCCTGTGCCAATGCTTCTAAAAGACAGACCAATGTCGCCTTCAATCCCTCATACCTTATAATAAAAGTATTATAGAATTGTTATTAGACCAAGCCACAAGGTAGAAAGTATAAAGAATCTATTGATTATGAAAGTTTCAGTTCAATAAAAACAGAAAGTATTCAGGCGTTTTGAAATTACAGGTCTATTTCATTCCCTTGTGATAAAATTAAATTATTGATACAAAACTATGTATGGTTATTACTTTGAAATAACACACACACACAAACGTTGTTCTCCATCATTTTGGATCCCGGTCTTGAATTTAAAAAGGCTATGTAATGGTTGTTCAACAAAATAATATTGAACAGCTTAACTATTTTACCAGCTGTCTCTTCAGTGGCACATTTTGTTTTTGATCTTAAAATATAAGTATTCAGTTAACAAACTTAAATTCTCAATTTAAACCAGAATCTGTCCTATTTCTCATCTTCAAACCATTTCCCAAGTTAATCCAAAACATACTTTTCCTGATGAGGATGTTATGTCCAAAACATAAGTTTTTGCTGTAAAAATCTTTGCTTTTAAGTTAATATCCATGAGCCTAATTTGAGACATTTTGACTGAAATGCTTTCCTCTTTGTCAATCAAACTTTTTGTTGAAATGTCGCAAATTACTTAAGTAATTGTTATCCATAGAATTGTGTTCAGTTATATATTGCCAAATTTCTAAATGCTACTTAAAAAACTTATTTTATGATGTTTCTGATACACAATCCTCATCAGGATATGAAAATGGTTGTGGTCAGTATCTTTACAATATCTCTGGCTATTGCAAACTAGGTCACAATATTTGGAACATGATTCCATGCATATTTGCATATCGCGACGTTTGTACTGGAATGCATTGGTTCATGAATATTTATACCGGCGCTACAGAAAACAACATTTTAACTTGGGACTCTTTTCTCTTTCAGACTTAAAAAGATAAAATGTTGAAGCATATTTTTGGAAAGGTGGCCAAATACAAGAACCAGGATTATGACACGTTGAAAAAAGAAAGTAAAGAAAAGCAGACGTTGTTTATTGACAATGAATTCCCTCCAGATGATCGATCCCTGTTTTATACTCCAAATAAAATACCTGGGGTAGTGTGGAAACGTCCAAAGGTAGGGTCATTCATTCATTCATTCATTCAATCACTCTTTGAAAGAAAGTATTTATAGATTCATTCATTTATTCATTCATTCATTATATTCATCCATTTATTCATTCATTCATTCATTGATTAGTTATGTAGTCTTTGAAAAGTATTTGTATATTCATCCATTTATTCATTCATTCATTCATTCATTGATTAGTTATGTAGTCTTGGATGTTTAAAAGAAAGTATTTGTAGATTCATTCATTCATTTTGCCATTCCTTCATTTATTCCTTCATTTCTTCATTCATTATTTATGCACTCCTTCATTCTTCAATGATTAATGTTAGGTTGAAATAAAGAATTTGTAAACAAAGCTTTATTTATAATTCATTCATTCACCTGACCATTCTTCAGTAGATACTAAGGAATATGAGCAGGTATATGTCATTCATTCATTTATTCATTTATTCATTCATTCATTCATTCATTCATTCATTGAGGCACCAAAAAGTCTGAGATGTAAACAAGCTTTTACAAAAACTTGCCTGCTCTTTGACAGAAATAATTTATTCATTCATTCATTCATCCATCCATTCAGTCAATCATTCAAAACTAGCTACCATCCACTAAAAGGTCTTAGATAGTAGATACTTTAAAGGGATAATAGAACGAACATAAAATTTTAAGTTCACAGTATATATCCATCAGTGGACTTACCTATACATCAAAATCCCTCTAAAATCCGATAAATCCCCAAAATAAAGTAGTTAATCATAAAACGCTTGAGCCATCCATCAAGCGATTTTCAAATCGTGTAAATATAAAGGGAAGTAACTCTAACATGTGGGTTTTCACGCGTCCTTGACCCCTACTGTTGAATTCCACAATGATGTTTTAGCGTTAATTTACCAGACGCTTTTATTCTCAAACTGAATGGAATCGTCGCTGGCTCACTTTTTTTTAAAATTCCGAATATTTTTTTATTGTGGCTTTTTAAAATTTGGTAAAGTGTGGGATGCATACTTATTTAACTAATAGTCAATATGAAACACAAATATAAGCCGTAGGACGAGTGTATTCTAACGCCTATTATCCCTTTAAACAAAAACATTGTACTACAGTGGTCCTCACTTATAACGAACATGCTTATAACGAAAAGGTAGGTAGTAATAACGAACAAATATTAGTCCCGTACTAATTTCATTGAAAAATAGATGGATAAAGACAACATTGTACTATATGAATAAGTGACAGATTATTAATTTTGATAGAATAGTCATTTGGCCTACTATACTTCTAGTAAAAAATGTTAGTTATTTCTCAACTTGTTGACCTTGTAGACTTTTTAACTACTGGTGTAACTAGTTAAGTCTCTTTTATACACCAGTTAGTATCTCATAAAACACTCAACTAAATAATAAACAAGATTATTTTTACTAATCATGTGGACCCTCTGAAGTAGAGTTTTGTGATCTTTGTAAGAGATACTTTGTGGACAAACCAGGGATGCTGATTTTGCTATATATACCGATCATGTCCTTTATACCATTTAGCTTATGTGCACTCTGTGAAAGATATGTCACTTTGCTCTCCTAACAAAATTCCCTCATTGCCCACCTCTCAGCTGTATAGTAGACCCTAAACGATGCCGAAGGTTATGACAAAACAGAATTTTTTTGTATTTAAAGAATACTTCAAACGTCATTATAAAAAGACCAAAATAATATTTAGCCAGTTGTATGGACTCTCTAAAAGATATACCATTTATATGGATTCCCTGATTATATGTAGGAGTGATCATTTCTTGCTTATTGAGTTAGACCCTTGCTCTCTAACTTTAAGTGCAGTTAACTTAGTTAGTATTGAGTTTTATTAAGTGCAAAACATTAGGATGTAAAACTCCATTCATTTTGATTTTCAATTTAGAAATTTCTATCACTGTGACTCATGCTTTGTTACATGTATAATATTTGGAAAAAAATGTGTGACAAATGTTTAAAACTTTGAAATAATGATATGATATTTCTGGTTTGTACCATTAAAAAAGATATATTCACACACCATGTGTTACCATAGTGATCGATAATCAATGGTAATATTGTTGACATGCTTCTATTAATAGACCACACACCGCCATAGACTGGTTTTTGTTGTAAATATACAAATTGACAGTCAGCATATTTCAAAACATTAGTGTCTGGTCCCAAATATTTAGATAGGGGTGGGGGAAAGGGCTAGAGATGCAACCCTGAAATCCTTTCTTCTCAAACAGAAATTCATTTATTTATTTTGATTGAGTTATTCTAAGATTTATTTAGTTAAAATTTGAACATGATAAACAAAATTTGAACATGATAAACAAAATTTGAACATTATAATAGAAATTTGTGCAGGATTATAGAAACTTGAACATGATAATAGAAACTTGAACATGATAATGGAAACTTAAACATGATAATGGAAACTTGAACTTGATAATAGAAACCTGAACATGATAATAGAAACTTGAACACGATAATGGAAACTTAAACATGATAATTGAAATTGAACATTATAATTGAAATTGAACATAATAATAGAAATTTTGAAATAGTGGAAACATGATAATATTTCTTGATGTAGCCTATGTGAAACACTGAAGAATTTGAACATGTGATAATAATGTAATATCTAAAGATAAATTGGTATGATTTCAAATAGGTGAATTCATACAAAGTTCTTGTAAAATTTCCCCCATTGTCTATTACATGTATTTCCAGTTTACTGTATGCAGTGAAGTAGGTTACTTAATTCTTTACCTTCATATATTCTTATAGTCACATGTATCTTGTATATTCAAAATGACCCAAATAACTTGACTTATTATAAGAAACTCCCTAATTGGTTCATGAATATTCATGAGGGTAGAAATATGAATAACATTCAATAGACTTGGCAAGTTTGATATAAGTTTAACGACCAATGGTGTCACTGTGACTTAGTTATAGGACAGGCTAGATTGCTTTAGTACAAAAAACTTGAAAGAAATGTATAATAAAACTAGATGGAAAGACCAGACTTGAGATGATTCAAGATAAAAGAACTGCGTAAAAAAGTTTGCTGATTAGAATTGATGATTATAAAAGAATTTTACCTGAATGTTGTTCTGTTATTCATTTTAAATTGAGATTAACTATTTAAAAATTGCACTCTGACCTTTTGGCAAATTTTCTTTTGCTCCCTTTAATTTGATTGTATTTTGATGTCTGTTCATCTAACATACATGTTGTTGTGTATTTATTCTGTGGTTATGTACTTGATTCCAGTGAACATTGATCTGTCCATTTAATACACATGTACTTGATTGCAGGAACATAGATCTGTCGATTTAATACACAGGTACTTGTGTATTTTTAAACAAATTGTACATTGAAATATTGTATGTTTTTCGCAGTCATGTACTTAATCGTAGGAACATAGATCTGTCCATTTAATACAATGTACTTGATTGCAGGAACATAGATCTGTCCATTTAATACACATGTACTTGATCGCAGGAACATAGATCTGTCCATTTAATACACATGTACTTGATCGCAGTGAACATAGATCTGTCCATTTAATACACATGTACTTGATCGCAGTGAACATAGATCTGTCCATTTAATATGTACTTGATTGCAGGAACATAGATCTGTCCATTTAATACAATGTACTGGATTGCAGGAACATAGATCTGTCCATTTAATACACATGTACTTGATCACAGGAACATAGATCTGTCCATTTAATACACATGTACTTGATCACAGGAACATAGATCTGTCCATTTAATACACATGTACTTGATCGCAAGAACATAGACCTGTCCATTTAATACACATGTACTTGATTGTAGTAACATAGATCTGTCCATTTAATACACATGTACTTGTTTATTTTAAACAAATTGTACATTGAATATGGTATATATTTCGCAGTCATGTACTTAATTGCAGGAACTGTATATCTAATACACCTGTACTTATTTTTATGTATTTTTGAACAAATTGTACATCAAAATTTTTTGGGCAATAATCAGGAGTCATTTTAAAGTCTTGACCTTGACTTTTCTATACCAGAAAATATCATGACCTTTTACATCATTGGACTGATTTAGTCTGGCGACTGATTAGGTTTGGGTCTGTTATTTTAATGATAGTTTCAAATGATTGTGAGATGCAATAATATATTCATGATTTTTGTATTATTTTTTTTCCAGCAAATCTGTGAAAACCCCAAGTTATTTGTAGAGGGAGCTAGTTCAGGTGATGTGTCACAAGGTCGTCTTGGTAACTGTTGGTTTGTGGCTGCCAGCTCCTGTCTGGCCGAAGAAAAGGAAATCTGGAATAAGGTAACTATAGAAACATGATACTGGCCCAATATGATAGAAATAGGTTGTTAAAGGTACATAACATATATAATACTCCATTCCATTTTATAAGTCCAATAAGATACAGAGCAGTAGGATATAAAACTCCATTTCATTTCATTAGTACAATAAGATACAGAACAGTAGGATATAAAACTCTATTTCATTTCATTAGTCCAATAAGATACAGAACAGTAGGATATAAAACTCTATTTCATTTCATTAGTTCAATAAGATACAGAACAGTAGGATATATAACTCTATTTCATTTCATTAGTTCAATAAGATACAGAACAGTAGGATATAAAACTCCATTTCATTTCATTAGTCCAATAAGATACAGAACAGTAGGATATAAAACTCCATTTCATTTCATTAGTTCAATTAGATACAGAACAGTAGGATATAAAACTTCATTTCATTTTATTAGTCCAATAAGATACAGAACAGTAGGATATAAAACTCTATTTCATTTCATTAGTTCAATAAGATACAGAACAGTAGGATATAAAACTCTATTTCATTTCATTAGTCCAATAAGATACAACAAAGCAGTAGGATATAAAACTCCATTTCATTTCATTAGTTAATTATGGTACCATTTTGTTTATTCCTGCAGGTTATTCCAGATGCCAAAGGTCAAGAATGGGATGATCAAAAGCCAGAAGAATATCAGGGAATTTTTAGATTTCAATTCTGGAGATTTGGAGAATGGACAGAGGTTGTGGTGGATGATTTCTTGCCGACTGTCAATGACGAGTTAATATTTATTCATTCTCAGAGTAAGAATGAATTCTGGAGTGCCTTGTTGGAGAAAGCCTATGCCAAGTAAGTATTTTAGAAAACTTTATTATGAAGAGGCAGTACTGACCCATTTTATTTTTGTTATCGTTCGTTGTCCATTGAGTGAACGTCTGCTTGATTTAAACAATGTTGAGGAACGTTTGTCATTATTGAAACCCTAGGATTGTTCACCCACCAACAGGGAACGTGAGCTGGGTTTAGACCGTCGTGAGACAGGCTAGTTTTACCTTACTGGTAGGGAACCGCAAAGGAACGAGCGGCTACGAAGGGGTAGGACTGACTAGTACGGGTTGAGGACTTGTCCGGGATTGAAAGTGTTGGATTTTCCTCAATCACAGGGAACGAGATCTTCATTTATTTTGTCTCTGAAGAGTGTGCATGCTTTTCCTAAGGGTCACACGATCTTTAATGGCTGCCTCTATTCCTGTGAGTTGTTTCCCTTGCATGGTCTGTCTTCATCAGCTCTGTTAGAAGAACAGTAGGACTTATTGCTCCATTCTGAGAGCCTCTTTTTACCTCATTTCACACTGCATGTAGTTGTTCAAATTCATTTTGTTGTTGACAGATTATTTGGTTGCTATGAAGTATTGGATGGTGGAGAATTAGCTGAAGCTTTGGAAGATTTTACTGGTGGGGTGTCAGACACCATTGATATGGTCAAAGCCAACGTCGCCACACACGCTGAAGAGAGGGTGGCGCTATTTGCCAGAATGCAGAAAGACATGGACAGACGATCTTTAATGGCTGCCTCCATTCCTGTGAGTTGTTTCCCTTGTATCAGCTCTGTCAGAAAAATTTAGGACATAAAGCTCCATTCTTAGAGCCTCTTGGACTTTTTTTACCTTATTATACACTGCATGTAGTTGCTCAGCGAGCAATTTGCCTGGTCACAACCTGAAGGTCTAGGGTTCAATCCCATCATAGGCTGGGATAATACTTTTGTGACCTGTTTGCTTAAGTCAATGTGACTGTCTTGGAAAATTTCCCTCATTGCACACTACTTGCATGGTAAACCAAATAGTTTTATATTGACTACATTCCAAGAGTTTCAACCTGATAGCGCTGAATTACATCAACCTCTTCTTGCAGGCTACATCACAAGATGAAATGGAAGCGTCCACAGCCTCAGGGCTGGTCAAAGGTCACGCCTATGGTATCACTGCTGTTAAAAACGTCCACTTGGAAGGGTCTGGATTGTTTGGTTTATTCAATAGAGATAAACTCCCCATGATCAGACTGCGAAACCCCTGGGGTCAGGGTGAATGGAAAGGAGCCTTTAGTGATGGGTAAGTAAATCCTTTTCATCTAAATTTTTACTCTGCCCAGTGTTGTCTGTTTAATTCATAAATTTAGTGTGTGTGTTTATATTTACAAAACAAAATGTAAAAATGGCTACATGCATGCGTTTTGATTGGCCATAAGAAATCGTTTCTGTTTGTTGATATTTACAAAACAAAATGTAAATTGACTAGATACATTCTTATTGATTGATCAATTTCATCATGTGACACCATGAGTAATGTTACCTCAGACACTAATACAAGGTTTACTTACTCCAGTGAAACATGTTAGAAAATTTACAAAACAAAACTGTATAATTGGCTTAATGCATGCAGGCACCCTAATAGAAAGTTTACTTGCTAGAGTGAAACATGGTAGAATATATATAGCCTACAATTTGATTGCTTTTCTTTTTCAGTTCTGAAGAATGGAATAAGATCAGCAAGTCTGACCGAGAAAAGGTTGGATTGGTCAACCAGGACGATGGTGAATTCTGGTAAGTGAACAGGAAGTGGTTGCTAAGTGAGTTAGATGCTTGCTCGCTAACCTAAAGGTCCAAAGTTCAACCCTAGCAAAAGTCAAGATGAACTTTTGGATTTTAAAAATTTAAAACGGTAAATTTGTTAATCATGAAATTTTGGCGTAAGTTTTAAAACTGAAATTACTAAAGCAGACAATTCTACTCTGATTCCAACATTGAGAAGTGTATATTTCAGCTTTGGGGGTGGGAGTAGGGCACAACTAGATGCCAAAAATTCTTCAATTAGCTTGTTAAGATCCTTTGACAGTTGGAAATAAAAAGACAGAAAGTAAATTTTTAGATGTCTTTTTTATGTAGGACTTTTATTTGCTTTTTCCAGGATGACAATGGAAGATTTTTGTCAGAATTTTCACAACGTAGCCATTTGTCGAGTTGTGAACACCAGTTATCTTTCCCTGAATAAAACATGGGTGGAAGGACTTCATCATGGCGGGTGGAAAAAACCCAACAGAGCTGGAGGCTGTGCCAACAACAAGGATTCTTTTTTAAATAATCCTATGGTAAGTTAAGGATGGGGGTTTAAGAGATTGGGTTTGGGGGTAGGGTTTATGGGCCAATAAAAACTTGCTGCAACGATGGTCGCTTCAATGACTGAGGCACACTTTCAAATAACCTAAGTTGCAAGTTTAGGGGACAGGGAGAGGGTTAAGTTGATAAGGTTCACAAGGCTCCTTTATACCTTATATGGTCCTTAGCCCAACCTCTTGGTATTGATCTTTCCTTGATTATCTGTAAGCTTACTCATTTACAGCTGGGTTGACTGGAATTATGAGGAAAGATGACATATTCAGTATCAATATACTGCAGGGATGACTGTAAGGTCAAATTGCGTGATATTTGAACCTATTTCTTTATTGGATCCAAACAGATGATGTGATGTAAAGATACCAAACTCTAAGCATTTGAGCTACAACCCTCTCACAGTCAGTTAAATATTCTAGTATTTGGGTTCGCTTGTCTGTTTCAGTATATATTTGAAGTGACTGAGAAACAAGATGACTTTATGATTCAACTGATGCAGAAGTCCACCAGAAACAAAGATGGCAGCACTAATGCCACCATAGGATTTACTTTATTCAGGGTAGGTAACTCTTGATTCTTTTATTAAGAGCTTAAATCATATAGTTGCTATGGGTTTCATGTAATCTAATCAAAATTGGATGAAAATTTCATTCTTTCCTTTTATGTCACCGAATTTCATTCTTTTTATTCGTCTCTGTTAAAACAAAATTTCTCCAAAGGTTGTGTTCTATTGATGTATTTATAACCAATGAAAACATTCCTTATAAAACACGTTTTGGATACATCATCAAATTAAGCACAATATTTTTTTTGCAGGTTGAACTCAATCGTAAATACAGAATCCATAACCTAGGTTTACACGAGAAAGTTACGTCCACAGTATTCCGCGACTCCAGATCCATGTTTTTACGGCAGACGGTCGAAAAGGGCAGATATGTTATTATACCTAGCACCTTCGAACCCAACGTAGAGGTCGACTTTTTGATCAGGGTCTACACAGATACACCAAATAATTTCAAGTAAGTTGAGTTATTGCCCTTGAATTATGGATAAGTGTCTGTACACATATATGCTTGAATGGGATGTAAAGTTATGGCATCAAGTTGCACCATCCCATTCTTCTGTGCTTCTTCAATTTAAAACTTAGAAACTTATGACGTCACTATTCAAAAGTGTCTTTATATAATAATACCAGCTTTTGACATTAGTGACGTCATAAAACTGTTAAATAAGGTTACATCCTCTTTTATTTCAATTGGTTTTGATTTTCCTTACATGCGCGTTATATTTGCAATAATACTGTCTGTAACATTATAATCTAACATGACCCCATTTTAAAAAAGCGAAACTAATATCTTTAAATCTTAAAGAATGAAGCTAGATTTGAAATAAAATGTATCATTATAATCTAACATGACCCCGTTTTAAAAAAGCGAAACTAATTTCTTTAAATCTTAAAGAATAAAGCTAGATTTGAAATAAAATGTATCATTATAATCTAACATGACCCCGTTTTAAAAAAGTGAAACTAATTTCTTTAAAACTAGACTTAAGATAAAATGTAACATTGCAAAATAACATGGAGTCTTGTCTTTGAATTGCAGAGAGCTGGTACATGACCGGCCTCAGAAGAAATGGTACAGCTGCTGTAGTAAATCACCTAGCCTGGTCACCCATATTAAAGTTGTCCGAGCTCATGGTCTAGAGAAACAGGACTTACAAGGTAACGTTAGTGTTTGATTTTGAAGTCATTCGTTGAATTTGAGTTTCTGGAAATCAGAAAAAAAAGGCTTAACCTTTGTCCTGGCAAAAGTCTGATTGCACACCAAAATCATTTCAGAACAGGATGTAAAACTCCATTTCATTATATTTCTGCCTTGTAGGTGCTGACCCCTATTGTGTGATATCGTGTGAGGGAAAAATCGTCACGACAACTGCTGATAAAAATACGACTGATCCACAGTGGAATCAATCTGCTGTCTTCTATAGAAAAAATCCTCTTAAAAAACCTCTTAAAGTTCAGGTAAGTTCAAGAGTTGTTGCCCTTGTTGAAAAAGAATATTTGCCAGGATATTTTCTCTCTACTCACAGGACAGAGATGTTTGCCTTAGAATGATATTGCTGTAATACTTATTTTCAAAGAGTTATTACATTATATACTTCTCAAAGAGTTATTACCCCTGTTAAAGAATAATATGGCCAGAACATTTTCCTCTTTTCAAAGAGTAAATAAACTTTTGTAAGAAAAATATTCCCAAAATATTCTTCAAATAATCTTCTCTTGATTATGCAAGAAAGCTCAGAACGTTTTACCGATTTGTCATACGAAAAAATCAAAAAAAAGATTGAGGGTTATCGTCTTTGGATATCTGAAACAGGAAGTAGGCTTTTGCTGATATCCTTGCAAACTATCACACCAGTAGGACGTAAAACTCAACTATCAATTCTCTTGATTTTAAATTTCAGATCTGGAATGCCAACATGATTCGAGATACCTACATGGGTAAACATATTTTTACCGCCACAGACGAAATGAATGGCGTCCAAAAGGAAGTGACATTAGTTGGGAGAAAGAAGGAACAGAATGCTCCGCGAGAGGGAAAACTTATCGTCCAAATTACACAGAGTCGAACTCTGACAACAGTTTAAATTGTCATCCATTGAAATAAATTACTTTTATAAGTAATTGGGAATGAAATCGCATTTCTTTGAAAAGTAATTGGGAATGAAATTTCATATCTTTGAAAAGTAATTGGGAATGAAATTTCATATCTTTGAAAAGTAATTGGAAGCAATTTGGGAAATGAATTCATATCTTTGAAAAGTAATTGGGAATGATTAATCTTAATTGCATATCTTTGAAAAGTAATTGGGAATGAAATTTCATATCTTTGAAAAGTAATTGGGAATGAAATTTCATATCTTTGAAAAGTAATTGGGAATGAAATCGCATTTCTTTGAAAAGTAATTGAGAACATTGTTGTTATTGCCCTTGTTTGATAAGTAAAAGAAGCATGTACAAAATTAGACTAATTCACAAGTAATTCCTTTGAATGATTTTAATTAATGCAATAACTTGCTGAAAAGCATTTATAACAACATCTAAGTTCTTACTTTTTGTTATTTTTTTACAGAGAAATAGTAATTTATTTTCAAAGCAGTTAAAAGTAATTGTTAAAATTATTTTTCTTTAAAAAGCAATTACTGAGCAATAACTGTTATATTCTTTTAAGCAATAATTTGAAAGGAAGGTAATTGTTGAGTCATAACTTGCTTTTCAAAGGCACGTATTTTATTTTTAAATTTTATATGAAGGGACTCCTTACTAATTTAATAACACAAAGCAATTACTTTTCCAAGATTTACTTAACCAATACTTTTAAAAGAAAGGTAATTGCATGATTTTTCTAAGCATTACTATCAAGGTAATTGTTTAGAGTCATTACTTGCTTTTCAAAGGCACATATGAGTTACTTTTAATCAAGGGTTTTCTTATATTTTAAAGGACACAAAGCAATTACTTTTCTAAGCAAACTAATTATCCCAAATTTATATGAAGGTAATTTCATCTGCCTTCTTATTAACACAAAGCAATTACTTTTCCAAGATTTACTTTACTATTACTTTTAAAAGAATGGTAATTGCATGATTTATATTTCTAAGCATTACTATCAAGGTAATTGTTTAGAAAGCATGATATTTTGTTATTTCATCAGTTATTATTATCTTGTCTATTTTGCTCACTATGTACATTGTTTTTATATTCTTCATATACTGTTATTTTGAAACTTGCCGACCCTCAGTGGGGGTTTATAGGGGTCAAAGGTTAACCAAATTTTCAAAGTTTGTTCCAACTGTGGCCCCCCATGAAAACCCCTGGAAACCTTCTCATCTAATGTTTTCTAGAAATGTCACTATGACTCTTATCAGGCCTTGACCATTTTAACATTTTTTGACAGTTTTTGGCTTGGATAAGTTAACTCTTCCAGCAAGACAGATATTTTATTGACCTACACCAACTGATATTTATTTTAAGGTTTAATTATCTGGTAACTATTTAATTGATTTATGAACTGTTATAATATATAAAAGAGGCTGGTAAGAGTCGACCTGCACCAACTGATACTTATCCAGCACTTGTGTGCATCTGATAGTACTTAAGTGAGCTCATGATTTCTGAAATATCTAACAGAGGCTGGTATGAGTCGTCAAGTTTCAAATTAGCATACTGTATACTGCTGCATAATATATCCATATATCTTATTAATTTATTAGCCTTGTTACAAGACAGGCAGATATGTTGGCATTCTTGTAAATTCACTCTGATAATTATTGCAATCGCCTTATTGAAAGCCTAATTAACTGATTCTAGATCGATAAATTGATAAGTGCTACAGCTTGCCAATATTAATGAAAACTATCCGCTTTTTAAAACCATTTATTAATGAATTCTTTTACCTGAAGAAATGTCTATCATTTTTTGGACCATTTATTTTTTTACTACAATCGAACTGTGGCTCCATTTTGTGCAAATTTTGCTGAATTTTTTAAAATTTTGCTTTATTTTTTTGTAAAATTTTGTCTATATTTTTTCACGAAACTTCTAAACCACATTTTCATTTTTCATTCTAATTATTATTAATTTTTTTTTTTGATATTTTTTTTTGCTTTTTAGCACGTTTTAGCTTTTATAATGCTTTTATATCTGAATTAGTGGTAAAAAAAAATTCTTCTTTTGTACAGAAAATATTGAATTTGGACAAAGTTTAAAATTTGGACTCTTTATTGTGAAGTGTTCTTACTTTGCTAAATTGCAGTTGCACTTTTTCTTTGCTGAATTCTGATTTTCGTCCATTTTATTAATAATTTTAGCTTCTAGGTTTGCTAAAATGGAATTTATTTGGAAAGATAAAATGTGCTGTAGTATCTGTAGTGCAATAGTTTTTAGTTGTGAAAGGGTCCTTAATTTTATGAAACGGATTCTAATGAGTATTCTAAACTTGTTATGTGTATCAGAAACACTGATGGCATCATGGTTCCTGTAATGCCAATTTTAAATCCATCATCTGTGGTTCCTGTAATTCCTCTACAGACACAACTAAGCATTTTTTGAAGTATCACAGCTTTTAGACAGCAACATTATATACAGTTACGCATTTCTATAATCTCAGGAACCAAAGACATCTGATTGAAAATTGGAATGGTGTAAATTGATGCTATCAGTGTCCCTGATACACATAAAACCTCTTTATAAACCCTTAGCCCTAGTTGTAGGCCCTACATGTATTAACAAACTCACCAAAGCACTCCTACCCTACATAATGTAGAGCATCAGATAGGGTCCTATTGAAATCACAACTTTTCTCAACCTCATCAACCTTATTTGAACCTTATTTCTCCAGGATTTATGTTCATGTTTTGCTTTCATAGATTAAGGACTCTTGTATTTTTTCTTTTTTTTTTTTTGTAGAAATGTAGATAATCTTTATTGATAATCTTTATTGATAATCTTTATTGATAATCTTTATTGATAATCTTTATTGATAAACTTTATTGATAATCTTTATTGATAATCTTTATTGATAATCTTTATGATAAACTTTATTGATAATCTTTATTGATAATCTTTATTGATAAACTTTATTGATAATCATTATTGATAATCTTTATTGATAATCTTTATTTCTGAAGATTTAATGAAGGGTACTGACTGAACAGAAATAACATAACTATTTTTTGATTATAGAATCTCACTTTTTTTAGAAATAAAACTATAATTACACTCTGGTTCATTTACATATAAATGATGTTTATTTCAACTTTTGGACAAATTCGCAACCAAGGCCCTGTGTGCTACAGGCTTTAAGATCCCTCAACAGTTGGAAGTTGCAAAAAGAGTAAGTTCATGCTGCTGTCCTTGCAAAATTTCCCTCGTTGAACACTGCATGGTGTTGCCCATCTTAAAAAGCCCACAAGGTGCAGAAGAATAGGACGTAAAACTCCATTTCATTTGTCAACTTGACAACCCTTCAGTGAATCCACATAGCTAATGAGGTTTTTTTCTCATATATTCCACATAGTCCAAATAGCCATTTGGTGCATTCTTTTCAGACAGTTCACATAGCTTATTTTTGTCAATCTGGCATTCTTTTAAGAGAATCCACATAGGTAATAATGTTTGATTGGCATTTAGGTTTGTCAACTCAGCATCCCTTTCAGAAAGTCCACATACTTAAAATTGCTAATTGGTGCTTGTTAATCTGGTATTCTTTTAAGAGAGTCCACATAGCTTATTAGTAATAAGTGGTATCTGGGTTTTTGTTTTGTCAATCTTGCCTCTTTTTATAGAGTCCACATAGCTAATATTGTTATGCATCATCTGGGTTTGTGAACCTGCCATTCATTTCAGAAAGTCACCATAGCTAATATTGCTTAGTTGGTCTTTATCAATCTGACATCTTTTAAGGGAGACCACATAGCTTATATTGTTATGTGGTATCTGTAATATAGAGGCCATGTTTTACCTGATGCCACTCTGACTTGGCTTGTCAACTCAATGCCACTTTCTGAGAGTTAAAATATATAAGAAAGTTCTTGTTGGGGAAAGTTTATTTGCAATGAACCATAAAGAAGACAACATAAAAAAAATAATGAAAAATAGCAAATCAAAGCATTGGCAAGCTATTACGAACTTCGTCATATACCTTGACTTCAATAGACCCATTTTATTGTATCACGGACTGCACCATTCCATCAAATCGCTGATTCCGTTTTATTTTTTTTTATATATCCAATGTATTGCCCCATGGGCTAAATGTGAGACAGGACCATGTCCTTGTGTATTGGACCTAATTCTGACCCACGTAAAATAAAGAGTCTATGTTTGTCACCATGGGCTGAATGTGAGACAGGACCATGTTCTTGTGTATTGGGCCTAATTCTGACCCAAGTTTATTGACAAGAACAGAACATGCTCAGAGCCCACCAATCAAGCGCAAACCTAATCAGGAGTCGAATAAACAAGTTGAGCGTAGACTAATGCTCTATGAGCTTTTGCTGCAATACAGAAGTCGGACCGTCACGTTATTTAGAGGTAAGATAAATATTGAATATGTATATATTCGCTGAAACTATTCAAATATTGAATTATAGATAAAAATATTTCTATTCATCCGGGTCTGAGTCAAAACATAAACATGAGTGGTCCATTTTATTTTTAGGTAATTTGAGTAGTAATCAACACAATGTAAGTTTAGTCTGTATAGCTCCTGTTGCTATTTTTTTACCTGCAAATAAAGTGGACTGTTTCATATTGTTTTTAGGTAGTGTAAGTACTAATGATCACAATAAAAGTCTTGGTGGTATAATTTCAATTACTATTCATTCTACCTCAAAACATAATAGACTGTTCTTGTTCCAAAATTTTCGGCTTTATTAGCCCAGTGCAGAAAGAGTAGGACGTAAAACTCCATCCATTTCATTTTTTAAAGAATTCGAATCAGATCCAGATAAGCAAATATATCTTCGCCGTACTATATGTGTAATTACCTTTCCTACCTAGAGATAAAGTTGAATCGCCCTCATATAACGTGCATTTATACCCTTGTTCGACTATATCCTCGCCACAGTACCGAGCTATTACGAACTGCGTCTTATACCTTGACTGCAATAGCTCAATTTACCATAGAAATGTCCATGGCGATTAGATACACTCAACTCCCTATTTGAATTATTTTTATCTTCAATCTCTCTTCAAAAGTAATTAATTTCTTATCAAATTGCGGTAAATTTTGTATTTTGTATTCCATAGTCTCTCGTTGTGACCTAGGCCAGTGTTCTATAGAAGCTTATATCTAATATTAAACTAAGGATACACTGAAATGCACGTGCATAGTTTGGAATTGCCCTCTGCCCTTTTACTTTAAACACCAATTTAAGAATCTCGGAATCCATAAATCACGCCGGCTACAAAGAATACGCTACAGATTCCGATTGCAATTCCGACTCCGATTCCTTCTCCGAATGTTAGATCCGGAACGGCTTCGCAGGTAGGTTCTACATCTGGAACAGTTTGTACAGGTATGGTCGGTTGGTTTGTAGATGATATGTTAACAGGGAGGGTCACGGTTAAGACAAATTTGTACGTTGAATTCAAACCGGAAGTAGTTTCATTGAGCCGTATGGTATAATTTCCGGAATCAGCTTCCATAGGGTTGAGGATTCGAAGACTTATACACGCGACGTTATACGGGTCACATCGTCCAAACGCATCTTGTTGCGTTCGATAATCGGTGATGAGCCTTTCCATTTCGTCTTCGTCTTCCCGGTACCATGAAAATTGTGGAACAGGCTCTCCTGTGTAGAAAAGACGGAACGACGCGGTTTCGTCGCCTTCTGTTACCTCGACTTCAAAATTAGTTATATTTTCTTTAACTTCCAATTTGCCTAAAATGAAGAGAAACTTTTTGGATCTTTATATCTCGAATGAACCTCACAAGTCTATTAAGATATAGAACAGTAGGATATAAAACTCTATTTCATTTCATAATTCCAATAAGATACAGAACAGTAGGATATAGCACTCTATTTCATTTCATTAGTCCAATAAGATACAGAACAGTAGGATATAAAACTCTATTTCATTTCATTAGTCCAATAAGATACAGAACAGTAGGATATAAAACTCTATTTCATTCCTTTAAAGTCTAATAAGATACAGAACAGTAGGATATAAAACTATATTTCATTTCATTAGTCCAATAAGATACAGAACAGTAGGATACAAAACTCTATTTCATTCTATAGTTAAATAAGATACAGAACAGTTTAAAAGTTCATACTTACAATTTGTATTTATTGTGACGGAACTGCAGTTGTTACCGTATCTATTATACACGCAGCAGGTGGCCATAACGTCAACGCACGGAACAGGAATCATAGCATCGTAAGTCATATTCCTAGGTTCAGCTATCCAAACCAAATAACGTTCAGGTGTATCTAGAACTATCGAAAACTTATCTAGTGTAACGTTGCTTTCCGCCGAACACGTAAGCGTAACGTTTCCACTTCCGCTTTTATTATATCTAGACAGTGAAAATTCGGATATTTCGGGTGAATCTGAAACAGAGGGCAACCGATTTATAAATTTCTTAGTGAGTTTGGTGCTTTTTGTTGGAAGTCATCCCAAGTCGAAAGACAAGGCCGATAGCCTCAGGAGGGCAATCCCCACCACCACCTCCCCCCCCACCCCCTTAAAAAAAAGAATCCCCCAGACACTACCCCATTGCCACTTGCCACTATGAATATGGGCCTAATAACGGCTAATGCTTCGTATAGCAAGTATTTTAAGATACTGTAAAGACGGCTTCGGGAAAGGTAATCGCAATCGTAATCGTACTTACATCCGGTGTCAAAGGTAAACGGATTTGAAGAATTTGCACCACTAACACAAGTCCAGTTACCCCCGGTCCTCTCTTCCTGGGCTAAGAAACGTATAGTTGTTACGTTTTTGTGGATATCGACGTATCCAGAGTAGTTGTCTACTTGCGTACACATCCCAGCAGCGTATGGGAAATTGCAGGAAAACTTTTCTTCTCCGTTGTACATCCAGGCTATTGGCTCGTTCAAAAAATCAACTTCACATGTCAACGTTACCTCTGTGTTATATGCGTTTCTTACATCCACTGGGGGACCGACAGTGATCCTCGGAACTGAAAATACGGAAATATTCAAATGTTTTTAATATACAAAGTGAACATAGTAAACCTTTGCACTTAAATAAGTGGCAAATTACACATATATTTAACAGTGTATAGCAAACTTATCAAATTCCCTTTAGTCTGTTGGTGAAGGATTCTTTGACGTTCATTGCTACACATTTTATTGTGTAAAGGGTCAGTTAGATTAGATTAAAAATAATCTTGTAAATTCTTGTATGGCAATGTGTGTAATGGACATTTATTTCTACTTTCGGTTTCTGTATACTTTCTGTTGTACTTACTTTGAGTGCTAGCGTTGATGCCAGCTAACAGAATAACAACCAAAACAGTTTCTAAACCAACTGACTTCGTCTGAATTTTCATCTAAAAAATATGGAAGACGAAGTGCCCTTTTATTGTTAATAGCAATATTGACAATCTGACATGACGGAAAACTCCATTTCATTTCATTACCTAAAGGCTCAAAGTTTTTATCTTGTTATCCTAGACTTAACTAGAGTTTTATTTCCTAGTGTATTGTACAATTTTGAAATGAAATAGATAAATCCTACTGTTCTGTATCTTATTGGACTAATGAAATGAAATAGAGTTTTATATCCTACTGTTCTGTATCTTATTGGACTAATGAAATGAAATAGAGTTTTATATCCTACTGTTCTGTATCTTATTGGACTAATGAAATGAAATGAGTTTTATATCCTACTGTTCTGTATCTTATTGGACTAATGAAATGAAATAGATTTTATATCCTACTGTTCTGTATCTTATTGGACTAATGAAATGAAATAGAGTTTTATATCCTACTGTTCTGTATCTTATTGGACTAATGAAATGAAATAGAGTTTTATATCTACTGTTCTGTATCTATTGATAATGAAATCAAATAGATATTAATAGCAATCATGATAAAAATAAATGATTAGTACTACTGTTGTACTTGATTTCGCTGAAAAAACGATTTTATATGAAATATGAAAGCAATTAGGTGTGAATCCTCTAAAATCCGTCCGTATCTGTAAAGTTGTGCATAGTTAATATAAAGAAAATTTGTATAGAAAGGTGTACCTTTTGTTATAGAATTTTGTTTACATTGCTTAAAGGAGCTGTTTCTTGGAAGATTGTATATTTGTTATCTAATGCTCATTACAATAAAATGGTATTTTCATGCCAAACTCAGTGACTGGCTAGTCAGTGATGAAGACTCTTTTGAACAGTCCATTGTGATGGCGGTGGGACATAATTTTTGATGGAATTGGCAGATTCCTAATCACATAGTGCCTTCAGACCTGTGAATATCCCAAAAATTCCAATAAAATGGTATTTTCATGCCAAACTCAGTGACTGGCCAGTCAGTGATGATGTTGACATGTTTTGGATAATCGATCCCCATCAGGAAAGTGATAGTTTTTGCAGTACACTACCTTAAAAGAATATTCCACATATTTTGTGAGAGTGTTGTGCAAGGAATTGCTACAATATTTGACAATAGAGACGTTATAAAACGCTGAGCTTACAGGAATTACAGGAACCACGACGTCTGACAGAAAAACCGAATGGTTCAAATTGATGCTTTGAATGTCCCAGATACACATGCAAAGTTTAGAATAACACTTTACGATCTCTTTAAGCAATGTGCGGTACAGGAAGGTATATGCAAACCTGTTTTGAACGGACCATTGAATTCGTTTTATTTCATAACCCATTGCGACATGTTTGAAAAGGAAATATCCTGTTTGTGTTTTCAATGCTTTTTGTATTACAATATATCTATTTGGTTGAATGGAAAAGTATTATGTTCACCTGTACACAAAGCCACTGAGGCAGTTTGGTTTGTGTATTAAGTGTTAGAGTGGAAAATCTAAATGTCAATTAAAAATTTCCTTTGGCCCAATCCCATATTCACGCTGTTGGATCTCGGTTGGTTTATTTTCACTACAGTTATTACGAACTTCGTCTTATAATTTGATTGCAATGACCGACTTTCTCGTATCACGTCGTAAGTTATTGCGACCTTCGTCATATACCTTGACAATTAAACACTAAAAAATAACCATACGCCAAATATCCTCCAAAAATATACTTAAATTGTCATACCGGTACATATATATATATATGGGCAACACCCTTTAATTTACACTCCGGTGATTTTTACGAATTAAAGCCGGAACGTGATATTTTATTTATTCATTGGAAACCACGAGGTAAGTAGGGCTTGATATTTATGATGAAGGGATTTTTTGGGGTTTGTGGCATAGATACAGTTATTCAATGTAGTTACCGATACATAGGGCCGTTTTACAGAGGTAGCAAAGAGGTTTCATGGCATTTGTTTTTGGTTATTTTTATATACAGAGTTATTTAAGAGGTTTTCTAGCCTTTCTTTTTATTATAATTCAGGTCATTATCCCTTCTATTTGTACCATTCCAATGTTCTATTCTGATCTGTTATATTCTATTCTAATCTGTTCTGTTCTGTTCTGTTCTAATATTCGGATATGACGTCACTATCACACATTCTGCTAGTTTTACCCTAGAGCAGTCATTTAAGTTGAATTGCAAGAACCACCGACGCCTGAGTGAAACTTGAAGTGGTGAAAATCGATGTTGTCAGTGTCTCTGGTACATTTGTTTTCGTAATTTTATGGGACCCGAGGTCAAGACGTAAATTCACCTGTCAGTTGACGTGAAAAACGCGTACATTGTTGTTTGGTTGCCATTAGCCCGGGGTTATGTACGTAAAAGTAATTTTTCTGTGGGTTGAGGACACCATTTTTTTTAATATGACCTCTGTGGTTCCTGCAATTTCACTTTGATCCCGCGTTTGATGACGTCTCTAAGGGTCTTATGTGATACTAGTATATTCCCCGATTAGTGATTTTGATATACATACACAATTTAGAAAACATCTTTACAATTCCTTTAAATAGTTACAGGCGTTATCCCTTACTTAGACCCATATGTAACCCATGCCATATATAACACAAGGCTAGTATCTATGATGTAAATTTTATGAATCTCTTATAAATGGCGATGTGTACCAGTTTACTCGAATTTAATGATCATTTCAACAAAAATAACATCTCATAATTCCAGTCCACCCAGTTGTAAATGGGTACGTATAATCCGGGAAAGATCAATGCCAAGAGGTTTGGCCAAGGACCAGCTGGTAGAAAGGATCTCTGTCACGCCGGACTTGTGAAACTAAGTTGTTATCCTTGTAAAATATAGTTGTTTCTTTTAATGATATATTTATTATGTCATAATTCAAATTGAAAATAAGAATTATAATAGTGAAAATTGGAAAAAAATGTGGATCTGATTTTGACAAATTTTATAACCAAATAAATTTCATAAATCAAAATCTCGAATCTCGATGGACAATGGGGAAAACAAATGTATCTTTTAATTTACAATGAGGTACATGTATTATAATGTTATTCTCTTTAAAGGGATCTTAAAAAGATTAAAAAAGATTAAAAAGCATATTTTGGGATTAGTGACGTCATCAAACATCATCTTTATTAGAAGTATTGCAGAAACGTCTGTCTGAAAATTGGAATGGTTCAAATCAAATCTATTATTGTTACCGATATACATACAAAATTTAGAAAACCTCTTTACTATCTCTTTAATAGATATGAATTACGTCCATTATACCAAATTGACGGGACCTCGTCTAACACTCAGCGCAATGGACTGTAACGTTTTTATAGTTGAAAAGTAGCTTAACAAGTTTTTTTGAATATTTATTTTTAGATTCCCAAGCCCCACCAATATGAAGTCATTTGTTATTGTGATATGCCTTCTTGCCGTTGACCTCGGGAGTTCAGCAAACCATGAATGTAAGTACAAAAATACAAAATCAATTTTGCGGAACGAAAACAACATTTTCCGGATTTTTGAATGTTGGGGAAGGGTTTTGAGATATTCGCCCAAAAGTTTTGTAATTTTTATTTCTTAGATGTAAAAAAGCCTTTTATCGCCATTTTGATCGACCATCTCTCAAGCCAAACACCCTTCTTTCGAAAAATCAGATATACCCGGTACCTTACTTGTATCACGGAAATTGGAAAATGCAGGAAGAAGGCTGGCCATTATTCTACTCAGTGTATAAGATGATGACGTAATACCTCCACCATTGATCAACATAAATGACATTCGTCAATCCTCGGCAGTTTCTGTAAACCTGATTCTGTTACAGAGCGCTAGCTTAATTTTCACGGAGACCGTTAGTATTAATTATATTATGGCGTCATTTTAATTATTTTCCAGATCCAAAGATAACTGCTAATGACCCATTAGGCCTGGATTTACCATTCGCAATCGGAGTTCAATTAAATTGCCACGTTGCTAAATTGAATGATTCAATCGCATGGATATACAACGACACAACGAAATTCTCTTGCGACCCTCCGTACAGCGTCGGAACGTGTGTCAATAGCCTTGGAAGTCCGTATGAAATAACCATTAACGGAAGAGAAAACATGATTATGGTGACATTTCCACTCGAAGTTAATGTTAATGATGGAAATTGGACATGTCGTCATGGAAACGAAACGTCACATCCTTACGATCTCGATGTTGGATGTAAGTAGATCACGTGTCAACCACGTGACACAAAATGGCTGACAGGAAGCACTCAATTTGTTAATTACTTTTCATGATTTATTGATTAGGTTAAAGCACTTGTCTCGGAAGTTCCCCCTCTACGTACATTGAGGAGTCTACAGTTCCACTTTTTCCGAAAAATAGAAAAATATGAGAGTTCTTTTCATTTTTATTGTTCAGTAGCCTTGGCAATATCACTACTTGTTTTTTTTACTCGATTGCAGATGAACCAGATGCTTATCTCTTACGTTTCAGTACCCACGGCAACGCCAAACTTGACCATATCTAACATGAATCCGGTGGAAGGTGAAAACGTTACGGTTACCTGTACGGCGGCAATGAGCGAAGTTAAATTAACCAAATTTTTTATGCGGGCGTGGGACAGTGTTAATATATTTTACGTAATGGACCTTGATGATCCAACCAACCTTACGTATACATTTACCCATACGGTCGAATGCAAGACCATTATGTACTTTTGTTCCGTATTTAACAAATATGGTGGCAACTACGTTTCTCACAAGATTTCTGTCAATTGTAAGTAATATTGCTTTAAGTTAAAGGGATACGTGTCCCCCATCACACAAACATAATTCACGGCTATTTTGAATCATAGATAAGTCGAATTTCCAAAGAAGGCTATGCTGTTTTAAAGATAGGTTGCCAGGCAAGGACATAAACGCACACTGGTAGCATTGAATTTGAATAAAACCTGGCAGTACAGTAACAATCAACGGAATGAAATATTCAACCTTCAATCATACATTTCTTTTCTGGGGTGATGAATGTACAATGTTTTATTAAAATCTGTTACGAATTGTAACTTCTACCAAGTCATTGAAATACGTTATTTTGAATGTTTATTGCCCTTGGCGTAGAAAATCGGACGTAAAACTCCATTTCATTACTTTTTTTTTAGGTCCAGTAGAGTTTCAGAAAGAGTTAACGCCTGTTAACGTGACAGCTGAAGAAGGAGGCGCTTCAGTAGAGTTGGCATTTTACTATACTGGAATTCCCTCCCCAGAGTTCCAGTGGTATAGAATAGAATCTGGCAAGGAGAAAAACCTTACGGATTACAGAAACCGCCATTTAGTTCGTGATCAATGTAAACCAACTGGCACGGCGTGTGTAGTACTGATAATCAGTAAGCCGATTGTGGCCGATTCCGGATATTACGTCGTTTACGGAAATGAAACCAAGTCTGGAATGATGCAGTCGCATACGTTTCATTTGAACGTCATGCCACCAAAAACGCACACCACCACCCCGTCCACAACGAAACCATGCAGCGCTGCGCAATCCGACGAGCTTACGTTCGGTCAAGGCATCGGGATAGGAGTCGGAATCGGTTTAGGCCTTGTTATTTTCATTGCTGGGGGTATTTATGGATGTCGTAAAGCGTAATTCCCTGGACATTTCCCTGTTTATCATACATATATTCGCAAGTAAATTTTCTAACCATTTACAAATCAGTTTTAGTTAGTGTAAATAGTTAGATTGTCTCCCTTTATATAATTGTATATTGTTTATAGAAAGAGTGTTTTACATGTAATAATATATTTTTGTTATAAAATTTTCATATGACGGATTATATTCTTTAAAACAATGGGTATAAGCAAAAAATTTAACTGCACAATTCCGCTTTCAATATTTTATATTGTCTTCTTTCTTTGGGGACGGGATGATAGAATTTGGGATGGGGGTGGGGGTGGATGTGGGGGAGGGGGGTTTAAACGTCAGAAAACAACGGCGTTAAACTATCCCAAACATCCACTTCCTCATATTCGTCCATCACACGATCATCAACTTCGATGTCAAGGTCACTAAAGGTAGGTGTTTCCGGACGAAATTCAATCGGCGCCTGCGTCTCAGCACCACTCGGACTTCCGGCTGCACTGAACAGTTGAAATCCCATAAAAGGATCAGACATCGGATATTCGAAACGATTTTGAAAATTTTCAGGTTGCGGAAATCGGTTTTGGAGATTTTCAGGTTGCGGAAATCGGTTTTGGAAACTTGCACGTTTTGCCTTCTTTGGCGGTGTATTTAGACATCTTGGCCTTTTTAATGGCGAGTCGTTGTTGGTCTCGTATTCGTTGCTCAGGTACTTCCGGAAAGTTAACATCTCCAGATTCTGGAGAGTTGTCTGCCGTAGTTTAAGTGTAGCTAGTAATGTTTTAGCGTCAACCTTGGTTTTGATGTTTTGGTATTTTTTGAAAAGCTGTAGTTCTTTTCTTTTCACGTCTGTTTCTAGTTCAGTTTTCTCTGGAATAGTAAAAAAAAGTCCTTGGTTTTAAACATCCCAAAAGAATAAGATTTTATTAAAATAACCAAATTAACGTTTTAACCCTTGTGAACTCCCTGTTAGTGGCATTGGGTTGTCCATAGTGCGACTTTGAGCTAGCTATATATGGGCCTACTGTATAGAAATGTACCTACCTTCAGCCGAAAGTTCCCTCAATTCCTCTTTCTTGCATTCTATTTCCACTTCCAAAGCATTTTTCTTCAGGTCTACCAAACGAAGCATCCGGCGAAGTTCGTTCAATTCTTTGTCCATTTGAATGACGTGGTTTTGAAGTTTGACCATCTTCCTTTCTTGTTTTCTGCGAGAGAAAGGTGTTCTAGATAAGAGACAGAAAATTGGATGAAAAAGATGATGCCACCCGATCCTTTTGTAAACGTGATTTTTATCAGCTGGTCTCAAGCTTAAGGATACTTAAGCTGAACCAAAGGTAGATTTCTTGGCTTCATATATTTCTACCAGGTGAGATGGTCAAGGACCAACCTCTAGGTATCAAGAATCCTGGCTAACAGCTGGACCAAAGGTAAATTTCTTGGCTTCATGTAGAAAGGCCTATCCTCTCTATCAGATGCGATGGTCAAGGACCAGCCTCTAGGTATCCTTGCTAACAGCTAGACGAAAGGTGAATTTCTTGGTTCGTGTAGGCCTGTCCTTTCTACCAGATTCGATGGTCAAGGACCAACCTATAGGTATCAAGGATCCATGCTAAAGCTGGACCAAGGGTAAATTTCTTGGCTTCATGTAGATAGGCCTATCCTCTCTACCAGATGCGATGGTCAAGGACCAACTTCTGGGTTCCAAGGAACCGATAACAACATATGGATGACATATTTTGGTTCCAAGGACCGCAAGTATATTGCTACCCACATAGCGGACAGGAGACGTTCATCAAAAGCATATTACCTACACATATTTCGTGAATTTTGTGTTCAAATCCTCTTTCTTCAGAGTAATTTTTTTCTCGAGCCTGAACACGTCAATCAAATCGGCGTCGACTGTATCAAACTGAGAATCGTCTACGACCTCTTCAGTTGTCAGACTGCTAGAATGGTTACTTGCTGTCGAGGGCGATTTCCTGATCGTAGACTTAGAACCAAACATTCTTCGAACGAACGACATCATGAAATTAGTAGGCCTAATAGTTTGCGCTGCTCGAAAAATTGCGTTTTGAAATTATTGCAAAATCGTTGACGTCAGTTACGTTTGACGTCATAATTTTGTGCACAAGGGGTGTGGCGTACAAAAAAAAAAGAAAACAACCCAAGTTATTACCAAAACGAACAAACCATAGATAAATAAGTACATAAATAAACTGTAGACCACGAAGGCAATCCCTTTTAATGATTCAACAGAAGAGTCTAAGAATGAAAATGGCAAGAAAATAGAGCCGTATAGAAAAATAGACAATATGGCCATTACGGCAATGAAATAATCACATTTTCTTGAATCGATTCTAGATAAGATGGAATTCTTTTCTTTTATTTTACATTTCACTGACGTCCATTGTGTTCAAGACATTTTCAGAAATTCTCCCATCGACTTTCAAAGACTCGTTCTATTGTTTGCCAATCCGGTTCCATTGTGCACGTGGAACGAGCTTTCGAGCTCTGATTGACAGGCCATTGTGTAGTTATAACAGAATTCCATTCAATATCAAAAAGATGAGGTTAATTCCATCCTTAGAAAGTAAAAGTAGAGAATCCCTCGGCACCACTTAATACCTAATTTCACGCAGAAATATCTTTTAATTCGTGTACCAAAAAAAAAAATTTGATTTTTTTCCACTCTTCAAGTGAAATGACGTCTTCATTTTGTTAAAACTCGAGAAAATGTTTCGTTAAGGACTCATATATAAGCCCGAAACCCGTAAACACTTACTACCCCTTTTAATTCGTTTACAATTAATGAAAATACAATTTTTGCGCCGGTTGAGAAAATTACGTTTTCTGCCGGTTCTTGCGCGAGGAAACAATTTCAATTAAGGTTTTATATTCTCGACCAGTACCTTTGAAAGAAGTCACCTCCCACCCACACTTAGCATCATCATTCAAGCACAGTTTGGTGATATCATTTTCGTTGTTTCTGCCATTGAAAATGTGTGGAGAATTCCATTCATATCAAAGTGCGATATCCTCGACCAGTACCTTTGGAAGAAGCCACAAACATCGAATGCTTACCCGTAGTACATATTAATTTTGATGTACAGTTCTTACGTTCAATCTTTTTCAAATGAGACAAAATGTTCACGAAGGCTTCATATCCTAGTACGATATCCTCGACCAGTACCTTTGGAAGTAGCCACAAACATCCAATCCTTACCTGCATCACTGACGGGAAGAAACTGCTAACTGGGTTGAAACTTGTAGAGCTAGCTTATAAGTGTAACGTGTGCCAGTCAATGCAAGTTCACTCTTCCAGAAAGCCTGATTCGACTCTGCGTGTCAGACTTTGGAGCGTTCACATACCAATTTTATTTTTGAATATCCAGATAAACCACTCTCTTATGAAGGGAAGTATTAATTCCATATCATTTCTGATTAAAGATATATTGACGTCTCGTGGAATCAAAAGAATTTTCTGAAACGAAAGATTAAAAGAAATGAGTTTGAGATGAAAAAAGCTTTTTATTTTAACAAATATTTGAACAATATTATGATCATCTTTCAAATGAAGTCCGAAATTACAGTCCATAGGGAGACTTGATTGTAAGTGGAAAGAAAATATATTCGGGGGTGGGGGGGGGGGGGGTGGTTCAATGGGGTACGTCTCAGTTAAAGTAATGGGATTGGTCGGTTGTCAATTTTTTTTTGAGGTGGGGGGTGGGGGGTGGTATTGTTTTTTTAATCCATTACCGAATATGATTCAATATGATCTTGAATTCAGCAGACTTTAGAGTCAAACAGAGTGTTTCGGATTACAAAGTACTTTAATATTCCACAACTACAGTGACTCTGGGATTAACCTGTATTATGATAGGTATTTCCACCAGAACATTTCGGATTATCTTGTATTTAAGAGGAATTGAAAAAAACCCTCACAGAGTGTTTCGGATTAACACGTACTCACAAATATTCCACAACTGCACTGATTCTGGGATTTACCTGTTTTCATGATACGTATTCCCAGACAGAACAATTCGGATTATCTATTGAAGCGGCATATTTTTAATAAAAAAAATGACGGAGTGTTTCGGATTAACACGTATTCAAGAAAAATATTCCATAAGGACCAAACAGAAGAGATGATGGGATACTTCGTTTCAGATTTGTGAATCGACAAACTTTAGAAGATAAAGGAAAGAAATTTCAAAGAATGGTCTCATTTTCGTCTTTTACCACCGCTTCTTTTAAATCTGCACGTTCCCGCTTTTGATGTCGGTGAAATATCGCATTTTCATCCGATTGCCTTTGAATAGCGTGGAACTCACGTGAATACATTCTTTGAGACATCAATCGGCCTTTTATTGACTTAAAAAGCGATTTGAGATTTATTTGGTCAAGGAAATCGTTTGGAGAAAAGGAGAGGGAAATCAGAAACTTTCAGGCCGTTTTTTTTATTAAAGCGATGGAACCATGGTGGAACACCAAGTTAAAGGGGCGGTTTTCTAAAATTATCATGTATATCATGGACACTGATAGCATCAATTTGCACCATTCCAAAAAGGCTAGTGGTTTTATGACGTCACTATCACAAAGGTCCCTATTAATTGCTTCTGAGATAATACAAGGCTTAGGAATTGCAGGAACCACAGAAGTCTTACTGAAAATAAGACTTTCGGTGTTCCCGATCAACATTTAGAAAAAAAAACCTTATTCTCAAACCTTGAATTTGCATGAATTAATTGAACGCACGATATTGCTAAAATACTTTTAAAGCAAACTGTCCAAAAAGAGGAGGGACAAACATCACGACCGTGTAGCTTATGTCCCTTTTGCCCTAGCCTATGTATGACTTTTATTGCATGAAAATTAATTTCCACTTTCTGCCAACAAGCTGTTTTGGTAATGTCAGGAAAACCTTCCAGGAACCGAGGTCTTTTAGTCTTGAATAGCACCAAGTTCAATAGAAAGAAAATTGAATGGCGGCAATTCTTTAGTAGAATAATTCTTTAGAATTTCATCCTTTTACTCGGCTTTAAATTACAACAAATTTATTCTTCATTCTTGTTCGTGAAAGGACGTGATTAATGGCAGCCATCTTGGTTGTTAGGTAGTAAATGGAACAAGAGCTTTTCATTGGTCCATTCAAATGTTATAGACATAGGGAAATCCTTTAGAGATGAAATCAAATCGTTCTTTAGAAACGAGGCAGAAATTCTTTTGAAATATTGGACAGTTGTGAACAATGACTGCTTCTTTCTTCATAATGGCGTCATTCAAACAGACGACATTGCTGAATAATGGCGGGAATTTATCAGGACTCTTTTCTTCCTTTTTCTGTATTTAATAAATTCTAGTTGGTTGCAGGAACTCAAACAAAATCGACCCGGTTTCATTATAATTATGGCTATTGAATTCGTTTTGATTTCTATATGGAAAAATCGAGAATTCTACGACCTTCTTCTATCGAATAATTGGTAGGATTGTAGAGGATCAAATGACGTGTAATGACCTCGGTAGTGATAAAAAATTTCCCTCATTGCTCAGTTTATGCCGTTATCTATCTTCTTAGCTTTTAATCTGACGGTATAGCGTAACCCCTTTCATGACCTCATATTATTATACCGCCCTCGTCCTTATGGCATGGCTTTTCTAAAGGGCGTACATTTTAATAGATGACACCCCACCCCTCCCCATCCAGACCCCCCTCCCCCAAGGAATTGACCCCACCATCAAAACACTCATAAGGATAAATAAATAATCGGAAATGAGTTAGTTTGTTTTTCCAATTATTAGTAACAATAGATCTACTACTGGGCTTTTCTTTCCAGCGTTAAAGACAACAATGGTTCCTAAACAATGACAACAATGATGTCTTTTATTCCTGCTACAATTCCAACGGATCCTGCTATTGTCATCAATAGGTAAACATCTTCGACGTGCCAGTGTTCTTGACAGCAGGTAGAATTCTGAAAAGATCAATCTGGACCTGTCCGTAGTCAGACTGTGATGTTGGGTCGGGCTAGCAGTATTTTTGGAATGGCAATGAAATATGGTTTTAGTCGAAGTTGAAAACCTGGACTAGAATGATACAGGCAGTGCACGTTTCAGATTCCTCGACAATAGCAAAGAGAGTAGGCTAATGCAGCTATCCTGGCTAAATTTCTCTCATTGCACACTGCATGGTGTGGCTCGTCTTCATTAACCCATTATGTTTAGAAATGTGGGACGTAAAATTCCGTTAATTTCAAAAAGGCGATATTCGGTTAGATTCTTCCTCGAGGTTAGAAACAACAAAGAGTCTTTTGGCGAAGATGCTTTAACATATTCTTGTGTGTCCGAGTTCTAAAGCTATTGTTTTACAATTATGCGGTCTTTTGTGTTTCGTTTCGTGCCGGGATTGAAATTGGAGGCGGGAACAAAACGAATATAAACAGACGACAATAGTCGGGAAATAGAATTAATATACTAACTGTACCCGAGCCAGTGTTTATGTAATATATTGACCGAAGGTAGTGTGCGGGATGAATGACTAGTGCGTATGTGTGTTATGTATCATTATAAACCTATGACGGCAAATCTCTTTGATGTTGGGGGTTCCATTAAATCGTGTAATTACCTCGGATTGCTACTAGGAGGTTTTACAATGGAATCAAAACCCCGTAGCCGGTTTTACAATTGTTAAATGGTGGTTTTACAATCAAATCAAAACCCCGTAACCGGTTTTACAATTGTGAAAAGGCGGTTTTACATCTGCTAATATCACAATGTCAGTCGTGTATTTTATATGAAAGTGAAATTGAACTCACGTGTATATTTGTGAGTGGTTTTATCACATGACCATTTGTAAAACCTTGTAAATTTTTTATATGAAAGTGAAATTGAACGCACGTATACATTCGTGAGTGGATTTGTCACATTACCATTTGTAAAACCTTGTAAATTAGGCTATCTGAACGCACGAGCAACATGGGATATAGATAAACATAAACCGTTATGTCCATAGTATACATGAACAAAAGATTGCCGAAACATGTTATATTTAGAGCTAATGAAAAATATTTGACGGTTTATAAGTCTGATAAAACACTCCTACTCGGTTATGCTTGGATTTGTAAAACCTCGAAGTCAGAAAGTTTGGACCTCTTGTAAAACCTTCGGGACAATCGGTCAACTTTCTTCCTTCTCGGTTTTACAAATCCAAGCATAACCTCGTAGTCGTGTTTTATCTCTTACATAACACCCCCCCCACCCCATCCACCACCTCCCCTAACCTTCCCTTTTCAAACACATACACCCATACTCACACATACAGACTAAGCCCTTATTGCATTTTGTAGGTGGAACATTAGCCTTATTGGATACAAAGGCCTCCCCCCCCCCCCTACAACCCCCACTTAACATTTAAATTCATGGCAAACTCTATAGCGAAAGGTCATCATAAATTTACCTTGGCGGATTACTGGCATAATCCATAGAGAAGCGTCGTATTGCATTTGTACGTCGAACAATAGCCGCATAGAATACAGTGGCAATAAATCTACGTGTAGAACAATGGCGGTTAAAACGAGGGTTGGAAAACAAACGTAAATATACTGTCATTAGATCTAGGCAGGTTAAAGGTTTTGAAACGGCGGGGTTTATAGGTGGAATTTGTTTATATCCGACTTATAGGCGATTAGGAGCCGTAGGGTCGAATTTCCATCAAGGCATAAAGGCAGGAATATACCCCATTGCCCAATACCTTTTCTTAATCCAATCTAAATCCGTAATTATAAAAGCATAGTCTCTAATTTGGTAGTCAGTCCGTTGCACGGTAAAATGACGTCATCGAAAATTGTGCGGGGTTTTATGGCAGGCGAACACGAAGAAAAACAACGTGACTGTCATAGAGTTCAAAAAACGGTAAGCTGAAGCATGGCTTAAAAATAATTAAAGTTATGAAATGTGCTTCTCCAACACAATAATAGGTCCAAATGATTTTGGTGCTGCCAAAATATCCCTAAAAAACGAAGACTCTCCGTAAGTAAAATGGAGACTGTCCCGATAATGTCACACAATGGCTAATAATAAGAAGATCAAAACTAGGCTTAAATTTAGGCTACAAGTCACGCAGACGTATGCCGATTGTCCTTGGCTTTCTTTACATGACGATATGCTATTTGCAATTGGGCAATTTTGTCAGCGCAGCGGCAACATCCTACACTTTTCGAGGGATCTAACAGTAACAATAACATACACAGTCTTTGAGCCAGTTAAATTGGAATGTGTCCTGGACAGCCGACCAATTTAAAAAAAACCATACGTTCCCAACTGCCAAGGCGACCCCCCCCCCCACCCCGGATATGAGCTTGCAAATCCGAAAGTCTGGCTACGGCACTGAACACAGTCTGAAGCACCGGGTATCGCATGACTGAAACCCCGACATAAAACAGCCTAACAGTCACGCGTCTAGATCTACATTATGGTATGCAGTGAGTGTGCAGTGGAGAACTTTAGCCAGGGCAGTGGCAAAACCGCAAACTGCTACTCTACTATACAAAGCTAAATTTAAAATGAAAAACAAAAACAATTTAGGCTCAGGTCATCTATTTCTAAGGTCAGGTTTTGGTCAATTTGGGTCAACGTGTGTCCACGACTGCAATTATTTTAAACATGTTCAAATATAGTCTAAAATCTAAAAAACTGACCACCATTTCTTTTCAACTTTCTAAATCCGTTCTTCTCGAGATATGACCTAAAACGTCGTGTCAGAAAAATTGTGTCATATATACGTGTTTGCAAGACAGTTATGAAGATTCTGTATCGTCCTCGAAATAAATCATCGGTTTTTGCCAATCATAATCTGTAGGAAGTGAAAAATTTAAAAAGTTAGTTAATCATTTTGCAAATGTCATGTTTTATGTTTTTTACCTTGCAGTTGACAATGTTGTATATGCTGTAGAGATAAATTTTGAATAGTCATTTAAATATTGGCCAACTGCATTTTAACAACACCCTCCAAATTTCAAATAGCTTCTCAAAAGCCAAGCAAGCAAAAGCAAACGGTTTTGCCATTTAAACTATCAAACGCGGATACTTCTAGTCACAGTCATGTATTTGAAGGGTGAAATGTCAAAAATGAGCTGTGAACATGATTACTGATTTTCCAGTGCACTGATAATGCTTCAACAATGTGAAACGATAATCTGGGGTGGCCCATTACATCGCCTCTGATACTCCGGCCCTAAAAACCCGAGGCTTGAGGATTGAATGTTGTGGAATTAGCGTAAAAATACATCACATTTCTTTTGGCTGTTTTTCTTTTGAATGTTGAAGAGTTGGCGAATGCTATGAATGTTGGGCATTGATTAGCAAACAGATTCTTGAAACGCACACCATTCATTGAAATGTTACCTCCTGAAGTTCAAACAAGTAAGGACGTAACCTCCATAATATATATTGTATGTTCCATTTGGACCATGATCCGACCAATGTATGTATCCTCCACGTAGATCGTAAAACTGTCATCCTGAAATTCCGTTTGAACTCGTTTCTGTAGCAACGTATAAACTCTAGCTAATCTTGGTTTGTTGTAGGACGTAAAACTCTATATTTCTGGTTCCAGTTGAACTCTTTTCGGCAGGAATGTATAAACTGTAGTCTTACTAGCTCATCTTAGTGTGTATCCCCATTTCCTAGGACGTAAAACTCCATATTCCTGAAGTTCCATTTGAACTCTTTTTTTTAGCTATGTATAAATTTTAGTCTTATAATCTTGGATTGAAACCCCATGTAATAGGAAGTGAAATTCCATATTTCTAATTCCATTTCAACTCTTTTCGGCAGCAATGTACAAACTCTAGTCATTTTGGTTTGAAAAACCAATGTAATAGGACGTTAAACTCCATATCTATTATTTTCGGCAGCAATATATAAACTTTAGTTCATCTTGGTAAATTCCATGTAATAGGAAGTAAAACTCCATATTTCTCGTTCCATTTAGGCCATTGATTAGCCAAGCAATTCGTCAAATCTAATACTTTTATTGACAATTCATAATAAAGTAAGAAGTATGAAGACATAGATTTTCTAATTACCAGCATTCAGTTCCTCCAGTCTCTTAGAATTAACCATTGTTCCGAACCTATTGTTCTTTCACACTTATTCTCTCCCTTGGTCGATCTTCAACGTTTTTATCAAAAGAGAACAGAAAAAAACCACACACCTTTTCTAGCCTCGATCATTCAGAAGGAATTTTCTGTAGAGTTTCCGCACCAAAACTGTCTTGAAAAACATGTCTATCATTTTGATTATGGAGTCTTATTTTCTCCATTCAAACGTCTGTCAATAATTTTTCATATTTTGATTTTCATGAAAAGGAAATCGAAAGTAGAATTGAATTGAATTGTATAGAGGCCTTAATGACTGTTGGAGAAGTAAAAGAGGTATTGTTCAGCAGCTGAGCTCGCCTATTGACATTTAAAACTTGTTGAAATAAATAAATGGAAAAGTACTCTTAAGTTATTTATGGCATCGATGCTGTAACTCTGTAAGTCGGAGGTCTTTGGAAACATAACTTGAAGACTGGCTAATCTTCAAACAAAAGTCAAATGTACCAAATTAACACGATCGGCTGTTCTGATTCGATAATAACAAAAATTAATTATATGTCTAAAATAACGAGTTTGGCAGAATGGTTGAAAGGGTTGGCTGTCTGTATGAGCTGGATCGCAGAAAAACTGTTGTATTACAAGCTAGAAACGCTGGAACCACAGAAAAAGTGTGTCCAACCAGTTAGCCTTACGGAATGTCTGTTTCTATGATAAGAACGGAGCAATGGTCCCACAAAATCATCATATCCAACCAAGTAGTAACAATGATAGGCATTCGGCAATCCTCGACAGTTTTCGTCAAGCTGAAAAGGTTGAAGAGCGCTTATGGAACCTTTCAGATGACTGTTTGAATGATATTGCGGCCAGAATGGGACCATATATACTAGAAAGACGAGGAATAATTTTGTCCAATTAATATAGTCAATGAATCTTGACGCAAGGATGTGTAACTTTTGACAAACTGGTGCGAAATGGCAACGACTGATATCGAACAACACGTGACACGTGTCCGTTTCAATAACCAAAACAGTTGAGGTCAAATTGTATCAATATTAATTGAAGCGACTCGAGACCATTGGTCGCGTTATCCTTTCATGGAAGTGAAAATAAAGTGTTTTACATTCTATCTTTCTGCCACTGGGTTAATGAATACGGACAGCTCCTTGCTATGTTCAATTGGGCGATAGACTACTGGCTTTTTTTTTTTTGGATATAAGCGAAGCCTTTCCCTTCATTACGATTTGATGCGCCGAACAACTAGTATACAAGGATATGCAATGAAAAACAAACCAATCAGACGTCTGTGCTTCCTGCAGTTCTACTAGAACTAAGTGTTTGATTAAGTCACTATTTCCATATACGTTTGCATAGATTATTCGATATTAGAACACTTAGTTCTAGTGAAATTACAGGAACCATCTGAATGAATTGCAGGAACCATCTGAATGAAAATTGAAATGTTGCAAACATTTTTTTAAGAGAACCTCTTTACAATCCCTTTAAGCGACTATATTCTGTTTCAATGGAACTCACTGTAATAACAATATTAATTGCGAGAATGCTAGCAATGCGACTTCCATTTTCCATCAAGGAATCTCCTTTCACATGACATCTCTATTCAATTCCATTCAAATTCCAGCATCGTATGGAACTATGGCACCACAATAGGCCGCCATATTGGCATTCAGATATCCATAGATACTAGGACACTTGCTTTATCCTTTCGATTGAAATCTATTTCCCTTCTTTTCAAATCCGAATGAATCGCAACCATTTCTAATACAATACGCTTTTTATTATAGGATGCATTCGATTCATCTATCAATGCTACACTCGTGTTGGTTTCGGAGTCTGGAAAGTGCGACCTCGGTCTGGAGTGGATCTGGAAAAATCTAAACTGTATATATTCCATGCCATGTTTCAAATTGCACTAAGAAATGATCTTTTGAGCCTAATATTTGACTTTTGGATTTCGCAGTAAATTCTATCTGTCCGCGATTTGGGAAACAGTCGAAAAAGCGTTTATTCGCTCGAATGGACCAAAATCCGATGCACAAGTGCTTAAACCTGTACAGTTAAAAGGTTCGTTGGAAGTTGGAAATCCAAACAGATTAGGTAAATACAGCTGTATACAGCATGTTGGTCGATATAATGCGGAACAGAAAAGATTGGCGCAGGGCTGCAATCTAATGCCCGACACCTGAGCAAGAAGTGTTGAATAATGTCAAGAAACTGGGACTAAATGGCGGCGAACAGAGTACGAGTTCCACGAGAGTATTGACTTAATTGATGTATAGTGCACAATATTTCATACAATCGTACGTGACAACTTCTTTGAAGGACGGTGATAAGGCTTCAAAAGATTCTAAAAGAGGGTTCTATTTACGCGAATAATGTATGGACTTGTTTGAAAGGCATGAATGGAGGGTTCCATTTAAGAGAATAAAGTGCGGACTTGATTAAAAGTCCCATACAAAATCGGTGATAAAACGAAAGTTGAAACAACCGACTGAATGGAAGGGATAAAAAGAGCTATGTTGAGGGTATTGAATGAGGCATCATTATTATAGCTTAGGCAATACTGGTGGCCATGATAAGGTTATATGGTTGGAATCCGACGGCAAACAGTCAATTTGGAAATAATAGTAGCACCGAGATTTAGGCATGGTACTTTAGGCATAGGTTATAAAGGCACAGGTTATATAGGCACAGGATATATAAAACACAGTTATTTCTGCACATCTTCAATGAAACACATATTAACTTAAGAACACACGTTTAGGCACATTGTCATTTAGACACAATGTGCTGTTATAAATACGACCCTAATTTAAAATGTGCCTATGTCACTGTAACCTTTTTAGACTGTGCCTATTTTTATGAATTTCCAAATGAACGTGTGCCTAAAGTTTCGCGTCTATTCGACAAATGCTTAATATATTTGTGTCTAAATTGTACATTAAGGAAAAGCAGATACATCCTCATAGCCAAATTACTTCGAAAAGGATTCTGCTGTCCAGTTTTGACCTTCACTCTCACCGACTACTGTATGGATACTACATGTGGAAAGAATAGTTCAATAAAATACTTTGAAATTTCAGAAATACGTCTCAATAAATTACAAACAAAACGGTTAATTTCTGAAGTTAAGGTGTTCCAAGGGACCGTTTGCCTAAAAAATGACGTTAGTCTAAAGATAGGCTTTAAATACCTTCAAATTTCAGCAATACGCCACAGTGAGTTGGCAACAAAACGGTTGATTTTGTAACGTTAGGTGGTCACAAGCGTTCATTAAAAGCCCATATAATACCCGTATTAAGAGATACACAATGTATTGTTAAAGATTTGAATAGCCGATGAATAAACCAACCCTTGTTAAAATGACTTTATTCAAGTTGGCTATTCACCTATTGACAATACTCTCTCTATCTACACCTTATTAACGTACTTATTTCTAGATTGCTCTGTTTGCCTCACAGGCCGGTATGGGTGACTGTTTTTTTACGGTTGAGCTTTCAGTTTATTTTCAATATCAAACCAACATCTCCGACAGTATCTGATTGATCCAACCACCAACTACTATGATTACCAGCAACTGTAATATCAGTTAGCTGCAAGCGGATTTTAACTTACTATAAACAACCAATAAACCAACCAACCAACAACAGACCAAACAAATATCAAACCAACAGCTTCACCAGTATCCGATTATTCCTTATCCAACCACCAACTACTACGATTACCAACAACTGTAATATCAGTTAACTGCAAGCGGATGTCAACTTAAAATCTACCAACCAACAAACCAACCAACCAACAACCAACAGCGTGTACAAGGTCATAAGAGATTGCTCTCTTAATCATAAATACGGTCTGAAAGCTTTCTCTGTCTTTTGCCACTTGAAAGAACTACTTGGATCAATTAATAAGATGTAAAAACTTTTAGAAGTCAAGTCACCCTTCTGATAGACCTTAGTGGTTACGTGCTATTTCAGTTTATGTGTATCTTCCTTGGAGCATCAGTCGCATTTACAGCATTTGTTTCTTATATGCTGCACACTGGAACACAGTTCTTCAAGAATTTTGCCTGGAATCTCTATCCCTGCTCGCCCCCCCCCCCCGCCTCTGAATGTTTAAAAAGTCTAACCCCCGTAACAAAATGAAACGGAATAGTGGGATGTAAAGCTTCTTTTTATTTTATTAGCTAAAAATAAAGAAGAACAATTGATGTAAAACTCCATTTCAAGGACCCACGATGGTTCAGAGAAATAGGGCTAAATGCAATTGCGGAATAAATTCCAGAAAAGCTTGTCGCAACGCTGCATTTCATTTTAAAAATCATACAAACTAGAGATAATTGGCTCCAAATGTCCTCTACCGTCCTGATTTCCGATTCAAGCAAGAGAAATGATAGCATTGCTCTTTATAAATTAAAAGGTTTTATGTTCATCATATATACAATGGTTGATACCGTCCCCTTTTATTCCTATTCTTCTCCGTCTCACAATTTGTCCAGATTTCAACTAATTCTAGATGAACCAGCCTTTTCAATTCTTCATATAACATTTCATATACTCCATTCGTTATTCGTTTAGTTGATAGTTCTGTTTGCAGTCGAGTAGGACGTGTTTTCTATGTGTGTATAGGATATTCGTGGATTTAGCTGTTGTGAGATTAAACTTGTATGTTTTCGTATGTTCTGTACTGACGTTTAGGTGTGTGTAGCGAAGATGATTGGGGATTTAGCTGCTGCAGGTTCGAAAAGGGAATAGTGGACGCTTTAACGACGTGTCAAACATCGAAGGGTTTCCTGAACATGGTTTCGAAACTTCTTAAAAGTCGTATGCTTACTGAAATCGAGTAGGACACCTATCTACGTATACTGTATGACGGATAATTTTGGATTCGTGGATTCAAAATTTGAATACTTTCGTATATAGAAAGTTGATGTCTAGATTTTGAATTGTGTTTGCTTATTGAAGTCGACTTCATACTAAGACGTGTTTTCTTGAGTATCTTTGATAATTTTAGTGGATTTAGCTGACGTGAGTTCGAAACTTGTGTAGATGTCAAACTCTGTTATGGATTTGGGTGCTGTGAGTTCGAAACTAGCACAATATATTCTATGTACTGTATCGTGAATATTTGTGGATTGGGCTGCCTTGGGTTCGAAACTAGAAGACATTATGCTTATCTTTATAAGGTATATGAACAGAAAAGTGTTGGTTTTGGGCTAACTAAACTGATGCGACGATTGCTTACTTTTGTGTTCCTATCTTAATGCTCTGCGTGTATATCCCATAATGTGCAGAAGAGTAGGACGTAAAACTCCATTTCATTTTTCTGCTTGTATATATATTGAAATGTTCAGGTGAACAATTTAAATGGATTTCCCTGAAAAATTGGGAACTCTTGTCATAGCAAGAAAGCCATCGTAATACTGCTGTCTATATATGGATTGTTGTTTTTGAATGTTCCGTACCGTAATGGGATTTAGCAGAATACAATCTTGGTAGCGAGTCGAAATTCACCCGCTCAAGAAAGGGTAAGTTGCCTATATGAATTCATTATATTGGCAGAATAAAATAAGTTTTTTTTTAATGGTTGATCCTTGGTTCAATCCGATTTTAATGTTTCAGGAATTTAACCTCTAACACTGTTTCTAGGATGTCCTAGTGTCTCATCTTCTAACACTGTTTCTAGGATGTCCTAGTGTCTTATCTTCTAACACTGTTTCTAGGATGTCCTAGGGTCTTAACTTCTAACACTGTTTCTAGGATGTCCTAGTGTCTTATCTTTTAACACTGTTTCTAGGATGTCCTAGTGTCTTATCTTCTAACACTGTCTCTAGGATAACCTAGGGTCTTATCTTCTAATACTGTTTCTAGGATGTCCTAGTGTCTTATCTTCTAACACTGTTTCTAGGATGTCCTAGTGTCTTATCTTGTAACACTCTTTCTAGGATGTTCTGGGGTCTTATCTTCTAACACTGTTTCTAGGATGTCCTAGGATCTTATCTTGTAACACTCTTTCTAGGATGTCCTAGTGTCTTATCTTCTAACACTGTTTCTAGGATATCCTAGGATCTTATCTTGTAACACTCTTTCTAGGATGTTCTGGGGTCTTATCTTCTAACACTGTTTCTAGGGTGTCCTAGTGTCTTATCTTCTAACACTGTTTCTAGGATACCCTAGGGTCTTATCTTGTAACACTGTTTCTAGGATGTCCTAGGGTCTTATCTTCTAACACTTTTTGTAGTGGGCTATCCTTGGATCTTATTATCTAACACTGTTTCTAGAATAACCTAGGGTCTTATCTTCAAACACTGTCTCTAGGATATCCTAGAGTCTTAACTTCTAATACTGTTTCTAGGATGTCCTTGGGTCTTATCTTCGAACACTGTTTCTAGGATATCCTAGGGTTTTTACATCTATCGCTGTTAATTAGATATCCTAGTGGGTTAATTTCTAAAACTGTTACTGTGATATCCAGGGGTCTTATCTGATGTCGAAGAGTCTTAATTTCCAACTTTTTCCAGGCTATCCTAATGCTAAGATCGATTTGCGAATACGTAGACTGGTTTCAATTGTCCGAAGCTTACCTAATACTGCTGACACACGTTTTGGATATACACGACTCGTCAGGATCGTAACTTTAATAAATGAAACAAAACCGAAGAAGTTCTTCAAATTATACAAATATTTTCCACGGTCCATCCATCCGTAAGATTAAGACATAACTGGGAATTTCTGGAAATTTTTTAAAGTTGGAATCGATATTTTTATTTATTTATTGTTAATATTGAAACAATTGAAGTTTTCACGATAAATTTTCCTACAATAATACAGCGTCTCGTTCGGCTGTTTGATCCTGAATAAAAACACACAATAGAACTATATTAGATTCCATTTACTTTCCTATTCATATCCAAGGTCTTTTATTCTACATCGTTTTTTAAAGGGATAGTGAAGAGTTTTCACTAACTTGACGTGGGACACTGGGAGCATTTAGTCTTAGCCTTTTATGTGTATATATTTTGCTCCTTACACCGATTTGTTATACCGTTCTAAGTTTCAGTCAGATTTCTGTGGTTCTAGTAGAGTTGGACGTAAAACTCCATTCATTTCATTTAGTGGTTCTAGAGATTCCACATAATCTAGCTCTACACTTCCACAAAGCGTTTCATGGCTATCTCAAAAAACTGCTTAAATACGATCTAAAGGTTTTAGCCTAAGTAACTTAAGGCTTAAGATCAGTTGATTTGCAAGAACCAGACTGGTTGAAAATTGAAATGGTACGAATTGATGTGGTTCCCTATACATATAAAACTGCAAAACAATTCCTTTAATACTGATTGTATAGATTCAATTGTTTAAAATAATCATGGAAAAGGGTGGTTCTGATGCTTCTAGGTTCACTAAGAACATTCTGGAGATGGTAGTCGAAAGTGGTTTTTAGTGGCTTTTAGGCTCTATGCACATTTTGATGCTTTCTAAGGTTTGGAACAGGTTTTCAAGGACCTTTGGTTTGGACCTTCGTTAGCATTTGTGAATAGGCGCAATGTTTCTGCAAGTAATCTATTAGTGGCTTGGTAGTCGAAGGTGTTTTATGGCTGTAGGTGCATTGATCATTGTAGAAGATAGTTGAGACTATGGATTATACAAATCAATGTTGAATTTGGTATTGGCGCACCTCGCTTCGCTCTGTATCGTTTAATTGAAAAGCAATCAGGCAAGTGAATAGAGAAAACATAAGAGAAAATGTTACATACAAATACTATATGATGGCTGCCACTACAAAATCGACTTTTCTTTCGCAATTCGATCAGGCAATCCAATACATACAACTTTTGTTTCGATTCATTTGTTTTCAAAAGTTTCCTTTATTCTCCGCACAAAGAGCGAAGTGTATTAAAACGTTGGAACAGAGTGTATACCATTGTCGTAAAGAGCACGAGATTTCTATGGCATTTAGTCAGGTCTTTTCAATCGGAGAACAAAACCAGCTATAGGTGAACAATAGAAGGCTTGAAGTTATGTATATTATACCTGTTTTATATTTGAATATAATTTCTAAAAGTTGTGTTGATAAAGGAGGTGGGTGGGGGTTGTAGATTGAGGGTGTAGACTGAGTGGGGCTTTGGGTGTAAATACTGAGTGGGGCTGTGGGTAAAGGAAGGGGGGTGGTGAGGTATAAAAGGCTTAAAGTTATGTATATTATACCTGTTTTATATTTGAATATAATTTCTAAAAGTTGTGTTGATAAAGGAGGTGGGTGGGGGTTGTAGATTGAGGGTGTAGACTGAGTGGGGCTTTGGGTGTAAATACTGAGTGGGGCTGTGGGTGAAGGAAGGGGGGTGGTGAGGTATAAAAGGCTTAAAGTTATGTATATTATACCTGTTTTATATTTGAATATAATTTCTAAATGTTGTGTTGATAAAGGAGGTGGGTTGGGGTTGTAGATTGAGGTAAAGACTGAGTGGGGCTGTGGGTGTAAATACTGAGTGGGGCTGTGGGTGAAGGAAAGGGGTGGTGAGGTATAAAAGGCTTGAAGTTATGTATATTATACCTGTTTTATATTTGAATATAATTTCTAAATGTTGTGTTGATAAAGGAGGTGGGTGGGGGTTGTAGATTGGGGGTGTAGACTGAGTGGGGCTTTGGGTGTAAATACTAGTGGGGCTGTGGGTAAAGGAAGGGGGTGGTGAGGTATAAAAGGCTTGAAGTTATGTATATTATACCTGTTTTATATTTGAATATAATTTCTAAATGTTGTGTTGATAAAGGAGGTGGGTGGGGGTTGTAGATTGAGGGTAGAGACTGAGTGGGGCTGTGGGTGTAAAGACTGGGTGAGGCTGTGGGTGAAGGAAGGGGGGTGGTGAGGTATAAAAGGCTTGAAGTTATGTATATTATACCTGTTTTATATTTGAATATAATTTCTAAATGTTGTGTTGATAAAGGAGGTGGGGTGGGGTTGTAGATTGAGAGTAAAGACTAAGTGGGGCTGTGGGTGAAGGGAGGGGGTGGGGGAGAAAAGAAGAAATTATTAGCTTTATATTTGAACATTTTGTTAACCTATGTTGTACAACTTGTGAGGGGGTGGGGGTGTCGATTTGGCTCTATTGGGTTTTGGAAAAGAGGGATTGAAGCCTGGATGGTCAGGTTGGCGAGCAAGCGTCTAACTTACTGCGCACCTCGGCTCCCTGGATTCAACATCTATATATGATTTGACAGTGATGAAAAAAGCAAAGTTAAACTTGAAAGGAAAGTTAATGAGATACCTACGATTAGAATCTATTTTTCTATTTACAATACAACCGATAACTTATTGCGACTTAGTTTATGCTTCTATTCAATTCCTCTTGTATTTAGAAATTAGCTTTCGGTCTGAAAACAGTCAGAAACTCTGACTCACGTATGCCATTTTGAAATGAAATTAGTCCGGGACTCTCTGTGACGTATGTTAAACAAGTGACATATGATACAGTTATTAATCTGAAGTAGTCCGACACACCTTGTCCCCAATATCTATGTCCTCCTCCGTCATCTTATTCAAAAAATAGTCCGAAGTAGCGCTAAATCAGCTTGTCATTCACTAGTGCGAGAAACTCTTTGTCTTCGAAACGCTTGACGCACGTGCAATTCACTAATTTACTTATATAAATAATGGAATTATGACACATTCAGTTATAAGTTAAGAGAACAGATTCTGAAATTTAGAACAGTAGGATGTAAAACTCCATTTCATTCTATTTATTTTTCAGATCCACAGAAGACATACGGAAATTCGATATTTTGAACATGTATTTCGTTAGACATCGTGATTCAAGATGGTGGTTGTGTGAATTCGTGGATCACTGTCAACACGTGTTAGGAGTTACTTGATGCATGTGGATTAGTTCCCGTGGATTACCAGCTCATCAGTGAAGGATTATGGATTATGGCTTATTTGCCACTGATATCAACGCTCAGGTAAGTGTATATTATTATATATAATGTTCAGCTACAGTGTCTTAAGTTCTCATTTTCCAAGTTTTCTTTGATAAGGTTTTTGATAGAAAATATGATAGTGACAACGGGACAAAACCCTAGCTTGCTTAGTGTAGGTGATGCAGTGGCTTAGACTTAAGCATAAGCCACCAGACTAAAGCGTACCTAACTATCAAGTTCATAAGGATAATGGATATGATAAAACCCATGCAATATATCACTATAAATTATTAAAAATAAACGGTTTGGTAATGTAGTCTAGACAATAGTTCTATAGTTTCCACTGTCTATATCTTATTGTCTACCACACAATGGTTAAAACAAAAGACTCCAAGATCATCCATATGGGTGGATGATGCAGCAGTAAACAATACGTTCACGATTGGGTCGAGTTGTCGAGCGATCATACAAAAGTTTGGCTCCAACCTGGCAGGAAAATAATGAATTTTTTTGTGTTATCAGAATGGGACTATCAAAGGCATAGCAAGTTTTGCTTCCACGTGCTTATACACTGATATTTACCGGCATCTAAAGGACAAATCAAAATTAAATGAGCAGCATGAGAAACATCGAAGTTTACCCCAAAACCACTGTGCTGGAGTGTCACTAGACACTCATTTCCTAACGTAGCGTGAGACTTGATAAACGAGATAAAATATAAAAAACCAAAGACCTATTAAGGGTAGTCGTAAATATCAACTGGTATAAAACATAATGTGTTTTTATGAAGTCTGCCTTGAATCGTTATTATTCTATTTTCTATAGTCATTTCAATAGTTATTATTACGATTTGAATAGCTCTCTTCTCACATTACCGTGGCTTATTGAAATCGCCCCCTTCTCAAATTGTTTCAATCCTTTATGTAGGCTATACAAAACCTGTGTCAATGCCGAAGTATTACCTTTCCATTCATGGTACCTCCGAGTTCGTGCATTTAATGTTCTGTATTGAAGTTTTGTAAAACGTTCAGCTATTCAGCAAAAATTCTATTTGAAATGTGTTTGAATATTTATGAATCCTTGTTTTGTATTTTGCAAATACTGCACTATAATCGTGTTTTATAATTGTGTATCTACTTGTTCGGTATAAAATGGGCAAAATGATGCATAAACTTAAACATTTCGCTATTCAAAATGATATACTACTTGAAACGTGTTTTTAATATTTATGAAGTCCCTTTTTTTAGTATGAATACCGTACATTTTGTATGCGTGTAATTGTATATAATCATATCTTACAAATAAGAGCAGGCCAACATGAAACATCGGTCGCCTAAATGATACGAAGACATTTATCAGTTCTCAAAATACTAGTATACGATTCGCAGGTCGGAGGGACTGACATGGGAAAAAACGTCTAGTCGTTAGGATTGAACAATTAACTGAGACCCCGTGTGCTACAGACTGTGCACGTTAAGGATCCATCGACAAATGAAAGTCGGAAATAACAAAAAGAGTAGGCTAATGACTAAAAAATTCCTTCATTGCACCCCGCATGGCGTTGCCCGTCTTTATTAACCCATAAGGTTATGAAGAGTAGGACGTAAAACTCCATTCATTTCTAAGTTTTTTACCAAATATACGATAAAGATTGTGTTGAATATCGCTGGATTCTGAAGTTATACATATGCTTTGGTTTTCTCTAACAACAGATGAAGGACGTTAACTACATTTCATTTCCAGCAGCTTTGAAACCATTCTTCAACAGCCAACTACGTTACGAATGCGAGTATTTAAAAAAGGAAGATTGCTATTCTGGAGTATAAAGAAACGAAATTCCACCCGTTCATAGACATAACCACTTGAATAGGTGACTTTTTATTCGTCTTCAATACGGTCTGAAAGGATGTGAAATTAACTTTATTTTGCTGCATTCAACATCGTCGTACATCAATCAATTCGGGAACTAAAAGTTTTCTTTTTCGCCCTTTTCACGAGCGACTGAATGAATTCAGAGCTCACACAAAAGAAGGCAAAAGCTTCTTCAATCGAGAACTCATAAAATTTAAATGATCCTTATAAAGATGTTGTTAGTCAAGTTAAAAAGATTGCTATTGAAGACATTTTGTCCTAGCTCAGTTCAATAGCTTTGAAAAACCGGACAAAAAGCACGTTGATGTTCAGAATGTAACTTCAATCAACGATTTAAATGCATTTTCTAGCAAGTTTGTAAAAAGATAGTTTGTGATTCATGTTTTAATGAAGTTTTCAAAAGTTGACGGTTTATATTCAACGATTTTCAAATATATTCTTCATGTTTGATAACTATTATACGACTAATTTGGAATGGCAAAGCCTTTGCAGTACTCATAGAGTCGTTATGAAATTTTCAAAAGTAGAAGGTTTATATTCAGATTAGACAATTATTACAACGATCTTATCGCGGTTAACCAGTGCAGTGCTCATAGACAGTGCATTAACCTACTCTATTTGTTCCCCGATCATCCAGGGACCTATATGTCTTTTAAAAGTTGAAGGTTTATATTCAACGATTTTCTAACATAGTCTTCGGCTTAGATCATCTAACTAGACTTAAAAAGGTGTTTTACGTGGCACTATTCTGTCTTCATATGGACTCATATGGTGAGAAAGCGTACCAAAGACAGTGTATTAACCTACCCTTGTTGGTTTCCCAAATCATGGACTGATCTTCTGTTACTTCTTTCAATAATCACTTCTCGAAAGATATCTGACAGAAGCCATCAATTGAATACTACGTTCAACAGACCACCGGGCCCAGATTTCTAAACACAGAACGTTTGTGAAGGCCGACGATTTCGAAGAATAAGAATTATTGTCCAGAGGGACAGTTTTGCACCGAGAAAACGAGATGAAAATGATTGTCAAACGGAATACCAAACCAACGAATTTCAAAATTAAAATGTTATATCCAAAGGGATATGAAATTCAAAATGGCGGATCGAAATAGAGTTTTATGAGTAATTAAACGTCAGTTTTTAAATGAAAAATCCTTGCTATTGATTGTTCTGTGAATAATTTTCTAATTTCAAGTTAAATTGAGATCTCTGTGAACCTTTTCCAACTGGGAAGAACAATTGCTGGCCATTATTTACGACACTAAACGCTAGGCCACTGCGTACAGATATGGCGCCTGAGGGACCACCGACCAACAATACCGGCGTGAAACCCACGAACGTTTAACGTGTAACAAGTTTTCCTATTTAAATTATGAATGAAAAGAAACCTCGTTTATTGTGAAAACGATTTGACCAGTATTAAATTAACTGTGTATACATGGTAGGCATTGCAGATCGGGTTACACGTTCAGAATAGAACGTCTTTTAACTGTTTGTCAGACGACACTCCATTCACGTGAAGACATTCCTACCTCCATTGAAGAGCTGGGGCTAAAAGGGGAGAGTATTCAAAGAGGAAAATACAATAACAATAGTTGTAAAGATATAGTTTTAAATGAAACTGCTTAAATTACTATTCAACTTTCGCATCTTATTCAAATGTCATAAAGAATACAGTTGCCCCTCAGTCTATATATATGAATATGGTTTGACGCAGCTCCATTGTAACAGTTGCTATTGTATATATTTCGCAACAGAACGAGAATATATGAAACGGGATATAAACGGAACACTTTTTCAACATCATATAAAAATACTTCACTATATTCACTGTATAACGTACATAAAAGATTGAAAAGAAAATGCAGCAGTAGAGTCACATATTGCTTTTGGGTGAATCATTCATTATTCACCCGAAGATAAGTTCGTATACACATCGACTCTCACTTAATATGGATTTATATATTTTTAAATTATGTGTATTGGTCCAAGAAGGTTCCCTTTTTGAGAATTTGAAGGACGTATCTGATTTTGACTTCTTGGTGGATGTGGACGCTTATTGAGTTTTCCAGAAATGACGTGACGAATGGTCTTCTAGGGATTATTTCCTTGCGTACTCGAATATGCTGTTCATGCCTATGGATTTTGTTTATGGATTTCCGGAGACGACCTTACGGATATTGGTAATTTAAGAGTTCCTTCTCGCTTCTACAGACAAACTTGACCTTTTTGACTTTTAGCCGTATACAGACGTACGTAGACGCCACTATTCAATGGTTTTCCTGAAACAGTAGCACTGTCGACGATACGATGTTATTGGAATTATCAGGTCACATCCGATAGGCTAAAAGTCTGGATGTTCCCAGGTCATACAGATGTGGACGCATATATTCGGCCTGATTTTTTCAATTAAGCTATGGTGCATTCGAAATCACGTCACATCCAATGACGGTGTCGGGAAGTTCTCTAGCCACTAAACATATGAAGGTGTTTGTTCAATCACAAGATGTGTCAAAGAACACTGATAGAGACGTAGGAAGACAATGCTGTGATGTAACAGTTAACAATATCTAATTGTCGAAAGCTGGTTTAAGACCAACTTTTATACTCTCCCAGCAGTTTGTCATTCTACCTTGATGGGTAGAGAATGCAAGGTAAAGGCGAATTAAAAGGCGAGGTAAATGTGGAATTTATAGTATACATCTGGATAAGTGTGGCACAATAGTCGGACGTAAAACTTCATTTCATTTCATAAACCCAGTATGATATACAACTTTTATTTCATTTCATAAGTCCAATAAGATACAGAACAGTAGGATAAAATTCTATTTCATTTCATTAGTCCAATAAGATACAGAACAGTAGGATATAAAACTATTTCATTTCATCAGTCCAATAAGATACAGAACAGTAGGATATAAAACTCATTTCATTTCATAAGTCCAATAAGATACAGAACAGTAGGATATAAAACTCTATTTCATTCCATTAGTCCAATATTGTACAGTGCCATTTCCTTTCTTAACCCTGGTATAGTACTAACTCTACGGCGTAAAACCTCAATATATTATATGTGTACTCCCACATATAGAACTACAGCGTAGAGCTACTTTTCTATTCCTTTATTCCCATCAGTATCCCTTTTATCGCGGATTGTGTGACAATCAAAGGCGCTATAGACGTTAGACTCCCATTCATATCGAAGGCTGTCCTTATTCAGCCCCTGTCAGTCGGACACTGGTCACTATTAACTGACCATTGTGTAGGTTTTGTTTGACTTGAACAACTGATATTACTGACCCCTATTTAGTGCCCTATTCTTTAAATTTTCTATTCTTTCTATTATTATGACTGTTATATTGTTATCAAAGGGGTTCGGATGTTGGTTTACGGTTTTCGTTGCATTTAGCGTCAGTTTCGTTTAGTGTGTCGTCAGTTGTGGGACGGGTATTAAGTCTTAGGATATACGATGTTGGAGTTTAAATGGAGAGTTTTGGGAAATATGGAATCTAAAATGGATAATGTAAATCCATCCATCCGTTAATCAAAGTATAGAGTTAATGCTGTATAGTAGCGGGCTTCCCCAAAGAGATATGCCATCAGGTGTTCGGAAACGAATTTGGATAGTCCTTTAGCATTAGTGTCTCAAAGGGACATAAATTGAGTCCATACGATATACAGTGTTATCTATTGGAATATACACTAGCTGGATATTATTCTTGTGAGGCAGTGAAGGAGTCCACCAGGCATCTTGGAACATAATGATATTTTTGCATTGCCAGTTACGTCTATTACGTGTTAATCGTTTCCTATTATTTGAGGATAACTTGGATTAGTGAGCCCTCTTGGTCAATAATAGTGGTTATGAAATGTTTCTGGGAAACGGTATATACGTATAACCGCCGGTTCCAGGGACTATGAGGAAGATGTCACCTACAACTGTTCTAGATTATTATAAGCCAGTATATATACGGTAGGCCAAATATTTTATTTGAATACCACTCGTACCCCGAAAAAATCCAACAAAAGACATGCTATTTTAAAACTTGTCTCAGTATGTTTTCAAGAACTCCTATGAGGCTCGTGTGTGCCTCACCCGTTTCTTTGGGATAAAAGTACCCCGGAAGGGGTATTCCGACATTCTGACTGATCCGAGATTTTTTTCTGGCCCCGATTGATTTTCTTCTTATACATGATTTAAAAAAACTTTTGAGTATTGAGTATTCCGAATTCCGACACTAATTAGTGGTCTAGAAAGTCTTATAAGTGTGCGATTTCTCAGAAAACATGTCATTTTAAAAATTGCCTCAGAAGGTTCTCAAGTACCCATGTGGTGCTCAAAGCTACCCCCACCCACCCCCTGGATTGAACTAGATTGCTCTTCAATCTAACTCTGTCAAACACTTTCTAAAGACAAACACAAGCAAGGTGTATAGCAGTACACTACACAAGAAACTTCATGGCATCCAACATTTATAACCACTGTTTTGTACAACGAAATCATCAAAGACTTCAATCGTGCGTCTAAACAGCAATTAATTTGACAAAAAATGAACACAGCATCCTATTAATATTTCCGTTTGCTTTGCATAATCAGGGGGCAAAAATCAACAAGCGTTCAAATGAGAACAAATTATTGTGACACCATCTAAAGCGATCTGTCGAGTGGCTCTGAAAAGCGGCACTCGAAAGCGAATTAGTTGTCCAATTATTATCCGATATTTTTGTTAAAAATTTGCAAATAGTAAATACACTAATATATTGATGGTTTTGAAAACAAGCCGAAGCTTATATCAATCTATTACCATGTACATGTATATTTACCATTATTGGTACTTTATTGAAGGATATTTATAGCGTATACGGTATACGAAACTATTTATGGTTTTTACGTTGAAATTCGTTTCCTACGTTGAAATACGTTGCTTTTCGTAGTTTGTATGACACGCATCGATTTGGATATATTACGAAATAAATGGCGATTTACTTCAGTGTGTCCACGATATTGTAAATGTAGGAGTTTGTCGTCGAAGTATTTGTTCGTTGTTAGAATATTGATAATTTCAAATGATCTAATTGGGAGTCACTGTGGCTCAGTGAGTTAGATGATTGTTCTGCTTATTTGAGGATCCAGTTTTCAATCCCGACAAATAGTTGAGATGAACTTGCGGTTTTTTCAACCCCATGTGCTAAAAGACTGTGCACGTTGAAGATCCCTGAACAGTTGGAAATCGCAAGAAGAGTAGGCTAAAGCCGCTTGTTCTGGTAAGACTTTCCTCATTGCAGCCTGCATGGCGTTGCCTGTATTCATTAGTCCATTTGGTGCAGACGTAAAACTCAATTCATTTCAAATGATCTAATTGTTGTTGACACGTAGTGAAATTGATAAGTTTTTACATCTTACACAGAAAATGAAAAATGTAAAAAAAAAAAATGAAATGTGGTTTCAAAGTTTTTTTTTATTATTAATATTTTTTTTATTTAAAAAAAGTTTAAGACTTCTGACTTATTGTGCGTTAAGTTTTATAGAGGGTATATTGAAATGCAGGTTATTATTAAGAAAGGGTGGCAGTTTTGAATATTTCGAATCCTTTCTATAGAATGTTTTCGGGTTCCGGGATGGTTGAAGTAGATCGTGTTTATCTTGCAGACTCTTCTTGGATTTTGAAGAGAGTTGGTTTGAATGAGCCGCTTTTTAAAACTTGCAGTCAACATTAAGTTAATATTTCACTTTTAGGTCCTACATTAGCATCTGAATGGTAAAGTTATTCTTGCTTCTGCAAAATTTTGAATGGTTGAAATACTTTGTATTGTCCGCCTTTCTTTGGATGATTATGATCATACGAGACTTCAGTTTAATTGCAGCTTGGGAATTTGTTTTAAGGGATTTTATCCCAGGGTAATTGTAATCGGCTTCTTTGGATGATGTTGCAACGAAGGATCGTGTACAATTTCGTGGAACCGAACATGGATGTTCAACTATACAATTTGGCTGTCTGTCCATGAAAAACATCGTCAGTATTTTGAAATAATCCGGCGATTAACTCCAACTCAGTTGATTAAAGACCACGAGGTGTTGATTTCCGGACGAGGACAGCCGATGTTGAATGATCCAGATGATTTGTGGGCGGATCTTCTAACCCGAGACCACACTCAATGTAATCAACTTGATCGCACGTGTCTATAGACTCTCACTCCCAGTGCGATCAATGAATAGATCGACTGTTTAAACGGCTGGATAATCAAAGGAGAATTAAGTGGGTTGTACTTGATTGCTAGTTTAGTTACGGATTCCCGCTGGGTATCTCTGTCGTCTGCTTCAAACTATTATGCAGCCGAGAATGTCGTCTGCTAAAAATACGAAGAAATCTTTTATAAGTGTTATTTTCTATGTTGAGGCTACGCTTCATTCGATTTGACTATGGAATAAAACAAGAACAAGTGAGTTCTTGTGTTAATGTCGGTATACCGACAGTGTAGAAGTTTATAAATGCAAGGGTTATGTTAAATGATAATGTAAATTGTTGAAACGTTGTTTACCTCAAAATGGGATAAGTACTATACAGCCTATTGAGTGACAATGCCAATGTAAATTTTCGAAATGTTGCGTAACGTTTCCATGAAACCGAAAGGAATAATGCTTATTGCAGTTTTATGGTGTTGATGTAAATTGTAGAAACGTTTTCTACAATAAAACCCAGGAGTAATATAAAACGATGGTGACGACGTAAATTGTTGAAACATTGTGTACAGTAAAACCAGTACAGTTGTATACCATGTTAACTTATGATGTCGATGTAAATTGTTGAAACGTTGTAGAGTGCCAAACATTTATGTTATTACATCATCTGGTGTATTTATTGCTGAAAGGTGTATTTTGAAATTTTTCAGGACATCAGCAATTGCGTACTCTTTTTCCGTTTCCAGCTGTCAAGGGATCTTTAACATGTATTTAAAACGCCAGAGTTTAAACCGAGCCGTAAAGCCTGCCGACAATGTACAAAGGATATCGAGAAACGTGTATGGGATATCACCGTATCGGATGATAAATACAGGATTTAGCGGTTAATCCGATCAGGTGCAACTTTAGCCACTTACAAACGGAGAGTGCACATACACGTTACAAATATTGCAGTGGGGAGCATGTGAAATATGTAAAACTGGGCTCGAGTATTGTGTTGTGTACAGATGTTAACCAATTTGAAAAACTTCACTAAAAAACGAAACAAATGTAACTAAGTGGCTTTGATGTTAAATTGTTACTGTAGGTGAGTTTGCAAGTCATCATCACAAAAACAATTGCAAACTTATCGCTATGGAATAAGGCTGCATTTGTAATTTTTGCGAATTCGTCATCGCGCAAGCATTTGGACTTAAGTCGGGACATTTACCCGATTAGTTCATGAGCAATTGAATGCACCTTCAACTAGAAATGTACGTTCAACCATACCACTGCGCCTGTACAGTGCGTTTGTTTAGTCTCCTTCATGTTGAAAATGTCCATATTTACAAATGAAATGAATGGAGTTTTACGTCCTACTCTTCTGTACCTAATTGGACTTATGAAAGCAGGTTATATCATGCAGTGTTTGTCAGGACAGAGGAATAAGTGCAACATGTCAATACCAACTGTGCTGATGAGGAATATATATCCGAAACGCAATTCTTCATATCGGGGATTTGAAGTAAGACAAATACGTCAAGAGAACTACGTTTAAATAGCGGACAACTCTACATGTATCTCGACATTTTCTAAAAGTTGATCTGAAAGAATATTAGTAATCGATGCACAGTAATCGAACGGACCTCTGATCACGGTTGAACCGTATTGAAAACCCATCCATATTGCATTGTGTCACTCCATTCTATTGACAGGTCTGTCGTGTTCCATTAAAAACACAATATCCAGCACTATTATATCAGAGAAAAAAAAACATATATTATCTTTACAACACTTTATGGAAAATTTTTCTTTGTCCGTTGTAACTCAACAGAACACTAGAATACAAGAATAAGCGTTTATTTTCCAAACACTTGGAAATTTCCATTGTTTAGTGAAAAATGTCATTCATTTGGAATACAAATACCATTATTTTTCTGAATATTTGTTAAAAAGTGACGTGGCTAGAGACAAGTGATTGAAATGGAGTTTTACGTCTTCGTGTTCTATGTGTAATTGGCTACGTGAATTGAATTAGAGTTTTGTTTTTTGCAAGTTACGATTTGTTTAAGTTCGTTGATGAAACTTATAAAATGGAGTATTACGTCCAATATATAATTGGCTTCTTGAATTGAATTGGAGTGTTTTTTTATCGGTGACGAATTATATTGGAGGTTTACGTTGGAGTTAAGTCGAGTTAAGTAATGAAATGGATTTCGTGGAAGGGAGGGAATGATTCTCCCAGATGTACAGGCCTAGGGTGGAACAAATATTTTATTGAGAAATGGGGGTCAGGATCTGTTAGATGGTTTTCTTCTGTTCTGTTCTTGATCATCCAATGGACGAGAAGTATAGTACCTGTTATATACAGATTGTTTTTAGTTTGCTATGAACAAGGTTGTCATTTAAGTTCTTATTTTTTGAATATGCCACTATCATTTTCTGCTTATAGACATGGGTGAATTTCTCTTGAAGACTCTTATAATGGGAATGAACAATCTTGCTTTCTTTATTACTAGTAGTATTACAGATATTTTTTTTTTATGTCGGTTGCACATTTCTAAATTAATAAGGCTGGTGAAATGAAATGGAGTTTTATATCGTACTGTTCTGCATTGTTAAGTCTAAATGAATAAAAAATCAAAAGTTGATCATCGTGTTGAACATATAAATAAATGGAGTTTTACGTCCTCAACATCATTTGGATCCGTTTTAAAGTTGGGGTCACAGGGAAGATATTTGCCAGTACAGTACAGTTGTCAAAAGCATTTTTAAATATAGTTGTTCAAAGATAGGATGCAGAAGTGTAGGACGTGAAACTTCTTTCTTTTCATTTCATTTCAAAGATCGAAATACTTCGAACACTCTGACTGGGATGGGGTGACAAATCGAACGCTACTGATTTGCACGTGCATAAAGTAACCTACTTAGAAAGAAAGCTATCGCTAATGAAAACAACTTGAGCATTGTGTATTGACGACACTGGTATTGAAAGAAGTTCATTATGCCAGCCTACACGTTACGCTGTATTAGAGGATTACAGCTTTACAGCTTTACTTTAATTTTAATTGAAATTGTATCTGTTTCAAGCTGTACACGTGCGTGCATTATTTGTGGAAGGGAATGAGGATGAATATACGTGACTGTCTTGTCATCTTGGATTAATATCGTGGAATATTGGAAAGAACTAGTGTGATAAATGATCATTTTTATATTACCGTACAATATCATTTATATACTATTATATTGGATATGTTACGAATTATGGAATGGTAATATTAAAACAGAACCTGAAACATGTTATTTTGGATGACTAGTCAAAAGTTGTGTGTTCGATTTCAAAATGCAGTGAGATGCCTTCAAAAACCTTTGAAACAAAATAACAATTTATTTAATTCTTAATGGATTATTTGTGGATATTAGTGATTCGGATAGCTGTAAAATGGTACGATTTAGAGATTTACTGATTTTGGATTACTCAAGAATAATTGTATGTTTGCTTTCACCTAAAGTGAAGTGTTTTGATTAGTGATATTCAAGATTATATAATTAGTTCTAAGGAAAACAGATTCGTTGTTGTATCTCCATGCTCTGTTTTTGTGTCAAAATACTTCTGTAAACTCTCGATGACTGTGTTTGGCAACTCGGACCGCTATTATGGATTAGAGTATGAACACGTCTACTGAAGGTAAGAGATACGTTTGTTATTGGCACCTTGTATTTAATGCCTATCGTCTCTTCAAGCGTCCGAAACAATTACATGTATATTGGTGTCAAGAAAAATTTTGTACTATATATGAGTTTATTGTAGACTGAGGAATATTTATGACTTGTTGAGTTAATTCCCTTAGTTTGGATTTTGCAGAAAATGAAGATAGTCTAAGGGAGATAACTCTATTTTAGAACCCAGACTACAATGAAATAATGTTTTAGTATATTCTCATTGATTATCTTACGCTGATATACCTTGTATGGCATGGATATGGTTCCTGCATTGTATCCGAATAGGTATTGACTTTGTCTAACTAACCCTGTATTAAACTAAGGCCACTGAATTTCGTTCCTCGGGAAAAAAACCATGGCGTCTGTAACGAATGATCTATTTGAATGGCTTAGATTTAAGAAAAAAAGAAAGAAAGAAAGACACAACTATATTTTACAAGGATAACAGATTAGGTTCACAAGTCCGCAGTGACAGCGAACCTTTCTACCAGCTGGTCCATGGCCAAACCTCTTGGCATTGATCTATCCCGTACCCATTTACAGCTAACAAAGAAACAACTATATTTTAAGGATAACAGCTTAGGTTCACAAGTCCGCCGTGACAGGGATCCTTTCTACCAGCTGGTCTGATAGGAAAATGTATAGCTATGAATACTCAATTTCTCTTCACGTCCTCTGGGGAAGTATGACGATTTTGGGGGTGGGGGTTAACATGATGTTCCTGTTAAGATTCATTCGAATTGAATCTCAGGACGTAGCGTTTCATGTTGCCTCGATGTAATTCGAAATATTAATTTGGTATAACCTCCACTGAATAACGTAAATCTTTATCATTTATACGTCCATAATTTTGTCAAACTCACAAATAGTTATTGTGTGCTCACATTAAATTGCTAACATAAATCAAGGATATTTTATGGATTTGAGGAACATAAATCAAGAACTTTTTAGATTTAAGTTCACTTTTTTTTACTCCATTAAGAATTTTTTACATGATTATATTTTTGCTTTTTATTCAGCACAGAATCTCTACAACGTTTGGTCTTTTATCTTACAAGATGTTATTTTTGATCTTACTTTTATATTGTTACATGTATATTTGTGTTATTATATTAGACATTTTGTGGTCTGGGAATGTGAAGGCTCTGTATAAATTAGAGTTATTTCCCTTTAACCACTCATTCTATTGTAAAAGAACTGGTGATTTAGTTATTATTGTACTGATATCAAGCTATAAGTCGAAAGAAAATGAATTTGAGTATTTATTTGAGGTTAAGGTAGGGGTGAAGATTCCCACGTGAAGTTGATAATCACAATGTTGTTATGTTACACAATAATGAAGACGTTGCATATTCTCAATTTACCCGATGGCGCACTGCAACTAGGTTACTAGTAATAGATAGCTTTGTAAGTTCGTTGCAAACAATATAATTACGTAAATAGGGGACTTTGGGTTTCCCTTTTAAAATTCGGGGAAAAATGCATCTGAAATCGTCTTGAATAAAGAAAAATGCATCTGAAATCTTCTTGAATAAAGAAAATGCATCTGAAATCTTCTTAACTAAAGAAAAGTGCATCTGAAATCGTCTTAACTAAAAAAAAATGCATTTGAAATCGTCTTAATAAAGAAAATGCATCTGAAATCTTCTTGAAAAAAAAATGCATCTGAAATCTTCTTAACTAAAGAAAAATGCATCTGAAATCGTCTTAACTAAAAAAAAAAAGCATTGGGAAAACGTCTTAACTAAAAAAAATGCATCTGAAATCTTCTACTATATAAAGCAGCTGAAACTTACTGAATAAGCATCTGAAACTTTAACTAATAAAAATCAGAAAATTTCGTAGACTAACGCGGCAGCCCTATTTCTTAATATGTTTCACATTTCAATAATATGAATATTTGTAATTTATATTGACTAAATGAAGTGGATACCTTTTCTTACTGAAACTATCATCTCTACCGAGAGGACACATAGCCAAATATGATTATTGTATGGAGCACAGATAACAGTTTAAAGAAGGCCTGTCCTTTTTGCATATTTTTTAACCAAACTTTCTCATATTCCAATAAGATTTCGGCGTCTCGCATAACCATAACTTTAATTGGCCCAATTTTTTTAAGGTTTCGAGTTTATCCTCAAGTTAATAGATGTTTTCTGGAAAACAATCCAAAAATTGGCACTCCATTGATTTTATATCGCCCCCTACCAACCCAAGCATTTATATTACCCATAAATCTCTTGTATTATGGCTGTCATAGGGCGCACCCTGGTGGGAGAGATAAAGCAAATGAGATACAAACTGTGGTTTGAGCGATTGCTTATTTTGTTTTATGGATGTTTGTGTGTTTTTAACATTTGACTGGACATCTTGCAATGTTTTATAGCATTTCGATACATTTCTTTTCGCAGTCTTTGTACGTTTCTGGTATGGTAAAGGGGCATATGAGAAAGCGTATGACCAGGTAACCAGAATCAATACACGATGATATTTAAGAGGCATTTTAAAGGCTTGACCTGACTGAACTACTTCTCTAAATTGGAAAATATCATGACCCTTTACATCATTCGACTGATTAAGTCTGGCGTTGTAATTTAATGGACTTCAGTTGGGTTTTGCTATTTCAGAGCAACGCGATAGTTTGGGATTGTGAAAAAGGTGCTCCCTTTCGAATATGACAATAAACCAAGATCCCTCTATAGTTGGAAGTTTAAGTATATATTATTACAATAATCAAACTTTTAAGACCAAACACGGACAAAATGCCCATATATGTGATAACTCCCACCCTCCCCTTTTCACCTTAACGTCTACATCTTCTCCAAACCCCACCCCCAATTTTCCATCTTACGACTCACCTTAGTACAAATAGCGACAATGAATATGAGGTTACCCATCTGTAGACCTTTAGCCTCGATCACTGGCTGTCTGAAATTGACAGTTTTGTGAGGAAAAGGTGCTCAATGATGATAATGATTTTATAGCCCCCATTAACCCTCAATAACCCCCTTCTCTCAATTATTACCCCCCTAAAAAACACATCAAACTAACATTTTATAATGTAACAAGCAGCTGTTTAGAACAAATTTTTTAAATTATATTTTAATAATGAAAAATTTAATTTTATTTTAAGTTTTGGTCGAACGATTTTTAATGAGGTGATTTAATCATAGAAAAAATAAGGGTGGTTTTTGAATTTGATATCTCCATCCCAAAATTACCAGTCCTGAACGTCAAAACACGTTTACTGAAGTTAGAGACTCCCTGAATTTTCGTCTTTGTTTTAAAACATTCTGACCGTAGGATATAAAACTCAATTTCATTTCATTAGTACAATAGGATAAAAGGACGGAAGGATATAATACTACATTTCATTTCATTAGTACAATAAGGAACAGAACAGTAGGATATAAAACTCTATTTCATTTCATTAGTCCAATAAGATACAGAACAGTAGGATATAAAACTCCATTTCATTAGTCCAATAAGATACAGAACAGTAGGATATGAAACTCTATTTAATTCCATTAGTCCAATAAGGTACAGAACAGTAAGATATAAAACTCATTTCATTAGCCAAAAATGAACTAAAAAATATTCCATTAGTCCAATAAGGTACAGAACAGTAAGATATAAAACTCCATTTCATTTCATTAGTTCAATAAGATACAGAACAGTAGGATATAAAACTTCATTTGATTTAATTAGCCCAAAAAGAACTAAAAAATATTACGCAAAATTCAGTCCAATAAGGTACAGAACCGTAAGATATAGAACCATTTTATAAGCGCAGTACGAAATCGAACAGAAGAATATATAAACTCCATTTTATTTGATTTAGTCTTTGAACAATGTAGGTAAAACTCTTCATAAACCCAACAGAAAAGAAAGTATCGTGTAAAACAGTTAATTGCATTAGTCAAGCTACCAGGTGATGGCTATAGGTGGAAGGTAGAGGGTCAAATCTCCTCTCTCAGTCATTAGAGACTTGGGGTATGTCAGCCCTCATTTTGACAGTTATTGTAACTAGACCTCTCTACCCAGGTAAAAATACGACACCTGAAAGGGGTTAACCAAGCGTGGGAAAATTGGTAGCGTTAATTCCTCGCCCATCATACAACCTTAGTTTATCTCTGATGGTTTCCGTGGAAAGATCCACCTGACTTGATCTTCATAGGGAAATAAAAAGGAAAGAGTGTTACGTTCGTGCCTATATGCGTGTATTACACCTTTTCGATGCATTATTTTTGATTGTTTTTTTTTTGACGTAAATCTTTATGCCCATCTTTACGGTGTTCATGGAGGCTTTGTCATTTCCCTCATTACACTGCATATAGTTGTGGTTAACTACAACAGTAAGCGGTGAAAACGTATTCATTTTATTAGGGGTAGGGCTAAAAAGGCGTTTACCAGTTTTATTAAATTAAGGTACAAAATGTAAGTTTTAAAAGTACGCTTTCACTTCATTAGTCCAATGGGATATAGTAGGATATAAAACCCTATTTCATTTCATTAGTCCAATAAGATACAGAACAGTAGGATATAAAACTCTATTTAATTTCATTAGTCCAATAAGATACAGAACAGTAGGATATAAAACTATATTTCATTTCATTAGTCCAATAAGATACAGAACAGTAGGATATAAAACTATATTTCATTTCATTAGTCCAATGGGATATAGTAGGATATAAAACCCTATTTCATTTCATTAGTCCAATAAGATACAGGACAGTAGGATATAAAACCCCTTTTCATTTCATTAGTTCAATAAGATACAGAACAGTAGGATATAAAACTCCATTTAATTTCATTAGTCCAATAAGATACAGAACAGTAGAATATAAAACTATATTTCATTTCATTAGTCCAATAAGATACAGAAAAGTAGGATATAAAACTCTATTTCATTTCAGTAGTACAATCAGATACATAACAGTAAAACGTAAACATAATATAATTTCAGTGAAGTTACTTTAGAAGGAAACAGCACAAACCCTTTGTAGGGACCGAGGCAAACCCTAGGTTGTCGTCGTCGCGAGTGTCCCCTCGACTTCACGAACCAGCAGTTTTGTGAGTAGCTCCCGAACTCATTAGTTGCCTGTCGTTAGGACTGACGGAATGTCATATTAATCTTCCATTTATTCATCCCTTTGTCTATCTTTCACTCATTCATTTGTTTATCCAATACATCTCAGTTGTTTTACAGTCATTTGTTTCTTCTTTCATTCATTCGTTTGCTTGCCGATAATTCATTATATGTTTTTTTTAGTCGGTCATTCTTTCGTTCTTTCATTCATTCGTCGGTTTGCTGATAATTCGCTCCTGTATACAAGTTCCCAATTACTGCTTTGTTTTATATATATATATATTGTGTATCTTATTATTTAAGTGTACGGCCCTTTCACTTATTTATTCTTTCATTCATTCGTCGGATTGCTGGTCATTTGTTTTTGTAAATAAGTTCCCAATTACTGCCTTGTATATTTTAGTTTTTGTTTTATTTATCATATATGTTTTTGTTTGTCTCTAGAAGTTTGTAAATGAATATAATTCTAAAGATTTTGTAGACTTATTACAAGCCTATTGGTCCCTGCGTGGCAGATTTTCGCGAGTTGTACTATTACATTATGGTACTTTTATTTTTTGGTCGTTTTGTTTATAATATGTTTGTCTTCCTTTCTATTTTAGGTCTTTCGATGTTAGCCTTCTATATGTATAATAATATATAATTCTAGACGTTAAACGGACCCCTGTCTCCGAAAGTCCAGCCGCACGCCGAGATGGTCTGGATATTATGTCGTCTTTATTGAAACAAATGGCTTCCTCTTGTACACTTAATTACTCTGGTGAAGCCGATTCAAAATGGCGGACTATTTTCATTACTGTTTAGATACCAGACCGGAAATCTCAGCCTCGCGATTGGAAGTGAAATATGATGACTTCAACGTCTCGACTACGTTTTCTATAAATTCTCACCATTTTACACGAGACTCTAGTCCTGAACCGGAAATCATCTCTGAGCCTCTATTGAAAATCCATCAGGGAATTTCCGGTCGTCCGTGCGAATTGGAACAGAAAGGTCACGTGACGCTGAGTTAAGATTTTTGGCGAGCGGAAGTCGGTTGTCTTTAATGGATTTCAGGCAAATCGGCAAAAAAATTTCCGTTTCTCTTAATTTCCGTCGTTAATGAGAGAGGAATTCACACACGAGAAAATGTTCATTATAAGGCTTTTAGAAATCTTCGTCGTTTTGTAAACAGTGGCCCAAGATGGCGGCCGACGAAGATAATGGCGTCTATTGAAGAACTCCTGTCTATTCATTAAGCGATGTAAATAATAGCCGGAGGGAATCTTCATGTTTGTACATTATCTATTAGAGTTTTTGAATTGATGGTATACAGTTATTCCATTCTGAAAAAATGTTAGCTAAAGAGAGCCACGATTTTGACTTACTCTCGGAAGCCGTGGTTGGGGAACGAGGCATTGTTCTAGTCACATGGAATCTTTCATGTTTATACATCATCAAGATCTTGATTTGTCGGTATACAAGGTTTCTATTCTGTAAAAGATGTTAAGCCACAATTTGATTTCGGGGAAGGGAGGGATTGAATCTCCCAGATGTACAGGCCTAGGGTGGAACAAATATTTTATTGAGAAATGGGGATCTGGATCTGTTGGATGATTTTCTTCTCTTCTTATCTGAAATTAGAAAAAAAAATAACACGCCCAATAGGCGAGAAGTATAGTACCTGTTACAACCCACTTTCACCATAAAATTTACTGAAATACGAGCATAATGTGTAGGGTGAATATGATACTGTATTGTCTAAATATCCCCCATTGAACACGGCATGGTGTTATTTAGCACAATAAGGCAGTGGAAAGTTGAACGTTAAACGTGTACCGGTATATGTTGAATTTGTATTACCGACGACCCCCCCCCCCCTCCACCCCCACTCCACACATAATCACTCCTATCCTAAATACGCCCTCGACGGACATTGAGGTCAATGAAAGTTAGTCCTTTCAAATCTTAATTAAACCAAAATTTCTTACGGCGAAAGTTTGAATTGAAAAAAACATTGCACGTCAGAAGAGTCCTAAGCGACATAAAGACAGTTGAAGAATGCAATCACATGAAAAATTGAACGACTTTTCGAAACCCGACACGTGTAGCCATAACGACCTTTATCTTGGTTCGAATCTTCTACCTTGAAAGAGTCAAGAATTAAAAAAAACTAAGCTAGGCAAGTTATCGTCTTTAGAAATATGAAATATCGTTTAGAAATGTGGGTTTTGATCAGCAATGCATGGAATATTAACTTGGTAGGGATATGGTCGTATTTGATTATCGTAACGATCTGAACAAACCGGGCCCATTGTTCAACGGGGACTACATATCCTTCTTGCCAGTTTATCAACTCGCTACGATCTAAACTCATCCGACCTGATCGCTTTAATTATCCTGTATTTTACAGATTTTGCTACTTCGTCTAGGATTGGCGAAGTATTCCCGAATGGTGAAAACTGTTCCTTAAGTTCAATGCTTTGGAATTTAGGATTATGGAAATGAGTTTAGTGTTAGGCAAAAACATGCTTTTAGTCATACGTATCGATAAACCGAGTTCCCATGTAGGTCTACTTTATGCACTGCTTCTTAAAGATAAGTTCCCGTGAACTTAGACTATCCATGTTAAGAGATACCTCGACAGTTGGGAATTGAAAAGGAGTAGGCTTTTGCCGCTAATCTGACAAAGTGCTCTTTATAGCTTTAAAGGCATTACCGGAAATGACTAAAGGGGCCTAAAACATGATTATATTTGATGAAATTTTTAATTTTTTTTTTAAATACTATATAATACTATGATGGAATTAAACTGTTAATTGGAGTTGTTTCCCTTGCATCATCAATACTAATAACTATTATACTAAAAGATACACCTCTACAATGGCCACACGACTATGTGTCTTATTAAGTACCAATGCACAATTAAGTGGACTTAGATAATGAAGAACGAGGTCACCGGACTTATTCAAGGTCATCAGACTTATTCAAAGTCACCAGACTTATTGAATAGATTTTTCTAAAATTTTGAATTTATTACGTATTATCTGTTAGCGCATTTGGGAATTAACAGCAACTTCATTACTATTTAATTACGAGCACTCTATCTATTCAATAATGTCCACTTACATATACAATAAGTATATCAACTTTAGTAATTATCAACAAATACCTAGTTTTTGTTTTTTTGTAATTATCCCACAGTTTACTATAGTTTAGATTTATAAAGTTCATAGAATTTTTCCCTCTGTCTCAAGTTTAACCAAATAAGGATCAATTTAGTCCGTAGTGTTCAGCTATTTGACAACTTGGGAACGTTAATAGTCCGAAGAGTTCTAATTCTAACTGGAACTGTTTGTAGTGTGAGTTTTGCACAATATACATTACAGATTAGATTTGGGTTGTAGAATATTCTTGTTATCGACCTTAGTCTCCTGTTCGCTGAGTATTGCTAATACATTTGGTATAAGAGTTTGGAACAATTTCGATGCATTGGTTGGGTTTGTGTTTGATTCGAACTCCTAGCACCATATGCCACTATTTATCGTATAGAAGTTGTCGGACAACTCGCCCGAGTCGATATCTTTCGCTAGTTAATGGGCTTTAATTGAATTCTAGAAGGAAAAACACATCAATTAAATCGTTTATATTAATATTTATTTATTTTATTGACATTTTTACACCTTAATTGTTTTCTGGGGAATTTATTTAGCTTGTCGGTGAGAGCGATGGAAATGAAATGAAATAGACTTCGACTGTTCTGTAACATGAAATGAATTAGAATTTACGCTCTACTTTAACCTCCTTTTAAAAAGGTTAATGATTTCATGTACAGGCCTAGGGTCGAACAAATATTTTATTGAGAAATGGGGATCTGGATCTGTTGGATGGTTTTCTTCTGTTCCCTGGTCTTGAATGTTCTGTTACTGCTATAATGAAGTTACGTTAAAGTGTCAGATTCGCCAACCTTTTCCCGTTCCCCTGTTTTTGAGACTAAGGTTAGACTGTTCAAACAAATGGTGAATCCACCCCTTTTTATGTCCTACGGTTCGATACCCTATTGGACAAATGAAATGAAATGGAGTTTTATATTCTACTGTTCTGTATCTTATTGGACTAATGAAATGAAATGGAGTTTTATATTCTACTGTTCTGTATCTTATTGGATTAATGAAATGAAATAGAGTTTTATATTCTACTGTTCTGTATCTTATTGGACTAATGAAATGAAATAGAGTTTTAAATCCTACTGTTCTGTATCTTATTGGACTAATGAAATGAAATGGAGTTTTATATTCTACTGTTCTGTATCTTAATGGACTAATGAAATGAAATAGAGTTTTATATTCTACTGTTCTGTATCTTAATGGAATAATGAAATGAAATAGAGTTTTATATCCTACTGTTCTGTATCTTATTGGACTAATGAAATGAAATGGGGTTTTATATTCTACTCTTCGATACCTTATTGGAATAATGAAATGAAATAGAGTTTTATATCCTACTGTTCTGATCTTATTGAGTTAATGAAATTGGTTTTATATTCTACTGTTTTGTATCTTATTGGACTAATGGAATGAAATAGAGTTTTATATCCTACTGTTCTGTACCTTATTGAACTAATGAAATGAAATAGTGTTTTATATCCTAATGTTCTATATCTTACTAGACTAATGAAATGAAATGGAGTTTTATATCCTACTGTTCTGTACCTTATTGAACTAATGAAATGAAACAGAGTTTTTTTTATCTTACTGTTCTGTATCTTATTGAACTAATGAAATGAAATGGAGTTTTATATCCTACTGGTCTGTATATTACTGGACTAATGAAATGAAACGTAGTTCTATATCTTATTTGTCCAATTAATGGCAAATCATGGAAAGTGTAAAAAAAGGACATTTTACAAGTGTAGTTGTACAAATTGTATTCCAGTACTTTGTATCTTCATCCCATTAACCCTATACATCTTTATCCATTGCTCACACTATTAAACATGATAAATAGACACTGACAGACAAGGGGTTAAACTGAACAAAATAAAGAAATTGTGTACACCATTGACAACAAATTACAAATTTTAACACGTTAATTTCATATTTTTCTACGGGCTAAATCTTTTGAATGATGAAAAACCCTATGGATTTAAACTAAGTATAACGTATTGGTTTAAGGCGCGGTTCATACATTTTGAGGACCTACAACGCCTTGAAGCATTTTGATAATTATAAAAACGATTATGGTAGATGTTGACTAACGAATTCGTGGCTTTTCCACCAAAGTACCCCCTGATGTTTTTCTTATTATTTTCGATATTTTTTTGATTAAAAACTCAGAATGATTGGAATGTCAACACCAAATGAAGCTTTGTTCATTTTGTTTAGCCCAAAGTGGACTTTTTGTTTATGATTTTCTTTCTAATTCGTAGGAAAAGAAATGTGTTTAATAAGGTATAGAACTGTGGGATATAAAACTCCATTTCGTCCCATTATTCCAATAAGATATAGTATAGACTGTGTAAAACTCCATTTTATCCATTAGTTCAATAAGGTACAGAACAGTAGGATATAAAACTCCATTTCATTAGTCCAGTAAGATACAGAACAGTAGGATTTAAAACTCTATTTCAAAAAAATTTGGTTTTTTTTTAAAATTTTAAAATACAGAACAGTAGGATATTAAACTCTATTTCATTCCATTAGTCCAATAAGATACAGAACAGTAGGATATTAAACTCTATTTCATTCCATTAGTCCAATAAGATACAGAACAGTAGGATATTAAACTCTATTTCATTCCATTAGTCCAATAAGATACAGAACAGTAGGATATAAAACTCTATTTCATTTCATTAGTCCAATAAGATACAGAACAGTAGGATATAAAACTTAATTCCATTTCATTAGTTCAATAAGATACAGAACAGTAGGATATAAAACTATATTTCATTTCAATAGTCCAATAGGATACAAAAAAGGATATAAAACTTTCATTTCATTTTTCCGGTAAGATACAGAACAGTAGGATAAAATTCTATTTAATTTAATTCTTTCAATATTCTTACAAGTAAAATTCAGAAGCTTAAAAAGACAAGCAAACCTTCAATTTATTCTTTTGACATTTCCAATAAAAGCCCATCTGATTTAAATTATAAGTGTTGAAACCTTTCAGATAGGGATCTCAATTATTAATTTTATTACATCAATAACGAAATTTGGGATTGATCATTAGACAAAGCTAAAACATGGCTACGTCGATAGCGATGCAAATAATAAATAGCTTCACAAAAAATAATTCTATCACCTACCCACGAGATTTTAAAAGGCAGATATATTTTCCATCAAGGTGGTTATAAGAAAGCGCACCTGCTAAAACCCAGGTGTCAAGTTTCTCGTTCTAATATTGTATAACATGGCTTAAGGCAAGGTTCACTTTTTCCCCCCATCTATTCCTCGTTATGTGCTAATGTTTTTAACAACTCGGTTGACAGGTAGCCATTTAGTTCTCTTGTAAACCCTGACACTCTCGCTCTATCACATTAACTTAATTACAATGATCAGCTCACCTTTCCACGGCAATTTCAGACTAGGGCAGAGGAAAATTGTAGACCTTGTTTGAGAATAAACGAAAAATTAATCCCTCTAACGCAATTTTTGGCGAGGCCGCTGAAAAATTTCAAATCTGAAATTGAGTTACTTTCGAAATTGAAGCTTTTAACACCTTTCCACTGTGGACAAGGGCAAATTGCAGACTTGATTTGAGAAAACACGTAAAATTAATCCCTCTATGCTTGTTTGGGCTGTGCCTCGCCACTAGGAAAATTATCATTTTAAAGAAACCTTTAAGTTGAGTTTAGACATCCGCTATGCCTTTTATCACAATTTCGGATAAGCACCTTTCCATTGCGCTTGCAAGCTGGGACCGGGGAAAATTTTATACTTTTTTTTTAGAAAACACGCAAAGTTGCATTTCATCACCGCTACTTAAATTGATTCTGGGTTGACGTGCTTTGAAGGAAAGCACGGATAAATCAGGCAAAGACGTCCAGTACGGTGTAAGATGTGGGGATATCGATACAGCAGGAAGTGGAAACCAATCGCGTCTACATCGTGTCGGGACCCACACTTTCCATTTGTTACTAGACGTAAAACTCCATTTGTTATTGTGTCAATAATACGAGGGACCGTACCTTGTCTCAACCTGACCGCTTTTATTTCCAAACTTAAAACGAAATAACCTCATACACAAATTTATAAGAATAAACATTTCCAATATAATTATCATTTTTAAAGTGGAGTTTGATAACTCGTTACATAATTCGCCAATAGTATATCAGTTGTATTTCCTCGTTATCGCTTCAAACAAAGTTACAAACTTTTCTTTTGTGTAGTTTCGGTAACTGCGGGATGTATTTCAATAAACGAATGTGAACGATTTAGATGTTAAGTGGTCTTATTAAATTTGTGTTGTTAATCGACGATTGAAGTGATAATTTTGTATTAATTACAATTTCTTTTTGGGGACAAACAAAGAATTTTCATCGTTTACCTCGTTAGGCTTGTTGTCACTCGCGTAATTATACATTAACGACGTATTAATTGGTTGTATTGTGCATCTTGAATCCACGCCATCTTTGATTGCTCAGCGGAAGATAACTCCAGATTATTCATTGGCTCATCTCGGACATTTAGTTTAAAATAATGGATCGACCTTATCTTTGATTTCCATGAGGCAGATAACTCTAGAACCTTCCATGTCAAATTTTTTTTTTAAAAATTTCACCATATTTGTTTGTATAGCGATAGATAACTTCAGAAGACTACTTTTATTCTGGACTTGCATGCTTTCCAAGACAAAATGCCACATGACATTCAACTGTGAATATATCTAACGGAGCTCGAAGCTTTAAGCGGCGTTTTCCAACATTTATCAGATAATCTAACCAAACCAAACCAAACCAAACCTAACCAACAACTATTATTCGAATACCAATCAACAAGAACAACCATGATCAAAACGAGTCTGGAAGAATGAAGAAGATCGAGTAACTCACGCTTCACCATCCAGGGTCGAGTTTCGACGCCATGTCATTCGACTCGACCAATCTCAAGAATTATCAACAACCAATTCAACAGCTTGGAAACATCCAACTTGAACCAATCTAACTACCAAGTACATGTACTGTGTATACCAACAACTAGCTAGTTTGTTTTATCAGCATCTGCTGGAAGCGAACGTGAACTTGAACCAATCTAATACCAACACTACGTTTACCAACAACTACTAGTTTGTGATATCAGCATCCGCTGGAAGCGAACTTTAAACCCTTGTCATCTACCAACAACTACCTAGTTTGCGATATCAGTATCCGCTGGAAGAGAACTTTAAACCCTTTGTCATCTACCAACAACTACCTAGTTTGCGATATCAGTATCCGCTGGAAGAGAACATTAACCTGTCATCTACCAACAACTACCTAGTTTGCGATATCAGGATCCGCTGGAAGAGAACATTAACCTGTCATCTACCAACAACTACCTAGTTTGCGATATCAGTATCCGCTGGAAGAGAACATTAACCTGTCATCTACCAACAACTACCTAGTTTGCGATATCAGGTATCCGCTGGAAGCGAACATTAACCTGTCATCTACCATCAACTACCTAGTTTGCGATATCAGGATCCGCTGGAAGAGAACGTTAACTTATCATCTAATAACTAACTTGCTTTAATGGAAACTATTCTGAATGCTATCAGAAGTATATGGATTGTTAAAACCTAAAGGAATTTAGTAATACATTATTAATTGTTCATGACTAGCAGCATTAATGAGACCAGGGCTTCCAGACCTTTTAGAAATTGTTTAGCAAAGTTTCCCTTTAATGTGAGCAAATATTTATCAATTAATCTCTGCATTTGGCTCTCATTCGCTGATCAGGTCAAAATCTTAACACAAAGGATTTCTTACACAATTTATTAATCTAAATAATGCCTTTTTCTATCGTGCTTTTTTAAATTTTAAAAAAGGAATTATTTTATAAAGCTGATTAAATTGATTTTTTGAGAAGAACTTGAGTTCTGAATCTCTGGTGTCTTCGTGAGCCTTATTTGTAGTCTGCCACGATCCTCTCAAATTTATTTCACTTCATGTTTGACGATATCTATAAAATATGCGTATTAAAGACCAGCCAGTATCAGATGTAAAACTCCATTTCATTTCGTTAGCCATCAAGGTTCGAAACAGTAAGATATAAAAATCCATTTCATTTCATATGACCAATAAGGTTCAGAACAGTAGGATATAAAAATACATTTCATTTCATATGACCAATAAGGTTCAGAACAGTAGGATATAAAAATACATTTCATTTCATTAGTCCAATAAGATACAGAACAGTAGAATTTAAAACCACATTTCATTAGTCCAATAAGATACAGAACAGTAGGACATAAAACTCTATTTCATTTCATTAGCCCAATAAGATACAGAACAGTAGGACATAAAACTCTATTTCATTTCATTAGCCCAATAAGATACAGAACAGTAGGACATAAAACTCTATTTCATTTCATTAACCCAATGAGATACAGAACAGCAAAACACAACCTCAAATTTTACTCCATTACCCAATCATCCCATTTCATTTCCAGTGCTCTAGATTCCATAGAGCGGTCAGTAGATCCATTAGTCCTATTCATCTGATCCAAATCCCATATCTAGACTAATCCACAGAAACACAGATGTTTAGAAAACATTGGAAAATAATCCAGTCTTGGCTTATTATTCCATTGTCATAATAAGCAGATTAGCGCTTCTGCGTCATTCATCCTTTTTCGTGTGTTTCTTATTATCATATAGAATCCAATTTTGACCAAAAAAAAATTAAGAGCGTCCTCACGCTTGTTAATTATCCGATAATCACTTAAAATGTGACAGTTAAATTCCATAGTCGGCTTTGACCTCGACCTTGGAATTTTGAGATTTCGAGGATAGAACTCGATTAACCTCTGAAAACGTATTGGTAACCCGATTACGATTTTGATGTTATTTTATTGTTCCGTATTATATTCAATGACAGTGCATTTCTTCAACGATTTAAAATCGTGGCTTTAATTTTTCGGAGAGGCTGACATGACAAAAGAAAGTGTCTAGTCGGTTGGATAAGGTCATAATCCAAGGCCTCGTTCGCCACAGGCTATACAATTTAAAGATCCTTCGATACTTTGCAAATAGAAAAAAAAAATAATGCGGCTGTCCTGGCAAAACTTTTCTCATTGCACAATACATGGCGTTGTTGGAAAAAGCTTCAAGTCGTTTGGATGGGACAATTAACGGACCCATGTTCTACAGGTTGTGTGGGTTAAGGGGATGCTCCGTCTTTGCATTAACATAGAATTTAAATTCTCAAAATGGTTAATATGAGTATATATTCATCAATGAACTTACCTGGTGTCATAACAGAATCCCTTTAAATCTGGAAAACTCACAAAACTAAGTGATTTTTGAAAATAGCTTAATCAATTTAGTAAGCGAGTTTTAATAATCAAATGCATCTTTATTGATAATTACTTTGGATAGTTATTTATTTTTTTTATGTTATTTATTGTAGCAGGTATATTTACAGATGAATAGAGCTCTTATTGACCAAGTTTAAAATTTTCAAATTTTATGTTCATTCTAAGACCTATTATCCCTTTTATGATCCCTTGAAATCGAAAAAACATGGACTAATGCCATTTTGCAGAGAAGTTTCCCATATTGTACAATCTGTGGCATTGCTCGTCGTAAAGTCAATCAGGTACAGAATTGTACGACGTAAAGCTTCGTTTCATTTCATTTCAAAATCCGGCAATATTTTTACCTTTATATCCTTAATCACTGTTCAGAGAGGCAGACTTCCGTCACTCCGATACACTTATCAATCAAATCTATCAACCAGAATTGATTTGAAATTGATTTTAGTCTCCTAAATCAAAAGGTGAAACCATCCATTACATGTCACAACACGTGTTAGGTGGTCTTCTGTTCACCTGAATTCAAAATCGTGAAGTCAGGCTGCAATTATTTGGAGAATTAAGGTGATAAATATAACATGCGGTTTATTTTCGTATTCTTGGTTGTCGATACAGTTTAGAAGAACCGCATTCAAAAGGTGCTATACAAGTGGTAGCGCAAGCTCCCGAAAATAGGGGTCAAATGTGAGGTCAGATTGATTTAATGGGAGATAACTATAATAATAATAATAATATTAATAAACTCTTTATTTTACATGGGTCAGAATTAGGCCCAATACACAAGACAAGGACATGGTCCTGTCTCACATTCAGCCCATGGGGCAATACATTGGAAATACATTGATTTGGAATTCAAAATGCTGAAGAAGTGCCAGAGATACAAGCCTCTCATGGAATGTCTAGGGTGGGCACTCGTGACGGAATTAAACCAGATTAAAAAAAAAACTGAGCCAAAAGAAACTTTTAATTTAATTTCATTCAAATAGTGTTAATTTTGTGGTCAGTAAAAAATGCCACACCCCGTTATTCGTACAGGAGTCCTGACGTCATTAAACCTCTCAGAAAAAGAGAAAACATTAAATGAAAATAAATATAAATATTTATTGAAACACGTGTTAATTTTGTGGTCAGTGAAAAATGTCGTACCCTGTTGACGATGATGTTGACGGGATATAAATAAAGCTACAGTTTCAAAGGGCTGTGTAGGGAGATAGATCTTTACATAGGGTTTCTATACATGCCATTCAGGGCTTTTATTGAGGGAATTAGCATATCTTAAAGCCCCATAACGAGTTAATCTTGGCGGACAATAAGTAAAATAATTTCTTACAATTGTACTCATTTACCGCTAGCTAGTGATACTCGTCGTAAAGATTCTTTTGGTTGTATCCGATTCATTTTTAAAAGGTTGTCAAAAGAGGGGATCTAGAAATCCGAATCCTTTTCAGTTGTGTCGAATACGTCTGAGTTTCGATTCTTTGACATAATTTTCTTTTATTGGGTTATCAGAAATTTGCATCTGTTTAAGTTGCTATACAAAAAACTTACTAAACTGTTTTTGTTGTGTTCTGTTTCTGTAGAAGTAAGATTGGCCTTTTGATGGACAAACTCAAATTTCTTATTTCTCCTTAAGATTGCTTCATTGTATGACATTCGATTATTGTTTTATGGTGATCTTTTAATCGAATACAAAGTTTCTATACTAGATCATTTCCAACCAATGACACATACGTTAATGAAAGCCAGAATCGAACAAACAATCACAGACTGTGGTATGTTCTGCTGGTTAATACATGAGCTAATGTTTGGCAGTGGATCATACTATTTATTTTAATTCTCGTATGAATGTGTCCACTATAGTAAGTTGAAATAGCATTTATGAATTATAATATGAAAGTGTCACACCACACTGCGTCGATTTGTCAGTTAAAAGATACTTTTTCTTGTTTTCATTTATACAAATCATAAAAAGTCACGGTCCTAAGAGTTTGCCTTGGTTACAAGCCGTTATGGGAAAAAGGAATTTCGAACGTAGATCAAAACTATGAATGGTATACGTCAAATCATATCAATTATATTCACACAATACGATAAATAAGTAGGTGATAACGGTCCACTTTGCTGCACACCGGTGCTCAAAAGAGAACGATGACCGTTTCTGAGTCAAAAGTCAATGGATTTAAGTATAATCCGAGGAATTGGTGCATTGTTTGTGACCCTCTCGGCCATATTTGTGGTTATTTTGAATATAAAGTGTTCTATTAACACGAACATCTTGTGTTTTCTCTTTAAATTCTAAGGACACCTGTGTATATTTTCATTAGTAACGGTTCAAGTTACAAAAACTATGCTTGACCATCTTAAATTTTATATTCATCAACACATTTGGTGCGTTCACATATACTTATCCCATCCCCTGTTATTCAGTTGCGCTAATCGGGCATAGACTTTGATCGTAGCGACGGGGTAGGGCAATTTCAATCTCAATATTTTTGCTTGAATTATTTTCATGATGGGATGAGCTTATATCTTTCTCAGTCTTGTTGTTTTTGTTTTAAATGCCTGAAGGTGGGGTAATACACTATTAAGGAATGGGACTGGTTAAAAATGAATCGAGGGTTTAACGGAGCTTGTGTACATTTAGGAGAATTGATTCTATCTAGAATGATTTAGACTGACTCGCGCTAGAATTGCCCACTTTTCCACCATCTCTTGCCCCTTCCTACTTGGGAATCATCGCATTCTGTTCATTTACATTCATCCACAGCACGACGTTTGTTTTCGATTTTTGCTTTTTCTGAGAGTACATAAGCAACGAAATGTGACCATCGTGTCTCTAACCGTTTATCTTACAATTTCAGCCTTTTGGGTAAAAAAAGAACGCATTTGGTGGTTTCGTTTTCGTTCATGTCCTTCTTCAGGTTTGCTCGTTTCGTTTTGAAGATGCCTCTCTTTAGGTTGTGTGAATTGGCACTTCTTTTTTTCCCATCTCTGAGGACACATCGACGTGCTACCTGAGACAAACGAGGTCCCAGCATGTGGTCAACCCGTTACGCTCTAAAACATTCTTTCTCGAGAGAAGTTTTCCTTGCCATTGTTCGCTTAATGTTACACCTGAACGGCTTTGAATGGACGATCGAGATATACCTATTGAGACCGAACAAAGAAGCTCGGATTAGTTATGATGCTTGCTTGTTGTTGGTCGGTCCCTAATAACATTTCAAGGGGGGTCATGTCGTGCGTATCAGGGGGGAGCTCTCTACCGTAGAAAATTGTATGCACGTGTTAATCTGTATTTGATGATTAATTCTCAATTTTGATTTTATAGTTTTTAATTGAAGGACAGAAAAAAAAATATCTTCTAAACCGGAAGTTGCTTTCAACCACTTCCCTCTAGCACTAAAATCACCGTACAACACTCTGAAAAAGTTATGTTCTTGTTACGTGCAGACATAAGGGAGTCAACATATTATTTCATTCGGTTCTAATTAGATTTATATGATGTTTTCTCTCCATTGTACACTTTTATGGCTACAACAGACTTAAAGATTAATGTAACCTGCAGATAAAAAGAGTACAACTCCATTTTATTTCTTTCGCTATTAAGTACTAATTAAACTTATAATTTTTCACTCCATTGTACACATCTATTAGTTGATGTCCGATCTTTAGCCAAATCTGAGTTTTTGTATTCCTCAATTTTTATGAATTTGAGACACTTTTATATGCTGTTGGTATGTGTTTTGGATAAAATATCCTTTAGGAATTGTTTTGGGAGCGGAGATAAAGTTTTTAATATTTAACTTAAGATATTGTTTGGGCCAAAGAGGGAACTATCTGAAAAAGGAAGTCCAAAGTGGTTTGACGTTTAATACAAATTTAAAGTCCATTTAATTGTACTGGCAATGAACTCAAATTTCATTGGTTTTTTATGTGGGGTGGGGATTTTTATGTCACCCTACTGCGATTTAAAAAAAAATGCACCGAAACATACACCAAAAACTGATTTGTACCCTTAACCAAACATAATATAGGACATTGTTTTTGTTTTTCCGAACTTTGAAGTTCGTTTCATTCAAATATAGTAGCTACCCAGGTCGTATTTAAACCACATTTATACGTATGACGTCAAACGATTCAAAAAATCAACAATACAAATAAGTGGAAAAAACTGTTTTATTTCCGTAATTATGATTTTTTATTTTAGAAAAAAAGTAATTTCCCATCCCGCAGCTGGACTTGCTTATATTAAATTTTGTGGTTTATATTTTTTATTTATTTATTTTAATTTTAATTTTTTTGTGTGTGAGTTTTTAATAACAAACGGTCAAGGAAAAGGAATAACTGGTAGAATGTATTTTAATATTTATTTCCGTTATTACCTTTTGCATCCTCGTCCAAAACGTAATTCATAATTGTATTCAGTAACAGTACAATGGTATTTATCTTTGTGGCCAGATTATGTGTACATCATGGCTTTCTGCGATTGGGTATACCCATTGATATCTTAAAGGTATATCTACTAAATTAATAAACACGTGAATGGGTAAAATACACATTTGACATGGTCATTCATTCATTCATTCATTCATTCATTCATTCATTCTACTGTTATACTAATTAAAATTTAATCTATATGAATGGTGTAAGTAATATGATAGGCGACACCTAGCGGCAAGTTTCTCGTTCATCAAGGGGCCTTAATCCCAAATTACACCTTTTCTAACCTCCCCGTTTCTTTGTCTCGAGTTTATCAACTGTTCAGATCGAGGGCTCAATTTCTTTTGAATTGTGTAACTTGTAGATTTTAGTTTGAAGTAATCACATCCTTTGGTCGAATTAGAATTAAAAACACCTACCAACCCCTTTGTTTTGGGACAGTCAAAAGGATGGGGGACAATAGCAGGTGCCCGGGGCTATGGCTGCTGACCTGTACAGTGTGACCCTTAAGACGTAATTAACACCGCCTTGTTATGGAATTTCTCGACTGGAGCGATTTCAGTGTCTTCTCATTATGGACCATTATTGCGTCCATTGACGAATGTGAAAAGAACTCAGTAGGTCAGCGGTAAGCTTACACAATGGCTTGTAAGTGACCCTCGATGATGATCTTTTGATTTCATCCAGTTTTTGTTTTGTCCTTTGGTAGAATTGTAGGACATACAATTTCTCTTAGTTTCCTATGTCTCTACTTACTTGTTTATATTATGATAAGCACGACTGATAATGTAAGCACAAAACTCTATTTAACATTTGTTGTTGTGTATATCCCTTCGATGTATATTTGTATAATATGCATTTAAATGTATATTATTGAAGGGGGTACTAATACACAACTGAATTTCGTTTGATTTCAAGCTTACCGTCAACAGACGTAAAACTCCTTTTAAAACTTGTTATGTACTTCCCTTTGATGTATATTTGTATGTGAGTACCGTATTTAAATGTGTACTTATTGAAGGGCGAAAAGCACAAAATTTCGTTTGATTTCAAACTTAACGTTCAAAAGACGTACAACTCCTTTAAACTTGATTGGTTATACGTAGATATTTCGAAGCTACCACTGTGCATTATTTGTTTTGTAAATATTTCCAGAAGTTAGAATATCTTAAGAAATTGATGTATTCTAGTGTTAATATCCATAGTCTCTACTTGTAACCTAAGCCAGTGCTTCTATAACAGGATATCTCTTATAACACCTAATACTTGACCTAGGCCAGTGCTTCTATAACAAAATGTCTCTTATAACACCTTGTACTAAGACAATTACAACAGAAAGGGCTGCGAAATTACTCAGTGTACTTTCAAAATTCGAAAACAATTACCTCAATTCCATTATTGCATTCATCTGGGGGCAATGAAACGTAAATATGAAGAAACATTGGATAATATTGTTAAAATTTTTTTAACAATTTTCAAAAACGCATGTCGCTAAAATGTCTTTTAATGAATACATGTCTAAATTTTATACGACCTACTTGATGGTCGGTCTTGAAAGCCGGCAGTTCTAATTTCCACTTACTGCGATAAAATGCATAGAAGCGGAAAAATTAACCAAGTTTTGAATATTTGATGGGGAAATTAATGCGGGAAGCGTAAAAATAAGATAACATTTCTTCCTTCATATTGAAGAGCTTTAAAATTTAATCACGTGTCAAGTCAACGAATTCCTCCGTTTACTTCTGACATATCTGGATGGCACGAGACACGCGCGACTGGTCGCGAACAAAGGCGCGTTCAGGTAACTTTTGAAATATTTAACTACCTATAATGAGAATTGGATGCCCTCGTAAATCTTCCTTCCCATCATGCAAGTGTGTAATCGCTAATCTTCGGTAAACTCCGTAGGGAGCCGTGTTATATGATAAAAGTCTCGCGAGACCCCCGACCAATTGATGATTATAAATAGGGGGAAATGGGTTATTATGTCCCATAAACAAGGGATGCGAATTTCCCGGAGCAGAACCAAGTACAGCCCTTTAACACGACATGTTTTTTTCAAACTTGCTTGGAAATGAGATGCCCTTGCAGTGAATAATTTAAATATGTGATTGACCAAATCGCTGAGTTGCGAATAATGACATACGAATGCAACTTACAATTCACTTCCATGATAGTTACGTTCGAAACTCATAACCGCTGTTCTTGTTCGCAACAAACGCAACTGGCGATCGCTATGATCTGCAAAAAATTTTGTAATAAATTTTCTTCAAGATTTTGAGTAGTGGGGATATTTGGCTAAAAAGGTGATATCGCTTTATGAACTGTTTCTATTTAGACGACCGTCACCATACACCCTCAAACCTTAAGAAGTCCAGCGTCTTTGACTATAATAATATTCAAAGTTCTTTATAATTATTTGTTTCTACGCTTGTAGAATTTTCATCTCTATTTTCTTCAACATATTTGACCACGAATATTATTTTGGATACTACAAAAAAAATCAAGCTATTAAAGTAGCTAAATACCTTTATGACGTTTTTAACAGACCATATGCCTTTAAAGGGATAATGCGTCTTAGAATGAACATGAAATTTGAAAATTTTAAATTGATTTGATTTAAACAATATTTTATTTTCAACTGTACACAATAATTACATTACATAAGTGTGGTTTCGGAAACAAGCTAAAGCTTATGTTAATCCGTTACCAAAATCAATTCATCTTGATATATAAATGAACAATAAGGTATAATATACATAAAAAAAGTAGTATAATACACTTTGAATATTAATATGATAAGATATTTACAAAAATACCAAGAATAATGATGTATATTATATAAAAAAGTATTGGAATAGAAAGTGCAAAATTTTAAATTCGGCCAATGAGAGCTCTATTCATCAGTAAATATACCTGCTGCCATAAATGACATGAAAAAATAAATAAATTTCCCAAAAAATAGGTAATTATCCATAAAGATGAATGTGAGTATAGAAAAATGCTTAATAAGCGTTTTCAAAAATGACTTAGTTGTGTGAGTTTTCCAGATTTTAAGGGATTCTGTTTCTTTATGACACCAGGTAAGTTGACTGATAAATATATACTCATATTGACAATCCTGAGAACTAAAGTTTTATGTTCATGCTAAGACACAGTATCACTTTAACGTAGACGCCCCACGTCATTGATTTAAGCCAAATTAAATTCCAGATTTGTCAATATTTTGAGTTAATATTTAAATTGAATCAATACCACGGCAACAAATGTTACCAGAAAATTAACTCAAATATTGAAATCTGGTTGAAACAGCTCGGTCGTCTTGTCATCAACCAAGCTCATTATGTCCAAATATTTCTGGAGTGTCTTATACAATGTTTACGTGTATGAATGAATGAAGGTAAGAGTGGATAGATGAATAAATGAATTTGCCGAATGAATAAATGAATGAATAGAGGTAAAAAGGCACAAGTACATGTATGAATGAATGAATTTTTGCAGGAATGAATTGGCGAAAGAATGAATGAATAAATAAATGAATACATAAATGAAAGATGAAAAGACATGAGTACATGTATGAATGAATGAATGGGCGAAGGAATGAATGAAATCGGTGGATTAAAGAATAAACGAAGAAAGGAATGAATGAATTAATGCATCATTTGTTGTAAAATTAAAATACAGAGGAGTTTTACGTCTTTAAAAGTAAATAATTCAAGTTCTCTTCCATCAAATTTTTCAAGAACTCCAGTCTACTTCAGACGCCATTGACCTGCTTGAAGAATTTCAAAATCAAAGAATAAAATACAAGTTTAACCCAGACCGACTTGACCCATTTCTACAACAACAAAAAAATATCTGAAAAATCTTGTTATATTCATATAGAGTATTGATTTCAGGACGGTACATATCTCAAGTGTAAAAATACTAATTGGATTCATGAAATATATTAAATAATGTAAAGAATAAGGTTTCAATGTTTCAACCTCATTTCATTGGTGAAAGAATGGAGGAATTTCGAATTAAAACAAATTAGTCGAAGGAAATTTTTGTAGACTAGAAACTCAGAGATAAGGTCTTAAATGAAACAAAAGAAATATAATTAAAAAAATGGAATAAATGGATGAATGAATAAATAAAATAAAATAAATTAATAAAATAAAATAAAATAAATTAAAATTAATAAATTATTAAATTAATTAATTAAATAAATTAAAAAAAATAATTGAATAATAAATAAAATAAATAAATAAACAAATAATTAGATAAATCAATGAAATAATATTTGAATAATACATTAAATAATTTTATGATGTTCTCCCTTTGCAAAAAATTATCTTTTAAAAAAAGGTGATTTCTAATATTGATATATTTTGACTTACTATAGTTAATATTTTCTAATTGATATACAGTTTGGTACCAATAACAACATTCAGATTCCTGGTTCAAATTAAAGATAGTCTTACCACAAAATTTTAATTTTTCATTGAGAAATAACACATTTTAATTCAAGATATTTTGGATAAAAACATGGCTATAATTTTATCAGTTTGTAAAAAGAAGATTTTGAAACGACAATATTATAGAAGAAGCAAACGTTTAACAAAATTAGTTCAAATATATTTACCTTCTCGAGCAATTGTTAATCATCGTTTATTTAAAAAGGTGCAGAAATATGAGCCGTATTTTTTTCATTCGTTCTTTGTTTTTTTGTCCATTTGACCCAAATAATACCATAACAATTTATCAAATTACGGACTATTCAATATCTTACAAAGATCCATAGAATTTTCTATAAAGCCGTTTGACACATTTAATATTTTCTTCTGTAGCTTTGATTTTACGGCCATGTGCAAATTCAATACCTTACATTGTAGAAGGGTGGGTATGATATGCCATATGTCCGCTGTTCTTTGTAGGTGATATCAGCTCAGAAGACTGTGAGTTACAAGAACGGTTTGGTAGTTCTGTCGGCGGCTAAGCGAGAGCTGTAGTAAAATTCATGTTAAGTTAAAGGGACCCTCGAAAACTGTAATGTTAACAAACATTTTGCGGCTCCTCCCAAAGTGCTGTCATGGTTGACTTTCAATCCCGTCCACCTTTTTATTTAAACAAAATTAGGCTTAATAATTAAAAGGATTTTTGAATTTGAATTGGATTTCAACTTTTACGTTTTCGTTATATTTAAGCATTTAGGATACATTCGGAATAATATACCAACCCGTGATTTATAAATCGAAGGATAAAAAGAGTTGGTATGGTAGATTTTATACATAATATTACAAAATTTTAAATAAAGTACTCCAGTTTTCGTTATATTTTGGTCACTTTGGGTTCATTCGGCACAGTACACCCTCCCTTGATTAAATGTTGTGGATATAAAAGAAAGGCATTGTGGAAGGATGAATGCCAAAGAAAAATAGAATGGTGGATGAATTGAATTGTTTATTGGTTTTAAACACTTCCAACAATAGAGAGAGGGCGATCACTGAGCTTTATTACGAATGAATGAATGAATAAATGAATGAATGAATGAATGGATGAATGCTTGAGGTTAAATTTCCAAATTAAATGAATATATATCGAAAGCAAAAGGAATAATATTTGAACAAATAACAATAAAGGAATAAATGGAATAACTGTTAAAAAATGAAAGTAAAATGAATAAAGACAAGAATAAATAATTTAAAAGTAGAGTGAATAAATTAAAAGTAGAGTGAATAAAATTTAAGGGTGGCAGGAATAAACTATAAGCTTGAATAAAGGGAATGAATAAATTGAATCTTAAAATGAATTAAGTAAAAGTAGAATGATATAAATAAAAGCAGAATGAATAAAATAGAACAAAAGAAATGAAATATAAATAGAAAAGATGTAAAAGAATATAATGATAGATGAAAGGAGAATGAATAAAATAAACTGAGAATGAATGATATAAACGGAGAATGCAGAATGAATGATATAAACGGAGAATGAATAGAATAAACGGAGAATGGAGAATGAATAAAATAAACTGAGAATGAATGATATAAACGGAGAATGCAGAATGAATGATATAAACGGAGAATGAATAGAATAAACGGAGAATGGAGAATGAATGATATAAACGGAAAACGGAGAATGAATAAAATAAAATGGGAATGAATAGAATAAACGGAGAATGGAGAATGAATAATATAAAGCGAATGGAGAATGAAAAGAAAGGGGAAAAGAATGAATAATAAAAAGGAGAATGAATAAAATAAAAGGAGATTGAATAAAATAAACGGAGAATTGGAGAATAAATAAAATAAAAGGAGAATGGGGGATGAATAGAATTAACGGAGAATGGAAATGAATAAGGAATAATGAATAGAATAGGGAATGGATAAATAAACGGCGAATGGATAAAATAAAAGAATGGTTAGAATAAAAGAAGAATGATTAGAATATACGGAGAATGGAAAATGAATAAAATAAACGGAGAATGAATAAAATTAGGGAAGACTGAATAAAATAAAGGAATACTGGATAGAAAAAAAAATGAGAATGAATAGAATAAACGGAGAATGGAGATAGAAGAAACGGAGAATGGAAAATGAATAAAATAATAGAAGAATGAATAAAATAAAAGAATGGTTAGAATAAAATCTAATGACGGTCTGAACGATGTCTCTAGAGAAATGAGATATGAGGGAAAATTAATAAATAAATTTCTACTAATCCGAGATTTTAAATATAATCTTATAGTTTATCACTTTGTCACTATTTCATTTCGTTAATCCCTTTTCTTTCCTGGGACGCTTAATCCGATTAACTTATAGCCGTATTGTTTTCAGGAACTCCGCCCATGGAACCTACTATCCTGAAAGTTAAAGTTACCCTAGTCTCTGTAGATTTATTCTGTATGATTTAAAGGTTGACAGTAGAGAGTGTGGGAGTTAAGGACACCCATTTTTAGTCTCTGATTCAGCTCTTATGAAACAATCATTCATTCATTTATTTATCTATTCCTGTATTAATTCATTAATTAATTCATGCATTCATTCATTCATTCATTCATTCATTCATTCATTCATCTCTTCATGCATTCATTTATTTATCTATTCCTGTATTAATTCATTAATTAATTCATTCATTCATTCATCTATTCATTCATTCATTTATTCGAAAAAAATATTCATAAAAAATAGGACTCGGCATAACTTATAGCTTGAACCCTTTAATACCCGATATGATATTACAAACTCACATTCATCAATCTCGCTTAAAATGTGATTTGAAATCCGAGCCCCTCCCCACCCCCCGGGGACCGAGGTGGAGCAATATGATAAGTATCAACTTAGATCATATTAACCCCTCGCCTCTATAATAACACCAAGATTGATAGGGTTAATAAATCTATAAATTTGATATCACAATCCATTTTTTTTTTTACAAAATTTGGCTATGAAATTCAAAAATGATATGACTTCGATGCTAATTCGAAAAAAATTGTCGCAATCGATCCGACTTTAAAAACTAGAATGGCATATTTTTGAAAGAATAGTGTGTTAATTGTTAATTTCGCGCTCTGGTCTGGCCATGGTCTATGCCCCGAAGAACCCCCATCTATTCTAAACCCCCCCTTATCCCATATACCCATCTTTATACCCCCCTCCATTTCTCCCTAACCTTAATCTTAACCCTAGTCCGTCCATATTCCATCAAAACTCAATAATATAAGCAATCTAATTCAATGATTGCTCCCCATCATACCATCTACAATTAACCCTCAAAACGGCCCCCTCCACCTATCCCTTTTGTAACAATCCCTAACTTTATATTAACCCTAACCCTAGCCCGTCCATATTCCATCAAAACCAATAATATAAGCAATCTAACCGTATGATTGCTCCCCAATATACCATCTATAATTAAACAGAGAATACCAGCGACCATTATTGTGTCAACTGTCAACATTGTATTGTGACACGACAGATCACGTGACCTACTCTATAATTACAGGTATTTATGGAGGTAAACTGTTTACTAACAGTTTTATTGAACTATTTTCTATACGCATATTTAGATTGATATGATGTAACTGCCCTATAATGACTGTAATTTTTTCTACTTTCGATTTTTTGAACTGACGAAATGGAGTTTTATGTTCAAATATATGCTAAGGAACAGGTTACCCTGACAAATTAAGCTCTAACAGTTTCTCGGATTTAATATCGGCACCTCAGCTGAAATCCCATCCGTATATCACATCAAAGAACAAATTGATTGTTGCTATATTTTTATTTTCAAATGCCTTTGTGTTTTGAGGTATAAAGCTAGACATTTTGAATTCCATAAGCATTAGGACTGCCTAGTATGAGAGGAATGTTTTGGCCTTGAATAGTTCCTTATATAGTATATACATGTATAATTGAGTTTTACGTCGAATTTTTCTGTTTCTTATTGACTAATGGTATAAAATATGTATAGGACTTACGTAAAGCAATATGCTATCAGGTATTCCCTACACACTACTTGTCTCGGCGTAAATGAAAAAAAAAAATTCTTTTAGACATACGTTTGTACAAAAAATTCCCAACTTTCCTACTTTGTTTAACTTATGATGTTCTGTATTTCATGCACGCGTAAACACACGTGCATGTAGCGAACGACTAGGAATTTATATTAACTAAAATGCTACACAGCAGGTAGCCTAATGGAATAATGGCGACTCAATTAAAACATATTCTGTTAATGACAGTTTTAAGATCGATTGACAATAAGAAGCCGAATAAGGTGGACGTGAATCCCACTTTATTTGGCTACCGTACAATTTATTTAAATTGAAACTTAATAAGGCTTACTAAGGAAACGAAACAAAGATTATTCAAATTTTGGGTGTTTTGGAATTGGCGAGTTTCTAATCTTTTGGATGTAACAATGCATTGAAGCCAAATGTGATACAAACTGCAAATTTGAAGATGCCTGAATAGTAGGCTGATGACACTTTCCTTGCAACCTGTATACTGGATGGTGTTTCTCATCTTAGAAAGCACAACTGTAGCAAAGATGTAGAACGTAAAACTCCACTTCTTTTAAGTCTCTGACACACAATCGATAAAAATGTTATTGTTGTTAACACAAACCAAACTTTGAGAATAAAATCAACATAAAGAAAATAGTTAAAGTAGATGAGAATTGAAAATCAATGCGAATATCTTTTTGACCTCCAATAGAGAAGAATTCACTTCCGGTTTACCTCGAGGAGCTTCCAAAGAGCATTGATTTGGTCATTGTTGGAAACCCAAACACCGGATGTTGTAACCTTGGACTCTTGGGGGACAGAATGAGGAGTATTCTCTCTTGTTCGGAATCCAGGTCTGTAAAAATTCAATATTCGAATAATAAAACGAAATTTGAAATCGATTTGAACACCAAAATCATCTTAATTGAGTTTTGTATAATTTTCTTTCTAACAACTTATATGAAATGTTCCTTCATTGTCCCTTCCACCAGGGTGTAATACTCCATTTTATTTAACTATTATTAATATGCTTTGGAGTTACCAACTGTACCAGTTCTTCCGCAACCTGGTTACCTATATAGGACATGAGAGAGGCAGTTGTGATCATGGATGGAATATCTACAACACGGAACGAAAATATGTCATTCTCGCTTCATTTCGTCTTTAAATTAATTATGAATTCAAAGAACTACCCATGCATCTTTGAGATAGATAATTTTTTCAAGCATATTAAATTACTATCTAGCTGTTCGTTCCGCTCACTGGACGCCTTAATCCGCCCAGCGTTAGTCGCTAAGAGGCTGCGATCAAATTTCAGAAAACATTTAATCATAAATAATATGAAACGACATAACCTTGGTATATGAAATTTTAATGGTCGGGTTTTTTATCTCAAACACAATCACAACTTCAAAGTTTTTATAGTTAAGATTCAATATGAAAGATAAGGCGGTAAGAAAGGAAGCGGCATTGTGACAATTTTCGCCATTTCCCATTGGAATGATGATCAAGATGGCGGAATTACAAAAAGCCTTGACGACAGAATTCCCGTCTTTTGTGGCACTACATTAAGCAAACATATTTAGGTCAAATGACAATCGTATTAACATAAAATTCGACTGTATTGCACTTGCTCATGTACATTGGGCCATATTATTTTGAGTCCAGAAGAATTTCATTTGAATGATTTACACCACCCTTGTAAAAATAAAGATGACTTCCCATAGGAATATGTACCACGCCTGTTCGTATCTTTGGCACTACTTTGTATTTACTCCGTGCGAGTCAACCGACGCAGTAATTTAGTTCATTCCTTGTCAATGTACAGTAGGATATTAATGTTTTGGAATCCAATCACGTATCACAATTGCCAATAATGATCTCAAAGGGGCGTGGTTTATCTGACATATATATTTTACAATACGTCTTTATTTTCGTATTAACGGATTAAAATTCAGGTCACTAATGACCTTAATAGGAAATATCTTTACACTATACTGACACCTGGCGGTTATTTATTCAATAACGACAAACACAAATAGGTTTATTGGTCGTAAACTAGTTTGATAACGGCAGGCGGTTGTCGTAAAATATCCAAGATGGCTGCTATGATGACGGTGAAATTTGACACCAAGCGTGATTTACATGACGATGATATAATCATGAATTTCGAACATTGTTACACACAGTGATACCTTAATACACCTTGTCTCATCATTATACTTTATGGTAATGACTTAATGATTTGGTACAAGGTCCCCGCTGTGGACTCGCGTCTTCTGGTTTCAGAACTCAGGTGGCCTTGCTAAGCCTCCGGTGGCCACACGCTGTCCACGGACAGTGTTTTTTTGTGATGAATTACTTATTTATTGGCATCTTCGTCACCAAACGGTGTCCCTGGTCTGTTTTTTGATCAGGAAAAATGAGTGGGGATCTTTTTATATTTTCGACTCCGTTATTGATATTTGACCTTTCTAAAGCGCACCCCCCCTCTCTCCAACATTCGCACTTGCTGTCCATGGACAGTACTTTTGATTGACAGTTTATTATAAGTTTTTATGCCTTAATCGAGTTAGCTGTGCAAACAGAAGTTGAATTTGGTGGAGTTTTACGTCTCTGGGCGTTTTATTTATGAGGTAACCGTTATTTTCGGATTTAATTTTGTACGTTTATATCCAACGGGCTTATTTACAGGCGTTTTCTTTCTACATTAGTCAAATAAGGTGTAGTACGTATTGGACATCTCAATTCACTAAGTTGTTGTTATTTTTGCAAGTACGTTTATTGTTTCAATGCGTAGAAGTAACACGCAATCCCATTGAAGCTCAAGACTTAAAAAAAACTGCTGTAATATGAGCTTGACGTTGATTAGATAAGGCTCGAATTTGATATTTTAATATGATCTTTACAGTTTTTATTGCCCTCGTATACTATTACTGAATAATATCATAATTAAAATGACTTAGAAACCCCAGCATATTCAATTTGAAGGCAATCTCATTTAAATTTAACAACATCGTTTCTTTTTGTTTATTGTACTTATCGTCTAAAGTGGAATCTCTACTGTGCATATAACGTTATTAATAATTCAATCAAAGCGCGTCACACAGAACCGTTTCTTGACAACCCAACGAATTAAGGAATGGCGCAACCCATAAAGGGTGTCATTGTCTCTTCTTTAAAGTTTGCTATCGGACAATTCACTACGTTAACCCATTCTGTGTCACACGCTGTGATTGGTTAATTTACAACGTCATAAGCACATGACTGTGGTAAAGACCTTGTTAGATTCAAATGGAGACAACGAGATCGTTATTGTTATTAAGAAACAGCTCCTACGTAAAGGTCTGGTATACATGGCACCCATCTGCATAAGTGCTTCTCCTCTCTGCTTATTTCTAACATTCTAAAGACAAAAGGGTCACCAAGGGCAGTTGACCTCTATAATAATAAAACGGGGATTATGTTTCCTCGAGGAATAATATCTAGATAAATAGGTTAATAATAGGTAATAAAGATAATCTAACAATAATATCAACTAGAGTCGTAATATCATCTCTCTTTATTCCTGTCCTGAGATTATTCTCGTGTTCTTTGTCCCGTCATTCCAGAGATCTCAAGAGGAAAAATAACTTCAGTTCACGAGGAACCTTTCGAGCAGTTGGTCCTTGATAATGTCTCTTTGCTATGATTTTCCTGTACCCAATTACAGCTGGGTTGACTGGAATAATGTGGAAAGATTTCACACGTCGACTGCAATTAGAACTTACGAGCATCATTTGTCTAGTCGTTCGTATGGGACAATAAACCAAGGCTCCGTGTGGTCCAGAGTGTTCACATTAAAGATCCCTCGACAGTTGGTAATTGCAAAAGGAGTAATACTGGAAAAAATTCCCTCAATTGCACTGAACATGGCGTTGTCCATCTTCATTAGCCCATAAGGTGTAGAAGAGTAGGACGTAAAACTCCTTTTATTTCAGTTCATTATTGCTCGCCCTATCCATGCAAATAATTCCGATGCTATAAACGAGTCCGTCCTTAAAAGGTGTCAGCAGCAGAATGGCACTAAGCACATTGTTGATATGCCCATTTTCTTTTATAGGTCAGTTCATTCTGACCCAAGATAATTTGTTAATGTTATTGTTATTGTTGTTCTTGTTCTTTTGTTATATAGATATCTATATCACTATTATTCCTATTATTGACTCTTACCCATTGTTAAATAGAATTCATTCATGAAAATAAATATAGTTCATTGTAACCATATAGTAATACATTTTAATAATAGATGTGATACAAGAATATTGGCTATTGCAGTCAAGGTATAAGCATGCAGTTTGTAATAGCTTGACATTGTGAAGATGTAATACAGTAATAGTGCCTATTGTAGTCAAGGTATAAGTACGGAGGTTGTAGTAGCTAGACATTGTGAAGATGTGATACAAGTATAGTGCCTATTGTAGTCAAGGTATAAGTACGGAGTTTGTAATAGCTAGACATTGTGAAGATGTGATACAAGTATGGTGCCTATTGTAGTCAAGGTATAAGTACGGAGTTTGTAATAGCTTGAAATTGTGAAGATGCGATACAAGTATAGTGCCTGTGGTAGTCAAACTATAAGTACGGAGGTTGTAATAGCTTGACATTGTGAAGATGTGATACAAGAATGGTGGCTATTGTAGTCAAGGTATAAGACGTAGTTCGTAATAGCTTGACATTGGGACGATCAACCTTTGGGACGATTAAAGTTGTTCGCAAGCCACATGTTTTGGTCTCGACCATGATATTTTAATATGGTCGGAAATATACGACACTCAGTCCCGAGCTCTGCTCGACATCCAAAATTTTTTTGTTTTTTTGTTCAGGCATTCATTTCAGTTTACGCTTCTTTTCTACACACGACTGAACTTATTGTTAATCCCTCTTGCACAAGGAAAACTATAATGATAAACTTAAGTTTATTTTGAATAATTTAGCACATATTATATATTATATTATATATTATATTATACACATAATTAAATTACGTCATGTATCTTTGTTTATAACGTCATCTTTTCTTGTGCACAAGCGTTCTTATCACGTGATTAATTATTCAAGATGACGTTACGCATGACAACGTTCTAACAAAGACGAGATTGTAAAGTTATATACTGTTTTAATATACCTTTGGTCTTAAGTCTTATTTCAAGATATCATGTTTATCATCTCAGCAACGTGATATGAACCTTGATTAAGGATTGAGAAGTTCATAATGCCGTGTCTATCTCAATCCGCGATCAAAACTGGAGTTTTTCAGTATTGAGATATATCCAGGATAACAGTTTGTCGACTCGGGTTAAATGATGGGTGTTGTTATCAAATTCCGTCAGCTTCTTCACGTGTTTTATGAATTAAAGTGCCCCGAAAATATCCCCAATAATTACAACCCATTATCCAGTTGGTCATACGATCTATCGCTCCCATTATATTTTAATGCCCTACAAAATTATGGATTAAATTTGTTTTATGGTAATTTAGAAATCGGCAAATTGTTATGTGTTTTGAGTAAAAAAACCATGATAAGCCTTGAATTAAGAGGTCGAAAAGTTATTTACGTATGTTTTATGGTGTTTTCTTTACAGTCCGCTTTATACTTGTAATATTTGCTACTAAATGAAAAATACTTTTCTTTAATGAATATCTACCTAATGTTAGTATTAGTGCTCCCTCTGCAGTCCGTGTCTTAGATTGTTACACAAATACAAAAAACAGTTTTACAGGAATAAGTTTTACGTCGAAATATTTTCGTAAGAAATATATGACCGCAGTCGCACGTCGTATTATATCCATAACCGTTCACCACCTGCATTATTAACAATCGACAATTTCTGAGCTAATATTCAATGTTTTTTTGCATCATTTTATTACGTCAGTGTTATTGTAAACCGTAGACGAAGACGGAAAGCGTATCAATTTACATTATCTTTTTGCGTCAATGTCACGAAAACGGAAGAACGTTTCAATTTCTTACCACGATCGTTCATGGTAAAGTTTCATGCAGATATTAATTCTTCAAGGATCTCAAGTTTTCGTCAACAACTCAATCTATTTTGATTTCCGCGCTTCACGAATTTATATAATTGGTGATGACAAAGTAGATATCATCTGAGAAAAAAAAGTCATCCTTGTGAATTATTTTTTTTTTTAGGAAATATTTGAAGGTCGCCATGCTCTGTGGAGTTTTAAAAATGTATCATAATTGAGACAATCTGTGCTCGTTATTTTGCTTTCAATGTCGGCGAATTGTCCTAATTGCTTAATGAAAATCATTACTTATTAAATTGTGGAGAAGTAGTGCACTAATAGACATGTGCGTATCGAAAATGATTCGCTCGCTGATTAATTTTTCAACAAATTTGCACAGCTGTCAATAATTGCTAGAACGTCAAATATCTGTACAGTTTTTTTTTTGGATTTTTAACAATTGTACATACATGTCTTTTTAACATCTGGGCTTGTCTCTGTACATTTGAATTTCTTTTACCTTTTTGAGCATGGTTGATGTTGTATAGTGATTGCCCAAGAAAGGACCAAGAAAGAAGCCTGCCCAGCCCGACAAATCGAACCAATCGATTCCTAGAACGTGGCATGCTGATGTGATAACGATACCGACACGTAATCCTTTCTGTTTTTCACGTCCAAAGAACGGATAGGTTAAGATTTGTCGGCCAGAGCATACCCTATTAACAAATTAGAGCTACGGGAACATGAGAACCACATTTTATCAATTATAAACTAGATAATGCTGCCGTGTGATTGACTAATCATAACTCCGGGAACACTGAAAGCATTAGTAGTTAAGGATGTTCATTGCCAGGTACCAATACCACCTTATATCAACTACTCCCTTAACCAATATCATCATGACTTATCAGAGCTACGGTTCAATTGATGTTCATTGCCAGGCTCCAATAACTCCCTTTACCATTAATCAGAGCTCTGGGAACACTGAAAGCATTAGAGGTTTAGGACATCCTTTGCCAAGTACCAATACCACATTTTACCCATACCCACCTTTACTAGTGTCACCGTGACTTATCAGAACGGTTCCATTGAAAGCATTAGTGGTTTAGGGTATCCTTTGCCAAGTAACAATACCACATTTTACCCATACACCTTTCTTTTACTGATTTTCAAAAGCCTTAAACATTAGTGGTTAGGGATCATTTCCAAGTACCAATACCACATTTTACCCATATGTACTGACCATAAAAAGCATAAGTTACGATATTCAATGTTAGTCCGATACCCCCTGGTGATTGTCCAATCAGATTGCATGGAACATAGAAAGCATAAGTTACGATATTCAATGTTAGTCCGATACCCCCTGGTGATTGTCCAATCAGATTGCATGAAACATAGAAAGCATAAGCTACGATATTCAATGCTAGTCCGATACCCCCTGGTGATTGGCCAATCAGATTGCATGGAACATAAAATCATAAGTTACGATATCCAATGCCAGTCTTGTGATTAACCAATGTGAGGACATGGTACACGGAAAGCATACGTTACGGTATGTATTGCCAGGTATACTGGTTCTGGCTAACCAAGACCTAATTGCCAGTCTATTTTTAACATCACAACTCAATCATAAATTGTGAATGTTGACAAACAAATGAAACGAGTTTGCTCGCTTCATTAGAGATTTTAATCTAAAGTTGTTAGCTTGCCATTATTTCATCTCCTACCTTAATGGCTTTTAATACCCGTTCTTCTGACTTGTCAATATATTATCAATAATTATCATTCCTTGATTGAAATATGGAGCTAAGTGACGACCTAACACAGTGATCAGGTACATCAGGTGGGCAAAACATGGCGACTATGACGATTCGACACAGTGCCCAGGTCAAATTGCTGGGCAATTATTCGTGTTTGAGAACCCGACACAGTACCTAAGCACAATTGCAAACTCGTGTACATAGGCTGATGTAGATGATGATTCTTTTTGACAAACCGACAAAATGGGCAAATATTGGCCATTATGGCGCTATTTGATGACCCGACGTAATGCCCAGGCCCAATTGCAGACTCTGGTACATAGGCTGATTTAGACAGGTGGCAAATGGAACGATTCTTTAAGACGACCCGATAAAGTGTTGAGGTTCAGTTGCTAGGCAAATCCTGGCGAATTTCTGACCAATTCTGACCAATTGCAGACTCCTAGGCTGATCTAGACACTGGAAAATGCAGATTCTGGATCATAATCCGGGCGAAGTGGTTCATCAGCATTCCCGTTTGGCCCGTTCTTAACGTAATATCTTGCAAATATCAGGAAAGCTATTAAGATCCTATACGGACATCATCAAGCATGTAAATAGTTAATTTGCAATTCATCAGGACAATCTCCACCGGCCTGATTACAATTAATTATCATTGTCTTTGATTAATTGGTTTTGGAACTCAGTTTCAGGGCTGTGCATGTTAAAAAGGTCGACCAAGGTCCATGTATTGAATGAAATTGTAAGGGATTATGTGTCATACGATGCACCAGTTTCTCAAATGAAATGCTTGCTGCATATATAAATCATATTATTTATATATATGACCTGGGTGTCTCTGTTGTATAAGGGCGGAATGCATTCTCTTTGGCTTTCGTTCTAAAGGTGCTGTTATTCATACCAAATGAACTCAAACGCACCAAAAACACAATATCCAAGTTATTCTCGAGGATTTTAATACCATTTTGTTCTGAACCAATTTCTTTGAACCTTATTTAGAAATGTTTGCTCAAATGCATCCACAGCGTATTGTATTTAGTTGTCCACATTTATTAATATAGTCAAAACAGCGACCCATGATGGCGGCCATATTGCTTTCAAGTTGGGACTAATCAAGAAGGACGAGAGGCCATCAATCAAACGCTAATGAGACGTCAATCCCGAGTCCCAGGGGTGTCCCATTTCACCAACCATCGTGTTCCAAGTATAGTTTAACATCTGATATACACGATTTGAACGTACAAGGACCAGTCCTTCGAGTTTGCTCCGGTGCCAGGGGATGCACGTATATGTATCAAAGATTCGGCCCAATTGCCATTCCAAAAGGACCTATTGTTGGAGTAAGAAGGTCGATGGGTGAAGTCGGACAAGCTATCAAATGGTATCTTGCTATCTCAGTGCTCTGTCCGATACTGAAGTACCAGAAGAGACATGCATATCTTGCTCCTTTGAAAGAAATTCTTAAGTGGACTCCTTCCAATTGACAGATTGTAAACGTGATACAATATTTGAAATATTACGATAAGAGTCAATGAGTTTGAACAAGTTGGTAATTGGCACGCATTAGAATCGAAGTTAAACAATACAATTTCAATTTCCCATAATTCCCGGATTACTATTTAGTCACCGGAAGTTAATAATTGGTCCAATACTGGACAATATTGAAACTCTTTAATCCGACCATGTCTACACCACGCCCATTGATTTAGTTGGCACCGATTCCCCATTCTTACGACACGTCTAGGTGTTGGAATCTTTAATACGAGTTACCTCCCCTTTGTTTACACATTCTTTACTGAGCGTGCTCTTTATCACGTGCTAGGTGTGAAACTAGCACCAGTCGCGTGCTTTTGTTCCTGCAATAACGATGGGTTAATGATACGGGATAGCAGGATTGTAAAAAGTGGCGGGAAACGGTGGAAATGGTGAAATCCTATCTGTAATCTAGGCTTGTAATGACACGGATCAGGGTTACGGAAAACGTGCCTTGTCAGCGATCTGTTTTATAGATTGCATTGTAGTCTCTTTCACAAGCCGGTTATTGGGCTGGACGTAAGAACGTCGAGACGATGATGCCTTTTTGGAATATTACACTAAAAACATTTGAAATTCTGTGTGCCTGGTTAACCAACTGTTACGGTTTCTACCTTGGTTGTAGTCTCTATTTGCTAGTATTCAATTGATTGGTGATAAAGGCGGAAACGTAGAAACACATTTGGATCCCAAAAATTAACCTTGAGCAATATACGTCTCAAAAATACATCGAATAAGGATGCTTCAGAACAAGTCTATCGTGGAACAACCAGGCCTTCATTACCGGCCGTTCAACTGCAAATAGCAGATGAAACTGGTTAAACAAGACTACACTAGTCTCGTATTACATCAATTAATAATTAAAATGTTTGCAATCGACTCACAGGAAGTCGTCTGCGATTGAGTTTGTCGTCTGCTGAAGTATATTATTTGGCGGTAATTGATAATCGTGACGTTCCAATCAGTGAAACAGGAGTATTAAATTTATTTATACGTTTGGCATCGATTTCATTCAATATTTACTCCCAATTGATCTTCATACGTTACGTTATTACCAGTTTTAGTGAGATCTTCTTTGAACTCGTTGACCTTTTTTACTAGAACCAGTACATAGATATAGGAATATATTGAACATAGAACATTCGTTGGTTTGAGATGACGAAATCGTAGATATGAGTAAACTATTGTCCTGTACAATCTTTCCGAAATGCAAAGTAAACAGTAAATTGTGGCTTTAAGCGCTTTATGATATAAACCTTATAAATAAACACGCTCTATACCAAACGGTTTCTAGAAGGTAACTTGCATCTGAGCAGTTTTATTCACTGCGGACAATAACATCCATTTTCATGTTGTTTGGAGGAGCCCTCTCTAAATAAACCAAAATAATTGACTACCATTATTCCATACTGTTTCTAGTAGGTAACTAGCGTATGAACAGTTTTATTTACAGCGAAGAATATTGCTCATTTTGTGCTCAGTCTTATCACCCGTCCTCCCGTCTCCCTGTTCCATACAGACGTGAACGTTATCTTCCATCGTCTTTCCAAGAGAGTTTTTAAGTCACTTCTACTCACTCCCCCCTCCCCTCTAACTCCCCCTCCCCTCTAACTCCCCTCTTGATCTATGTACATTTTTCACTTTTTTTTTATTTTGTACATTTCAGATTACGGATTATATATTAATACTAAAATGGAGGTAAGTTCCATTTTAATTGTTTGAAATTTTTACTTCCGGCTAATCAATATCATGTTCCTCTTGAAATGGGTTACTTCCGGCTATAGACTCAATATCACGTTCCTCTTGAAAAAGGTTACTTCCGGCTATAGACTCAATATCATGTTCCTCTTGAATTGGGTTACTTCCGGTTATATAATATATTCGAAATAAATGGGGTTATTTCCGGTAAAGTGGGTTACTTTCTGTTAAAATTGTTTACCCCTGGTTACTTACGGTTATAGTCTCAATAATAATTTCACACTTGAATGAGGTAACTTTAGTTTATAGATTTAAGGTTTCCCTCAAAAAGGTTACTTCTAGCTAAAATGGCTTACTTCCTGTTTATTTTGTTAACTTCCTGTTGGCCTTGAGTTTATAAATGGTCTCCCTTGAATGGGGTTTCTTTTGGTATAATTTGGTTATAAGCCCTTGAATGGTACTTAAATAACTTCCAATACAAATGCATTTAGTGACGGAATTTCAATGAGGATATTGTAGGTAAAAATATATTCAGACCAATATTATTGCAGCAATCACACATAGACATGCGCAGTTCTGTATGGGTCATTAGAGAGATGAAATCTGTTCGAAATTGAATTTTCCTTTCACATCCTTCCAATATACTTGTACTTCAATCAAGGCTATGAATCGTTTGATCGAGTCTAAATCAATTTGTGCTGATAGTCATCAACGGCTTTCAGTGGCAATTACACTAAAGTCCCGAAACGACATCCAGAACCATTAGTCAGTACTGATCGTATACCACATGTTACGTCACTTCCGGTGAATTATTTATAAGATGTGATTAAAATGTACTCTATTCTTTTTACCTGGCGTTTATTCCAACAAAAGCTGGTGATTAATAATTCAAATTCTAATTTCACAAATTGACGGAAAGAACGCTCGTTTAAAGAATTAAGCCGACACATCACGTAATGTGGTTGTTTATGTTTGGCTTCTTGACTGCTGAAGCTGTGTTCGGTTTTGTTACAAATGATTTGTTTTAATTCCATCTCCTGAAAAAGCAGCATCTTAAGTTTTGATAGCGGGCGACGTATTTGATATGCTTTTCATATTAAACGTTTAGGACTTGTAGTTTGCGGTGTGAATGAATTTTTTTTAAATTAAACCTTTGAAGTTGAAAGGTTTTTGTTTTGGCATTGGTACTAGAAATGGTCCATTTTAATGAAGTGAAGTCTGTAGAGTAAGTAAGGGAAAGGTTGCACAATATCTGGTGTATTTTGTCTTGATCTCTTTCTCTAATGTGATGATTTTTCTCTCTTTTTGCTGACCGACGATGTTGCGGGAATCTGTGGCGTTGGAACAAGGAAGAGGTCCCTCCCCCTTATTGAAGGGAAGTCTATAGATTAAGTAAGGGAATGGTAGCAGTATTTTTTTTTAAAAAGAAATGTGTGTATTTTGTTTGATCTGTTCCTTTCAAGTGGTGTTTTTTCTTCTCGTTTTCTGACCGACGATGTAGCAGGAATCTGTGGCGTTGGAATCATTCTCAGAGTTCATTATCTTTTTACTTCTGGTCATTATAACAGAGGGTATATATACGTCAAATTGTCCAATCAAGTTAACTAAAGAAGAGGTGTCACTTTGAAGTAGTTAAGCTTTGGCGTGACACTAGTTAAAAATTGAAGACAAATAGCAATCAGAGTAAGGGAATGCAGATGTACACTCATTTTACACGAACATAAAAACTTAACAGTTAAAACAATGGAAGACTTGTGTCTTTTTCTGTCATATACCCGAAACAGACAGGTCAACACAATCTTTGAGCAGAAAATTGGTGTTTTGTTGAGGCTATTGTTCAGCTCTTTTATTTTTTCCCACACGCATTTGACACTCTAAGCCAAAAATTAAGTAGGTACTGTCGTCGCTAATTAAGGGCGATTTATTGTGAGAAACGATTTTAGGGGCCGGGAAGCGATGAATGGGGTTTTAGGGTCTGAATAGGGGAATTATTGATGCCAAAATTTCCTATTCTTCTTAAAATCTCTTCATCTTTGTTTTAATTGTGCGCATGACTTAGATCTAAATCGCGAGTTAACGCCCCCAACATAAACTTGGAGATTGATATAGCCTCGTTTAAACAGACCGATTTGTTAACGTAGGTAATGTATATGAATATAAGGTCTGGTATGTTCGAGTGTAGATGCCAGTTCGTGTCAACCTGAATAGCAGACTGTTAGCAAGACATTACGCAGCATAACTGTTACTTAGCAACAGCATTCCCTCGTATTCTCATGGTAACCACTTATATTAAAAATATTCAACTTCAAATTACACCAAAATAATCCGTCTGTACGTGATAAACGTCTGTTTTATACGACTTATAGAAAATTCGACGACCAAATATGAATTTTATCACGCATGTCAACTGCTTTGAATTGTGACAAAGGATCAAAATATTAATGTACAATATAAGGCGCCGGAATTCGTTACGCAATTCAGTACGCGACCATGACAGTCTTTGGCAGTCCTTTGAAATTTCGAAAATCTGTCACGTGACGTAAATATCTTATTCAAATTTCGAAATGACTGATGATGACTAATACGTCATTAATTTGGATTTCGGCCTCGTTTGTAATTTACGATGTGTTTAAAGCCCGGTCATTTATTTTTTCTCAATGGGAACCGAATTTTCACGCTGACAGCATTAACAGTTACACCGTTTTTCCATAAAATAACATCCGGTATAGCACGTGACAGGTGGCGTTGTGATTGACAGGTGAAATCAGACATGCGTATTACGGAAGTTTTACGAGTTTAAAAACCTAAAATGCCATAAACTGAGATTAAGGCTATTTGGGGTGATTTTAAAGCCCCGCGGGTATCGACATCCACAGCAAATAGTCTTTGTCCATCGGACAATTGGTTACATTTATTGGTGATTGTTGTGAGACTAACTTGGCAATAAATTGATTGTTTATTATAATATTGCAATATGAAGCGACTAAGTTGTTTCTGTTTATTTTCGTAAGCTTTACTTCTCAAGAGAATGTCTTCTATAGGCGTATTGCAATATGAAGCGACTAAGTTGTTTCTGTTTATTTTCGTAAGCTTTACTTCTCAAGAGAATGTCTTCTATAGGCGTATTGCAATATGAAGCGACTAAGTTGTTTCTGTTTATTTTCGTAAGCTTTACTTCTCAAGAGAATGTCTTCTATAGGCGTATTGCAATATGAAGCGATTAAGTTGTTTATATTTATTTTCGTAAGCTTTACTTCTCAAGAGAATGTCTTCTATAGGCGTATTGCAATATGAAGCGATTAAGTTGTTTATATTTATTTTCGTAAGCTTTACTTCTCAAGAGAATGTCTTCTATAGGCGTATTGCAATATGAAGCGATTAAGTTGTTTATATTTATTTTCGTAAGCTTTACTTCTCAAGAGAATGTCTTCTATAGGAGTATTGCAATATGAAGCGACTAAGTTGTTTCTGTTTATTTTCGTAAGCTTTACTTCTCAAGAGAATGTCTTCTATAGGCGTATTGCAATATGAAGCGACTAAGTTGTTTCTGTTTATTTTCGTAAGCTTTACTTCTCAAGAGAATGTCTTCTATAGGCGTATTGCAATATGAAGCGACTAAGTTGTTTCTGTTTATTTTCGTAAGCTTTACTTCTCAAGAGAATGTCTTCTATAGGCGTATTGCAATATGAAGCGATTAAGTTGTTTCTGTTAATTTTCGTAAGCTTTACTTCTCAAGAGAATGTCTTCTATAGGCGTATTGCAATATGAAGCGACTAAGTTGTTTCTGTTTATTTTCGTAAGCTTTACTTCTCAAGAGAATGTCTTCTATAGGCGTATTGCAATATGAAGCGACTAAGTTGTTTCTGTTTATTTTCGTAAGCTTTACTTCTCAAGAGAATGTCTTCTATAGGCGTATTGCAATATGAAGCGACTAAGTTGTTTCTGTTTATTTTCGTAAGCTTAGGCGTAGAACAGCACAATACTCTCGTCTCTTCAAGTACCGTATGTCCACTTCATGTGTGGAACCAGCGAGTACTTTTTGGTAAACAAAATTTTATTCAAATATTCAAAGAGGCTTTCGCTTATATAACCCCTTTGCAATTAACAAATAAATTAAACATCTAAGCCTTAGATTCTAGATTATGGGTAATCAAGCATCTTTTAAGAATTTCTTAAAATTGTATAGCAACAACCAGGCTCGAGGTTGTCCGTTTATTAGGGCTGTGTATTGCGGCCAGAAATCGTATTGCGATATATTGCGATACATCTCTCTGTATTGCAATACGCATTGCGATATATTGCGAAATGTCTTTCAGTTGATTGTATTTAGCAAATTCGGATCTGTTATGCATGTTATATTACTATCCCATTAAAACTTAATAAGAGTGACAACGATATAGTGTGAGTAATGATTATCTTTAATTTGTAAACATTAAAACAATATCAAATAATTATTATTCCACTTTCTTTGTCGATCATAAATAAATGAAATGAAACAAATGGAGATTTACATCCTACTCTTCTGCACATAATAATGGGATAATGAAGACTTCAAGACAGCTTGATCATAAATAAAATAAATATTTGGCACATAACAAATGATAAGCACAAAGGAAAAACCAGCCAACCACTAAACTCATATTGACTTTTGGAGTTATCAAATGATCTTCTCAAAAAAATTAAATTGTCAACATTAGATTGCTAAAGACAAGATCTTTGAGCAGAAAGGAGGCACGCTGAAGACACGTTCTGAGGGAACGGATGTTGCAGGTACACTTTCTAAAATGTTTAGAAAAGTTTTCGATTGTTGTGAAAATAACGACAACCACAATCACGGTCCGCCAAGTGAAAAGTGAAAGTAGGGTAACAGTTATTATACTAGAATGTTCTATTTTTAATTATATGTCGATAATCGATACGCTCAGATCAATATCGATATATTGCTTCCAGGTGTCTCGTATCGCAATATATCGATATATCGATTATTTCCGACAGCCCTACCGTTTATCTTGTCTTTCGATAAGTTCGGCTTCAAAACCTTAGCTATATTTGCCATAACTGAAGTGAAAAGAAAAAAGCACCAATGCTTTGGTCGATTTATTTTATCGCAATTTGCCAGAAACACGTTGACACCATATCCACCGGGCACCTGCGTATTAATTTGTTTGAATTTGAATTCCCGTAACCTTGAATTAACCCCACGTCACTGATTTTAATTGCTTCTATGACCTGTTATAAAACGCTGTTTATTTTGAGTTATGGTGTAATAAGAAGGGTAAACAATTCCAGGGATAATGTAAATCAACACTTCATCGACTTGTTGTTTGTGAATTATGCCAAGTGTTGTCTTATTGATACTGGTTGTTCGAACCTGATGGTCATTTGTAGTCCTGGTCTAACAGATCATAAATGGGTGCCGTGGTTATGTGTAAGAATTTGAGGTAACGGTTGATGGTAATAAAGGGGTGGGGTTACTCGATCCATGGTCATTTGTAGTCTTAGTCTACCAGACTGTAACTGGGTGCAAAGTGGCTGATTTGTGACTATGGGTCGGTTGAACAAGTGGTGATCGAGCGACGTTACTTTAGTTTAAGAATCTTCGAGATACTGAAAGGTTTTTTTCAGTTTGTTATTAGTTTGTTAAGACATGCAGAGAAAATCGTAAAAGAGAATCTTAGAATACGTAAGTAATGGTGCTCGGTTGACCGAGACTATGTCAAACGTTACAACATGCCTGTTGATTGGCTTGTCAAGAATGTTAGAGGCATGTTCATTGGATACATGTCTCACAATTAAATCCTGTTTACTGAGAAAATAAAACCATGAAAACTTTCAATGTTCTTCAATTATCGTCGACTGAATACAAAGTTTATTTACTGTCAGGCTTAGAATAATGAATAAACATTAGAGTTGTCTTCTCTTGTTGCTTAGTGACGTGAAATTGTCTTCAGCCGCCATATTGTAATTGACAACAGCTCGAGACACGAAAATCAAAGTCAGTTTGTTGACGACACGTCAGTTTCATGTCACCACCATTTCTGTTTCTGTGGCAGACGACATTTATTTCTGTCTGGCTTGTCATTGCTAGGTTTGTGGGAAATACCAATTGAAAGATGGTTCAGGTTGAATTTGAAATGTTTTCACGTCGTCCATATTTCAATGACTATGCTTGCTTAGTGCTTTGTATGACAAATTGAAACCAGTCTTAGATTAATTTAAAAAGGTATTCTAAATTGTGTATGTGTATCGAGAACACCAATGGCATCAATTTGAACCTTTCCAATATTCAATCAGATGTCAGTGGATGCACTAAGTATTTATTGACTTAAACCATATTTACAGTGTTTTTCAAATTTAAACACCTATGGCCTATGGTAAATGGTTGGAGGGTGGGTGGTCATACTGTTTCTTTCTATTGTAAAATTGTGCATACTTATTCAACTGGCGCATACGTGCAAGCTATTGCCCGTGGACCGTACTTCCGGTATGTCTATTTCTTACACAGCGTAATAATTCCGACCTTTCCACCAAATCTCTTGAAATTGGTTGAATTGACATCGTATTGACAGGCCAAGCCTCGAGTAGCGATATGTACAATTTAATAAGCCAAATAGAATTATCCCAATCACTATACCAGGGACAACTCTTTTGTCCAATACAGGACTGGTTGATCTAAATAATGTCAAGAAGGTTAGACATAGTTTACAGGTCTCAAATTAAGATGAATTGCCAACTGATTTGATTTGCAAATTTTCATGAATTATTTTCATGGGAACGTGACACGGCGATAAGAAAACGAGTTTTTAAACTTTTTTCATCAGCGATTCAAACCGATTGGAAGAACTGGTGTCAAATCTCGTGGGATTTCCCTCCTAATTCGCGAGATCTGTTAACAAGGCGGTTGAAATCTTGTTAAACTCTTCATCGTTTAGAATCAAGCTTGGTACTACTAAACACAGGTCTGTAAATGACACAATCGGACCATTTGTATTAATTGTAGTTTCCGCTTGTGCACGAAAGACATATCCATGTATATTCCTAGCTAAATGCACATGCATTTTGAAGTTTATTTTATCTTGATAAACGCTTCACCATTTTCTATTTAACTTTTCATTAATACATTTAGCTCTGTTAATATCAATGACAGACTTGTGCAAGTACGACTTACAATGTTATATACTGATCGAAATTCCACATGCATTTTGTTGTTTATTTGGGTCAACATGATTATGAACGCCATGTAATTTATGATTGAAAGCGTGTGATTCAGTTGCTATATATAGCTATTTTATCTGTCCTTAATATGAGGTTTACCTGCTTCAGAGAATATAGAAAGATGTGGTAGTTTTCGACGTGTTGATGTGTATAAAATGTATGTTCTCGGTCCGAACCACCGGATGAGTTTGCAAGATTTTATGAAGGCCTTAGCCTTATACTCATACCCCAATAATTACTTTATCAAGTAATCTTAAGGAGATTGGGTTTACAATTGGAAAAATACCCTTCAAAAATACAGAATACACTTTGGGACATCTCTGAAATCAATCGCTTCCATCCCAGACCGGCTGGAATCTATCATCTGCTAGTCACTCATTACTACCAATATGGTGATTTGAAGACCTTGTTTTAGCTCGTTTTATCTCATCGGGGTTAATTTAGTTGGCAATCGGCTGGAAAGTGAGAGCGGGAAATAAGTTGTTTGGCACTGAAGTTTCTGACAGTTTTCCGATACGCTGAATATTGGACTGGGTTAAAGGAACTCGGATGTCAGTTTTATAAGATCTGATGAAACATCTTAGAAATTGTTCTTATAAAAAGGAATTTTTGGTCAATTTTGAAGCAAAAAGACAGGAATTTAGAACCTAGCTTGTGAAAATATCTTACATTTTGTGCAGAATTAAAAATTAAATGTGGTACATCTAATAAGAATATACCATGTACATGTATACAATTTATCACGCTCAAGCGCCCACCTCTCGTACGAGTGGTCTCTTAATACAGGTGATACTGTATTAAACCCATTTGTAGGATGTAGGATATATGGACTCTCTGAAAGGGATTTCGAATATGTAAATCAAGTCGCTGCTAAACATCAGGTGTTTCACAAGTGTGAGCATTGTTGATGTCCATGCTTTGTAACAGCCAACCAATCTTTCGATGACAATTGCACTGAAAAAATCAAAATTTAGCAATTTGGACGGATATGTTTGTATATTGCGATTAATTGACGTGAAGTCCTCTAACCTGTTTGATTTTTTACTGAAACTAAAGGGCCATTAATTGCAGCAATTGGTCTCTTAGTTGTCGTTCCTGAAACCCAAGTGGAAAGGCTACCGTAAAAAATGACACCGAGATTCAAACTCAGATTTCGAATTTCTGACAAGAAAACGAAAACAAATGTTATGTGTCAAATTTAAACAATAGAACAGATCGTCGTGTATCTTTAAAACAATGAATTGTGGGAGGTCTCGAGAGATTAGACGAGAATTAACGAGACAAATGGCTGTTTGATTTGATTAGCCATGTTGAGTGATAACGGCTCCCATGATGCTACTTGTTATACGTCACGGATAGTCAGGGATGCTGGGCTTCGATACAACGTTAGAAAACGAAAAGATTGGAGGCCTGGAGACCAAATGTCTGTTCCTTTCTGTTTTGTTTCTTGAATAAAAGCAGTACAGGGTTAGCGAGTTTCCAGCTTAGATGGTTTTAAAATCAGGACGTAAAACTCCATTATTTAGTATAGTAATCTATAAAACAGTAAGACTTGTAACCCTCCTTGCTTGAATTACTAAATCTCTGAATTAACAATGATTTTACCTTATTGCACACTGCATACCTTTATTTGCTCAATATGGCATGGTACAGAATCCTTGAACCTTAATCTCTATCTCAATTTCACGTAATTCATTATGTCCAAGTTCCCTCGATCGCCGAAGTGGACATAAAACAGGAGAAATTACCCCATTGTACATTCCATACCTAGCATACTTTAGTTTGATAGTCTTATAATCTGTCTAAATTCAAGAAGGTCAATGTGTCCAATTATACATGTACGTGCACTTTGAACAAGTGCATCCAATTTGCAAATGACGGAGGTAGGGAGTAGGGACGCATTCAAATCCAATAACTTTCAATATTTTCGCTTATTAATGATAATATTCCAACTTAAAACTTCGCAGGGGGTCGCGAATTAACCAATTAGCTACAGAATACTTGTTAATAGAAATATTATCACTATTGGCACAGTTGGGTGGTCATTATTAACAAATATTAACCAGACGGCATCCTTTGATCTTTCATATTCCTATTGTTTTAGCCGCTATGATATTTTGCCCGCTATTCACACGGCTACAAAGTGCTATAATTGTTATTTAGCAGCCGTAGTGCTATAATGAGGACCCCCTGCCACCCCCATCGCCAAACTGTGAAAACATGATGGGTTAAGCATGTAATCATCTTTGCAACATTTTATAGGAAAATCAGGCTCAATGGTTTCGTTTCTTTTTAATAGTTTTGTTCTAAATTAAACGAATAGAAATGGTGGAGTTTTACGTTTTTGATGTTATGGATTCTTAGCTATATAATGTCAAATGATCATCCCTTTGAGAAATTCCATGGTACTAATACGTCTTGCATACTCGTCTCGGCATCTCATTCAGACCAACAAAATATTTCCGAAATTCATCTTAGCTTAATACAAGCTGTTTTGACATTCACACACTTAAACGATGTATTCAGAATGCGTATTTAATATATAGTTTTGAATAATTGATAGCGAATTTCCGAGATAGATCAAATTGTCCCTTGTTACACTTTAGTTCTTCATTCGGCATTAAATATTAAAGCTACTATGCACAAATTTATTTGATCATCATTTCAAGCTTCAATAATGATATGAAGAAATACAAAATATTTATATCGTACTGACGTAAGAGAGGCTTTAATCAATCATTCATGTGAGCAGAAAAACAGAAAAAAAAACAATGTCTTGTTTTGTGTAGCGAAGGTAGCCTACTGCAAATTTTTTATGTGTATCGGGAACCCTTTGTTCAACCATTGATGGCGAAGCATTATTGTCAGGTATTGTGTTTGAACTGGGTCAGAATTTCACCTTAACCATTAAACCAAATCTCTATGTGATGCTGTATACCCGAAGGATCTTTGGACAGTTGGTACATGCAAAGTCCTCACAGCAATCCATTGACTTTCCGAATAGTATCATAAACCTGTGTGTTACAGTCTGTACAGTAAAAAGTATGTAACACTCTCACAGGAAGTGTCACGTGACAGTGTCAGCCATTATCACGTCATCATCTAAACCGATGAGGTGAGATTGCGAAGAGGCTTAATGATCTCGCGTTGTACAAAACTGAGAAAACATTTAGTTAAATATATTTGATTATGAAAAGTCCTTTTATTTAAGGATTTTTAAGAAACAAAATCATTGCCACGATCTATAGTGGAAGAATTGCCCCCCCCCCCATCCTCATCCCTCTCACGAACACACACTCCCTCACGCACACACACTTATCAACATAGCCTGCATCCCCTCGGTAGACTACCTTAAGAGATATTTCACACCCACTCGCGTAGGCGCATCAGGTGGTGCCCGTAGAGTAAGCATGTCCTGTATGGTAAGTAAGATTCGACCATACTTAATTAAATGAAGACAACTAAATCTACTGCATGTGCTGATTTTCATGTCATGGCAAAATGGCATGTTAAATAGGTCTTATTATGGAATACCGTTACAAATTGTTAATTTGATCCGTATAATTATCGGAACAGTCAACACGTTTGAAATTACTGTCACGTGACCTCTAATTGACCAATGATGTTGATTCTTATCAAATCTTGGCATTGACATATACCAACACTTCCGCTTTTTCCGAGAAAGATGATGACATCATTTCCGATACAAACTACTAAACAATCTGGTCATAACATCCGTTGTACTCAGAAAACAATGACGTCAAACACGAAAATCGTTACATTACGTCATCAATAATTGGGATCCTTCGTTGACAATTCTTGTTAGATTTGCAATATATGTCAACGCTTTTCTCACCAAACTGCAAATTAGGCAATTAAAGAATAACGAGGATGTTTTTTTTGGAAGCTTGAAGGAAAAAATAAAAAACAATTCCAAAATCTTGTTGCCATGCCTGCAAACACATTCTTACTCTGGCGTTTTGGAGACGTCAGAGTTGTAATGCTTCAACTAGAAGCCTTTATCCCTACTGTCAATGCTATTTCATTTATTATAGGCCCATATCAACAGAGGAAACCCTAGAACCCAGGCTGTTAGCTTTACAGAACTCATGCTTCTCCACATGGTAAAGCTCGGAATAACAGATCGATTCGGATGAAATCCGATCCAGTCTAATCACGTTCTAATATTGTTATCAATTACTCGGCATTTGTTCTACTGTCAACTTTATTCCGTCAATTTGATAGTCTCGTCAATTTACTCGTAAATATTTTCATATAGTCACGACCGGTTCCGTAATGTGTTGGAATACATGCACATGAAAACGAAGATATGTTGAATCGTCAAATGCATGACTCCTAATAACTTATATGCTTTCTTGTATTTTTGTATCATCGAAATCATTCGATATGTACAAACAGAAACAAAAACATCGAAACGCATGCTTACTCTTCAAGAACAATTTAACGACAACCGATCCGCATAGAAATGGAAGGTTGCTTTTGGTAACATCAGTGCTTAAGAAAAGGGCATGGCAATTGAGAGAAACATAAATTTTCAGCAAAACATTGTTGATTGCAAAGTGTTTTTTCAAATTGTTAATTTTATTAATGTTGTTTGCGACCTTGTCAATAAAGTCATGTGACTAATTTAATTAACCAATCAAATCCAATATCTACACTGACATCTACTTTGACTTCCGGCATACTCGAGAAAGCTGATGACATTTCCTATATGATTAAAAACAATCACGTCATAACATCCGTTCTACTCATAAAACAATGACGTCAAACACTTCAATCGGTATGTTACTTCATCATTAATTGTGCTTTTTCTTTGGTATATCGTTGATTCGAAACTTTGAGATCACGAAAATAGTAAAAGCTTTTTTGAAAAAAGAAGCTTGTAAATAAAATGATTGCGTTAAAGTGACACCAATTTCTAATTGTATCGGTCAAGGGGCAAAAAGACCCAGCACTTTCCCTAAGTCTTTCGCCGTAACGCAAGTGGGTATTAAAATTGGAGCACAAGAAGAAGTTCACACAGTGTGATCAAATAAACCCACAAAAATAACACACGGCAATTTTTACTATCTTAATTTTGTTTGCCTAGAGTGGAACATTGCTTCTCGGATGATGTTGAAACACAATTACGGCTACCGTAAGCCTTTTGTTACGTCAGGCGCATGGGTAATCCGATCCGCCCAGAGCTGCCCTTGTGCAAACAGTCGTATCTCTACAATGTGTAATGTACGTTCCTTCACAGGACGGCCATGTTTTCAGTTGAAAGTTATGATAGTGTCAACACAGTACGGATATCTCGCTATATTTTCTCGCACCATATTATTACTACTCCGCCCAATTCGAGAAACCAGATAACAAAAGGGCGGTTCATTCATTTTACATGTTAGTCCATTAGTCTATTCTCTTTCAAAAACAATTGTGATGTAAAACTCCGGTCCATTTCTTTTGCTATGATTTTGACACGTTAAAAGTTTTTTTTATTCCATTGTTTGGTTTACTTTTCAAAATGAAACTCGAACGTCTGTTTGACAAAGATCTTCAAAACTTTCTGAATCACGTCATCAATCACGTCATCAAAATCCATCCGAATAACGTCATCAGTCACGTCAATAGAACGTATAAGATCTAGTCATTTAAACTTTTCTGAATCACGTCCACGAATCACTTCAGAAAAACGTATCTGAATCGCGTCATTAAAGCGTATCTGATTCACGTCAGCAATCATGTCATCAAAACGCTTCGGAATCAAGTCATCAGAAAGTCATTTTTTGTTTAAGTATTACGTGTCCAACAAGAAGCTTTTCATCGCTATTAGACCTGAGCCCATCCTTACATACACAAGGAATAGGTCTGCCACAAGAGGAAGGCACGAGCTCAGAGGTGCCGGTTGCTTTATCATGGCCTCACCTCGACCAGTTATCAACATTCCAACAACAGAGCGCTATATGAAACTTCCCTAAACCTTTTCTTTGATGTCATCAACTTTAAGATCAAGCAATAATCCTTAATTTTTCGTAAAATCAACAAAATTTTAAACCAAGGGTAGATGATGAATAAAATATTTTTTTTTTCGAGTGTTTATTAACCCTTTTATCTCGGAGAAGACGGATTGAAAGTCTTCAAATATTGTTATATGGCTAGATTGTATTCCGCTCACAGAGTGATGTTGACTTAACCACTTGTATCACGAGGACCTCGGCCAGGTTATCCAGGTACAGCGGGCCGTTATTACTGTTATTTTAGATTATCATAATATACATTGTCTCATTTTATACCCGATTCAAATTGGATGAGGGTGGGGGTTTTGGGGTTGGTTTGTTGAGGGTGGTGTGGGGTGAGGATGAATGATGTCTGGTGTGCTAGGTTTTGAAATATTACTGCCGTTGCTAGATTATCATTTATATTCATTGTCCCATTTCATACTTAGATAGAACCTTAGATAGGGGTAGGGTTGTAGGATTGGCTCTTTCTTTTTGTAAAGGGAAGGGGCGGGTGCTTTTGGTTCCTGATGCGCCCGATACATTTACTGTTGTTTAAGATTATCAGTATATACATTGTGTTCGAAATGTTTGGGAGTTTAATATACTTTGTTGAATTTTTTATTCTAATCTCGGTGATTGAGGGTGATGGTAATCGCTCTAGGGTTTAGGGTTGGAACCTTCTGTAATAATGGTTGTTCTTTAAGAGCACCAGGTCCTAATATTCTTTTATTTGATACTCGAGGACTAAAGAAAATGGTGGTCGTTGATGCACTGATTTGCGTGGTTGGTGTACATGTTCTATCTTTAGTCCTTACTTTCCCCCGTAGGCCTTATTATCGAGATAATAGGTCTTATAATGAACATATAATTTGAAAATTTTAAACTTGGCTAACGAGAATTCTATTCATCAGTAAATATACCTGCTGCCATAAATAGCATAAAGAAATATGTAAATATCCAAAAAAGCAAGTAATTATCCCTAAATATCCATTTGATTATTGAAAAATCTCTTAATAAATTGATTAAGCGTTTTAAAAAAAAAACGACTTAGTTTTGTGAGTTTTCCAGATTTTAAGAGATTCTGTTACTTTATGACACCAGGTAAGTTCACTGATAAAAATATACTCATATTGACCATTCTTGAGAACTAAAATTTTATGATCATGCTAAGACGCAAGTCCCTAACGTTGCTGTTTAACTTATCGTACATTCTGAAGTTCGAATTAGAAATCTAATTCTGCACCATCATCTAATTACTGGCGAATGTATATTTTAACCTCGATTTAAAACAAGGACGGTGAAATTATTTACTTTTCGTATTTAAGCAGGTAAAAAAAATCTCTTTTAAGTCTACTTGTGAACGCTAAAATCCTTTAGAAGACCATCTCTAATATGTGAAGGGCCTACTCGTAGAGAATAGCAGCCTTTAAAAGAGGCCACGGAAGTCGTAGGTTGGTAAATATAAAAGGTTGAATTAAGATCAACATGAAACGAAATAAAACTAAGACAACATTGAAGAAAGGTAAATTAAATTTGAAGACAAATAACAGTCTTTTTATCTATCTATTCTTTTCTAATGGCCTTAAAGACGGTTTCATTTCCAAACCAAACTTTAACCATCTCCACAAGTATGTTTAAGCAAATAAGAAAATGACACCAGCCACTCCATTTTGATGATGCTTTACACAACCGAACAACCAAATTACTGTTTTCCATTTTAACGATAAAAATGTTTAAAAAAAAAGGAAAAGAAATATTAGTTTGAGGCCTTGGTTTTGCATTGAAGGGGTCGATGTTTTGATATATTTCATATTGTATTGTAGATGAACTCTACTTATTTTAATTCCATAAATGACATGGGTAGCTGGTAAGGAGCTCTATCACCCGGTTGAGTTCAAAAAGTGATAAGATGCTAAAACAATTCTGACATGCTCTTTCTGCAAATAAACTATCAACAGGTGTTGTCTTATGTCTTTGATTTTTAGTTTTGAAACCGTTTGAATGTGGACACAATGCTATCATATTCTCTGCAAATATAAGAAGCATTATCTCACTAATTGAGTTTTGTGAGTATCCCTTTTGAATGTCAGCAAAATGCTGTCATGTATTTCTGCAAGTATAAGGAGCGTTATCGTATGTCTGTCTTTGATTTGGATTGTAGTGGGTCCCATTTGAATGTGGGCACAATGCTGTCACTCTCTTTCTGCAAGTATAAGAAGCATTATCCTATGTCTCTCATTGATTGAGATTTGGGGGTAACCCTTTTGAATGTGAGCATAATGCTGTCATACTATTTCCCAAATAAACTTTGTGCATAAGTCTGATGTACATTGTCTTGAAGTTATTTAAGTGCTTGTTTGGGGTGAGTTTGAATGTGAGTACAATGCTGCCAATGTCAAGTCAAATTGGTTGATCTGTAAGAAGTGCTTTCTTAGGTAGGGCTTACACTTGTCTAGTGTGTATTTCGGAAATAAGGGTGGGCAATAGGAGGGTCTTGTGCAAATTCTCTTCATAGTCAAGTATATGTGCCAATTGTTTTACGCAATGTAAGTAAAGTAGGGTTAGAAAAGCTCTGTTCATTCATCCATGAAAGATGGACTCTTTAATAGGTTGTGAAACATTCATTCAATCATTTCCAATCTTGGAATATATTTGTGAATAAAACGTTGTTTATATTGTCAAAAAATCATTCATTCATTCACTCATTCACCCATATTCTTATACATATTTTATGCTTTTCATAACTCTTTCGTTCATTCATTCATTCGTTCATTCATTCTCTTATTCATGTCAACCTGAATCTATGTAATCATAACTAATAAGAGCTTTCGTGAGTAGGAAACATTTATTAATTCATTTATTCATTCAACCATATATATTACATGTATACCTAAATGCCTGGTATGACCAATGGACCATACACCATTAACCAGTCCATCCTCTGTCCACTCTCTGTGATTGTCCAGCCGTAACAGTTGACCAATTATCGACAGCCATTATCATGCTCTCGATAATTCTCAGATACGTTTTCAATTTATTTAATTTTTTTTTATCTATTAAACTAAAAGATATCACATAAATGCTAATGTATTCTAAATTCTCTAGTGTGTTTTTGACTATGATAGCATATTATTTTTGACATGTAGAAACTAATTTCCGTATTAAGCTATTAGTATTGAGGTCAAGCAATGAAGTGAAGGGAGTTTTACGTCCTACGTTTTACTGAGCCTTGGGATTGATAATACTTTCGGTGTGCAAAGAGGGAAATATATGAAACGATTTGATAGTAATATCTGGACGAAAATATGTCCACTATGATTGTGATCTGTTGTCGTCTCTTCGGATTTCCTTATTGTACACTTCAGGATGTTGCAGGTAACATATTGGCAATTTGAAAGCCTCGGGTCCATCAGTGTGGAAATAAAACTTCATTCCATCTTCATTTCATCAGCCGACTAAATAGAAGTCTATTTTATTTCATTAGTCCCAATAAGATACAGAACAGTAGGATATAAAATTCTATTTCATTTCATTGGTCCAATAAGATACAGAACAGTAGGATATAAAATTCTATTTCATTCCATTAGTTCAATAAGATACAGAACAGTGGGGTATAAAACTCTATTTCATTTCATTAGTTCAATAAGATACAGAACAGTAGGATTTAAAACTCTATTTCATTTCCCTAGGCCGAAGATGGAAGGACCAAAAGGTAGACAACAGAAGGAGGTTCAACTTCCATGTCATTTCATTGTTCGACTGCCGAAGTCTGTTGTGGGGTAATTGGAGGTAATTGCTGTCGATTACTTCTATGTTTATCATCACAGTTTTTATCGCAAGGTAATTGCTGGTAATTACTGATGATAATTATATGGTTATTAATTTGAAACTGAGTAAAATGATTCAAGTTGAACATCAGCGTATTCTAAAGTAAAATGATGTCCTTTCTAAGACCGGTGTTTTTTTTAGAATTATATGAATCCTTAAATTTGTGTTGCCTTTTCACGCTTAGGTCCAGAACACCCCCTCCTCCAAACTGCTTTCCAAAAGCTTAAGGGCGTTGTCTAAAAGGAATTAAGCTTCGAAAAATCCATGAGATCGCAAGATTTGGCTAAGGACCAGCTGTTAGAATGGGTCGTTAAAAACCTAAGTTGTTGTCCTTGTAAAATATAGTTGTTTCTTTCTTACATACAGATCGTGCAAACTTATAGAATGAAATGGAATAGAGTTTTACGTCTTATAAATTGTTTTGACCAGTAATGGTGTCAAAAAATTAACACGTAGTCACTAATTGTTTAACGTTAATTAATCTAATTGTGTAATTAGCAATTAGGTTACAGGTAGCGCGTAAATATTGGTTTAGGATTTCGACATTAGATGTCATACCGTTTCTTAGACCTGTCATACTCCTCATACAAATTTACATTTCCTTGGAAAAGAAAACGAAAGTTTATTTTTTTAATTGGTTTATTGACTTTAATTAACAGAAATTTGATTAATTAGGACGCATTTAATTGCTTAATTGTCTCTATTTGACCTTCAAGACTCCTTAAGATGTCAAAAATTCTGAAGATATTGACTTTACTTACGAAAATCTTATTGTTCTTTTTTTGGTTCGAGGTGGTTCTTCATTTTAAATAGGCCCAAAATGGCCTCTTTGGATGCTTGAAGAAGCATCTTTATTTTCTGGTGTCAGATAAGAGAATGAGGAATATCTGACTTTTGACTTTAGTAAAGCAATGGACAGTCAAAACGATAAATCCAAATTGTTTTAAGATAGCCTCTTCATTTTGCTTAAACACTTTTAGAAAAAAGGCATTTTATCTCTGGGTATCAAGCCTATTTTCATAAGCCAATTAAGTATAGAAAGACAGGACGTAAAACTCCTGTTAATTCGTAATATATCTTGTCTAACTTTCGATACATTAGCTTATCTTGTTGATATCAATGTAACAAGATTATTTCGTTTCATGATACAGACGCTAGTGTAAATATTGACGTGACCGAGTAGGTAGTTGAGATAAGGACCGGTGTTGAAAGGCGAAGCGACTGGCTACCGTGGAATGAAACTACAGATTGATGATCGCGTTACACCTTGTTACCTACAGGCGGTCTCTTTCATCTCCTTTCACATTGGGCCTGGAAATTTCATTTTTAATACTTTGGGTCAATAACAGTAATATCATTGTCAACATCGTTCTCGAAATTTTCCCTGATATGACCCTAACGACATCGTGTGTATCAGATTTTCAAATCACGCCCCGGATTTGGGCCGATCCTCGTGATAATGATTTGGTAATTATATGTCTGCTTCTGTAACTTATTCGACTTCTATGCGGATGTCCTTATGGAAAACTTGTTTATTTCAAAACCGTTTACATCCCTTTTCATGTGCCAGCGAAGCAGCACATGTCCCTACGGAAACTCGATTGTTTGCAGATATGGGTTGTGGCAAAACATGCCTTATTGCATGCATAATACGATATACTTTCCTTTTATAAGAGGCTAAACTCCTATATATTATATATGTATATTATTGTGTTTCACATATTTTTCCCATTGCAACTGATATCCTGAATTCTTCATTGCATTTTACGTGTCAATGGAATTTGGAATTAGATCCATGATATGAACTGACGTATTAATATCGTAAATAATTTTCTGTGGATTTGTCCACTTGTTAAGGTTTCAAAGAACCAGCTTATTGCCTCTTAAACGACAGATATGCAAACCAAAGTCAAACACATCGAGTAATTTTCTTGACAAGACCCACTTCAGTTCCACGGCGTTTATCATGTCATCGTCTTGTCCTGAGAGTCTGGTTGACAGTTCTTTGCTTGTTCTTGATTGTCAAGTACTTGAGGTGACGATGTCACTATAACGAGACTTGAGTGTTACTCGGATTCGTCACCAAAACAATTTTTTTTCTCGTAATTATATCTGCATTTCCATTATACATTGCAAATCAAAATTGGAATTGCTGGGTAAAACAGGCACATCTCAGATTGTCCGCCATATTTTTCTAAATGACCACTTTAAATGACTTCGATGTTTTAAATGAGTCTTGTAAGACAGCTGTTATGCATCGTTGTGACCGTACCAAATGCACGTGTATATACATGTCAAACGTAGCGTATGAACGTGTATATATGTCAAAGAATTTTACGAAATCGTTCTGAGTGTCGGCCATATTCGTTTTCAAGATGGCTACTCTAAAATGTAATTAATTTCGAAGCAGACCCTTTTCTGCAAAATTCGACCTACGCAAGCACTAAGTCTCAATATGTCACAAATCTTAACGGAATCGTTCTGATTGTCCGCCATGTTTGTTTTCAAGATGGCCACTCTAAAATGTAATTAATGTCGTAGCTGAACGATTGAAGGCATCTCATTGAAGCTCGTTACTGATTCCAGAACAATAGTCTTAATCAATCTGTCTCGTTGGGACGTTATAAGACCCCACTCGAACCAACCCTGAACACAATAACCAGCAATCAACACCTCGAACAAAACCTACTAACGAACTATGAGGGGTTGGGTAAGAGGGGATTACGCAGCTACCGGCAAAGGACAACATGGTTTTAGAAATGATAATAGCCCGTGGGATGAGGAGCAAGATGACCCTCAGGGCATTCAAAGATAGAATAAACAGGGCATCAGATTATTTCCCCACCCCATACGAATGACTGGACGCTTTTTCCATGTCGCCTCCTCCGACCTACGTTACTAACAGCGGAATCGAGATTTATCAACCTCTCCGACCCTTTTCTGTGACATGGGGAATCGGTGTTGAACAATCTTTAGGTATTATCTCGACCAATACTGGATCGAACTTTGGACTTGTATATTATTATACATATTGTATATTTCTTCATCCGAACTACAAGACACCCTTTTCCATATCAGTCTCTACGACCTTATCGCTGAGTAAAATTGTCAGCATAATATCTGCTATGGACTCATTTAGAGTTTCAGGCTACAAGGGGCAAAGGGGGAAGAGAGGGGGGATAGGAAGAATGACCCCGAAAAATGGATACCTCTCTAAAAAAAATTGAAAATCGAAGAATTTTTTTACTTTTTACACAAACGATCCTCGAAATAATCAACATTAGGTACAGAAAGTAGGGCGTAAAACTCCATTCATTTCACTTCAGTTCGGAACAATACAGTCCGACCACGGGCCTGACGTGTTTCTTCCGTCATTTTTAGTCACTATTATACACACATAATACGTATATAATGTTCTTAAATGTCAGTTTTTTTTTATGAATTGATTGAAATAAAAAGTTCAAAAACTGCTAGACATGGATTAAATCTGAATGTTGCTGGTAAAGAAACGAGAGTATCGTCTAATCAAATTGAACAAAGGAAAGATAATTGTCATTGCAGAATGAAAGGATACCCGCAAATACAATTACGCCACAAGTTTGAATACAAGAAAGAAAACAGAAAACGAAAAGTTTATTGAAGTCGAGCTGTCAAGCGAAAGAGGGCATTGTTAATTTAAATTGGATTAGATGCGAAAGTCATTTCTTACAATCCGAAAGAAAAACATGCTTCTAGTTTCACCTACGTATTACGCTTTTCGTTGAAGACGTATGTGAAGTTATTTTAAGACCAGGGAAAGTCTATTGTTGGCAGTTGTTTATTTGCTCTATTTTGGAGCGTATTGTTCTCTGCTGTTTATGTTTGTGGATATCGGTCTGTCTACTTTGAGTAATTTAATTAAGACCGATCAAACAAATGTAATGAAAGCTTGAATAAATTAATGTTTCTTTTCGTTTTCCCACTTGAACGTATGTTGTAACGTAAACATTGCTTCTAACTGTCATAAACAAGTTTTCCATTTACATCTGGCACACCTAACACTACTCTGAGATTGAGGACGTCATTGTAGACAGTGCTCACTTTCTGGCTCGCTGCAATTTTAAATAAACAATTGAAAAACCATAGCAGCATGTAATTTTAAGATATGCATATTATTAAAAATGGCCAAATCGTTTAAGTTAATAAATGGAAAGTCTAATTAAATTCTAAAAAGCAGCCTTTTATTGAAAATAATGTATAGGTTTCAAGCAAGTTTGTATATAATATAAAAATGGTTAAATTTTGTCATTATAAAAATGGAATTATGGAATTTAGGCAAAATTTTAACATAAAAGCATCATTTTGATATGATTTGTAACTTAAAAGTATCCTTATATGTAACATTAAAGCTAAATATTCACACAAAAGCAGTCCCTTTAAAAATCAATCTATGATTTTAAAATATGCATATATATATATAATGTTAAAGTTGACCAAATTATTTATCTTTTTTAAAGTATAATGTCAAAATTTTCACACAAAAGCATACTATTTTAACATGGTTTGTAATTTTGAAATATGCATATAATATTAAAGACAAGTAACTCGAAAGGCTTGTCATTATTTCTCGCGTTGAAAAAAAAAACCCCAAACGTATTATTTTTAAATTGCCAGTAGGGCCATATAGCATAGTATATGATAGACATAATAAGCACTTATAGGGTTACATTCTAAAAGGGATCGTATAGGTCACGTGATATCAAGCTCTGCTAACGCCAAGAAAAGTGCTATATAATAATAGCTTTGATATATATATGACGTATAATTATACTGATATTTTTTAGGGTGTCAAACGAAATTTGAAAGAGAATTACAAAAACAAAAAGGTCCTTGGTTGCATTTTTTGACTTTTTGACATGTATAGTGTCTTATTGTTGAAAGAAGATACAATATAGTGATATCCAGATGATGGACACTGGCGGTGTCTTTCTACATCTTTCAGATATATTAACAAAATAACGCCTGTCATATCAGGAACTACTTTTGCAGTGACACCATCCTTTCACACACGGCAATGTCCTAAAAGATACAGAAGTATTGACATAGAACTTATTTATTTCACAAATTATATTCAGAACAGTAGGATATAAAACTCATTTCATTAGTACAATAAGATACAGAGCAGTAGAATATAAAACTCTATTTCATTTCATTAGTACAATAAGATACAGAACAGTAGAATATAAAACTCTATTTCATTTCATTAGTGCAATAAGATACAGAGCAGTAGAATATAAAACTCTATTTCATTCCATTAGTACAATAAGATACAGAACAGTAGGATATAAAGCTCCATTTTATTTCATTAATACAATAAGATACATAACAGTAGGATATAAAACCCTATTTCATTTCATTAGTACAATAAGATACAGAGCAGTAGGATATAAAACTCCATTTCATTAGTACAATAAGATACAGAAAAATAGGATATAAAACTCCATTCAGTTTCTCTCCTTTCATTTCATAGATTAGATTAGGTACAAAAAGCCAGCCCCGTTGTTACACTGGCCTCGTGATACTTTATTTTCAAAGGAAAAGAACCATTTTGACACTTAAAAATGCATGATAGGTATATACGATGGAGAGAAAACATCAAAACCAAACTATCACTTAAACGATCTTTATGTTAATAATTAATATTTCGTCAAAACATGATAGTAGTCGACTTGAATCGCTTACCATATGTTTATAAACCAAGCCCACGTCACACGAGCGTGCTTAGTCACGCGCATAGTACTTGGCTGAGGATATGCGATTAGGGAGAAGCATAGAGCAGATGTATAATGGTACTGGTAATATGTTTTATACGGTTATGCTTCTTCGTTGTGGCAAGTTTTTGACCTACATGATTGTGATGATTGTATTTGCCTATATTCAATCTTGGCAAGTTGCTATGCCACCTTAGTAAGTTGCTATGTCCTCTTGGCGAGCTATTATTCCAACCTGGCAAAATTTATTCCTTCTTTGCAATTTATTTATTATTTATCTTGGCAAGTTGTATGCTACCCTATCACATCATACACCGTCTTGGCAAGTATATTCAATCTTACAAGTCGCATACTTCCCCGGGTAACCTATACGCATAAGTTGGTCTTGGCAATAAGTTCTGCAGATTAGTGATTGCAGACTAGGTTTTAAACACTTATTTCTAAATTGGATACGTTTCTTCTATCGGCTATTGTAAACATAAGTATTTACAGCAATGGCTTGGCTTCTTCTTGTCAATGTAAGCTTCATCATGGCAATACAATCTCCCATGGCCAACCATGTGCGAAGCACTAAATTCGCTTAGTGTGAACTAAAGCTACAAATTATTTATCAGTTCGTTACATCTTATATTTCCTCTTAAATATTTAATATTTCTGAAATATATCACTATGTATTACATCGCTTTCCACATGGCTGTCACAGAGACATTGTGGCTTTGAAGAAGGCAGTTTCAAAGACAGGGAGTAGCTGAAATATATGTCAGCCAAAACTTATTCAAGAGAATCAGTACCGATTGACTTTGGCAAGATTCACTTGGATAGTAGTACTGTTGGTATTACGTCCATGAATTATCGGGGTCATCTGAATCCGATTTGACGATCTTTGCCGCTTGACGCTATCTGAACTAGGCTTGATGCTATCTGAACTAGACTTAATGCTATCTGAACTAGGTTTGGCGTCTCCGAACTAGGTTCTAGTCTATCTGAATTAACATTGCCTTAACTAAGCTTTACGCTTCTTTAAATAAGCTTCACGCTATCTGAACGAGGCTTGAATCTATCTGAACAAGGCTTTGGGCTATCTGAACTAGGCTTGGCGTCTCCGAACTAGGCTGGATCCTATCTGAACAAGACTTAAGGCGATATGTCAAAAGAGCTTGACCCTATCCGAACTTGGTTTGACGTTATCCGATCTGGGTTTGACGCTATCCGAACTAGGTTTGGCGATCTCCGAACTCGGCTTGACGCTATCTAAACTAGGCTTCACGCTTTCTGAATTACGGGAGACGCTATACGAATCAGGTTTAACTTAAGCTGTCTGAACAAGACTCAAGAACATGTGAAAGACCAGGCTTAACGACTATCTGAACTTATCTTGAAACTGCGTGAATGGAATTTGAGAGTTATCAACATTATGGTCGATTATACGCAGAGTTTATCTTCGACCCTGAATTTAAATATACCAAGGAAGCTCACTGGTTTGATAACAGAAAATATCGACTTATCTGGGATAATTTTATGCCGTAATGAATAATCAGAATTTGTGCTGGCGCGATATATCACTGAATCCATGGTCGATACATGGCATTCCATATAAAGTGGGTTTTTTATTTACTTACGGTAAATGCAATCTTATCCCATCATAAATTCTTTTCTTAGACTTCTCTAAAATCCATTGACATTTAATTTAATAGACATTTTTACGAAATACCTTAAAAAAAATTAAAAATTTAACTAGTTAAATTAATATTTATTACATTTTGTTACCTCAAAATATAAGTGTTAAAATTATAAGATATTTTAACCTTGGAGAAAAAGTGTTACTTTTATCTATTACCCCATATCGGGATACGTATCGTATCGTGACCTTTGTATCGCGATATCGTATCGTGGCCCTTGTATCGCGATATCGTATCGTGACCCTTGTATCGTGATACGTATCGTATCGTGGCATGATTGGCAATACCAAGCTCTCATCGGAATATCATAAAAATTATTTTTTATTAAATAAGTGTCACGAATCATTACATAACAATATGAACAGAATAAATTACAACAATGAGATTTCCAGCCAAAGGAGGCTTATAAGACACTAAAACACTTAAAACGAAAGTTAACAAGACATATATGTACCTAAGATATTTGGCAATCGTATCAGAGTTCAACTAGTATACCCAACTATATACTACAGTCATTATTTTTTACTCATAGCGTGATATATAATTAATATGCAATTAAACACACATTTTTACATATTATGCTGTGTCATTGTTCTATGCAGCTGCAATTCTATGCAAATGCACTTCCGAAAGGATGGAGTAAACAGCATGAATTATCGCCTGCACATTTGTTTGTTTCTGTTTCTTTTTTTCTAGTGTTAAACAAAAATTCAGTCAAAGCCATAAATAGCAAATGAAGCGCGAAATTCAAAACGACATTATTGCGATATCATCATGATATTTTTCTCAAATTAAATTCTATTTGAATATCCATTGTTTCAAAAACCATTTTAACAATTGCTTCGAACAATATGGCTTTCCACAAGGTGACGTTATGCTGCCTATGTTGTTTTATAGTTATGTTAACGACATTTAAATCTAATTATCCGTGTTTATGTTTTCAATGTCCTCAAATTATTCCCATCTGATTAGCCTTCTGGTATCTGACAAACGGTCGCGAGTTTCAATTGAAGTTGCGTTTTCTATTTCAAACAATAAAACAATAATATTCGAGACATAATCTTCCTTTCAAGAGCACACAAAGCTTTGTTGAATCTGATACATACTGACGTTTGTGAAGGCGTCACAATAGTTCAAGATTTAATTGTTTTGATTAAAGAATAAAACATAGAATGATAATGATACTTTGTAGGTTTGTAAAATTTGTCGTTTGGACGTTAGTAGTTTACACACACGCAATATAACTGATGTAGCATACTTAAACATCGTTGGAACCAAAATATGAATTGGTCCCAGAGTGTTTTTATTTCCTACGCATCTAAGCCCGATTGTTGGCAACGTCATGCAGTGTGCAATAAGAAGATTTTGTTAAGACAGCGATCAGCTCAGACCACAGTATGTAGTGGTTTGTTCCAGTAGTGGTTAGTTGGTTGAGTTAACCTTCAATGCCAGTTCCATCTAATTTTCTTGCCGTTTTTTATTTGCCAATCCATCTGACCTGCATCACTCACAAACAGAAACCTGATCTAAGAGTAATCTCAGTTATCTTTGGACACTTGAAATCTTTGGACATGAAATTCGAGACAGTTAATGAGCGTTACGAGCCGACCAAATATCCTGTCTGTATCAGTAACGAACGGATCTACCTGGTTTAATTTGTCCAAATCCCAGCTCTGACCTGTATCAATGACAAACGAAAATCGGATCAGAATGTACCCTGTCTATTCTGTACACTTTTCAGATCCTCATTCGTTTTTGGTACTTCGGCGTTTTGATCCAACCTCACGTATGATGAAAAATTTGCTTTTTATTTAAACAATTTCAAAGACTGACAATAGTGTGTTTTGTGTTAAACTTGTTGATTATATTTTCCATTATTTCGTATTTTGTTGTGAAGATGTCCAAGATGAAAGGATAAGGTGAAAAGTGAAAGAAGTGTGTCGATGGTGATGATTTGATTGTTCTGGAATGGGATACAGAACGCTGGTGTTGTAGGCGTAGAATCAGATAAGTCTCTGGTCTTCAACAGGTGGTTCGCCAACGTATTTTTTGGTCATCAGTCTATATTTTTAGTTTTTTCTTCTCTCGTCTTCAGAGGAACAGCTCTGGGAGTAACGTGTCGTTTGGTCATCGATCTATTTTTTTAAGTTTTAAAAGAACAGTTCTTCATCAGGTGGTTTGTCGACTTCCGCCACCTTCGTCCTCAACGATTGGGAATTGCGGATGTTCTTTTAGCTATAAGTGATATTTTATTGCATATAGCAGTTGGTTTTCACCCTCGTCTGCAAAGCGAAGTAGTCACATTTTCTTTTAAGAGATTGAGCTTGTTATTCTTGGAGACCCGACTTCATTAGCCCATAAGGTGCAGAAAAGTAAGACGTAAAACTCCATTCATTTTATTTTTGTTATTCTTGATGTCTTGTTTCTCTTGTTTCTAGATCAGCTCTGGCCTTGTTCAGGTGGTTTGTCACCTTCGTCCATAACGTTTTGTTAAATGTCCTCTAGTCAATGAGACAGACTTACGGCCAATGGGTTATTACCAACAAAGCAAATCTTCAACGTACACATAATGAAGCAAATTTTCCAGAAATGTGTACGTACAACTTGATTTCATCTGCACATGCTGATTTTTTTTCCATTCTTTTAAAATTGTGTATGTACACAAATAAACGTCTGTTCGTGTTTCAATATGATATAAAATGCTCAAAATGAAAAAGAAATGACGCATGTACATTAAGCCTAACACTGTCTTTTCTTTTATTTTCTTTCTTCGGGGCACCCAACATCAAGTGAGGTGGAGGTGTGAATTGTTTCAGCATACCGACGTGAAATGAAAATCAATTTTAAGCATACTGGATTTAAAATTCTTGTATTTCTCTGACAGTTTTGAGGACACTTGCAAATTCTTGAGTGTTTCACGAGTAAATAGTCGTATTCTAAGCGCAAATACTTAAAATATGGATCAAATATGTTGTCCATGTTTGTTTTAGAAATTTTGCGAGGTTTATAAAAAATATCAAACGAAAATTTGCATTCTATAATATTTCAGTACTTCTTGAGTGTCTGGATAAATAAGACTCGGTTTGACACCGTGTTCGTAAGCAATTTGGTTAAAGTTTCAGATCCCGTAATAGTTCATTTGCTTTAAGTTACTACTCTATCGATAACCTAGAATCCAATATTCCCTACTGCAAAAGCAAGCATTGGAGAGAATGGTAGGACACTGAGCGACAGGGTACTGCCAATGGAACTGCATGCAACTTTGAGGCATGTGGAACCTTAAATCAGAATTCTTGTCGACAAGTATCCCTAGTTTCATGGAACTGCATGCGACTTTGAGACATCTGTACCCACAACTCAGAACTTCTGTCGACAAGTATACCCAATACCATGGTACTGCAGAAAACTTTGAGGCATGTGGAACCACAACTCAGAATTTCTGTCAAGAAGTATCCCCAATGCAATGGAACTGCATGCAACTTGAGACATGTGGAACGCATGATGGAATTCTGTAAATACAAATGAAGTATTCTGACTATTTTCAGTCTAAGAAGATATTGTATAGCCACTGACTAGGTTACCATATTTCCATGTGGAACCTCTATTCATACTGGCACGGCCAATCGAACGCAATGAATAGATACTTGATTTGATTTGGTCTTTAGAAATATTTTATTGAAAGTTCTGGAGAATAAAGGCTAGTCTAGACAGCGAAGGTCGAGTGGACGTGGTAGGGTTTTACTTGTGAGATATTCGTCTCCTCTGTCAGGAATCGTAGACCCTTCCAACTTCCGAATGAAAAAGCAAATAATTACAAAATTTCCCTTTTAAGAGACTCGGCACCCACACCGCCCTCCTAATACGCCTCTGACCCAAGTAAGAGACCCTCCTACCCTTCCGTACGACCCACAAGCAACCATCCCTCTCTTAAACTACGTATACCCATTTGGATATTGTAGAAAAATTCACTTATCATAAATTCCGTTTTTCATATATGTCCTTTATCAGGGAGAACGAAACCCATGGCCCCATATAACCCCCCTTACTCCCTACCCTTAAAAAAGCTCCCATCTCGCGACTAATTGTAAAACTTAAACGTATTCAGTCGATAAGTGTACTTATGTACTGAAAATATCATCCCTCCCTCTCCGTCTGCCCGTTGTCTAGGGTCTGAGATCCCCATACTCATCCATAAACCCCCGCCCCGCTCCTCCGCCTTTGAAAGTGCAAGTTCAGCTAACAATCACCATTCTCTCTCTCTCTCTCTTTAGCATACCCAGTCAGTAATTGTAGGCTATAGAAAAACTGTACTCAGCCAATATTTTATTAGCGATGTATTGAATGGCAATACTACCGGTTTTTGTAATAACCCATACAAATTCGCCATAGTTCATTAGTTTCATTAAATTTTACTTCAACTCGGCATCATCGGCGTAACAAGCTTGAATTGTAAACTGAATCAAAAGAATTGAAAGGCTTCTCTATTCTTCTATTCGCGCCTCGTCAAAGTTATTGTCCCATATTGTAGAAATCTATATTACCTCTATTCAAACGAGAGAAAGGAATGCTTTTCCATTATTCGACTATTCAACGAAAATATATTGTTAAAACGCCATACACCATTTTCTTATTCATTTCTACTGTAGACTGACTAGGTGGCAGTTAGGCTCAGGTCGACGTTTGAAAGTAGCAGAATTAGGCGCAGGCGATCAAAATCAGCAGAAGATTACGTTAAATTTGGGCAGTCGATGTGATGTACGAGAGCGTGGTTGTCGAATGGTGAAAAAATGGCGTATACGTTTCCTTCTCGTGAGACGAATTCGTCTGCACTATGTCATGTGATTTTCAAATTTTTGAACCCGGATTTTGAACCTGATACTGGAATTTTAATGACGTGATGACGTCATTATCGTCGTGTGACGTTATCTGTGGAATATTATGTAATTCGGATGTGACGTCAGATTGATCATGGAACCCAACGACACCTTCAGTGCCTATGTGGATGTTTGTGTGGATCCGTGAATTAGGGCTTGTGCAATATGGTTGAAAGCTAATTTTAGAAATGAAATCATGTTGTTGTTTGTTCATCCAACGAAATTTTGAGGAAGTTTAAGATTTTTTTTCGGTTTTATTAGGATTGTGTTTATGATATTTTTGTTAGGGTATGTCAAAGGTAGGTCTAGTTGTCATGGTTACGAAAAAATGGAAGACCGAACTTGTAATATTGAGGATGAAGTATTTGACTTTAGTGCACTTAAGGATTTCGCAATCGTTTTCGTGAGGACATATTTTTCCTTGTTCGGTTTTTGGAATTCTTCCTTTTGACGACTTTCCCAGTTTAGTTCAAAATTATTTTCGACATTTGTTTTTATAGGAAATTTTTTTTTTGCGTTTAGGAAGCCTGATTTTTTAACTTGTCGTCGTAGCTTTTACATAGCGAATTGTATCGCTTTCCCCAAATATCCAAAACTCTTGGTATAAAATTTCATACTGCTAATCCCGTCCCCTCGGACCAACTAATTTTTTTGTATCTTAAGATAACCCTCACACACTTTAAAGTTATTTCATTCCAAGATATTCTTTTCTAATCTGTTGCTTTCTCTATCTAAATATGCGTACTATATTTCTTAAACTCTCAACCAACCCCCCCCCCCCCCCCCCCACCCCATCGTTTGAAAAGTACATCTTATCTCTAAGCCCTTAAACCGACCCCAACCCGTCCCCAAAGTCCTCAATCCCTACTCCAGTGTCAGCTGGCCTAATTTGAGTTTGAATACCTGTCAGTCACTCAGGTGAAAATACCTGTATCCAACTTAACGTTACCATGGAAACATATTAAAGAAGTTAGTCATGCGAGTTAAAACTTGGCCCCTTGTGACGAAAACTCGAGATTTAATTTCCAAGCTTGTAACCTAACGTGAATGAAAAAAAAAACGTAATTTGTTCAAAATGCTGAGTGTCACGTTCGTAGGATGATTAAAAATTGGTAATTTCGGCATGACAGTTTATTTGGATATGAAACGAAAATTTAGATAACTTAAAGTTTGGGAATTTTGAACTAAATGTTTGCTTAGATAGGAAACGAAATTTTGGATTAAACAATGAAATTTAATCGTGCTCATGAAATGATACGCTTTATAAATTTAAATTTCCTAGGGTTTTGAAAAACAATTCCTTACGCTATAGGCATTTTTACTGATCATGCAAATTCGAATATCTTTTAACCATACAACTATTGAAATGAGAAGATTTTTTGTGTCTTCACAATGCATATGTATGGGTTTTTCTTTGTTTTTTTTTAATTTCTTGATATAGTTTACTTACTCTCAAAAACGTTTTTGGCTTATTTACATATGAATATATATCCAAACAAGCATTGGCCGTGGTGATTGTTTTGGCTATATTATTTTATATTAGCGTTTTTATAAGTCTATAATATATATTCTATTGAATTATTTCATATGTGAATTTTCTTGAAATTAAAAAAAAAATGGAATTTAGATTTCTTTGAATTGGATTTAATCCTCGAAAAAGCTCCAGCCAAACTTCTCGATGCTTTGTAAATATTTAATGGGATAATTTGAAAAAGCATTATTTTTTTGTAAACAGTTCTTCTCTACTTTCGATTTTTTGTTATCTTTATAACACGCTCAAAATATTTTCCTGTGGCGCTAATTTATATTGACTGAGCCAGTGATTTCGGTTACAGTTGGACTGTTATTGCTATTTGTAGACTTAATATATCGAATCAAATCTCTTGTATCTAACCCAATTACTCTTAACAAGTCAAACCGAAAATTTCAATTAATTTATTTACATAATATCGACTTCATTTGCATAAAATTTGCATAATTGGGATTTCACCTGGAATCTTCGATCATTTTAGAATGTGTCACGTCCCTATTTGCACTTTGTGTTACAACTCATGAGTTCTAATATTTCTTGAAGGCAAGGAGTAATTCCTGAATCCACGACCAGTGCTTTTAGAGTCGACTAAGAATATAATTAAGCATAAAATTTAGGTAAAAAAATCAAGTTATTTTGAATATTTGAAAATTTATAGAAAAGTAAGGCCTATATACAAAAATAATTAAATGGAAAGTTACCCAAAGTTCTGTTATGGAATATTTAACCTGTGTGATAATTTTATATTCATTTTAGATATTTGGCTGAAAAATAAATATCGATTTACGAATTCTAATTCACATTGTGATCTTTCATCAATTTGTTTCTTAGATTTATCTACAAATGCATTGGCCTGGGAAACATTATTGTGATCTTTCGGCTTTATGTTACTAGAATTATCCACAAAAGCACTGGCCTAGGTGATTGTGTGTTCTTACCCATGTATACACCAAGACGGATTTATAAAAACAATTTTCGTGTTTTAGCGGTGTAATGTTAGGAAAACGTAAGTCGTTAATGTAACTAGTAATGAAAAAGTTGAGCCGGTTACTTTGAAAATAATAATTAATGACCAAATAATTAGCGCTCTCATCAGGGGATCTCGATCTAATCAGTCTGGAGCGGTTTGACTTCAAGATGGCTTAATGCTACCGAGAGATTAATTTTAGTTATAATCTAGATACACGCATTAGGACATTAAACGCTGATCTTAGAAAAACATTCGTTTTTTTGGAAAACATCGGTGTAACGTCGCTGGCGGCTATACGAAGTGCTACTTTGTACACCATCGAATTAATATCCGCTTTAAGGCCCCCGCCTAATTGTAACACTTTAAAACAACAGAAAATTTCGGGGATATTTTTTCAGAGTATTGTTCTGAGGTGTAAAAATGAATTTAATCGCACCTTAACCTAATGAGTATTACGTTTTTCATACCTTAAAGGTGTTTTAATACTTTGAAAAAATTGGTATCGCTGACGAGCCAAGGTGTGAAGACTTTGTTACAATATTAGGAAGTCTTCGCACAGTTTCTTCTCCTCGCCCCGCCCAGCAATCAATATTTTGCAAGGAAATAACTTGTTCCCCAGTCAAACGGTGATTAGGCTGCATTTACCACCCAAATCATGTGAGAAAACGTCGTTAATATTCTAAAGATCTCTTTCTTTCCATCAAAATCGTGAAATTTGATTCGAAATCGCATTCAAGTCTACCAAAACATTGCTCTGTTTTAAAACAACATGCATGACTTTATACAAATTACTTTGGAGTATTCACAATTTTTGATCCCCTTTATTTTGTTTTGTAATTACAACCCAAGTTTTCCTCATCTAATTTGTACCAACTATTTTGGAGTATTCACATTTTTTGTTCCCTTTTGTTTTGTAATTACAACCAAGTCGTTTTCTTCTCGTAAACCTACTTTGTACAAATTATTTTGGAGCATTCACAAATTTTGCAATAATTTGTATAATAATTACACGACCCAATCTTTTATTCAAATTAAGGCTCTAACAATTTCTAGACTCATTCTTTTGAAATGATTCTTGACAATGAATTACCAATCTTATTTAGAGCGTTCACAAGCTTTTTTGAAAATTGTTTGTAAACCACACTGAACGGAACCTTCTTGGTAAAAAGAGTCTAATGTTTATTTCATAAAATCCGACTCAAAGTGAAAAAATATTCAAAAATATGTACCTAAGAAAAACGAAGAAAATAGCACAAAACAGAAAAAAGACATTTTCTTCAGCCGAACAAAAAAATATGTAAATTAAATCAATTTTTTTTTTATTATTTTGAGTTCTGAAATTTAGTTCTTGAGTAGATTTCCGATCGATATATGAAAATATAAAAGCTTGACATTTTCGCTAGAAAATCGATAACTTTGTATGTAGGTTTTAAAATTTTCATGATATTTTCTCGTCGTCGTGGTGGATGTCAAACTTAACTGAACTGTTTCATAATACCTTTTCCTAACATTTTATTCATGTTTTAAAAATTGCTAAATTATTTTTGACTCAGTTTGAAATTTAAGTAAAGGGAAAAATTGAAAAGAAAAAGAAAATCGACAAAAATATTCAACAATTAATTAAATTTCTCTTATATTTTGAACGAAAGAACCATTTTTTATCAACTCGCAAGCGCAAACTTACCAAATTACTAAATAGTTAAAATGTGGAAAAGTAAATCTCATTGAATATCCAAAATTACAAAAATACACAGAAGTCCAAAACCGTCCACAGTGACAGTTTTCGTAAAGGCCTGAAAAAGGCAAAATACGGCAATTTTTTGATCGATTTATTAAGGAAAAAAGAAAAGTGTACATAATATAAACTAAACGAAAAAATAAAATTGAAAATCGTCACAGTTTTCACCTGAAAATCATCAAAAAACAAAAATTATGGAAAATTGCAACAGGAAATTGACCTAGTTTTCAATTTTGTAACATTATTGAGTAGAGGAATAAATTAATATTATTTAACTGCCAGCATCTGATTACATTTTCATAGAAAATCTATTATAATTAACATAATTAGCTTTCTTCTCTTTCTACACAATTTCATTTAAACTCTCTTCTTTTAACAGTCAATCTAACTAGTCTAATCGGGTCGATATTCATTCGTTTTGCAGATACTTCGTTTAAAAATGATGTATTTTCTTAAACAGTCAAACCAGGTCGATATTTTAAGTTATATTTCATTCGTAGAGTTTATAGATATTTTGTCGAAGTGAAAATAACTGAAACATTTTTTTATTTTGTTTGTTTATTCTTTTCATTATTTTGTTAATTGTAATTTTTTTCCGGATATTGCTTTGACATAAATTGTTCCTTTTGTTTTAAAACAGCGTTTTGTGACTGTCAAAATAAGCGAGACGCGATATATCAGTCTGTATTTCATACTTAGCGACGTTTAAAAAAAAATGATATGACCATCTGATGGTGACTATTGTCCTCTTCTTTAACCTAAAGACGTAAAACTCCGTTTCATTTGATATTTAATAGTTTGTGTGGACCTTCGTGAATTTAACCTTAGAATTTAGGTTATGGGAACTCGGACGATGAAATTATCCATGGTGAAAATTTAACGAGATTTCGGCCATTAAAAGTCGTGTCCAGTTTTTATTGCCCTCTGCCCAGTGTGGGATAATGTCGGTACATGGATGTCACAGTAGCTCGACATGTCAGTCACCACCTCAATACTATAAACCTCTTAGTTGACTCGCTCTTAAAGACTTGTCAGTGTACCGAAGTTGAATGGCATTGTCACTGTAGACTGCTATTGTCATTGTAGACTGTCATTGTCACAACGGACTGCTTTTGTCGTTGTAGACTGCCATAATCAATGCAAACTGCCATTGTCACAGACTGTCGTAGTGATTCAAGACTGCAAATTGTCACTACAGACCGACATTGTTATTACAGACTGCCAATGTCACTACATAATACCATTGTCACTACATTCTGGCATTGTCACTACATACTGTCAGTGTCATTATAGACCACCATTTTCATTACAGACTGTCAGTGTCATTACAGACTGCCAGTGTCAACCTAGACTGTCATTGTCACTACATGCTGCAATGACTGTCATTGCCATTCTAAACTTTGATTGTCGGTAAGATCTTACGGGATAATGACAGTTATAAAAGCGTTATTTATGGTATTTCAATGGAACGATTAGATTTAAATCGAATGCCTCCACCCATTCATCATTTCTTACATTTTTCTTAAAATTTCACGAAGAAATATGCATCTTAAAAAATTTCTGAAGTTTTATATGTATTTTTTAAATTTGTGTTAAAATTTTAATGAATTTTTATTCACTGGAAAACATAATTCATTTAAAATTTGTCATATGTCTATTTCTTCTAAAACCTAGTCTGAATTTCGGCTTGGTTTTTCACATAAATTATTCAGCATAGTTTTTGAATGTCTTTACTTTTTGCCACCCTGTATAAATATGCTTCAATAAATAATTTTCAAAAATAAAAACATGACTCTCGAAATTTAATATTTCATTTCAAATTGTGTAGTTGGTACAAATATGAAATTCTGCATTATCTGTTCCAAACACGTTATTGGAAATGTTAAAAGCAGGCCAATTATGTGTTGCTATATTGTGCACTGATATTATAGAATCAAAATGTAAACAAATTTGACCCAGTTATTTTGAAAGAATTGAAACATTTCATTGAAATAAATAACATTGATTTGTTTCAGGTATCAAATAACGGTATTTAGATATCAAAATTGACCTAGATTTACAGAATGAAAGAGACCTTAAACCCTATTTTCTTCATCTATTTAAATTCGTTATAATGGTAATAATAAAGGAGCTCTTTTCTTTTGTCTAATCACGAACAGATTTATACTGTTGATGAATTTTTGAGGAAGAATAACTAGTCTAACATATATTAATATTACCATAGATTGCTTAGTTTTATGTTTTAACCAACTTTTAAAGAGGTTATCTAAAAAAATGTGTATCGAGGACACTGACAGCATCATTTTACACCATTTTAATTTTCAATCAATATGTGGTGCCTGTGATTCTACTAAAACTAAGCGTTGCAAAGGTCTTAAATATTTGCAACATCTTTTGCTAACGTTTTGGAAATCCCCAAAATTGTTGCATAAGATAACATTTAAGGTTAATATTCTAAGGAACACCTTATACACTATGCGATTGCGGTTTTCAATAGAATGCGCTTGAAACGTTTACTGACGTAATAAGGCCTAATAATTACATGGCTTTAAATAATGCTAATATTTTGCGTTTTGTGTTTTTGTTTTGAAAAAGTATATCATTTGAATAATAATTTTATTGCGTTTCATATTATTTTTTTAATTTGTGAAATTGTGGTCTTATAATGAAATTAGGATTCCAAAATGGGATTAATATGAAATTATGATAATGAAGATTACGTTTCGTGTTTACTTTTTAATTTTAATGGATTAATGATGATATGAAAAATTTTATAAAACGTAGTTTTGAATTTTAGATTTATTCTAGAATAATAAATTTTAAAACTGCGTCAAAACTTTGAGGAAATATGGGTCGAATTTGATAAGGAGTTGCAGTTTATGTGGAACTGTGTTTTTGAAAGGGTTAAAGTATCAAAGGTGAACGTTTCACTAACGATATAACCTAGTTAGATCACAATATAGAAATCTCATAGGAATAATTTTGATTCAAAATAAATCAAATCGCGTGAAATTAAATTGCTTGAAATGAAAAACAAATTTAAAATTATTAAAAAATCATATTGGAGTTAAATGTTATTTTTTTGCGTTTAAATGCATTTATAATATATATAATTGTAACAAAGGCTAAAAAGACGATTTCAATCAAATTTGTTAAAATACAAAAAATCGCCGAATAAAATTGAAAGTACAGTAATATTTAAAATTGAAAATAAAGCGATAGAAATCGAAGGAAAAACGAAAGTGGTTTATTTTAAAAATTCAATTCACATGGCGAAGTCCTTAGCGTAACAAATTTCCAGCTATCGCTACTTATCGTCCGTAGAAAATCAAAATAACACGTAAAATGAATTAGTGATACGAGATAGAAAGAAAAGATAAGGCATATGGATAAATGAATATACAAATAAATGAATTGATTTTTCTTTGATGTCGCCGGTGGTTGATATATTTCAATATATTGAGTGAAATTAGCACGTTATTGATAGGAAGTGTGATAAACTTATAGGTATCGTTATTATTATTATTCTTCATTATCAGGCTGAGCATGGGGAGTGATGGAAGGACGGGCGATTGAATGAATGAGTTGTGATTGGTTATTGGTTAGTAAAATGCTAGGCTAGGGGAGTGACGGAAGGCCGACTGAATGAATGAATTACGATTGGTTATTAACACGCTCAGCATGGGAGTGACAGAAGGACGAATGAGTGAATGATTAATGGCTTTATATTAACATGTTCGGAATGGGGATTGACAGAAGGACGAATGGAAGCATGTTTGTTTATTTACATGAATGAATGAATGAATGAAATGTTTGATACTGTCTGTTTTGAGTCGAATCGATCGCCAACCCTAAAACTGTGTTAAAGAAACATTTTTTATTAATTTTCAATAAAAATCATTGACTGTACCTTAAACTGAATCGATTTTGCTATATTTCTTATCTTTTAACCTCATACGAATGAATGAATGAATGAACTTATATTGTGGTGTATCTTTTACATCCTCTAGATTGGCTACGTTAATCACTGATATTAATTGATTCTTATCTTAGGACTGTAATGGAATTTGTCAATTGGTGGATTTGTTTTTTGTCCGAGTAAGAAATTGGATCTGCCTAATAATTATTTGTTTCGTTCGGAATTATGGTTTTCATGTGATCTAGATATTCTGCAAGTTGTCTTTTAGTAAATTCCAAAAACGGAATTTGTTTATAAACTTGAGTCAGAAAATCTCTCATTAAATCTTCATTTTGTTTTGATGAAAAAAAATCCATCATTTTTTTTCTTCGTTTTTGACCCAAATAGAAACAAAAGAAAATTTGTCAAACCAATTTCTGAAAAAAATGAAAGTTAGTCCCGTCCCACGGAGAAGATAAAAGGAGCTTGAATGACCACATTCTGTACCGGTCGTGACTGAAAGAAAAACGCCAAGGCAGGGAGAACATTGAGTCTTCATTGTGTGAAAAACGTACTGAAATTTGATTCTCTTTCTAAAAAAACGTCAACAAAACTATTTTTTTTCAATCGGTCAAAGATTTTTTATACGGAAATTTAAATTTTTTTGCATTGACCTCAATATGACGTTATTTGACACGTATTTCAAATTTTAAAAAAATATTGTGAAATTATGAATGGACGTTTATTAAGCGTATTGTATATTTTTGTATATTGTGTATATGTGAGAGATTGAAAAGGTTATGAATTTCTAAAGATGCGATTTGTAAAGTACATGAAACAGTCTAAAGAAATTGTAATAAAATGAACTTTGATATAAGTATTCAAGACAAAGAAAATTGATTGAAAACATGTTTTAGGTTCAAGTATGCACTTTTTTGTTATAACAACAAATTACTGATTATTGTTTGTTTACAATATTTAAGCCAAGCGAATTAGTATTTCAAATTTATTTTTATGACTGTTAAAAATGAATTTAATGTGCCAATTAAACTAGCGTATGCTTAGAACTGTAACTATTTGACGCCCAAATTCATGAAGTGTAAATTTTAGAAACGTTGTTTAGAAATATATCCGAAACATTGACGGTTCTTATCCGTCTTCGTTAATTACATTACAGCAGCACGTAAAACTCCATTCCATTCACCCTTTGTAACACTGGACATAACAAAACGTACTTATTTTCAATATTGCCTTTATCGTAAAATTTCCACAACCCCGCTTCCTCTCCCTCCAGTTCCTGGGCACCCTCGCGCCCCTGGGTGCCCTCCCGACCAGCCCTCTTTGGTATTTTAAAGAAAGCTTATAGACCTATGTAAATGATGAATGTTTGTATTGATTTATTGGTGTCAATAAAATAAAAATATCTATTTCCAATATGTTTCTCTGTTTTTTATCTGGGGAAAATTTAGCCTTGGGTTCTAGAAAGGCAATGGGTGCGTAAGCATTTTGTGTGGTCACGTGGATAAGTCTATTGAATCTGTATTGGCACTGAAGCAATATGTGGGACCACGTGGTACGGACGTTTGAATCCGATTGGATAATGATGAACTCAGAGTCAGAAAAGAAATCAGGACTTTTGATATTTTGGGTTCCGTTTTTGAAACCATGGAATCTGATTGAATAAAGTATGCACGTGCAAAGTCAACATGACCCCATTTCTGCTAAAAAAAATGACTGTATATGATTTCGTTCTCTTACGAAGAACTCGTACTGTAATTCTCAATTATAAAGCCTGAAATATCATAAGTTAATTCGATCTTAGTAATCTGATTGGTCATTCCTTGGTTAACCGTTATTGGTACTGACCACTCAGATTAATTGTAATAATTAAGTTACCTATATCAATTTCTTTTTGTCTTATAAACTAAGTTATTATGATTTTATTAAGTTATGATATTTCTTAGATATACAATGAGAAAATCTAGATTTCATTGAAATACAGAACAAAATTTTTAAACATAATAATGAAATATCACAAAAGATTCATTGGATATCACATCCATATATACATAATATCATTGCTATAATATATGCTTACATAAAAATGAAATACCAGAATAATATTAATTTTCATAGAAATATCATGGCTTTCCATCACATCACTGAGAGCATCTCTACAATGAAATATTATAATGTACGTAAAACAGCTAAAACAATCAAATGTTAAATATATGCTTACATATAAATGAAATACCAAAATAATATTAAATTTCATTGAAATATAATGGCTTTCAATCACATCACTGAGAGCATCTCTAAAATGAAATATTATAATGTACGTAAAACAGCTAAAACAATAAAATGTTATAATATATGCTTACATATAAATGAAATACCATAACATTATTATATTTCATTGAAAATTCATGGCTTTATATCACCTTTTATAACCTGATGAAAAACCCATAATAGATCGATTATAACAACCATTGTAAATTCTGATTGCAGACATGCCTTAAACCATATCAAATTTCAGCCTTATATTCATAACTAACAATGAAATAACAATTGGACTTAACACACTCAGAGTCATAGTAGAAAATCCAATGAATGAACGAACGCTGAGGGGATTCAAAAGATGTTCTTTATCCTTTATTGGTATATTGTACTATAACCTCTATTTACATCATTCTGATTTTCTAGTCTTTATATGTGTATGAGAGAGACTTATAGCTTCTATTTACATCATTCTGATGTTCTAGTCTTTATATGTGTATCAGAGAAACTTATAGCTTCTATTTACATCATTCTGATTTACTAGTCTTTGTATGTGTATCAGGGATCTTTATAACTTCTTTTTACACCATTCCAAATTTCTTTTCGACGTCTATGGTTCTTGTAATTGACTACAGCAATTGCGGAATGACACAAGGTTTTCAAGAAAGTATATCTCAAAGGTGCCAATGAAACAAACAGATCGGACCGAATATTTTCACTGTTTGTCCAAAGACAATTGTATCTACGAATAATGTCGGGGTTTTTGTATAGTATTTTCTAAATACACTTTTTGAAAATTTAATACATATTAAATGACATATTTGATTCAATTCTATCTTAAAATATTTCTATTTTGAAGACCATTATTTCTAATTTTTTTATTCATAATTATCTATGGAAAACTGATTTTTCGGTAATATTTCGGTAAATTGTGAAAAGAATAACTAATCGCTTTGAAAAAATTCTCTTTGAAAATTAATCAATTGTGTAAATCTCTCCAGAAGAAGACAATTTCTTATCAAACTGATGTGTGATGTAGTCTCTACTTGTGACCAAGGCCAGTGCTTCTATAAGAGATTATCTCTTATAACACCCTAAACTATGATGAAAATGTAATTTGTTGAAACGTTGTATTAAGGAGAAGCATTTCAAATAAACTGATTGTTACAACGTAAATTGTTGAAACGTTGTGTATAATGAACCCAGGAGTAGAATACTATATAAACTGCTGATGACAGCGTAAATTGTTGAAACGTCGTGTACAATAAAATAGGGAGTTGTATAATAAATAAACTGATGATTATAATGTAAAATGTTGAAACGTTGTCTACAATAAAACTTGGAGTTACTATATAAACTCATGATTACAATGTAAAATGTTGAAACGTTTTGTACATTAAAATATGGAGTTGTATACTATATAAACTGATAATTACAATGTAAATTGTTGAAACGTTTTGTGCATTAAAATATGGAGTTGTATACTATATGAACTGATAATTACAATTTAAAATGTTGAAACGTTTTGTACAATAAAACTCGGGAGTAGTATACCATATAACCGATGTTCCGTTATTTATATATTTTAATTTTGATAACATGATTAAGATTCGAAATAAGTCAAATTGGGTAGATATGTGTAAAGATATAAAAATTGAATTCGTTCAATAGAATGAACGATAATTTGATATCCACTAACTGGACAATTCATGTAACTGTAAAGTTTATAAACCGTAACGATTTGATTTCAATTTACTGAATATCGGCGTATGTTTTCATCAATGGACGTGCAATATACACAAATACACTGAAATACAATTCGATGAATCGTTCTCAATTTATTTTGAATGCCAGTTAACGGCATGTGAATTGAATGACCCAATATCAGTAAGCACAAACACTATTCACAAACTAACAGTTCGCCCCTCGTTCCTATACAATTTAAAACAAAGCTCGAACACTGGGTCAATTATTAGGCTATTGTAAGTTTGAAATCAACCCTCTGTGGCCCACTGTCAATGAATAGGTGGCTTCTAAATCTCTTTTCAAAGCTTCGTGTGTCACTGCCAACTCAACGTGCATGTCAGTCTTGTATTTTGCATGTCAAAACGCTCTACCTGAGTTCATGACGTCATTTGATTGGCATAAATTCAAATTAATCACGTGCAATTTGGCACCTGCAATTTCCAACGAATTTCTGAAACGATTTCGAAAATTCTCTTGAAGAGAACTTGTCGATTTAGGCCAAATCTGTGAATACTGTTTAAACGACAAGAAAAAAATTCCCGCGGTGAATTTCTCTGAACAATATAATTCGAGTTCAGTCATACTGGGCAGAACAAAGCGAGTTAGTTAAGCTCCGCCCCCCATCAAGTCACACCTCTCTAGCTGTCATAATGCGGAGTCTTTGTGTGTCAGTCAACAGTGAAGCGAACTCAATCTGACCACAGCTAAGAGAAACCAGAGTCTTTGATTGGCTAACGAGGCGAGGAATTCATTTCAAACCAATCAATGAAGGCGTCTTGTATAGGATATTAGTTGGAAAGAAAAGCTTGTATTATAATAGAAGAGTCAGTTGTAAATGAGGATAGATGGGTCTAGTGAATAGTCTTCATATATTCAACTGTTTATCATATTCTTCATTGAACAGTACGAGATAACAGTGTTTTCTGTTTAGGACCTATACAAAACTTTACACAACAATTCGTCGGCATACAACTAGCTACAGCAACTTCAATCGACGAAAAGAAAGTTTTGGCGCGGATTATAGCCAAACTTCTTTAGCAGACGAACAATAATCGAAGTTTTATTTTTTACCTTGGGTGACCACTAATCCGAATATATGTACGAAAATCCGAGCTCAGGTGTGGAGAATTACAGCATGTCGTATTCAATGGAAGACGTGAAAGCAATGCAGCAACATACGCCTATATCCAGTCCCCCGTCTCACGGAGGACTACAGCATACTCCTCCGCATCAACAGCACCAGTCAAATCCGCAGTCTCAGACGCAGAACGGAAATTCCGGAGGTACTAACGGATCTAACGGCGGCGGAAAGATGCTTGCGACCGACCCTAGAGTCAAACGACCAATGAACGCTTTTATGGTAAGTAAAATTAAACTTTACTCCTTGAATGTGAATAAATTACTCCATTTGATTTTTTATTTTTGGTCCACCGTTTTGATATTTTGAGTTGACATCGTCAAACCGGCATGTCAAATCGTTAGTTTTGCTTTTGGATAGTTTCAAATGAATTTTTTAACCGCATTTAATTTGACATTAGTGAATATAAAATTGATTTTATTAAATGAATTGGCTAAAAGAAATCGGAATAAAATTCTAAACTGGGATATCCATTGAAATTATTTTCTCAAATGTCGTTTCCAAACTGGCATATCAATTCACACCCGAATAAATAACATTAAAAATAATTTAATTATTTCAACATTATAGGTTAGTAAAAAATTGTCAATTTAATTGTGAAAAAATCGGCCGCACCTTTGTTTGTGGTAGTACGATTTAAGATAAACGCCTTTACTGTAAATTTTAAAATTTTCACGTATCGAAACCACTACTTAATATCTAGCTACCGTGTTTATAGATTTTGGATAAATCAATTTAGTTTGATGGCAAATATTCTCCGACTTGTTAATTAACGGTAAATTAATTAAAAGGTTTAGTTAATTAGCTAACTTAAATGTTAAACACACATAAAAATAAACTAAAGGATTTTTTGACGATTTGGTACAAATTTGACGGGAATTCCTTAATGAATATTTATTAAGAATATACGTCTATTTGCGGTTTACAGTTTAAAAAAATAATATGCCATAGATGTATTGGACATTTTTCAACAAAAATACCTCAATTTATTAAATTTATTGCACAACTTAATGTACTTTACAATTTTCACAAAACTCATAAATTGTTAAGAACATGGAAAATTTTGGGTTTTTTAAATTTAAGAACATCTTTTAACAAGTTTGTTGTGTTATTAATTTGTTTAACATTGTTTTATGTTCATCAACTGGAACATAATGAGAGAATTCTGTAACATCTGCAACACATTATGTTCCATAATTTATATAAGAAAAAATGTTATTATATTTACAAACTTATGTAAACAAACAACTATAAATTTATAATATAAAGACTATCATTTGTACAGAATAATACATAATATTCTACTTTTAATTTTTTATATAAATTAATGGAAAACTGATAATTTCTTCGATTAAAATTTATATTTTTGAACAAGATAATACGATCATAGGTACACCATTCACAAAATTGGTGTCATAACTTAGGAAAAGTTTTTTTTTAAAGCTATTTATATATTCGCTACATGTATTATAGCGGTTTAAGGGTTAACAATCGGATTATGACCAGCTTAGGCTAAAATTTTAATCCTCCGGCCTCGTTGACCGTAGGTAGCTTGTCCTACTTACCTGACTTAAAGAAATATTTGACACCGGTAGCTGTATAGTAGTATATACAATTGTAGATATTGGCCTCTAGCTACTGTTGTTAACCCCTTTAATATCGCTCTATCTAGGGGCTGGTCAATGTGTTTGTGAAGTGGATGGGGGTGGGGGTTAAATGTATCACATTGAAGTGTGGATATATACCTTCTGGCTACTATTGTTAACCCTTTTAATGTCATTTTATTTTAAATCAATTAAATACTTCGCTAGATTTGATGACATAGGGTTTGGTCAATTCTTCCAAGATATTTTTGGGTGAGAAGGGGTTAAATATGTCGTATACGGGTGTAGGTATAGAGATACTATTTGCTACTATTCACATGTTTTACCTAGAGACATTGCCTTGATCAACTCTTTGTAATAATTCTACATTATCATTTTTGGAGGGTAGGGGGTGTATTTAGTCCCACTTCAATATAAAAGTGTACGTAATAGTCCATGGGATGTATGTCCACTGTAAGGTTAACCCTAACTTAGCCCCTTCCCATGTAGGGAAGGAGGGGGAATGAAATAAACTGGGAAGGAGGGGGAATGAAATAAACTTACTGCATAGTAAAATAATTTGGAAATAACCAAGTTTAGGTTATATCCTACAGTCCTTAACCAAAGCCTTGAGGCTCTCTCTAATCTAGTCTTTTAATTGTCTATCTAAACCCTCAATATCACACAAAAAATTCAACCCTTCTTCGAAATCTAAATGAAATTTTCGAATAGATTCGAAATTAATAAGAATTGCCTTAAGAAAATACTCTATTCTGTTTTCGAACGAGGACAGATTTGAACAGGTGTGTTACTCTCACCTGGCCATTCAAAGATGGCCGCCAAGAAGTAAGAAAATTGGTCTAGCTAGTCGACTCAAATTTAGGTTAAAGTTAGTCAAATGGAAACGAATTTATGACAGTATTCGCTGGGTTTTGAGGAAAATATCGTTGTTATTCGACCCAGCAAATAACTATAACATAGATTTTGCCTTAGTCATAAAATATCCCCGATTACATTTCAAGATTGAGTTTTAGTATTTTTTTTTTCGGTAAATTTTGAACATGACTAAGTTTTGTGCATTGACTTGTAAAGATACCTGACATTACTTGATAAATAAGATAATTTTGCTTGTTCTTACGGTTGAGACGCAATTGTTGATGCATTTATTTATAGTGGAGTAGGTCTATATGCTGATTATAATAAGTCTTATAAGATACAGAACAGTAGAATATAGGACCCTTTTTCATTTCATTAAACAAAAAAGGTACAGAACAGTAGGATATGGAACTGCATTTCATTTCATTAGTCCAATTAATATAGAACAGTAGGATATAAAGCTGCATTTCATTCCCAATGATTAGAACAGTAGGAATACTCATTTCATTTCTATCATAAGTACAGAAAAGTAGGATATAACTGCATTTCATTTCATTAGTCCAATAAGATATAGAACAGTAGGATATAAAACTCTATTTCATTTCTTAAACTCAATAAGTACAGAAAAGTAGGATATAGAACTCTATATCAATTCATTAACCCAAACAGATATACTTGTATAACCAAAATCCCCCTATTTTTAATCAGCTGTGGCATCTAGTGGAATTTGTCTACAATAAGAGAATAACATAAGAATGAGGTGTTTGTACAATAATTTTGTATATCTAACGTAACCGTATTCGAATATATCTTATGTGATATTTGACTTTAAGGAAATGATTTAACATAAAGAATAAAGCTGTTATTTCCCTACTAAAACTTGTATTGGTCTTCAAAGGTCAAGTCTGTCAAGTTTTTGTATTCAGGTACATCTAGTGACCAAATGTAGTGTACGAGACGCGACTGGTTAAATACGTTTACCATGAAACGAAATAGAGTTTTACACCCTTCTGTAATGCATATTATTGGACTTATGAAATGAAATAGAGTTTTATACCCTACTGTTCTGTATCTGGAGTGATGAAATGAAGTTTTATATCCTACTGTTCTGTATCTTATTGGACTAATGAAATGGAATATAGTTTTACACCCTTCTGTTCTGTATCTTATTGGACTGATGAAATGAAATAGAGTTTTATATCTTACTTGCCTGTACTATATTGGGCAGATGAAACAGAGTTTTATATCCTACTGTTCTGTATCTTATTGTACTAATGAAATAGAAGTTAAAAATCCATAGACAGTGTATATGGCATATGAGTAAATTTGTGTTTTGAACGTTTACATATTGACTTTAAAGATTTTTTAAAATGTTGTTGATTCTTTGGATTAAATACGAATCTTCACTTTGATTTTTGTTAGAAATTATAGGTCGAATTTCGTTCCTTGTAATATAATTCGAAATCTATTTTAATCATTGAAAAGCGATATCGATTTTTTTTTTCGATTTTTGTATCGACTTAGTATCTTGACATTAAAATAGTTGATATTTGGATGTAACAAAAATAAGAACATGCAATTAAAAATAGGCCTGTCTTAAAATGGATATTAGTATACAAAAGTCAATTATTATTTATAAATCTTTACCATTTACTACAATGGATTTGTATACAAGCTAAGGGATATATGAAATTCAAACTTTAAGTCAGAGACAAAACTGGATTCTATTTAAGTCAAATATTTTCTATTTTGTATATGTACGCTGTTCAGACGATATCTTGTACATACAATATAGAATATCACGTTTTATGATATCATATTTTGTATAATCAAATGCCAAGTTCTCTTTTATGATATCCTATTTTGTATAATGCAATGCACATCTATGATATCCTATTTTGTATAATGCAATGCACATCTATGATATCCTATTTTGTATAATGCAATGCATATCTATGATATCCTATTTTGTTTAATGCAATGCACATCTATGATATGCTATTTTGTATAATCAAAGTTAGTTTTATGAACATTTTTCCCATACAATACTACCTTTTTAAAAATAAAATAAATCTATCCAAAATTATACCATACAAAAATAGGATACACGAGTCAAATACCGAAGTATATCAAGAGTTAAATACAATATTCTACCTATATTTTGTCAGTTATCTGTTTATAATTCTATCATATATAGATAACATCATTGTTCAGATTATCTGCCCCGTGGCGAAATATCCACTATACATCTATGAGTTTATAATCTTTATACGTATATTAAATTTTACAATTATATATTGACTATGATTTTGAATGCGCATCTCTGTGAAGTGAATTCGCTTTACGATTAAATGAATTTTAATTTTTTGCGTTTCTTAAGAAATGAAATAGAGTTTTATATCCTACTGTTCTGTATCTTATTTGAATATTTTTCACTTTTTTCTCAAAATTAATTTTTTTCTTGCACTCTTTCTTATGATTTCCTTTTTTTATCCTTTCAGGTTTGGTCACGTGGTCAAAGACGAAAGATGGCTCAAGAAAATCCCAAGATGCACAATTCAGAGATCAGTAAACGTTTGGGTGCTGAATGGAAACTAATGACGGAGAGCGAAAAGCGACCATTTATCGACGAAGCCAAAAGATTAAGAGCCATTCACATGAAAGAACATCCAGACTACAAATACAGACCAAGACGAAAAACAAAAACCCTTATGAAAAAAGACAAATACGGATTACCGGGTATGCCTAATTCCGCAATGCACCAAGTTGGACGTGACCCAGCCATGTCACCGTACATGAACGGATATATGCCAAATGGATACCCGATGATGTCACATGACCCGAATGCCGCTTATCAGCAAATGGCTGGCCTAGCCGGACATTACGGATACCAGAATTTAGCCAGCCAGCCCGTCAGTGCTGGTCAAATGACCACCCCCTCATATATGAACGGAACCTCAAGTTACACCATGTCCATGGCACAGATGTCTCCATACATGCAAGCTGCGCATGCTCAAGCACCTCACTCGCAAGTAAAGCGAGAGTCGAACACACCCACCCACCCAGTATCTCAGAGCCAGCCCGGGAAATACCCAACACAGCAGGGTGACTTACGGGAAATGATCTCCATGTATCTACCACAGCCTGGTGACAACAGCGAGGCGGCGCAGCAACAACGTCTTCATTATCAGCAACTCCAAGGACAATACGCCCATCATTTGCCACAAGCCACAACAGACGGACCCGTGGCCAACACGGTGCCCTTAACTCACATGTAACACAAGCTCTACCTTCAAATACAAACTTTCTCTTATAAAGTGCATAAATGACATACAAAACGAACGCGAGCCATACGTGAAATGTGCTCGAGTTAATCCGCGTTGACTCGAACTACGAGGAACATTACAAGGGTTACAACTCCACACTCGAGTCGTGGTCAGGGTCGGAACCCCGATCCGTGCCGAGAAAGAACGCAAGCCCGAGCTTGATGGAAGGTTAGGAGAAGTGGTGAAGGAATGATTGACGTAAGCCGAGAGTAGATATAAGAGTGACTGAACAAGTGTTTTTCGGACAACCGGAAGTCCAAAATTCACAAAAACTGATAATAAACCTGCCATTTTCCACTTTTTCTCAAGAAATCCTCATTTTTGTGTGTAGACTGAAATCACAATGGTGAAAATGTGTGCAGGATTTTTATGTCCAAATGTGCTATTCAAAATGTACTATTATTTCGTTTTTCTGTTTATCATTCATCAATGGAGTGTTCGACTGAAATTTCAGTCGACCACGTTAATTGAATGGTGGCCATATATAGTTGATGTTTGTGTGATTTTAAAACTTTGTGTTTTTCATTTTCAAACCCAAATTTACAACGGTGGTTTTCTTTTACAAACTTCTACTCAAAACGAAATCCAAAATCATTATGTGCTAAAAATTAAGGAACTGAAATATATCGAAACGAATTACATGCATAATATTAAAATTCGTTTTTTAGTGTTTCCATGACTTTTTATTCTTTTTCACTAATTCGGTTTTTCTATTCCGAAACGAACAATTAGCATAATATCATTTTCTTTTTCTTATTTAAATTTAATCCATGACTTTTCATGACATATTTTCGTTTCATAATAGAAAAATATCATTGATAAATACATATCATTTTTTTTTATCAATTTGTCAATGAAAATACATAGTTGTTGTTAATAGTTTCCTTTTTTTGAGAATTTTTTGTAAACAGATATCTTGTTAAAATTATTATTATTATTATTATTATGAGTTGTATAAATTCCTTATTGTAAATTTATTATAAAACGCGCCATAATATAGAACAAAACGAAATAATAATTGCCCCATTCCCCTTAAATATGAAATCCAAATTTTAAAGATGCCAAGAACTTTCCAAAAATTCATTTTTTCTCATAATTTTTATTTATTTTTCATCAACATTCCAAGAAATGTCATTTTCTTTTACAATTTATTTATTTCTGACATTCCTAAAAAATGAAATCCATTTTAAAATTTTATTTATTTTCTTTCCATTTTACAAAACAATTTCGATTTATCATGTCTGTTTTAATATTGTTTTTATTTTGAAATTATTGTTAAAATTTAGCCCCTCCCCCTTATATTTCGTCCCGACCCCATCACCTTTTTTCAATGTACATATCATAAATGTTGACTCAGTTATATTATTTGGGCGCAATCAATTTTTTTGAAAAACCGAAAAAACAATAAAAGGCCTAATCTAAGGCGAAAAATGTATATTCGTTTTATTTGTTTTATATTCAAATGTTAATGGGGTTTGGGAAAATAGAAGATGTACGCAGCTGGACACGTGACCGAATTAACCTCCACTGTTAAAGAGTTTATTGACATTTTGTTTCTTTCTGAACTTAACGTTATTTAACTGCAGTGTCAATACGGAATCCATTAAATATTATTGAATTTATGTTTTTCAATTAGCTAAGGCTTCAAGCCAGATTCTGCAATCGTCTGCTTCATGTTGGTCCATTTCGTATTGGAATATCAGAAGGATCCATAAAGCAGGCAAATATTCTATTTCTCGCATGTATTGGAAATGAGCAGTGGATGGGCTCAGTCGGTAGCGAATTTGATTGTCTTTTGCTTGGACAATGGGCTAGCTTAATCGGTAGCAAGTTTGGTTGTCGTTTGCTTGGACAGTCGGATAGCCCAGTCGGCAGTGAGTTGGGTTTGTGGAATAACTCAGTTGGTAGCGAATGGGATTGTCGCCTTAATAACTCAGTTGGTAGATTGCCAATTTGGACATTGGAATGGTTCAGTCTGCACGAGTTTGCGTATCGACTTCAAGAGAGTGAAGTACCTGGGTTAATAGGGGATTGGATTATCGCCGACAGAGAAGTGGGAAAATTTGGTTGATGGCAATTTCGATTGTCCGAGGGTTATGGATGGGTGGCCTTCAGTCAATAGCAAATGGAATTGCTGATTTGAGAAACGGTACCGTTTTAAACGTCATCTGGAACTTTTTCTCCTGACACGCCTATAGGCTATTTTACTTAACATCCCTATCAGAAAGACCACAGAGTTGTCAAATCATAATTCACCCCTAGGTACACATACCCAACGACACACTTTGCCTCTTGCGTTTGTCAACTCACCATCACTTTAAGAGTGTCCATATAGCAAATATCGTTTGATATTTTTAGATACATGTATAACACATATTTTCAAAATTTATATATAATTTGACGTCATAACTTCCAAATGGATAAGTTTTTGTACAGTATATTTTCTGTAATGTATTTTCTTATCGTAGAAGTGGCCTACATTAATTACAATATATATAGAAGGTAGTAGATATCGACAAGCTTGGTAAAATACATTTATAACGGTTTCTTATATTCAATTATATAGAGACCTACTTTGAGAAAAGGATACAATATGTTATAACGTTTTATCATACATTGAAACTCTGTTACACTAGTAAATAATATATGATTATATTCGTTACGCATTTTACATGTACAATTTCTTGCATTAGATATATACAGAGATTGAGATGCAATGTCATACAATTCACTAATAAACGATACAGAGTCTATATATGATTATATTCGTTACAAAATAACACATTTGACATTATCAGTTCCTTGCATTCATTTTATACATAGATTGAGATACAACGTTTTGTAACGTTTACCATACATTTTAATTTTGTTACATTTCTTTTTGATACACTGAAATTTTGACTCCAATTTCATACAATGAATGAATGTTTTAAATGCCTATGGATTCAGAAATGGTAGGTTTAATATTTGAATGCATGAAATGAAACGTTACACCAATCCATGTAACAATTTAACAACGTATAAAAAACGTTTAAGAGATACAAAGTCACATGCGTTTTCATATGCGGAAAGGATTCAACGTTATACATTGTTGATTGATAAATTCTTCCAAGTGAAAAATCCATAGGCTGCTACCTGTGTTTGTCGTGGTTTTTTGTTTTCTTTATATACAATGTTACACTAAAATATGTTACAAATGCATAAGGACACGTTACAGCAAATGTAACAAGGTTCCATAGTACTGTTCATGTATACTTTCTATATCTGCGCTATGGAATATAACGACACTAAAGAATATCTTATGTTAAAAGTTACTTGATATTCAAAACGTGATATCGGGATATGGGAACGAAACAGTAACCGAAACGAACTCAAGTCTCAGTATCAGGCAAATTTTGCTGAACCGAAAGTTGTCCAGTACTGTTCTGCTATCTGAAGATAGATTTGTTCACTGTGAATCTTATTTAGCTGTATTATAAGTCTCGAGTTCGAACCGTGAGCGCACAATATTTAAAAATGAATGACATAGAATTCAAAATTCTGAAATTATTTCATTTCATTCTGTTTTTTCTCTTTCAAGCGGAAGTGAGTTACAGATTTTTAACGCAACATGTTAACCCCGCAGAAAAAATGCGTTTTATTTCCGGTTATAAGTTTAATGAAATGAAATGAAAACGTGGAGGTATGAAAAATAAATTACAAAAGGCACTCTAGAGACTTTCCTTGTTGTTTTGTTAGAATATAATATGCCATAGACCTTTCGCTTCTAGATCTTACAATTGTCTTCGTGACAATTTTACATTAAAATGACGAGGCGGAAATGTGATATTCAGATGCAAATTTCAATATTTAGAGTCGTGTACGTTGTTGTACTCTTGTATCATGGTAGCTTGCAAATGGAGAGATTTGATTGGTTTGTACATTAGCGATTACAACAAATCAGAGGCCTCGCCATAAAGACTGCGAATACTGTTTCAGCTTCTCTTTTTGGGGCTCTGATTGGCTAAAGGCGTTGGCATACAATCCAATCAAATCGTTGCATTTCGTGATACAAGAATAGTGACTATTGCAGTCAAGGTATAGGACGAAGTTTGATATAACTTGTCATTGTGAAACCGGGGTTGCTTGTAAATTGGACAGTTTGGATGTCTACAGTGTTGTAATATGAACCTTAAATTTTGATTAGGTGTGTTCTATATATACTGTTAGAGCATTTTATACATTGGGTGTGATCGATAGAGTATTATTTCATTAACGATTTTAAGGGCTTTTGACTGGGTGTGTTGTTGCACTGATATGCAGGTTGAAAAACATGGACTGCACACGATATTGCTTAGCGTGGGATAGGACATATCACAAATCGATCACTCACTTTATACACTTTTAAGAAAATGACCAGTATATATCAGCGAATTAAAAATGTTAAACTGAAACAAAACGTAACGAAAGTTTTAAAATGACATCATTCTAACTAGAAGAAAAAACGAAGAATTTAATTTTCGGCTCAATTATTCTCTCTTTCAACTCAATTGTTATTCATTGCACGTGAGACAACACACGTGGCTCGCGCTGGTCTATCTCGATAAACAAACGAAAATCTACATAAAAATCTCCAAATTAATTCGTTTTTTTACTTAAGATCTCCCGAAGGCTGTATGTGATTTGTACGTGTGAACGGCTCCCGGCAAATTCCTCGACTAATTCATTGTTTTAAGTTCGATTAGATGTGAAAGTGATAACAGCTTTTGTTTTAAGTGTCAAATACTTTGTGCGAACATAAAAACCCGTTTTTGTCTCGGGAAAAGTGTAATTTTCTACTATTTTGATTTGTTTTTGTATTCAAGGCACGTTGTTGTGTTTGTGTTAGTATTTTTTGCAGTTCTTTGAGTCTTCACTTCAAATGAAGGTTGGAAATTTGGTTGTAATTTTGTAAAGCTGCAATTGGTAACATCGTCGTAAAGACCCCCCCCCCCCATTTTGTGAGGATAGTGAAGTCTTTTCTTTTCTTCTTTGTAAATTTGGCATAATTTTCATCGTGGCAACGTGGTTTCAAGAAGTTGTTTTTATTAGTAAATTGGTACAAGTTTTATCTCTTCCCCCCCCCCCCCACCCTGCCCCTTTTGACATAACCATACCTGTATTTGGTGTGACGCCACGGACGGACGGGCTATAAATCTAGACATGTCTTCATTTACATGGTTACGTCAAACAAATGGTGGTCGTGGATTCTTATCGTAGTATGATGGCCTTGATTTAGAGATCTATTGTCTATCAATATTTCAGTCGAACCAGTAGTGTAAATAGGTATGGATAGATATCCCAGGAAATATCAACGCAAAGGTCCATCTGGTAGCAAGGATTCTGATTATTTTATTTGAGTATGTTGTCTATATAGGCCTACACATTTAAACTACAACTTTATACACGTATATCTTTCAAGTTATTTTACGCTCTATATTCGTGTACATTGTTTTGTGTGTAGCTTTTAAATGTTTTGACCTATTTCTTTTGTTTTTATAATTCGTGTGATTTGATAAAATCACTTTTTAGCATGTAAACATAAAATACAAATGACATGACATAAAACATATATAACTAATAAAATGGAGTTTTATATTCTACTGTTCTGTATCTTATTGGACTAATGAAATGAGAATGCTGTTCTGTACCTTATTGAACTAATGAAATAGAATACTGTTCTGTATCTTATTGGACTAATGAAATAGAATGCTGTTCTGTATCTTATTGGTCTAATGAAATAGAATGCTGTTCTGTACCTTATTGGACTAATTAAATAGAGTGCTGTTCTGTACCTTATTGGACTAATGAATTAGAATGCTGATCTGTACCTTATTGGACTAATTAAATAGAATGCTGTTCTGTACCTTATTGGACTAATTAAATAGAATGCTGATCTGTACCTTATTGGACTAATTAAATAGAATGCTGTTCTGTACCTTATTGAACTAATGAAATAGAATACTGTTCTGTACCTTATTGGACTAACAAAATAAAATAGAGTTTTATATTCTACTGTTCTGTATCTTATTGGACTAATGAAATAGAATGCTGTTCTGTACCTTATTGGACTAATGAAATAGAATGCTGTTCTGTACCTTATTGGACTAATGAATTAGAATGCTGATCTGTACCTTATTGGACTAATTAAATAGAATGCTGTTCTGTACCTTATTGAACTAATGAAATAGAATACTGTTCTGTACCTTATTGGACTAACAAAATAAAATAGAGTTTTATATTCTACTGTTCTGTATCTTATTGGACTAATGAAATGAGTTTTACATATTACTGTTCTGTACTTTATTGGACTAATGAAATAGAATGCTGTTCTGTACCTTATTGGACTAATGAAATAGAATGCTGTTCTGTACCTTATTGGACTAATGAAATAGAATGCTGTTCTGTACCTTATTGAACTAATGAAATAGAATGCTGTTCTGTACCTTATTGGACTAATGAAATAGAATGTTGATCTATATCTTATTGGACTAATGAAATAGAATGCTGTTCTGTACCTTATTGGACTCATGAAATAGAATGCTGTTCTGTACCTTATTGGACTAATGAAATAGAATGCTGTTCTGTACCTTATTGGACTAATGAAATAGAATGCTGATCTGTACCTTATTGGACTAATGAAATAGAATGCTGTTCTGTACCTTATTGGACTAATGAAATAGAATGCTGTTCTGTATCTTATTGAACTAATGAAATAGAATACTGTTCTGTACCTTATTGGACTAATGAAATAGAATGCTGTTCTGTACCTTATTGGACTCATGAAATAGAATGCTGTTCTGTACCTTATTGGACTAATGAATTAGAATGCTGTTCTGTACCTTATTGGACTAATGAATTAGAATGCTGTTCTGTACCTTATTGGACTAATGAATTAGAATGCTGATCTGTACCTTATTGGACTAATGAATTAGAATGCTGATCTGTACCTTATTGGACTAATGAAATAGAATGCTGATCTGTACCTTATTGGACTAATGAAATAGAATGCTGATCTGTACCTTATTGGACTAATGAATTAGAATGCTGTTCTGTACCTTATTGGACTAATGAAATAGAATGCTGATCTGTACCTTATTGGACTAATGAATTAGAATGCTGTTCTGTATCTTATTGGACTAATGAATTAGAATGCTGTTCTGTATCTTATTGAACTAATAAAATGAAATGGAGTTTTATATCCTACTGTTCAGTATCTTATTGGACTAATGAATTAGAATGCTGTTCTGTATCTTATTGAACTAATAAAATGAAATGGAGTTTTATATCCTACTGTTCTGTATCTTATTGGACTAATGAATTAGAATGCTGTTCTGTATCTTATTGAACTAATAAAATGAAATGGAGTTTTATATCCTACTGTTCTGTACCGCATTGGCCAATTAAATTAAATTGTTGTGTTTGTGAAATGAAATGCAGTTTTAAATCATATTTTATTTGGCTAACGAACCTGATTATGACAGAAACAAGGGTACAGGTGTATTAAAACGAATTGTATGTTGTTGCTTGAGGATTCGAATCCCAAGACTAGACACCTGCTACCCCCGGGCTACCCTCTTCATAATCCTTTCTTATCTTTTTGTTTCTTAAGGGCATATAATTTGTACAGTAGCCATCATTTCTGAAACGAAGGTTTATGTCATCAGTCACACTGTATGAACTGTAATTTCGTTTCGTTTTCAGAGACAGTCGATTATTTTTAAGGTAGCCATATCTTTCAAAAAATCAAAACACTATCCAGTTTCCAATATAGAATGCTCACTTTCCAAGTGCAGAATGACATCGTGTGTTCCCGAAGACTCAGGAGATCCGACGATATAGATCGTGATTGAGTCTACCTTTCTACAAGGGGAGAATTTCGTTACCATGAATTGCATGTTCAACGTTGTACGATAGCCATCTGTCGAGTCACAAAAAATAGCGTCCGAATCCTAACTACACCTTGTCAAAAGCAGAGACTATATAAGTCAAGATAGACTTGTGTTTAAACTACGAAAACTTTGATGTCGAAATTAGCATCGTCTATTAAAATTGACAGTCGCCTTGATACAAAATTGACTATACCCTACATGTTAATTTGTTCTCAATAGGTGGCGCTTTAGTATATGTGGTGTCAAAGGTCATCTCTAAGAAAGGGTCATTTCGTCATGTTTGGAAACATTATTTTAGCATTGTTAATCTTATAAGAGTTTTATTGAAGGTAGAATTTTCCGTATTGCTCACTACTAAATCGAAGCTTTTCGGTCAAATATATATGCCTCTCTCCTTAACGCTTCTGTGTGTCACACCACACCTTTCCCCCCTACAACACTCGTTTCAAATTAATATAGGCCTACTCTGTTTTCAATAAATTGAAATCTGTGTTATTGACTGTTGTATTAAATTAGCGATACTCTAACAGAATATCGATTCACAATAAAGAAAATGACTATAATTTCAACAATCAGACGACTAGCTTTCTATTTGTTTTCAGACATTAAATTGAAGCCTTGATGAATACCACGGATTTCACAAAAATCTCAATATTTGCGTTAAACATAACGATTTGTTGTGTACTCATAAATCGATGATGTCATCATTATCTGTGATATGTACACAGAAGGTAATGATGTCAGACAAGTCACGATGGCGTACATTTCCTTTGGGAAATATTTGCAGATTTTCTAAATCCTGTAGAAGATTAAATCGATTTTTGATGTACTACATGCAAGGTGTTACAAAATAAATTGATTTTTAATGTTTTTAAGCCTTTGGTATACAAAACTAAAACTTAATTTGAAGATTGAGCTCGAGTGTAAAATCTACGATCAGAATATGGTCAAATCAGATTGAATGAGAGGGAATGAGATAGGATATGACAATAGAAAATAGGATAAGAGAGTATTTGATAGGATAGGATGATAGAAAATGGAATGGGGTTGGATGCGATGGGATGGGAGAATAGGATAGAATGGGATAGGAGAATCGGATAGAATGGGATGGGTGGCGTGGGATGGGATGGGATGGGATGGGAGAATATGAGGTAGGATAGGATTAGAGAAAACAGGATGGGATAGGATCGGGGAGAATGGGAGAGAATGGGATAGGAGACAATGAGATAGGATGGGAAAATGGGATAGGATAGGATGGGAGAATGGGATATTATTGGAGAATGGGATGGGAGAATGGGATAGAATAGAAGAATAGGATAGGATGGGAGAAAATGGAGTATTAGAGAAAATGGGATGGGATAGGATCGGAGAGAATGGGATAGGATGGTTCAAGGATTGCTAGCATACTACTGAATCTGATAGGATAGTGTGATAAAGATGGTAGATAGTTAAAGATGATATGTGGATGGAATGTGGGATAAGGATAGTATAGTTAAATGGGATTATTGTTGTACGATGACATAAAACTCGATTTCATTTCATTGACCTAATAAGGTACAGAACAGTAGGATATAAAACTCTATTTCATTTTATTGGCCTAATAAGGTACAGAACAGTAGGATATAGAACTATATTTCATTGCATTTGTCCAATAAGATATAGAACAGTGGGATATAAAACTCTATTTCATTGCATTTGTCCAATAAGATATAGAACAGTAGGATATAAAACTCTATTTCATTTCATTGACCTAATAAGGTACATAACAGTAGGATATAAAACTCTATTTCATTTCATTAGTCCAATAAGATATAGAACAGTAGGATATAAAACTCTATTTCATTTCATTTGTCCAATAAGATATAGAACAGTAGGATATAAAACTACATTTCATTGCATTTGTCCAATAAGGTACAGAACAGTAGGATATAAAACTCTATTTCATTTCATTAACCTAATAAGGTACAGAACAGTAGGATATTAAACTCTATTTCATTTCATTGACCTAATAAGGTACAGAGCAGAAGGATATAAACTCTATTTTATTTCAGTAGTCCAATAAGATACGGAACCGTAGGATATAAAACTCTATTTCATTTCATTAGTCCAATACGATTCAGAACAGTAGGATATAAAACTCTGTTCCATTTCATTAGTCCAATAAGATACAGAACAGAAGGATTTAAAACTCTATTTCATTTCAGAAAAGTAAGATATGAAACTCCATTACATTACTGAAAATAAAATAAGATATCAGAGGCTTAAGGTAATAGGTGAAAAGGACTTAAAACAAAAGTTTAAATATGTGTACCCATTGTTTGTATTACTCTATACCCTATAATAAAATTGCTGTTACCCGATACCCCTCGACCGCAATGACCCTCTACCGCTAGAGGGCGTATAACGTCGGTAGGACACGTCTGGGGATATTTGAGACCCAAGTTAGGGTTGGTGTGAAATATCAGTCCCTCCAACCTGCATCACTGACTATGGGAAACTTGGTAGAAAACTCCGAAAATTCATCTTGACGTTTGGATTGAACCCTGGACCTTGGGGTTAGCGAGAAAACATCTGACTTACTGAGCCATTGCAGAGGAAAGTCAATGGGTAACCAAGTCTTCCCTACGGCATAGGGGCACCCCACACCAACCCTCTCTATGATCTAGGGTGGGCAGAATCTTAACATAAGGAGAAGGTGAAAGAAGATATCATTGGTATTCAGAAAACCTGATTAAAACAGAGATGTCCCACGTCGTTATATTTATTGACTTATTTACCTGCCATATTGTTTTACTGGCTACTGCCGGGCCGACATTTTCAATATCTGAAAATATTCTTATATTACAAAAGTTAAAACAAAAACGATATTCATTGACGCAATATACCTGAGATATGAAAGCGCAATTGTGACGCGTTTCGAACATGACAGAACCGATTGTAAAATTAATTTGGTTAAAATAAAGCGATCGAGATATTCAACGTAATATTTGAAAGGTTTTATGATATACAACTCAAATTATAAGATTAAATGTCAAAGTTCAACCGACAAGATTAGGTCTCCTAAAACAAAACTAATCTGATAATCCCCTCCACTTCACTAATAAATTGTATTTTAATGAAGCCAAGTTTACTTTTCTGAAATTACTAGCCGTTATATTGAGATAGCGGGCGGATATGTAATATAACCTGTTCGTGTAGAGGGGGGAAGGACAGGCGAAGGAGGGGGTGTGTGGATTAAAGGGCAAAGGGGGGGGGGGGATTGCAACGAGGTAATCATTAGGAATTTTGGGTTCGAACCCGATATAGGTCGTAATGATTTCTTATAATTTTTCACCCAGCTCCCCCCCCCCCCCGTCTCTATTTTTGGGTGTATATGTAATATAAACTGTTCGTCTTCTGAACATAATCATCATGTTCTAAACATAATGTCATGTTCTGAACATAATTATCATGTTCTGAACAGAATTATCATGTTCCAAATAAAATTGTCATGTTCTGAACATAATTATCATGTTCTGAACAGAATTATCATGTTCTAAACAGAATTGTCATGTTCTTAACAGAATTATCATGTTCTATACATAAATTGATAATTGGCATCTTCTGAAAACTATTGTCATGTTCTGAAAAGAATTGTCGTGTGCTGAACATAATTGTTGTGTCCTGATCATGATTTTCATGTTCTAAACATAATTGTCATGTTCGGAACATAATCACTATGCTCTGAACATAATTGACATGGTTTCAACATAATTGGCATGTTCTGAACATAATTGTCATGTTCTAAACATAACTGTCATGTTCTAAACATAATTCTCATGTTCTAAACATAAGATAACCATGACCTGAACATAATTATCATATACTGTTTTGACCCCCCCCCCCTCTCTGGTTTCAGATCCGCCCCTATTGAAATGTGAAGAGTTATTTATCATTGTTTTAATGTAATGAAATTAGATCTGATATGGCGGACTGACTACCGGGCTAGTTGTTGACGTGGTGAAGGTTATCATATAATTTATATAAAGTCTGATCCATATTCACCTGTATTAAAGCTATATACTTTCTAAATTTTTGTCCCATTGTAACCATGTTTCTGGGCTTATTACATCCTCTAGCTTGGTTTAATATTATTGCTATAGTACTTTTTCGTATTCCTTTTTTCCTAGTCTGTCTTTCGATACTGTTTTAAAGCTATGCACTCTCATAGTTTTTGCCCTACTCTAATCGTGTTAATTCGTCCTTTAAACCCTCCAGCTTGGCTTAATATTGTTCTATGTATGTATAGTACTGAGACTCTTTTGATTTTTGCCCCGTTCTAACCATGTTAAATTGTCCATTACACCCTCTTGTTCGGCTTAATATGACTTCTTTTATTACGACTCGTGGATCTTGTAAATGAACTAGACTATGCAACGACCCTTTACATCATCTAGTTTGGCTTATAATCATACGAGCTATATTTGTCTAGACCGAAGGGCAGGCAAATTCAAGAATGCTTGATTTTTTTAAGCGAAATAAGAATAGTATTGATATCAAATGCCTAGACGAACTGTTAACGTAGCTATAACCCTTTACACCTTCTAGCATGGCTTATTACCACATTCATTAAGATTACCTAGATTAGGGCAAAAACAGTCTAAAATAAGCTAACTTTTCTCACGAAATAAGGATATGCAAAGACTTTAACACGTAAAACAATGGAAAGAGCAATTTATTGATAAAGTCTAACAAGTTTTAAGTCGAGGTCAGGATTAATCCAAAGTTACCTGATACAATTACTAACAAACAATAGAATAACACTCGAATACAATACCTTAATTATCTAGCTTATATATAATACACTTATAGTAATACTTGCTTATATAAGGGCATTATCGTTCTCTTATTACACGAGTTATGTCCCTTGAGTGTGGAACAGGTCATACGTAGAGCGACAATTAGAGCTGACGTTTTTAAGTCGAAGTTTTTTATATTGCAGTAGTTGATAATATTAATGTTGAAACCATTTTAGAAATTACATATCGTATTTTGTCACAGGTTCAAATGAAGGCATACTCGCACACATTTTAAACGAGTTATGTCCCCTGGTAAGGTCAATTATGGACTAGTTCCCATGTATGTATTAGATTCAGAGTAAACTTAAGTTGAGATTTCATTGGTGTGTAATATCAAAGTGTTGGCCCATTATCACACACTCATGATTCGAGTGACGTCCCCTGAGTGTGATGCAATACGTCAATTTGTTGTAAATGTCAAGAGTCTGGAAGATGATTATATAAATACTAGAATATATATGATCGATGTACTCAGTTTCCTCGAGATAGTTTATTAAACCATGTTCGTGACTATACGATCAGATTGCGCGACTCCCAGTTCGATTTGAATTAAATGCAATGATATCACGTCACGTGCATATTGGCGGAACACTAGCGACAGAAAAAACTTTGGCGGTAAATATCGAAGAGTTGTCAGGAATCTCTGAAATTGGTTCCATTTTTACCTGGAATTTAATCACGCAAAGTTTAATATCGCTAACTTGTCACGTGATCACACGATATGCCAATCAATTAACAAGTCAAGTATTTGAAATCAATAAGATATCGTGAGAATCGACGAGATATCACGAGTTTACACAAAGCTGTTATTATCGTTTGTTAAATTGACTTTTTTATTTTCGGATTTTTTTAATCTTTAGAATAGGTGTCGTTCTTTCTTTTAAGTAAAATTAGTTTGATTGGAATTGATCACCAAAACAAAGGCTTCTAATAAGATTTCTAACTTAATTAATAAAATTTTGATATTAATATATTTTAGCTTTTAATAATTTTCCCCGATTTGAAAAGATTATGACAATTTTGAGTCGCAGTGTATCACGATACTTGGAACTAACACGGAGGGGTTTATCGCCGGAATTCCTGATATAGTATCGCTTTCTTGGACCGTGGAATACTTCCTGCTAAAGATCTTGAGTCGTCCGGATTTAAAAATGTACGCAGATGATATGGTATTCTGAAAGAATCTCAGTTGGAATGGGTATGGGAAGGAAACAATAGAAGTTGATTGGGAAGGGTGAGGGTGGGGTTAGGTTGCGGTTAGTTGGGGTACTTAGCCAAAGCTAGAGAACCGTAAAACTGAACCCTCATTTCAGTACACCGACAAACATGAATGCTAAAAGTGGTACGCAATATTTTGTTTTCAGCAGTTCAAAAATATACAAAAGGGGAGACGTAAAACTCTATTTTATTTCATTGAAGGCTTAATTAGCTCTTGACCAAAGTAAAACAAACAGACCGATTTCTATTTGGATACGACCCATGTATTTGATATGACACTAAAAGCCTGTATATATATGATTACCTATCTACATATAGTGTCATTTTCCCTTAACAAATTGACTTTTACTTTAGTTAAACTGATTACTTCAAGTAGGGCTAATTTAGTTGACGACCTGATAGATCTAGTAGCGTATTTACTTCTTTATATAAATATCCACTATGGACTATTTCCTTATCATGGAATTCAGTTATGTTCATTGCAGTGGAATAACAATTAACTTAACGACAATAATTGTCCATATTTGAGTCGTATGAGGTGCGAAACAATTTATTTGGCGAAATCGCTTTGACTTATTTAACATTATGTAACGTTCGGACGTTTTTTTTAGAATGTTTTGACGTCATTTCATATCCTAGAACGTTTTGACGTCATTTCTTATTCCAGAAAGTTTTGACGTCATTTCATAATAAAGATATTTTGACGTCATTTCATATTCCAGAACGTTTTGACGTCTTTCATATTCCGGAACGTCATTACATATTGAAGAACGTTTTAACGTCATTTATAATGAAGATATTTTGACGTCATTTCCTGATGCCATTTCATATTCCAGAACGTAAAGAACAAGGTTTCTATCTTGAAAATTCGTAGTATAATCGGGGACATCGTTCACACAGTGGTAGACGTAACAACGCAATGTCATCTACATAACTACATAAAAGTCATACGTCCTCCCTATCACTGAGACAAGTCATTCGAGGATAGGATCGAGTTCCTAATTGGAATAAATTAAATTTTAATCAAAGTTTCATCATGATTTTTTTAACATCTGTCAAAAGGCTTTTTGCGTGTGTAAAACTCGTGGTTATTCACCGATTAATCAGTCAACGCAAATCAAATTCAGTCCCAATTTGTTACTATTAATATTGAATGACAGAAAGTAACTGGGGGTTTAATTACCCATTTTCCACTTCACGCAATTTCTCACGTGACTCGCTCCACGTGCGTGCGGAGCGAGAAGAGCAGAAGATACAAGATGACAACGTTTTGATTGAATTCTCACCAGGGCGCCAAAAATTGCTGTAAATCTCATTTCTCTGGAATCTTTTTTTCATCCACTTTAGTTTCGATTTTTTTGATGCTCTTTTGTTCCATATTATATGTTTAAGAAAATCTTAGTCAAGATGGCGACGATACGCCAATTAGTGGATTTATTCTACGGCTTATGTGTCCCGGATATGGGATTTTACATGGCACGATGATGTTGTAACTGCGCATACGGATAGGGACCACAACATAGCCCAGGGTTTCATAGGCATACATCAAAAGCTGGGTTTGTGGCAATACGCGCAAACCATGATTTTACGAGTGAAGGGTGGGTGAGAGTGTCCTCCTTGCCCCTCTTATTCCCCCGTAGAAACGTCAATAGCTCGTATATAAACAGTTTCAGGTTCTAAAAAGATCCATCTCTTTGACTTTTTTTTCTCAGGTCTTGACGTCCGAATCTTTTCAAATAATTCTCCATGTACACGTCTGGATGTTGGTGTCTTCGTGATCGTGCGAGTTACCTGCTCTGGATCAATTAAAAGTTCGGATTTCTTTTATGACAGGAACGGAAATTAATAATTTTCTGATCAGAAGACGAACCTTCCTCTTCTGCTTCCGGTTCGAGGGTTAGGAAGAAGACCTAAATTGACACGAAAATAAGTTGTGTGATATTTCCTGATTGATTTTCCCCGGGAATCGATCTCTTATTAATCTGGAATATCTCACTGACCAACTTTTTAATTGGTGCAGGTATAAAGTCTGGCTGTCCCATTTGACTTTTTAAATAAGATTCTCTTTCAGGATGTTCACATAGCTAATGATATTAGTTTCATAGAGTCCTGTTATAAACTAACATTGACCAAGTACAGCGAGATTGAAGTCGTTATTTAGTGTAGAAGGCCCACTTGTGTTTTACCCCCGTGTGCTTGCCATAGCCTACATAGTCGATGGCGCTAATAGCTATAAGTTGGACTCCCTTCAGAGAGTCCAGATAGCTATGCCATTTTGATGAGGGTGGAGTTAGTAATAAGACCTGCTTGATAAAGGCCAAATCTCTTGTCATTGGCCAGTCCTGGATTTGCCGTGCACAGAAGAGATGACGTCTTCATCAGATTTTCTCACACCAACAAAGTTGTTTTTGAAGCCACAGCCAACATTGTTTGACGTCATTTAGCAACGTCAATACTCACGAACAGACCAGCTACGGTCCGTCGTTGTTTTCTTGATTTTACATGTTGATATTTTTATATTTTCAGACGGCGACGAAAAAAGAGCATAGACTAAAGTGGTAAGGATTCGCTTTCATGGATATTTTAAGTCATTTCCTTGTTAAGTGTACTGTACTGTAGTGGTTCGCATGGTGATATGCGGACATCAAAAATATTTCCCAGAGAACCAAAAACGACCTTGGAAGCAGACCAAATAACGAAATAGTTCCGTGTTCAGGAAAAGGAATCTCATGAATATTCATAAGCATAATGACACATCAAATACATATTAGTAATATTCAAATCATACGCTTGGAGGACTCTCATATTGTGTATTTACTTCAATAATGCAATAATGATAGGCGATTTTCATTATCAAAGCTTGATATTGGCCCGTTCCGCTTCAATAACGCCCATTTTTTTTCGTATCCTTTTACTTTTTGACGACCAGTTCAATTAATTTCACTTAATCGAAGTCGGATAATGGAATAGTGCTCTTCAAAGATTCCACAAAACAACTCGAAACATATTTGAATATTTCTGTATAGGGATCATTTTTCTTTTATTCAAAATTTTCAAGAGGGGCATTCTTTCCACTAACATTCACTTTTATAACTTTTTATTGAAAACCAAACAAAGGGCGATAATTCGATGTTTTGGCCCACACGAGGACCATATGAGTGAATATAATTGAATGAATAGCGTTCTTGGGCTGGTTTTGGAGTTGTCTTAGAGACTCCATTGTCCGAATTGTTTAGAATTTTGACAGTAACAATATCGAGCAATATTGAAAAACCAATAACTCAAACCCATACCTTTTTTATTTTCAATCAAGAAGAGTTCTTTTGAAAGATATTCATTTATTATTCCGATTTATTCATTTTATTTGACTGGGAATTCAATAGGGGCTTTCAATATGGGACCTTATTCAAAATGCAAACCAAGCACGCCCTTATTATTCTTATTCTAAGACGATAACTAAACGTTATTTTATTCATTACGACTTTACGACTTAGCTTTCAAAAACACATTTTATTGGCCCCATAAAGGTGTTATAGAAACCTTCAGAAACCCCTTTTAATGTATCGAAGAATGCAAGAGAATACGCTAACACCTTAATCCAAATAGACGAATTGTTCAAAAACGTGCGACCATTTAATGGCTTCTGTGTTGACCATACTATAGTGTCTATTGAAACCATACAACCACGAACACTGATAACTGTTCAATTTTACAAAATGGCCTTTTTCAAATGTGGTAAATGGTCATTGAAATTTGTACAATCCGGCATTTTTTTATTACCAAATTATTCCCCTTTAATGAAGTCTGGCCTTAGAAAATCGACATAATTTAGTGTTTTTAACAGAAGAATGAAACCACAAATAATGAAGTCTATGTAAAAGAGAGAGACACCTTCAAAAACCCCGAAGAATTGTTCAGTATTTATATTTTTGTCATTGTCGTTCTGATTAATCCAAACAGGTGTTGAAAAAGTAGGACGTAAAATTCCTTTTCATTTCATTTTATTTCATATATGACCACAAGGAAAATAAAGGCTAAAATGATATTGTGAGAAGAAGGACGTAAAACTTCATTTTGGAGAATAATACGAGCATGATGGCGTTAAGGTTACCCCCATAGTTAATATCGTTATTGCTTAGGTCAGATGTTAAATATAGACTACTATTATTACTATAGCATAACGGGACTAGCGTTAACCCTTAAGGAACCAAATAGCGACAGACACATTCAAAAACCGAGAGAATACATAAAATATAAGCTACGATGTGCCATAAGACTTTTTACGTTAACCCTACAGGAACCAATGTTCTGAAGAAATGAGATTTATTTCATAATTATTTTCTTATGCGGACGATGAAGTCTTATATTGTGCTGTTATTATGTGACTTCCGGTTATGTGTAGTTTACATCCGGTCTAGAAATTTCCATTTAGAAAACCTGACAAAACAATTAACGTCATTAATATAACCAAATGAATTAAAATGTGTTTTAAAATAACAATTAAAAAGGCAATGCACTAATTGAACTCTGTGGTAATTTAAAAAGTTTGTAAAATTGATAGGAAGTCATAGATTGCACCAGTTAGTTAGATAATTTATGTCAGTTTTTTTTTCATCTATGTACTTCATAGAACCCTTGACGATAGAAATCTTACAGTTGGCTATTAGAATAAATGTCAAGGGAAATTCCCTCATTCCACACTGCATAACGTTGCCTGTCCGCATAAGTTACAGGTGCAGAAAATGTAGGACGTAAAACTCTAGTGTCTAAAAACAGACAAATTTCAAGCTGTAACCTTTCTATCTCGATAGTTTGAACTCAAATGTTTTGTCATGGTGCATTTGTGACCCAATCTTAAAGAAATTCCCACCACAATGTTGACGTTGGCATGGAAATGATACTATTTCCACCAGATTTTTTACCCCAAATTTCAACCCAGTTTACCTTTGCTGTGGTCACGTTTTGGACCTAAAATATCCTTTATCCACCCTAAGACATAATGGCGAGAATGCAGGGTCATTTTGGACATGGATTTCTGTATTTGGGTGAATTGTTTTGTCATGAGGGCTTTGGGGAATGGGGTTTTGGAAGTCACTTTTAAGGGGATTGGGGGACAGAAAAATGATCACATTTTAAGGTAGTTGTCGATGTTATTCTGAAAATAATCAGCTGTTTGTGTTCCTTTACGATAAATGGTTGCCTAGAAAATGCAAACAGCAATGTTTCGTTTCATCTTTGTCACACAGTTGTTTCTAATTTTGCAAGCAGACGACACTGGGGTCCGCCATTGGTGAACCGGGAAATCCAGTGCGATTCAAGTTTGAACGTGAGTTCGAGTAAAAATCGACAGTCCACCGCTGACATTTTGGTAGGCCACCAAAGTTTGGCTGATAAAAACCGCGAGAAATCTTCAAAATGTCACGTTTTGTTCAACGAAAAAACATTTTCGAAGTAAGACTTTTTTGTATCTTTCGTTACGGTTTATTTTTAGTCCCTACTAATTTTCGCTTCGTTGAATCAAAACAACAGAGATATAAATTACTTTTGTACGAAATCCAATAATTATATACATTATTTCGTTTCGGTCTAGATATGGTTATGAATATTACTCATGCCGAGTTTTTCTGAATGAAATGAGGGGCTTTAAAAGGTCAAGTAGTTAGGTGCGTAGCCTTATTAAGAATACATCACAATGGGTTCTGTAATACTGGGATAGCGATCAACCGACTTTCCCAGCAGTTTCGGAAATGGACAATTACCTCAGTTATTTTTTCTCTCTCACAGAGTATGGGGTCCGATGGACAAACGATCTGCCCTCAAAACATCACCCGTAATCAAGAGTTGTTTTTTCAAAATCTTTTTGGTTTGACCCCGTCCTTGATTTCTATCTATACAAATTAAGCTGGGGAAACCCTCAAAGAAGGCACTTTCGAGCCAAAATAAGTCGGATTTGCATTTGAGAATCAACAAATGGTTAATCGGACGTGGTTATGGATCATTTTAGGAACGATCAGCAATTATACCTTTCGATTAAATGCAGAGGAGTATGACGTAAAACTCCATTCTTTTCATTTTTTCAGAGGTTTAAATACAGTTAAATTCGGGGACATATTCAACTGGTCTACAGAATCCTCCAAACCTAAAGATATGAAGGCGTAAAACTCCATTTCATCTGGTTATCCTACACATTTTCTTTTTTCAAACTGAAGCGAAGACGGTGAAATTGACTGGAAGAAACGTTTAACGACGATTCTCGAACATGATCGAGATCTAACGAGAAAAATGTAGCTATGAAGAAAATGGATATAATTTATCATCACTGACATCTATCTCGATTGACCAGTCTCTAACGATGTAATTATTGGTCATTAATTTCTACTCGATTGTCCAGTCATTAACCTTACAATTAATGACCCTAAAAACAATCAGCGTAAGAATATGTAATCACTGGATCAGACAATTAACACCCCACTAATATCAGATTACTCCGCTGGGAACGATGCTTGTCGATTAAGTTGTAGCCACGGTTTTACCAGTCCCGTGTGAATTGATTCCGAGACTTATTAATTTCTTGGTCTTTAACATCCAGGCGTTTTCTGATTTTTCTTGTTGTCCCAGGGAACGCACAAGACAGATTTGGTTATTGGAATTTTCCTGTTTTTGTGTGTGGAACTATGTCTTTTAGACGCACAATTAGTGATACACAAAACCAGCCTACAGATGATTGATGAACGTTTGGATGTAAAAAGGTTTTAAATCTGAATTTGAATGCAGTCCGTCTGGAGGCATCAATCTGATTGGTCAGATTTTCAACCATGATTGATGATCTCGTTTCCCCATTGGTTCAGTTTAATTTTCTGAAATACACCAGGCATCTACCTGCCATTAATCATATTTTTTTTAAACGCATTCATTTATTCCCTAAATGACGAAATCTGAAATCGAATGGACGCAATTTTTCATTAATTTTCATGAATTTTCATCAATTTGGTGGAAATTAATAACATTTTAAATATGTGTCGTCTGCTAGAATGAAGAGTGAAGTAATCAAAATGGCGGACGTGATGACGTAAGGATTCTCATTGAAGGAAGCAGACGATAGCCCTACTTCAATTGATAGTTATTTTGATTGCGGTCGTTTGTGAGGACGATATTCGTTTAGTAAACTATTTCAGGTTTTAAAGGAAGCATGTAGATTTATCTGACATTAAACAACACCTACTGACTACCCAAGTTACGAAGGTTTAAAGAGTTTTGATGGACGCCCACGCTTAACTTGATGTGTTAGATTCTTTAGACGAAAAAAGCAGCACAGCTAGTATCTTTTTGCAAGGGAAGCGATTTTAATGGCACTATTGATCTCTGGTCTAGTTTAATTTCTGTGACATTTACAAACTCACACTGACTGCCTAAAATAAGATGGCTTCGGTTTTGTTCTCCAAAAACACAACACATAAAATTTCAGTGCCACCCTCCCCCTCCTGCTCCCCTTGGCTCCAAATTTACTGTCATAAACTCTCCAGGATCAAATATCATCAGTGTTTGAAGACACATTTTTTATCAGACGACATAACACGCCTGTCATAACCTTGTCAAGAAACCGTCTGGTAGAAAAGGTTTGACGGCATGCAGGTATTTTGAAAGACGACGATGGTTGAAAATTGAAAGTGAAAACCTCCCCCAGTTGTTATAATCCTGTCTAGATTAGACATTTTCGCAGTCTGCAGATTTATGAAATTATTCGGTACTCAACAATACCACTGAGCCGTCATTCGCTCCAACGAAGATGTCTTCCAACTTCTTCAAAATTGACTGACAAACTCTTTTCCAGCCAATGCCTGCTGACATTTTAAAGAAGATTCGAACTCGACGGTGACACTAAGCGGTCGTCCATCGTCTTAAAACGTCTGTCATTATTCTGTCAAGAAACGTCCTGGAATTCTTCGATTTCTCCGACATTGTTAATTGAATATCGTGATATTCGATGATTGCCAGGGTTAACCCTTTAAGCGCCGGCAATCGATGTAAGAGAGATAAAATGACAAGAATCCTATAATTGAGGCTCAATAACCCGACGTTTAAGTGGTTAATAGAGATTTTATCATTTAGCCTTTGTCTTAATTAACAGCGATAACTCTTCCTAAAGGGATCGCGTCTGACATCAATTTACTCGCGTTAAACCCTCGTAAATAAATACGCCTACAACTGGCGGCAGATTATTGAGTGATTAGTCTTGTCGTCTGCGGATGTAGATGGACTGATATAAGGTTCCTGATAATGGTGCGCAGTAATTTAGACTCTTGAAGCGTGTTTGACTTCTGTTTGTCACGTGTTCGGAATAGGTATAATTGGAAAATCTGATGAAAGTGTGACAACGTTTGCCAGGCGATAAATTTTAGACAATTGTTTGGCTGACCACTTCTAATTCAACAGCTGGCGATCGGAAAGGCTTAATGAATTCTAAAAATTACTTATGAAATACTGTCATTATGGTCGCCTGTGGTCATTTCGTCTACCTTAAGCCAAGAGCTCTCTGGTATAAGTTCTATAATTCAAATTTGAGCTGTGTACAATTAGTATTGTTGTAATATGAGTACAGTACTTAGAACACTTGCTACCACTCTGTAACTTGGTTTGTCAACACAGTATCCCTCCTCTTTTTTCCGCTTTCTGTTTTTCATATTTCCGTCTTCATAAGCCCATAAAGTACAAAAGATTAGGACGTAAAACTCCATCCATTACATTTCCATTTTATATTACATATGGCTGTGGTTAACATGCCCACTCTTCTAAAACTCTCGATACTTCCATTTCGATTAAAATCTGTTGATATTTTCAAAAGTACATTTCGGTTTGTTTATCTTCCGGTCTCAGTTCTAAAATTGACATTTGCAGACTTTTATTGAGAACAAAACAGAAATCTGTATTTTCCTTTCGCATTTCATAAACATTTCGATTCACAGACGAACCGGAAGTCAATTGTTCCCGATCAATATAGTCTTATTTTCTTTATATATTATGACACTTTGATTTGATAGTCTCGATCGATGTAGTCTTGTTATCATTGCTTATTATGACATGAAATAGCGCCTTGGATTAAATCTAGGTCACCCGGAAGTTGCAATATTTTTGGGATATTGAAATGAAATTGTTGTTGAGTGGGAAAATACAGGACTTCCGGTTCAAAAGAAAAGAACAAAGTAGATGAAAATGGTGTTGTGGTTTAATAAATATGTCTTTTAGATATTTTTGGAATTTGTGGCTGATTTTTTTACGTCCATCCTTTCAATTTGTTTGGGTGATGTTTGAAAACTACGCCCACCCCCCGTTTGTAATGAATTTTCCGCTTGTTGAGTAATATCCGGTATTACGAATTTCATATTTTGCTCGCTACAATCGTTACACTGTATTCTCAAAGAACGTCCCTAGAAATCGTCGCAAATTGTCTGAAATATCATACAAGGAAACAATGCAGCGTGTTCCGGGAACCTGACACGAGTAGACAAAATGTGAAAAAATTGAAATCGTGGATTACGCAAAGAGCGGAACATGCCCTGCCCCTCACTCTTTAATTAATCTAAGATTATTAAGTTCTACGCAACTTGACATGATATTTCTCACGACTTTTGTTCAATAAAGGGAAGGATCGGCCCACGTGTAACCGAAATTTAGGGATAGGCAAAATCTCAAATATAATCCGTAAAAAAATAGAACTGTACAATTAACTAAAATCACTGAAGCGTGGAATTAATAACTAACTTTGGGTGTTTGTTTAGGCCCCGGGTTATATTTATTCCCCTTGCTAAATTTTCTTCAGCAAATAGAAATTATAAATACAAATTTTTGATGTCCGCGTTGAAATTTTTTTCGATTGTTGAGAATTTTCTAATGTTTTGTAATTGTAAGCGCCCCTTTATGTAATTACATCGATTGAAGGAAAATATTTATTTTTCATTTTTTCGTCCGAGTTTTTGTTTGTTTTTGGTGTTTGATTAGAGCCTATTGGTAAAGAATTTGAAGCTGTTTGACCGAAATTTTACATCATTTTTAGATAAGAGTTTAATTATACTAAACACCATGTCAAATTGGGCGACGAGAAAAATTTCCCCTCTGTAATTTCAGCAAAGAAGGAAGGGAGGGTTGGACATCTTCTTACTTTGAAATTAAGACTTGTCTACTTTCGTTTTATATTTGACATGTCCTCCTTCATAATATTCTAAAAATATAAAAGCATTATTCATAATTCGTAAAAGAAACAGGGGTTGGGGGTGGAGTGTTGGCCTGTAATTTTGTTTCAATGTCAAAAGGTTTTGGTAACTAAGGACTATCAACTTCCGGTTTGTATAACGAATGATGGTTGTCTTCCCTTTTCTAAATACATAATTTTCTGAGAATCAAATGCCTTGCTCCTTCTACCACTGGACCAACTGATGATTAAGGACTTGAGTCCAAATCTTTAGACTAGGTCTTCTTAAATTTCAGAATTTGCGAAACAGGCCTATATGTAAGGAAAAAAATAAATTCAATTTATCCTATTCATATTTACTGAGTCATTGACTCACTCGCGATGCTCCCCATGTCCAACACACAATCGATAGATTAATTATCAATTATTTAAGTTCCTAAAAAATTTTCTGAACAGTTTTCAGAAAACGCCTTGATGCGCCTTCTCTGTGAATGGAACTAACGTCTCGAGGGAACCCTCATTTTACGGAATTTGGTTTTATGAAACGTTTAATCGCTTTTAATCCTAAGAAAGTAGGTAAATAATTAATTCCGTATTAATTGGGGACAATTTATCTATTGTTTCAAATGAATGACTGACAGCTTTTCGTTTCTGATCCTTTTTTTCCCGGAATTTGGGGCGTTTCCATAAATATTTGAACGAAAATACTATTTCGTTCCGTTTCAGCGACAAAGGTATGAAATGAAAGATTAACGAAGCCTTGCTTTTGTCGCCCCTAGCGGATACGTCAAGATACATTTCCAAGTAGGCTCATACAATATTCATGACGGATTTTGCCTGCATTATATAAAACCATTAAGCGGCGCTAATTTGTTTCGATTTTTCATCCCGTATCCAGATCTGTGACTTTCTTGCGTTAATTATCTTTCTCTAGTTTTATAAGATTACATCAATTGGGACGAACTCGATTGAACAAGATCGAAATACCCATGAAAAGAATCATTCAAAAGTGACTCCATTTTGCCTTTTTACTACCGGATACGTAATTCACTGCCACACACTGTCCATGCTTTGGACGTGGATTTTGATTTGAAGTCATAATTACTTCTATACCTCGACACTGATCCTAAAAATCCTGCGCTAGCCTTAAGGAGTAGCCTGATTTTATTGGGTCCACATTGTCCAGTCAGTATATTGAGAATCATTCTCAACATACATTGATATATTTTATTTTCATCACAGGTGTTTCATTCAAACTTGTCGAAAGATAAAAACATCATTATTAAATCTCCAGCCTATAATCATACTTGACCTTTGACCGTTACCAAGTGACGTCACACTCGATTGCACACAATCCATCAGGTAAAGCAAATTAACCTGGTTTCCCTCCCTTCTTTGCTTCAAAACCACTTGACTGTTGTACCTCTCGACTAACCAGTCTCTCACCCTATTGTTTCGGGACTCTAATCCTTTTGTCCCGTGCCCCAAACGTCATTTCCCTTGACCCCAGATCGCAATTAACCGTGACAATCTCGTCCCAACTGACAGCACTCATCATTCACGCAGATTTCTTCCTTTCCATCTCACCAGTCCCCAATTTTCTAAATTATGGTCATATCCGGTCATTATTGCCCAGGTGAAAGTCATTTTCTACCTCCTTTATGAAGAGCTGAAAAGACCCTTTCTTCCTTCGTGAATAGAAGAGTTGACCATTTACTTCCGTTCTGAAAAGAATTTGAGTTAATTTCTCACCTTTTTGAATAGAGAGTGAAGTTAACCGTTAGTTCTTTATTTTGAAGATCAACTTTTTAATAATTGTAACAATTTGTTAAGAAAACAGTTTAACTACTGGTTTTGAGTGATTTCCCCTTTCTGGACGACCTTCGAACTTCGGCTCTGAAGGTGAACTGGTGTTTTTTTGGCAGTTACATGTGTTCTGTCAATAAGTTCATTTTGGCGTAGGTATAATGACTCCGTTTAAGCAAACTATTATATATAGTTCTGTTAGCCGAACACCCACAAGTGTTTCCCATCCTAGTTGAAATTATCTTTGAGGAATCCGTCGATCTTTTTTGTCTAGACGTATGACTATTCTACACAGCCTAAGGGCAAAGTAACCTCCCTTTAGCGTCAACATGGCCTGATAGTTTTGTGTTCATAAGCAAGTCATTGCTTCATAAAAATTTAACAAAATAAGGGTTAAGTAGGTATGAATTAAATTCAAAAGGTTCTTGGGACCCTGAGCACCAACTTTGATCTCAGGGGTAATTTTGATTTTGAAAAATCTTTTGAAAAATAAGTGGGCACTTGTGTCTTTCTTTCGTACCTTTATCATTAAAGTTTGTTTATGATGACTCTCAGTGAACCTCAGAATTGGGATGGACCTCGTGTTTTTTGTGGCCTACATTTTATAGTCTGTTTTATCAAACTCTATTTAGAAAGTGTAATTTTGCTCTGTGACTGAAACGGTGATGCATTGCAACTATGCTAGATCAGATCCATCCCGTTTTTTGTGATTCTGAAACTGTATAGCTCTGTAACTCTGAAACTATGCAGCTCTTTAACTCTGAAACTATCTAGCTTTGTAAATATGAAACTATGTAGCTCTGTAACTCTGAAACTATTTATTTTTGTAACTCTGAAACTATGTAGCTCTGTTGCTCTGAAACTATTTATTTTTGTAACTCTGAAACTATGTAGCTCTGTTGCTCTGAAACTATCTAGCTTTGTGATTCTGAACTATGCATTTGGATGTCTCTGTAACTATAAGTCACATGTGAAAAATAAGGCTAACGTCTCTGTGTCATACAGGAGTGTCGTTTCTCTTAGGAAAGGACGAATTCAAAATATTTACAGTAGAGATTACAGAACTACGGTATTTACACCTTAATTATGTCTCAAGCGTTTATCAGATACTTCAAACTGGAGAAAAACATCTTCAAAGACGCCAGTCACCTAATAACAGACCCTAAAACTTTACTTTCACTTTAGCTTTTCTCGTCAATTTCATTTTTTTGTTTAATTTTACAAAATATTAACGGCGCTATGTCAAGAAGAGAACTTCCTTAGAAGTCCGTTTCGTCTGTTTACAATAACCACTCCAAGCATTGAATATCGTGTTTGTAAATCTTTTATCGGTTTGTTTTGCCTTGTCAGAAGAAAGGGTACTAAATGTTGTTTCACCTGTATGAAGAGCTTTACCAAACAAGAACGGTAACTCTTTATAAACAGGTGCGCGCCAGTTCAAAATATTGAACGACAAATTTTTTCGGATTGTTCACAGCAAACAATCTGTATTTTTGCTGTAACAAGTCAAAATAGGAAGAGTAAAAGATGAAATGCCAAATGTAATTTGAAAAAAAGTTTGAAAACATCCTTTAGATTAATTGAAGTTTAACGTTTTATTCCGTGAAGGCGTGTGCACAAACATGTAATTTCGGATTTGGGGTAACGCACGTTCGTATGCACGCACGAGATGATAAAGACAATTAACGTTTATTACTTGTTATTTAACATGGGCATGGCAATTGTTCGTAATTTTGTCATTTTTGATTACAATATTTTGAAGGTTAATACGATGTAATCGTTGCACGTTGCAATTTATTTTTTTAGTGCGCAGGTGCAAACTGTCACAGATGACGTGATATTTAAACTCTTGAATTTCTTTGAAATATCGAGATATGATGGCTTTGTACCAGGAAACTCGAAACGTTGTTTAGAACTGAATATTCAAGTGTTAATTGGATGTCAAATTAAGGTCTAGTCTTTGTGGGATTTATGTTTTTGATTATATTATCTTTTTATTTCATTTTTTTTTACTCTTAATAACGCCGCCTTTATGAGCATGTAAAACGTTGATTGTCAGAAATAGTATATCCATATATCTTGTGATTCTTTATAATATTTGATAACGCCGCCTCTATGAGCATGTGAAAGGTTGAGTTAATAATTGTCAGAAATAGTATATCCATATATCTTGTGATTCTTTATAATATTTGATAACACTGCCAGTATGAGCATGTGAAACGTTGAGTTAATAAATGTCAGAAATAGTATATCCATATATCTTGTCCTATAAGATATTTGATAACGCCACCTCTATGAGTATGTAAAACGTTGAGTTAATAAATGTCAGAAATAGAATATCTATATATCTTGTGATTCTATATAATATTTGATAACGCCGCCTCTATGAGCATGTGAAACGTTGAGTTAATAATTGTCAGAAATAGTATATCCATATATCTTGTGCTTCTATATAATATTTGATAACACTACCTGTATGAGCATGTGAAACGTTGAGTTAATAAATGTCAGAAATAGAATATATATCTTGTGCTTCTTTTTATCTTTTCGATTCAAGTGCCCTCTATGATGTGTTGATGCATTTGTTCATGGTTTTCAAAGGGACTCAAAGTAGTTTTTGTGTTCTTGGTATAATATGTTTCAAGGACATATTCTGCTTCTATTTGGCTTAGATTTTTTTTTGACGTCATAGTTTGATTCTCGATTCAATAAATAAAGCAAATACTAATGCTCAAAAGCACAAAACAAAAAATTCGAAAACAATTCGAAATTCAAAACATCGCAAGGAGAGTCTATTGGTACCTGTTAAAAAACTTTTCAAATGAGGAAGTATATCGGTCATAAACGAGGAAGTATGTCATAATGTAAAGTGATATCAGGTGTCTAGAAGTGTAAGCTAACCCTGCCTGTAGATATCTATAGGGCACGTGTAGAAGTTGTAAGTGTAACCGATATCTTCTAACATGCTTTTTACCTATGACGTCATATTGTTAGTAATATCAATAAGAGCACCATCAGCTGGTAAGGTAAATATTTAAACTTCTACATCCATTTGAATAAATCTGACAAAGAGATACCATTGTAGAATAGAGTGAGTCCTAAATATTAAGAATTCTGATGATTAATCTTCAAAAACGTCTAATTAATCGAAGTCTCCTTGTTGTGGCTACCCTAAAAAATAATATCTAATTTTCATGAAATTTTCTGCTAATTGGTTCGTGTCGGAAAACGAAACAAAAAGCAAGAGATTTTCTTTGACTGATTTTTTTCAATATTTGAAATGGTTATTGAGGCATCGAGACAATTAATTCATAATTCATACTAATTAGTGCCACGTTCTTTCCTCCAAACAACAATCTGCCTCAAGTTCCCGCCATTTCTACTGTGTCTGGCAGACTGCTTTTTGTTAACTAATTCTTTGATCAGGCAATACCATGGTCTGGAAAAACAAAAAATCTTCTGTTTGAATCTCATAAAACAGAAATCCACTTTGGTATATTTTCGTTTCATAAAATATTCATGAAACATTTGTCGCCAAAATAAAAATTCCAGCAGAGCAGGTCCGGAGTGATAATAGCGCATGCGTAGATGTGTTGTGTGTAGGTTAATTAAAGGTTAAAGGTGAAATTGCATTGGTAGAAGACGACACACAAGATCAGCAGGCGGCTCGAAAATTGCCAGAAATCTCCTTTGTCTTCTATTAGCCCATTTGGGACCGGCGGTTTTTATCGAGTTAGCAAGTGATTGCCAGTAATATGAAAATAAATAGACGTTATTTGGATAGAATCGCGAAAACTCGGCAGGGGGGATAACCCTGATTGATCAAGAGCTCTCTAACAAAATAAGAGTAAATAAAGTTAGGTGGTCACGTGATGTGACAGGAAATTAAGAAGCGATAGAAATCGTATTGCATTAACCCTCAATGTCACCTCACTAAATAAATTTCACATATTTTCATAATTCGGTTAGCTTGATATTGCATCGGTCTGGCGCTTGTCTATTACAACGTTAATCCAACATGGCTTTGGCTTGCTGGTTTGATTTGACTATATAAGTCTAAATATGATCATATGATTCCATAATATAGAATTCGTATGTAACTTGAAGACATATTTTAATTTCCCTTCCTGATGCACCATGTCACTTACGTTTGAGTTTGTCAACTAATAATCATTCCAATCTTGGCTTGTGTATGGTATAGTAGAGCAGAATTTAGATATCAACTTAGGATCTTTACAAGAAAACTGTAATATAAAAATATAATTTTGTTTAATTTGAGCAGATAAAGGCTTTCAATTTATCCCAGACCCACAAGGAATGTATATTGGTAACTACAATTCCATTGAAACAGAACCGAAAATAATTTTTTTTACTATTATATTGGAATTGTGGGTTGGTTACGGTTAAGTGATGTTATGAAAGCACAGGCGCAGGTATGTAGGCATAACATCCTGTGAAAGAGTATTGTTTGTGAAGTTAGTTTGAAAAATATAAAATATTAAAAATAAAGTTCACAAACTTCTAAATCTGAAATATAACAGAGGAATATTGGATCCCATAGGAACATTTGCTTGGGTGTGCCAACAATAGACAAGTGTCAAATAGGACACTTCAGAATCGGCAATAAGCAATTTAACGATGGTTGAAAATGATATTTTAATTAAAACGCCAAAGTTTACGTGATGCTTATCGAAAATTTCAAGAATATTGTTCTATTTTTGGGCTTTGAAATTCTAACATACATTAACAGTATGACTTCATCTGTATCAAAATCTAACTTGGGGAAAAACCGTTATCTTTTTTAATCCTCGAAATGTGTTAAGAAAAATGCGAATTTGTTGTAAAATATTGGAGAGAGATTAATGACCACTTGTAAAATTTATTTCAATTTGTACAAGTCTGGGCGAGGAATCTTGGAAATTAGGAATTCTAATCAAATTTGTGAGAAATTCTGAAAAAAGGGAATGTGGAATTTAGCGAGGAATTGTCTTGATTTACGTGTTTCTGTGTTTATTTTAGCCACAGTAGAGTTATAAAACATGAGCCGAGCATGTAAAAAGGTCCCCGAAAATTCACCTAATTCGAACCCACTCAGCGGTTATTGCTTGATAAATTGCTTTGGGATAATAACCGGGGTCGAACTCGTAGCATCAATAGAACATGTTATATTGGAGGTCATGGCCTTCAGGATTTTTAGCATTCATAAACTTGTAACAATGCTTTTAATGGTATTTGTTTATGGTGAAGGAGTCGCTCCGTCAAATCAAGTGAGTTGTCTTACGTTGTTTATGATAGCAACACTAAAATGCTAAAAGTATATCAATTGTTTTTGATTTTACTTGTGATTTAATTCACAGTTCTTATAGGTATGCTTCTGTTTTCACAATAGTTTTGTGATTGGAATAATAGTTTTGTAATTTGAATTATAGTTTTGTAATTTGAATATAGTTTTGTAATTTGAATAATAGTTTTGTGATGTGAATAATAGTTTTATGATTTGAATAATAGTTTTGTGATTTGAATAATATTTTTGTGATTTGTATAAAAGTTTTGTGATTGGAATAATAGTTTTGTTATTGCCAGTTTCAGCTTTGTTATTGGTAATTGTGATATTTCAATTTTCTCCTTGTGATATGAATAACGATTTTAATAGGCGTATTATGTGATAAAATAATTCTCCTTGTGATATGAACGATAGTTTTGTTGGTATTCAAATCTTCTCCTTGTGATTTAAAAAAGTCTATCCTGTATTTGTAAGTTTTCTTCTTGTAATTTTGATAATAATTTTGATAGGGATATTTGAAGATATTGTAATATTAATAGAATTTGATAATTTTAGTTTATTTCTCTTTTTACACTATACTATTCCTTTAACGAACTCTTGCTTGCTGATTTAGTATGAATCTGTTAGTGTCGACTGACTTCAACCTCGAGAAAATCGATGAGACACGGAGATATCGGATCAGACCCGAGTTAACGAATAACAAATAATACTCATAGACTTCATGAATAGAAGGCCTGTCATAAAATCGACCCGTATTCCACATGTCAATCCGCATTTTATTTACTAGCACTCAGCGAGAGATTTATGTGAATTTCTGTCCAACAAAATTCAGATTTTTCTTCGTTCATTTGCTGGAATTGGCAACATTCCGCTATTAAACAGAAAACGAAATAATATTTGTAAAAAGAAAATGGTGTCTGGAATATTAAAATCAGAATTAATATTTACATTGCAAAAATTGAGAGACCAATTTTCTCCCAAATTTATGCATTAATATTGGTTAAAGAGAGGATAAAAATGGCGATATTTGTGCAAATTTTTATCTCAACTTTTTCAAATCATGAGTGTAGTTATTTATACCGCTGTTTAAGCCCTCTAAAAGTTACATGAATATTTCTTGTGGTTTCTTTGCACTCGCAGTGTGCAATATTGGAAATATTGACAAAGGGTTCGTTAAATTTCTTCAATTTCCCATTTCTTTTGAAGGAAATTTAAAAATTGTATCGAAAATTTGAGTTCTGTAAAAGCGACATTGAATATTGATGTTTCTTGTTTAAGACAGTTTTGTTATTTGTACATTTTCTTTGCCTAAATCCAACCCCTAAAGATGTGGACCGTCATCTACGTTCGACGTTTATTTCATCAAAATTACAAAGAAAATAGAAACGGAGATTTAAATTCTATTGCACTTAGCTTCCCGTCTTTTAGATTGGCTTGACCAAAAGTTACGTTAAGACGGCATTGAAGAAAGTCTTTATATATTTTATTTTAATTGGTGTCTACAATTTTTATAATAACATCGCAAGTTAAACAAAAAACGAAAATATTTGAATTAATTGGAGATTTTCTGGATTTTGACTGAAGGTTCATTAAATATTCAGGAAGATAAATTGTAACAAATTTATTTCCTCAGGGGCCATAACTCGTGTAATTAGTCCTTATTCGATCTCATTACCCCCCTTTTCTAAAACTCTCCTTACTAATTGAGGCTTTTTTCATTTACCGCAATTTTTATCACACGTTTCGTTTCTTTTCAATTCCACAATTTTAAGGAGTCGCTAATAGACGGAGCTAGTCAAATTAGCTTTATTTTGGTATAAAAAGAAATTGTGGTGTTATTAAGTGATTTAAAAGGCGGAATAGATGTTGAATGGAATACTGTCGGTTGTTTTTGTGCTGATTGAATACATGGGGTGAATGGGATGGCGATTTTCAACAGAAGTCAATTAAAAGCTATAATAAGTTACTTCGTTAGCACGATTTTTTTTTGAACAGAATAATTCAAAAAGTCTGAAATTTTGTCAAAGATAAAAAAAAATATATACTTTGAATAAGTCTGGATATTTGGAATTTACTTCCTTCCTGTGTGGTAATGTATAGTAGCCTACTTATCCAAAGAGTTGGTCAGAATTGCTTATTCGTGTATTATTTATTGAGGTAGCACGACATATCTTCTATCCCTCCTCGGACACTTCGGACTGACTGTGTGACACTATCACATCCTTCTATTAAGAATTTTGAATGGTAATTATTGTAGTGGAGCTAAAATTTTACAATTTAAAGCTTAAAATTAGTGTAGCATGGCATCTGGGTAGGTTTGAATTGAATTATTGCCTCAATTTTTCATCTTAAAAAAAAATCATTTTTAACTCCAATTCTCAAACTCAAGAGAAAAACAAAAGAAAAATATACAATAATTTAATGTACAATTCGTCAAAGATTACATAAGTACATGTGTAATAAATGGACAGATCTATGTTCTTGCGATCAAGTACATGTGTAATAAATGGACAGATCTATGTTCTTGCGATCAAGTACATGTGTAATAAATGGACAGATCTATTTTATCCTGTTGGCAATCAAGTACATGACCGTTTAAGTATTAAATGGACAGATCTATTTCTTGCGATCAAGTACATGTGTAATAAATGGACAGATCTATGTTCCTGCGATCAAGTACATGAGTATTAAATGGACAGATCTATGTTCCTGCGATCAAGTACATGACCGCTTAAAATCAAAGATAACAGAATGTCTTTTGGAAAAGTTTTGAAATTATTGTAGTGCACTTTAATTTTTTAAATATAAGCTTCAAATATAAATTACGTTTCTATTTTGGTTTTGATAATATATTGACGTTTTTATCGTTCAAATGTGACAGTTTTAATAATCGATTCCGTTTGACTTTAAACTGTTTATTTACGATAATAACGTTTAATAAACAGATCGAAAACAGACGGTATTTAAAATACCGCATGTGGACTTGAAGTCCGTTTTCGGGTCGAATCTGCAGTCTTATATCTAGTATTTAATCGGATTACGATCTAAAAAGTATATATTTAACTCGTTGACCCGACTGGATCAATTTCTACTCTTAGTAGTAAAAATAACGAGAAATTCATATTTTTTTCTTCTTCTTTTGGATAAACTTTATGCCTTAATTTTTCTCAAAAAGATCTACAAATTAGGACGAAAACTGATTTTAGAATCTGTAATATTAAACAACATAGCTATTTTGATTTAGTTTTAAATTTGTCCATCGTTTATAAAGAAAGTAAACCTTCTTTACCTCGTTGTACACTGATCAACGTTGTCCATTTTTAATCAGCATAGTAATTTATTTACGTACAAAAAGTACTTAGAATTAACTAAAAATTATCATAAATTTCCATAATTGTTTTATATATTAATTTTCAGAATAATAGGACCTGCAACTCATTTCTTTTATTCATTCATTGAAAGTAGGACATAAAGCTCCGTTTATTCGTTCATTTTATTCGTCCATGCATTTTATTCTTCCATTCAGTCATTCATTCAGTAATTCAATATATTCATTCATCCATTGTCTGTTCGGAGTAAGTAGGCCTAGTTCTGATTTCCTGCGTAGAAATTCTATAATTTCCTATACCTTTTATAACTTATTGATTGAAGAGCTGTAAGTAAAGGGAAATTACTCTGTATGTAATTAATGTTCCAGGTTTTAATTGTCATAAATACAATCTTTCTTATTGCTTTATAACTCCTGAGCAAATCAACGTATTAAAATCTTATCTTAATAAGCAAAATCCATTCGCTGACAACAGCATACGTAAAGAAAACAGGCGAATTTCTGTTCTGAATTTTTTTTTTCTTTTTTACAACCAATGAATTTCATTACTGCAAATTTACACCGTACACATAGATTAGTACAGAATTGATACGCCTTACTATGCCAAGTTGTTTTTCTGTACTTTTTACACCTCAACAGTTTTCTAGCGATCCCCACCTAAATCATTTTCCCATTTGAATAAAAGTTGGATAAATTTAGCAACATTGTATTGAAATATATTGAATGCCTTGCTATTGAGAAGTTTCAGATGTTTGTTTTTCCTTTTATGATTAGAAAATTTCATAATTAGAAAGCGTTGTAGCGAATAATTCGTGCACTACCTGACTTCGCCACGTAACTTTTGATCGGCTGACAGCCCCTTGGTGACAAGATCATAATTATTAAATTTGGTGTGCGCTGATTTATCAAACACAAAGAATGAGTTTACTGGTATTAGCAAGTCATCCGGACCTTTTTTACAAGGATACAATAAAGCTATTCACCGTCTTTTCAATAGATCACGGGTATTAGATTCTTAATCCTTTGAATTTCAATAGTATAATCTGTTTCGTTATTAAATAGTGTAGACGGTGCAGCACGGAATAACACCTAGCTTAATTTGTCCGTCGTCTCGCATGCCACCTGGATACCATATTTCATAGCAGAAACTAATGACTTAACTTTTCCTTTGTCACCGTCGAGATTAGAATAGCGTCAAATCCGTGTTACTTTTATTAAATTGTGTTTCTCGCTTTCTTCAAAGGGAGATGATTTAATGAAAAAATATTTAAAGTTGTTTTAATTAATTGAACTTTGATTGATCCTTTTTGATACGATTGCAAGAAAGGTAGGGCGTAAAACTCCATTCCATTTCGTTTGATCCGACTCTTGAAATTAATGTCTTTGATTTTCTTTTCATTTTGAATTAAAACAGTTGCCTCCGTGCAGGTAAATGAAATGGATTTTTTTTTTTTTGCGTCCTTCGTTTCTTCACATGAAATTGAATGGAGTTTTACGTCTTAATTCGGTACACCTAATGGACGAATGAAACCAGTCAGTGTACTATGAAGGAAATTTTGACAGGACAACGACAAGAGATTTTTTTTTCAATTTCCAATTCGTAAAGGTAAAATGTAAATAACATATTTTATATTATTAAAATAGACAAGTACGTTAACATTGGCGTTTGTAGCCTTCTTTCTGCCATTCGTTTTTTGTGGTTCCTGGATATCCAGTCAAAGCGAAAATAAACTTTGACGTCACTATTACTGTTCAATCTTGTTACAACCTTATTTTTGAGTTATAGTCTGTTTCCTAAAAGCGTAAAAAGAAAAAAAAACCATTAAGATGAAACGTAGAATATGTTTATTTGGATTGGCTATAAAATTGAAACGTTATGTCTGCCTCATAATTTAAGACAAATATTGGAAAATTATGTTTCAAAACTCTCGTCTCTATTGGGTGATAACATTCACAACCTAACGCCGTTTCACACCTGTCACGTGAGTCACGTGCATGTCACGTGTCCTCAGGCGACGTCTTTGATGTTTCTCTATTTTAATTGAATTTTCTGCCTCGTCTTCGATTCGTGCCCTGGGATAATGTTTTAGTCAAAGTTTCTATTAATTTAAAGGGTTTAACTCTAACGGCTTTACACTTTGAAAATTGGTTTTCCAAAACCTAGGCCTTTTATGACGTAAAAAAGTAAGGCTTGGCTAGAACTGTTTTTATTTCGGGTATTGAAAACTGATTTGACACGCTGTCGTCAAGAGCATCGTTTACAATATTATCTGTTCTGTTGGATGTAAAACCCTATTTCAGCGATTTTTATATGTGCTAGTAGGTTTGTCATCTCGGGTTTCTTTTATGAGTGTTCACAGTATGATATTTGAATCTATAAATGTTGCGGTACTTCTCTACTCACCTGATTCCAATATACAACTGAGCGAGTTCAACCCTTCGAATGCCCTCTGCCATCACTGTAATTTAAGACTTGGAATTTGGCATGTATCGACCTGAAGCGTCTTTTCAATATTTGTCTTGAGCAAGTTGCTATTTTTATTAAGCTTCAACGTAAACTTCAATTATTTGGAATCATAAAAGTAAATATCAAAGTTCTTGTAACCCAGATTCTTCAGACTGGCAGTGGCACTAAATTTTAGAATTGTTTTACATTATTTTTAATGGTTCCACTCTTTCAGCAGTCTTCAAGTTTTCTGACTGGAGCCACATTCTCCAAAATAAGCGTAAATGTAATCTAGATTTTAAGCAAAACAGTAATTCGATTGGATAAAAAGTCAAAATTTTAAATTAATTCAAGTGACTGACCAGATGACTGGACAATCAAAATCACCTCAAGTTGAGTTTTCAAGAATTTTAATGCTGAAGATAGGAAGAGCTTTACATGGAAAAAGCGTCTAGTTGTTCGGATGGGACAATGAACTAAGACTCCATGCCTAGAAGGTTCCAAATGGATACAGCGTTATGTCTGTGTCCATGCAAAATGCCCCTAGTTGCACACTCTTAACAATTAACTTAGACCCCATGTGCTACAGGGTGTTCACTTTAATTCCCCCAACATTTGGAAATTTATAAAGAGTGGACTTATGTCTTTCATTGCAAAGTTTATCTCATTGCACACTGCACGTCGGTAACTCCATTAGTAGACAGAACAGAACAAAAGGGTGTAAATTTATTTATATTCATTTTATTTTGATGCTATTTTCGACTGAAAATATTTAATCAACAAATTGCATAAAATAGCGTGTCGATGTTATCGCTAAGGAGATGAGATTTAGCGCTGATTTACGAGATTTGACCCCCATCACGTGACCCTCTTTAAAATAGATGTTTGACAAGTTAGTTACTGCTAAATGAGACTGTATTCTCTCCAACAAGCCGTGTAATAGTCCCTGCTATTATTTTCTTGTAAAATCAGAACTGGAATCACCCTCTTTCACGTCAAAATCCCATCAATGAATGACTTAAAGCGCCCCCTTAACGACCTCGAGAAGATTGGAACGATTTACACGAGAAGCCTTTCTAAATATTAAACACGAGCCGAAGAGAATTCAGCCGCGGATTAGGTCGTAGACCACGTGCACGAACTTACGCAGACGTCAATATCAGACGCACGTGACACGTTTCTAGTTTTTAATGAAATAGCTTAGCACGTGAATTTTTGCTGATTTTCTGTTGATGTTACTGTATTTTTGATGTTGTAGGCGAATATTAATTTCTGATATTAAAAAAAAGGCCGGCTTAGGAATTCGTCTGCGATTAATCAGGTAGCGCGGGAAAATGCCATTAGTGGGGAGATTGAAGTGACAGAAATATGAATGGATTCGGAGAATTATTAGAGTTCTTTTATAACTGGAAACAATTTCAATATTTCAAACTCCTAGACGAGCTAGTCGTGTATTGACAAGTCAAACTATCTTGTCCCATTCGCTAACAACTAGTGTTTGGTATGATAATACTTTTCTGTGGTTTTCATAGTACTAGAGTATATAAAACTATCTTGTACAATTCGTTATAAGATAGTGATTGGCATGTTAACAGTTTTCTTTGGTCTTAAAAGTACAAATGTATATAGAACTATCTTATCCGATTCGCTATTAATTAGTGCTTGTTATAAAAATAGTTAATAGTACAAAAGTATAAAGAACTATCTTGTCCAATTCGTTATCAGATAGTGCTTGGCTTGATAATAGTTTTCTTTGGCCCTAAAAGTACAAATGTATATAGAACTATCCTGTCCGCTTCGTTATCAGATAGTGCTTGGCTTGATAATAGTTTTCTTTGGTCTTAAAAGTACACAAGTATATAAAACTATCTTGTCCAATTCGTTATCAGATATTGCTTGGCTTGATAATAGTTTTCTTTGGTCTTAAAAGTACAAATGTATATAGAACTATCTTGTCCGCTTCGATATCAGATAGTGCTTGGTATGATGATAGTTTTTTCTGTGGTTACTGGAGTATATCTTGTCCATCAGGTAGCGCATGAGGCTAGAGCATAAACAGTAGTTATTAATTTGTGCTTGGCATAAAACCAACTAAACCTAACCATAACACCCATCATCACTAATTTTTCTGACTTTTATAAGCTTCGGACTGCTGCCATTTTTCAATTATCGACAATATTGGCGCCCCCTGTCGGTGGATGTTTCCACCCCTAATTAGAATATCACTAATTAGACCTTTACACTAATTAATTTTTGTTTCAGGCAGCAGAGACGAGACCCCCAGCAACGTTTGATTTCACAGACGACAATTATAGCTACCAATTACTAGAAACAAATCCGCCATTTTCCTTTCCAACTTCCGCCACAGCTTCACCGAGGTGCCGTGGAAGGCAAAACAAGGCGATAATTAGAACTCAAGAGGTTTGGCCGCCATCTTGAACTGGATTTCATACCGGAAATTATTCTACCCTAAACATCTCAACACCTGCATCGAACGCACTCCTCATCTTCGGAAACCAAAGAAAGGGAAAAGAACCAAAAACTTTTTTTTTAAAGGAAAGGAACTAACATCATTTCTACTAGCTGGACCTTGGGTAAACCTTTTTGGATTGTTTAAATCATCGCCCATGAGTAGAACCACCGACAACCGTTTGTAGGACGAAACCAGAGAAAGTTTACGTTTTCTCTATCCAACTGTGCTACAGGACCCCCCCCCCCCCCTCAAAGATGTTTTTGTGTTTAATTTGGATCGTGGACAGTGCGCCCTCGAGGTCTGGGATACTTTAATTTATGATTGAATCTGTGACACTGTACAATGCTTAAAGAGGTTGTAAAGTTGTTTTCTCAACTTTGTATGTGTATCAGGGACACAGATATCTTCAAATTGAACCATTCCAATTTTCAATCAGATATCTGTAGTTCTTAAATTTCCACTAAATCGACCTTTAGAGTCAAAATATTTTACCGAGAATTTAAAAAAAAACGCACATAAAAATTAAAATCAAATTGTTTTTAAAAGATAATTGTAAAAATTTATATAAAAATCAAAAGTTCATAGACTAGTATATGAATTGAAGTCGATTCTGAAGCCTTAATTAATCCGTCCTAAAAAAAATATTTCAAAAGTTGACTTCGTTTAAAACTGTATTGTTTTGTATCTTTTTATAAATTTAACTATGTCCAATTGTTTTTGATTTTCTAAAGTTTATTGTCTGTGAAATTCGGAATAATTCTTTGAAAATTTTGAAATAAATTAGTTCCATGGAAAAAGAATCATGTCATTCGGATTTCAATTAAGCGCCATTACGTTTCTCATTAAAATTTCATGGAACCCCATGTACAATCTGAATAGATTATGAATTCGTACTTAAGTTTTAGAAATTACTTAATTAATTTTCGTTTACTTTGAGAAATGGGTAAAGAGCTTGTCAAAAATTAAAAATTTCATTGGATCCGAACATGACACAAGCGTTTGCCAAAATTCAATTATATGGTATAAAAAAATGCTGTGAAAATCTTTTGAAAAACTTAATTTGGGAGTATTCTTGACACGGTAATTATGGTGACGATTCGGGGTTGCCAGTTTGAAAGCAATTTCACCCACGACTGCGTTTGAATACGGAACGACAGTGGAACGATGGGGTTAGCGCGTGAAATCACGAAAGTTTTCTTTGAGTAATTTCAGTCCTGGCAAAGCCTCAACCGAGACACAACAACGTCCACAAAGGCTGTAATTTACTTAGATAATGTTTTCGTTTCGCTTTATTAGAATATATGGTGATTTCGTTGCGGATTATTTAATAACATAATTTGATTGTAGCCGGTTATTAGTTGAGTTATCAATTTTATTGTATCCGATATGTGTGTCAGTAGAGTAGAATGTACAATTAAAACTTTCTTCTATTAGCCTGTTCTTGTACTTAACGGGTCAATATTAGACCGAAATAAGATTTCTTAATACACATTTATTCGTTTATTCATTTTTAATAATTCTCAACCGGGTTCGAGCTCATGCATTCAGAATGGTAGCCGACATTGCAAAAAGATGGTGCGTTCAAAATTTGTATTTTTTTTTTTACGAAAAATAGAAAATACGTCCGCACCGTACCCTCTAAACATGAATCCCCGGCTCAATATTAGGCCTCAGTGAGCACCAAATCTTGTGGAATTATCGCAGAAATAGAAGTCTCCTAAGTCAGAGAAGCGTCCAAGCACATAATGCCCCTCTGCGACTGTGTGTACGAACTTTACCTATTGAATATTAATTTAGCAATTTGCATGAAACGAAGACTTTTTAAGGTTCGAAGTAATCTTGGCTCGCTCGATTGACAAATCCTCAACAATGAGTGGATATTTTCCTCGTTTTAAGTGGGTCCTATAATGAAAATGAAGCCTTCTTGATGTCGTGTAGGAAATTAGATTGTAGTCGTATTGCAACCTGGCCACAGGCACCACTCTCGCGAGATTAGCCGTGAAAAATCGTTAAAATAAACAAAAATTTAGCGTTAGTTTAACATTCATTGGATGGCGCTCGAGGCAATGTTCTGTCTTGTTTGGTCGAGTACCATAGTTTTGCCTTTAAATATCTGTAATGAAACAACCAAAACGATCGAATTTTATTTCGTTTCAAGTAGCGATTACTTGTTTTTTAAACGACCAATAACCAAATGTAGCAAGGCCTGAAATAATTGCTCATGCAAGCCGTAAAAATGGCTACCGTCCGTCGTTAAATGTAGCCGAAGCTTTAAATTATTGTCCATTCGAACTGTTAAACGTTTATAAATATAAAGACTACAGGAATGTCGATTTTCCTACAGTTTACATTAAAAATTGATAAAAGGCAACTCGGAAACGAAATAATGATGTTATAGCATGAATGTATAGTTTTGGACTACCAGTTCCCTTCTATTCTATACGAAGTCAGTTGCTGAAACCGGGCGCTAACTTGTCATCTACCAACCAAACAACAAATGTCCTTCGGAAACTACTAGAAACCTTGTAAATCTGAAATCTCGGTCCCTCGCGACATAAAAACGCCTGTTTGTGACTTACAATTAATTACCATGTCGCCCCGCTAATTACCAATTCGCCCACCTAATTACCAAGTCGGTCCCATGGTACCAACAAGTTGAAAATGTACGATACTGACAGACGACAGACGTTGCCAATACGGCACGTGATAAAAGGAAGGGGTTGATGAGATAGTTACCGTGTCTTTAAAGTGTCATGTCGTACACGAGCTGATTGGAATGCTCTTGGAACGGAGTAATCATCTCAGCATCTCCCTCGAGAAATCTTAGTCTTGTCTTTGCCGACCAACGACCAGATTGCCTTTCAATTGGGACCCGGATAATGAAATCATGCGAGTATAAAGAGCGCTAAATAGAATTTGGAGAGTTGATTGCCACCGTAAAGCAAGTTAGACCGAGAATTGCAGCGTTGCCAGATTGTCACAACTTTATTTACGTTATTGCATTTTCTCTTCATTTCTCTTCGATTCTTCACCGAATTATCCCTAATTTGTGTCTGTTTACGAAGGTCGAGCAAATATTCATCTCAGCGTCCAAATGCATTGTTTTATACTACTTCAGTATTCCAAACCAAGTTCAACGAAATCAAATAATTGGATTGGTTTACAATGATCACAGAATGTACAACTCGTTTTACTTATTTGGTATTGGTTTTGCGTTCTTGTGAGCGGGATTGTAGGAGAATACGACCATTGTTGATACATTAGAGCCCAGAATAGGTTTCCGATTTATTAAATAGTTTCTGATTGAGGAATAAAACCACGTGCATAATTTAATCGCCATTACCAGCTTCTGATCAAAATTCCAAATCGTTCCAAAACCGGAAATTGGCGTAGAAATGAGCGGGAAAGAAATGAACTATCCCATTACTGCCTGCCCTTATTCTGTTTTTCATGCGAACACAATTTTGAGGGAAAATAAAAATGGCTACATATTTATATCTGGCCGGAAATTTGTTTTAGCTTAATCTCTTTTGTCATTGATTCGTTTTTAATTACATCTTCTGAGTACAATTCCATTAAGTTTTGTACATTTGGCATGTTCCACTGCTGCTAGTTTGTCCAGGCTTGAGAGAAGAAAGTGGGGTGGGGTGGGTGCTGCACGGACAAGCGAACCTTATCGGGCTACTTATATGAGCTAAAGTTTACTATTTTGTATAACCCTTTTACAGCTCGGTTGACGAGAAAATATTACTTATACAAGTTTCATTGACTTTCATACGACGAGGCTTTGATTTAATGTTTGATGTTAAAGATTCTAACTCTCCAACCAACTTCGCGACAACCCGCCATCAAAACGTTATTGCCTAGCTAACGATATTATCAACAGCGTAGGGAGGGGGTCCGGCTCCTGGTGGGGCGAAGATGGGAATCTTAACGACTTAACAAGGCTAATTAAGGGCCGAATTGACATGTATTCGATTCGTATCGATCTGCTGTTTCATTAACCAATCAGATATCCAAATAACGCTTTGTACGTTACTTAACGTGAATGAGCGAGAATTGAATAGATGAATTAGCGGATTGTGTAATAGATTATTCGATTTTATCATTCGGTCATCATCGGTTCCATTCGGTCGCCCTCGACTGATTTCGTCCCCTCATTAGCAATCTACTTAATGATCTCAAACAGGGACTTTCCGGAAGCCTTATGCAATAAGTTTTCCCGCGAGTTTCAACTGATTACGTTAACAAGATTCAAATTACGTCATAATGACGTCTGTGGTTGTTGAGTTAATGAGACGTCTATTAATAGATTGATAAAGTGAAAGTAAAAAGCTAGTAGAAGGCGTGTTAACCCACTGCTTTATTGAACACAATTGGTAAGAGCTTCAATAGCTCAACATGCATTATTATTCAAACTTTTCTAGTGATTTTAATGAAATTAACTGTTTAAGGAGCTATCATTGTCCTTCTTGATTGAAATTGGAATCAAATTAGCTCCATCAAGCCGGTGTTTCCAAATCATAGATGATTCGACCTAGAATGAATGGCTGTTTTACCTTTTCATTATCGAACTTGCAACCGTGGGCAGGAAGAGATACTTTGGCGTTACTATAGACGTGAGAGGGGGGAATGTGCTAACCCTACCTATCGCTCTCTTGTGTGTCATTAGGTTTTATATGCAGGACCTATGCCTTGCAGTGTGCAGTGAGGCCTAAAAGTGGCAATCGACGTCTTTTACCCAGCTATTTCTATTACACTTAAGTGTAACGTGAGTCATTTTCAAATATTTGCATTACTCATTATTGGTGCTCTACACGTTAACAAGGGAGATAATTCACGATGTAAATTAAGGGAGATAATTTAGTTCTGTCAACAAATTGAGAGGGTCTGTAACTATTCGGCAGTATTTACAGAAACAATCAGTGACCACATTGGATACTTTTGTTGGCTTCCATGGAAATGGTTTGTTTGGTATGTTTGTAGTGATTGTACGAAACTGCCATTTTATACCGACATGACGACTTCAACTGACGACCCGTTAGATTCCCACAATTGAAACAGACGCCAACAATAAAAGCAGACCTTTTTCCCCCTTTTTTAGAAATAGTTTTCAGTTTTATTTTCAACAGAAATACTCATATACGCTCGTATCAATCCAATATAAAAAAAAAATATATGGCTTTCCAAAAAACCTAAAACATCATTTATTTTTCTTAATATGTACTTATGAACCTTAAAGATTTATTATCAAAAATGCTTTTAGAGCTTATTCGAGCACTTGAACCACAATGTCTAAAAAGGAACCTCGTATGACAAATTGAACTCCGGGAAATTGTTTCTATTGTGAGAATGTAGCGGGTTCAAGATCTAAGTCAACATAATTTATTTTACTCTACATCTCATTGATATATTGGCCGCTATTGTCTTCCATATATTAATCCTTAATTATTGGTAAAGGTGGTCTTCCATCAACTTAGCTCGATCTGTAAGTGTTGCAATTGGTAAGGGGCTGGGAGGGTTGCACGTGGGGGAGACTGGCATGGACGAAGCGTATAGACTTTGCATTTTTGAAAATTAGAAATGTGTATGTGAATAATATTTTGTGGTTGCCTTTATTGCACACAATGTGTCGTTTTCCGTCTTCATTTACGCAATCCGGATCCGAAATATTGATGAAAGCGGCCTTCATAAACTTAGCTCGCTCTTTAAGTGTTGCAATTGGAGATACACAGTTCCGAATTTCCGTGTTTCTTGGAATTCTATTCACGGAAGATCCCATTTCAATTTTATTTCGGATGAAATTGCATTTGTCATTTTGTAATGCAGCCTTAACTCTCTGTTAATGAAGTCCAAATGAGTCAAAAAATTGAACTTATACGTCGACAAAGGAGTCCAAAATACATCTGAAAACCATCGAATGTCAAGGCTTTTGAACAATGGCGGACCATTCTGTTCGGTTATACCGATTAGTTTTCAATGAAGTTCAGCTTACCTGAGTTCTGAACCTCAACAGCAATGTCAACATTGTTATTTAATTGTTTGGATTGGAAGAACAATACCCCGTGTACATAATGTATCTAGATTAATGGATATATAGTCAAATGTCAACATAGAGAATTACTTGAGGAGTTTTACGTCCTACATTCATATTTCAACTTCTTTTATTACCTTTTTGGACTAATGAAATGAATAATAGTATAAGATCTTACTGGCCTAATGAAATAAAATGGAGTTATACACCCTACTGTTTTGTTATTATTATTGGACTTATAAATGAAATAGAGTTTTACATCCTTCTGTTTTGTTTCTTATTGGACTAATGAAATGAAATAGAGTTTTATATCCTACTGTTCTGTGCCTTATTGGACTAATGTCATGAAATGGAGCTTATATACTACTGTTCTGTACCATTTTTTCTTATAAAGAGTTGCTAGACAACATATTTCTTTCCAATTCATTTCGTGATTCTACTTAAAAATGCTTTTTGTTTGATTTTTCAGAACCAATAATTTCTTTCGTTTCAGAAAAATTACCCCTTTGTTGAAAAAAATTGATCATAATTTTTAACTTTCGGTTTAATCTTCTTAGCGTTGTCTCATGTAGACGTGTTCTTCCAGACGAGTAGTGATAATCGAGATGGAATATTAGAATTGATAATCAAGCCTACGGATCAAATTCGTCATGATTGTCCCTGTCAAATTACTAACGGATTTTAATAAGAGACGAAAAATATCTAATTTGAGATCAGGTGTGGTGGGAATTTCAACAGTAGCAGACGATCCACTCGGGAATTAGAAAATTCAGGAATCATTAATTTGAAATATGAATCGGCTTTTATGATTTGTGATTTTTGATTGACATTTTGAATTTATCATGACCCGAGATACTATTCTCTGTGGACTCACTAAATTCTGTGCAAATTGCTTCGTCAGCACCCGTGCGTTTTTTTAAATATAATTTATACGTATATGATGATTAGGGGTACTGTTGTATATATATTATATTGGAACCAGTCTTAGGATTGTTCCTGAAATTTATATCTCTTTTTATTCGCACCGGTCTTAAAATATTGTTCCTGAAATTTGTATCTCCTTTTATTGGCACCGGTCTTAGAATATTGTTCCCGAAATGTGTTTCTCTTTTTTTGGCACCGGTCTTAAAATATTGTTCCTGAAATTTGTATCTCTTTTTATTGGCACCGGTCTTAAAATATTGTTCCTTAAATTTGTATCTCTTTTTTTTTGGCACCGGTCTTAAAATATTGTTCCTGAAATTTGTATCTATATACATTGGCACTGGTCTTGGAACTTTTCCTGAATTTGTATCTATTTTTATTGTTTGACAATTGAATTTATTTTCTAGTCTTAGAATTGTCCTGGAATTTGTAGCTTTATATATTGGCAACGGTCTAAGAATATTGTTCCTGACATTTGTTTCTATATTAGAATTTGTCCTGAACTTTGTTTCTATGTATATATTGGCACCAGTCTTGGAATTGTTCCTGAAATTTGTATTTACATGTATATATATTGGCATCAATCTTGGAATTGTTCCTGATAGCATAAGTTTAACAATAATGTCTACATTTTTAACTTACTGACACAGACAGCAATGTCAGAATCTGTCTAAAAATTTCAAGTGATATAAACTTTTGTTTTATTTTATCACCAAAAGGGAGCTTTCACGATGTCATCTTGATAAAACTGATTAACTGAATCGTGTACTCTCATGAATTTCCCGCCAGAATCCCGTTAACAGACGAACAACAGACTAAAACAAATGTGTAAATAACGTTCCAAAGATATCGCGCATCTTAATCAAACCTCGTCTGGACCAGAGTTGACTCGTTACAAAGTAACTTAATTTACGGGCGTTGGGAGAATCACTTTATTTCATTAAAACAATCAGAATCTGATTACCCTTTATCCTCGATAGATGGCGCTACTGGCGGGGTGATTAATGTGATTAGGTCGACATTAAAACAGTTTACACCCTCATCTGACAATCATTCCGCGTCGAAAAAAGGAATAAAGCTCAATCAAGCATGTTGTAGGAGATTAAAACTTCGGTAGATTTCAAAATGGCTGAGTGAGCAAACCGGAAGTTCCCCCGACACCATGTTTACCGAGCTGTCATCTGTAATCACGTCTGGTAATGGCTGTCTTCTGACTGACTCAGTTCAAACCATTAATGTAATTGCGTTCGTCTTGAAATCCCTAGACGTTGTCACCCAGACAGTCTATGTCTCTTTGAAAGATTAGAGTGCCTTGATGATCGAGCCTAGTAAATCCCCAAATCCTTAATTCCGTTTATTGTTTAAATTTTCTATCATTTCTAGTTAAACGACGTCAAAGCCCGTGAAGAGGAAATGGTAATTGACGCGCGTGCTCTTTGGAACGAGCTCAGTGCACGTGGCTTCTGCAACGCGCGTGCATGGGTGACAATTTGACTGATTGTGAAAACCGAGTTAATCCGTTCTGATATTTTATATTGATGATATAAAGACGGTTTTTGGCTGTGATTTAATTGTGACTTGTGGTACGCCTTGAACACAAGACTCAATCACCGAATATTATTGTCGCGATGTTTTTGTCTTTTTTGTCTTTTACAATTTCAATATGGTTGGTGTTGGTAAGGTATTTGAACTTGAAAACAAGTGTACAAATTTTCTTGTAATCTTTTGTAACGTGTGACGTTGTGGAAAGTGTTCGAAGAGATTTGTTTTTTTTATTAAAGAGTGTTTTAACTAATAGACGTTTTCGAACTTTTTGAGCATCTAAATGCAGTCCTCATGTTAAAGTAGAGAAGGGGTTGGGTTTTTAGCGCTTTTATTCCTTATACATTAACGATCTCGATTCGAAGAGGGACAAATCTTGATCTTGGTCTGCAAGGGTATGAACGGCGAATACCCGTTAACTCACCCAAGACCCCCAAAAGAACCTTTCATCTAAATCTCCAGGAATTCCATCAACTTTGGTAAATACGGTTACAAATATATTTACTCGACTATAGGGGGGTATAAACATCGAACACCACCTAGCATTCACCACTTCACCCCCCCCCCCCCATTCCTTTTTCCCCACCTCAAGTATTTGGCTCGCATATAATAGATAAATGCCACCAGGCACCCCTCCCCTTTTCCCTCCAAAATCTTTCTTCATTTAGCTAGGAATTACATCTAGTTAAGAAATCCTGGAAATATGGAATCAGATTCTTGATTGAAGTCTCCAGACACTTAAAGGAACAGATTGTCATCGGAAATGAGATTTTTAGATTACCACATATCAAGTGTAGTGTTGACAATCGAGACTAGACAAGGCAATCAAGACTACTTTAGCTATCACGTGTGACAGGTATAGGACGTGTCGTTTAACAGAAGTCTCTCAAACCGTCCGAGTGTTTACCAATCTTCAAATTTCGGCATCGGGGCTGCCAAGACGTTCATATAAGAAATTCTCTTTGAATTCATTGCTGTCAGGAGGCTGTTCTTGTCGGGAGTAGGAAGTTCAGATTAGAAACCCTGTTCGGCTTCAGCTATTTGAGGGGCAAGACCTCTTTTTTCACAGGGATTGGCCCTTAGACATCTCAGAGAGTCTTGGCTATCAGTGATTTAATGGGCTATGCATCGGTACCTAGTAAATTATAGAAACGTTTTTCTTTGGAAGAGGACGACCTTTGATATCTCGGAAATCCTTATGAGTTCTTGGCTATCAGAGATTTGAGGGATTTTCGGTTTTAAGGACCAATGGTGACTATATGGACTCTTCCCTGGGAAATAGTATCTTAAAGTTGCCTGAAATCATCTCTGATTGTAAGACCCAGCTCTTTTCTTGGTTAACGACATAAAATTGCTCTACTTTCAGTTTCTCAAGTCTGTTCCCTGGGAAAATGTATTAGACGACTCATATAAGTCACCATTTTTTAGGGTAAACGACTTCGCAGATCCTAGGGAGAATTCCAAATTTTTTCTATCGAGAGTGCTGCTGTACGATGATTGGATTTTTGATTGGCGTGGTTAAGGCTGTATTAAACAGTTATTTTTAGCACGATACCTTGATCAAAATAATTGGCCTTTGTTGATATGATCTTCCTTTTGCATAACACCCTGGCCGCGTTGTATGAAGAGTTCCAAATAAGGAAACAAAACATAAACGTAGGAAATAAATTTATTGTTTCATAAAAATTCTTACAATTGATTTATTGAAACCTACCTTTTCTCTGGAAAGAATTCGAATCCACGTTTATTTCACAAGTTCATCGTCTCCTAAGGAAAATTCGAACCCACTGCACCCGACCTCCATATATATTGAGTTATTCCACCCACTGCCAAAGGGTTAACGAGTATACATGTACTTAGTAGAAGCAAACCAACGATGCAGTTAAATTAGCCAAAAATATTTCGCTTGTCATCATCGGAGCATCTCTTCCTCCGGCGTCTACAAGTTTGTCGGAAGCTCATCCTATAGAAAATTTCAATTCGATCTCCGACGTAAAATTGGTTCGATCAATTTTAATTCATCATAATTTCAATAAATCAACAAAAAGTACAAAATTTCTCATCGATTTCTGTACTTGATTTGCGTCCGTGGGCGTGAAATTCCGTTCTACAGGAAACAACTGGGATTAAAATAGGTGTCACCGTTTCTGCACCGTTTGACCTTAATTTTTTGTAAGTAAGGCATGAAACCAAATTTCATGGGTTTAACCAGGAACAAATGAATTAAATTCGCCCCGTTGAGTCTTTTCAGTAGTTTTATTAACGATAAGGATATTAGCAATTTCAACTCTTTTCAAATTTGAAATGTTCGATACTTTGGTGTGAACGATATCTGAAAGTTGGTGACAAGTGACGTCTTTCACCAATCGAATTAAATAAATAGATTAAAGGATTTTTTTTTTATTTTGACTATTCCGCTGCACCTTTTTAACTTCTATATTTGTCACCATGTTTAATTTCTCTTATGCAATGAATAATAAATCGGATTTTGAATACATTTTCGTTCAATGGAAAAGATGAATGAATTTTTGCAAATGTACATCGAATTTTCATTGGTCTAATATTGTTATTCCAGATACCTCACCATGGTATATGGGTATTATATTGCTTAATTTATAATTTCATTCAAGTTTAATTTTCAAGTATTGTGATTCAATATTGCTTTCATTATCAACCCTTGCAAATTTTAAGCTTTTTATCAAATGATGTTATTTATTTTCTAAAATCAGAACGTTTGCTTTACTATTTCTACCCTTTCCAATTTTGAGCTCCAATCTTCACGTCCGATTTCGATTCACCTCTACTGACTTCACTTTCAAATTTCTTACAAACATTTAAAGAAAATGACCCCTTCCACCACCCTCCCTCTGTAAAACCCTACTGCAAAGTTTAATTTGATTTTTTTCAGTAATGTAATGCATTTTCTAAAATCAGAACGCTTGCTTTACTATTTCTGCCCTTTTCAATTTTGAGCTCCAATCTTCACGTCCGATTTCGATTCACCCCTTCCCCCACCCTACTACATAACCCATTACTCAGAATTCATAAACACTATTGTCATTGCATCCTTGATCTGCCTTGATTTCACCCTGCGACTTGGTTGTCAGCTTGGCATCCCGTTAAAATATATTTTTTATAATACTCTTGTCCGTTTCTTCGACGGTGCTTGTTCAAGTTTGACCTAGCTCTCGGAATTTCCTGACTTCTATTTATTCTGAAATATAAGAAAATAAAATATATTTTGAGTTTCATTTTTATTTAAATATGGTAAAAGAATTTTAGATGTAATTGCTAATATTTCAATTTCTATTTGCAAATTTTGAGAAATTTGAGAAATCGATTGTTAGTGAAATTGCCATATTCTTCCCAAAATGTAAATTAAAAATTTAAAAGTTTTACGATCGAAATTGCCAAAAAGAAAATATTTGTCAAGTTTAGAGTTAACAATTAAAGAAATTTTAGCCAAAACAATTCTTGCATAAATTGAAAGATCGTGTTAAAATACTTCGAGTTTAATTTCTTAAACTGCAAAATTATGTAAAAATGCAAATCTTCAGAATAATCGAAATTAGATTTCAGGCATTATTTTCTCCTCCCCTAGTCATTAAGTGGCTGACCCGTCTCTGATCCCCACCCATCGCGTCGATAAATGTTTTCATTTCGGCATATGTTTCTGTTTTTGTACGGTATCATTGGAAATGAATTAAGAGACGAAAAAATCTGTCGTTGACTGCAATTTGAAAATAAATCATTTTTTACGAGGTTTGATTAGAATCCATCAAATTTCGCTTAGCGTGTAATTAGTATCACGTGATCACATGACATGAATGACACCTTAGAGATAAATCACGTGCTATGACATCATTAGATCTGTTACGTCGTCTGAATAATGGTCTAAATTAGAAAATGGCGGAATGGATGGAGATTTCGGAGAGATGCATTGTTGTTTTTAGAGGGTTAATAATACACACCGTGTGGGGTATTAGGGTTAATTCGAGGGGGTAACAATAGGGGTTTACCTGACCGACCTGGGCCTCGTAATGAGTTACATAACCCCCCTCGAAAATTCTCACTAATCATTGTTTCGTTTCGTATTATAATACCAGGTGTCAATTTCGTGAGCGTAACAAGAAACGAAAAATTACACGTGAGATTTAGAAGCTTGTCTTGCCTAATGAGATAATTTAAAGGAATCGAATGAGAAATCCCACGACTTAAGTTTGTTTGAATATTTTAATTGCAGGTTTATAGGGTTAATCTAATTTAAAAATGAACCCACACTATTGCTATCGTAAAGTGCAATTCAGAATAATTCCAAATTGAATCCTTGCGTCCGAGTTTTAGATACAAGCATTCGAAATTAAAGATTTGTCAAAGAAGCACACTCGGGCGTCTGTTTTATTTGTTATCATATTTTATCCATTTATTATATACTAATGTCCTGTCGTGTAACGTTTCGGCTAAATTCCCTTTTCAGAGACACTCGTTCTTCTTTTACTTATCTAAATTGTCGAATCCGAAAATCACTGGATGAATTTTTATCATTTTATTGACAAAAATGAAGACCGTGATACTCATTTCAATTAAAGATCTTCTATCCATTCTACCCATTTTCACAATCTTTCTAAGCTATTTTAGTACATGAACATTTTGCTTTATGGGCAAAAATCTGGAATATTGACCTTGGTAATGTAAAATAGACTTGTAACTTGTTGAATTATTCAAAATGAATATCTGGACCAATTTTACAGAGCACTTTTTGAAATATCATCACTAAAAATGATTTGAAATATTGACAAAAAACATATTTTATTGAACATAAGTCACAATTCCAATTTTTTTTAAGTCGTTTCCTCCTTTAAAACGTCGATAATTGCTAGTGCTAGTAAAAGAAATTATCGACCTTTCAACTCGAAAATCATTTCAATTAAACAAAATGCTCAATTTGATTTTTAAAACAGAACCTGAAACATGTTACTCTATTAAATACAGTATATATAGAACATTATAATAATAATAATAAACTCTTTATTTTACATGGGTCAGAATTAGGCCCAATACACAAGGACATGGTCCTGTCTCACATTCAGCCCATGGGGCAATACATTGGAAAAAAAAAAGAAACTAGAATTGCTTACAATTATGAACGTATTTCGAGAGCCTTAAAATATTATATAGGCTAAAGTTGCAATTACCTACATCTAGACAATATATTGAATATCATTTGACCTAGTTTTCATAAAATTGTCATAAAATAATTAGGTCACACCTTCCGTAAAGGTTAATGATGGCGAAAATATGAAAATTATCAATTTTTGCTGTATTTAAGTACACTTATCTCTATGAATTTTTTAAGTAAGCCAAATTAAAAAATATCTACTCGTAGACAATATATTGAATATTATTTGACCTAATTTTCAAGGTCATAGATTAAGTGGGTCACACCTTCCGTACCCGTTAAAGTGACCTAATTTTGAAAAAATCGAAATTTAAATAATTCGAAAGAAAATACGAAATTTGAAAATCGGTCTCCAAGAAAAGGTAGATAATGTTCCATTGTATCTATGTGCTAAATTTCATCAAAATCGGTCTATCAGTAGTGTCTGAATTTCGGATTTAAGAATTGTAACGAAAATTCAAAATGGCGGCCGATATGGCAGCTTGACCTAATTATTTAGGTCAAATCAATTACTATTGACAAGTTATTTATAAAACAGTTTTCACTTTTCACCTAGCAGTTATAGACCGGAAGTTACGTAATTACGTCATTTGAGGCTAAACCGGAAGTGGAATTTTTTTTTTCACATTTTTTCAAAAATTATAAACATATCGCCTATCAACTGGTAAAGTTTCAAAATTTTACCATTTATATTAAAGGAGAAATCACGGTCTGAAATTTTTGCCGATGACCCTTGAATATTGAATTGCAAATCGTGGGTAAAATATTTAACCTAATTGCATAAAACCTATAATTGTTAGTTGACAAATACATTGAAGTTTTCAAATCTGAAAATCCGGTCAAAATCGAACTGAAAATAAACTTGCTAAAGCAAAAAAACCTGAACTTCCGGTTCTCACTTCCTGTCAGAGATAGAACTTCCGGTTTTGTTTTATTTGATAATAGAAATCATTCTAAGATCAACTGTAGATTTAGAATGTCTGCACCTTTTACCAGTTTGTCTGCAAACTCATCCAAGAATTAAAAAAAAAAAAAAAAAAAAAAAAAAAATAAAACTAGAATTGCTTACAATTATGAACGTATTTCGAGAGCCTTAAAATATTATGTAGGCTAAATTTGCAATTACCTACATCTAGACAATATATTGAATATCATTTGACCTAGTTTTCAAAGTCATAAAATAATTAGGTCACACCTTCCGTAACTGTTAATGATGGCGAAAATATGAAAATTATCAATTTTTGCTGTCTTTAAGTACACTTAACTCTATGAATTTTTTAAGTAAGCCAAATTAAAAAATATCTACTTGTAGACAATATATTGAATATTATTTGACCTAATTTTCAAGGTCATAGATTAAGTGGGTCACACCTTCCGTACCCGTTAAAGTGACCTAATTTTGAAAAAATCGAAATTTAAATAATTCGAAAGAAAATACGAAATTCGAAAATCGGTCTCCAAGAAAAGGTAGATAATGATCCATTGTATCTATGTGCTAAATTTCATCAAAATCGGTCTATCAGTAGTGTCTGAATTTCGGATTTAAGAATTGTAACGAAAATTCAAAATGGCGGCCGATATGGCAGCTTGACCTAATTATTTAGGTCAAATCAATTACTATTGACAAGTTATTTATAAAACAGTTTTCACTTTTCACCTAGCAGTTATAGACCGGAAGTTACGTAATTACGTCATTTGAGGCTAAACCGGAAGTGGAATTTTTATTTTCACATTTTTTCAAAAATTATAAACATATCGCCTATCAACTGGTAAAGTTTCAAAATTTTACCATTTATATTAAAGGAGAAATCACGGTCTGAAATTTTTGCCGATGACCCTTGAATATTGAATTGCAAATCGTGGGTAAAATATTTAGCCTAATTGCATAAAACCTATAATTGTTAGTTGACAAATACATTGAAGTTTTCAAATCTGAAAATCCGGTCAAAATCGAACTGAAAATAAACTTGCTAAAGCAAAAAAACCTGAACTTCCGGTTCTCACTTCCTGTCAGAGATAGAACTTCCGGTTTTGTTTTATTTGATAATAGAAATCATTCTAAGATCAACTGTAGATTTAGAATTTCTGCACCTTTTACCAGTTTGTCTGCAAACTCATCCAAGAATTACAAAAAAAAAAAAAAAAAAAAAAAAAATAAAATAATCCGAACGATTACAATACGTTTTCGACAAAGTCGAAATACGTAATAATCCGAACGATTACAATACGTTTTCGACAAAGTCGAAATACGTTGGAAAAAAAAAATGGTCAGATTTATATACCATGTGGTCCTGAATTGTTATATATTGTTATACGTGTTATACTTGTACTGTTGTTATATATCAATGATTTATACAGCAACATAATCTACTTGAAAATCTCATAGAAAATTCAGTACAATAGTCACTTATGGTCATACAAAAAATATGAAATTGTTAGTAGTTTTTAAGATTGTAATACAAAACGAAAAATGGCCTTAATGACAAAATTGAAAAAAAAATTGCTTTCCATATTATTTTTGAAAATAGCTAAAACAATAAAGTATATTGTAGTTTGAAATACGATTGTTTTTTTGTTAATAAAGCGCCTTCTGTTGACCTTGATTTTAAGTGCAAACCGATTAAAAACAATTAGAAAAAAAAAAAAAAACGTTAATAGAAAAAAATGTGAAGAAACAAAAATATGCGGAAGAAGTAAATTGAATTTCGGGCGATTCATTATTTAAATTTTAGACTTAAAAAAAGTGAAAGGATATTAAAGTTTCAAAAAATTATTCTTTTTTACGGAAATATTTGAAAGAATTTTTTTTTTTTTTTACAATTGTCCGCTCATTTTAATTCATAATTTGAATTTGATATCTTTTAATTACAGCACCCTCCACCCTCCACCTCCCCCGCCCCCTAAATGAGTCTGTTTAGGGTATTGTCCGAGAAGTTTTGGGGTAGTTTTCAGGCAGAAAGAATAAGGCAGATATTATTAAATAGTATAATAAGATTGAAAACTGAACTGATTTTTCTTTCTAGTTTCTTTGCCTATATCCCCAAGTACAATTTCAGCAATACAACCTATATTTCCTGATGATTATTGCTTATCCAAAACACATAAAAGTAGCATGATGAGATGGACACTAGTATTTGTACATTAGTATGTGATGATAATGATATATTATGATAATTTTTCTGAATTTTAAGTCTATGTTAGAAGTACTATGTATTGACATATTAACCTTAACAATAGTCAACTCTACTTTCACTTTAACCCTGTGCCACTGCCTTATGTTGAATAGTAACTTGTTACCTTTCAACCACTCCAATCTCTCGTTAATTGGCATATATTTAAATCTCAGCTACTCCAGATGAAAATATTTTGAATAGTTTTCAATATTTTTCGATTTTGCGGTAAGATAAAAAATTATGTAATAAATATCCCAGATACTTAAAACGTCACGAAATAAATCAAACAAAATCACAATTTTCAAGATGAAAGCGAATGACAGAAAAATAGAAATATGGACAACGTACACAATGAAATAAATAAACTTTGAATTATTTATTATATTTACTAAACACAAAACGAAAGTATTAATTATAATACATAAAGTACTCTTACTAATGAAAATATTTAATTTCGTTTCGGTTTAGATAAATAATTGGTCTCATAGGGGAGTAAATTTTATTGTAGCCGTCCGAAGTATGAATTATTATTTTATTTTATGTTTTTGATTGTTCGGATCAAAACAGGTAAATGCCAGTAAATTATGTTTGCTTTTCAAAGATCAAAGAAATGCCGCTACCGGATGAAAATTACGAGGCAGTTGGTAGCTAAAAATGACAATTGGAGGTACTATCGACCGTCCTAACAAATTTTCAGTTGAGTACCCTCATGCGTTACCTGGGGAAAAAAATGCTGAGTGGAATTTTCGATTTTTGAACCGTTTTGAAGTAAATTAAAAAATTACAATTTCTTTAACACAAAATCACCAACCATCAACCGTCAGACAAGTGTATCCTAAAAATTGGAAAATGACTCTTACATTATTATTTTGTTTATCCACAGCAAACTTCTATAATGATTTTCGCTAAAAGAAAGGATATATCCTGTTTTATTATAAGCCTCCAATAGTTAATGTTTTTATTTTATTTTAGGACCAAGTATAATTTTGGTACCTGGACCAAGTATAATTTAGGATTAAGTATAATTGAGGACCAAGTATAATTGAGGACCAAGTATAATTTAGGACCAAGTATAATTTAGGACCAAGTATAATTTAGGTACCTGGACCAAGTATAATTAAGGTACCTGAACCAAGTATAATTAAGGTACCTGGACCAAGTATAATTGAGGTACTTGGATCAGTATAATTTAGCACCAAGTATAATTTAGGTACCTGGACCAAGTATAATTTAGCACCAAGTATAATTGAGGTACTTGGATCAGTATAATTTAGCACCAAGTATAATTTAGGTACCTGGACCAAGTATAATTTAGGTACCTGGACCAAGTATAATTTAGGACCAAGTATAATTTAGGTACCTGGACCAAGTATAATTTAGCACCAAGTATAATTGAGGTACTTGGATCAGTATAATTTAGCACCAAGTATAATTTAGGTACCTGGACCAAGTATAATTTAGGTACCTGGACCAAGTATAATTTAGGACCAAGTATAATTTAGCACCAAGTATAATTTAGGTAGCTGGACCAAGTATAATTTAGGACCAAGTACAATTAAGCACCAAGTATAATTTAGCACCAAGTATAATTTAAGACCAAGTATAATTTAGCAACAAGTATAATTTAGCAACAAGTATAATTTAGCAATAAGTATAATTTAGCAATAAGTATAATTTATCAATAAGTATAATTTAGCAACAAGTATAATTGAGGACAAAGTATAATTTAGGTAACTGGACCAAGTATGATTTAGGACCAAGCATAATTTAGGACAAAGTATATTAAGCTAAGTGGACCAATTATTAGGCTATTTAGCACCAAGTATAATTTATAACTATATAATATGCTTTGCTTCTTTGATTTTAACTCATTTAATATTAACATGAACATATTTTTTAGACATACATTGTAACTTTGAACCTGTGTCAGTACCTACTGTTGAATAGTGACTGGTTTCTTTTCAACCACCCTAATCCCTAATAAAATGCACTTTCTGGAATATAATGCCGGGACGAATTCTTCATGTTAGAGCCAATTAAAGTAATATCTTTAAAAAAATACAGTTTTCTTCTTTTCGTGACTTGTTTTTTAAACGCCAAATCGATGCCTTAACAAAAAATTCTATTTTTATATATCTTATTGAACATTTAAAAATATGTCAGCGGTCATCGATTTTAACGAAAAACTCAAATTAAATGATCCACACAATAATGTATTTTTTTTCTGCTGTTTTTTGGGGGTTTTTTCAGTTTATTTTTAATGGAATGACATAGAGTCTTACGTCCTAACACATTTGGAAATCAAGGTTTGAACTATAAAGCCAAGATGTTAAGATATGTTCCAGACCCTAGATTTCGTGGAAAGTTGCTTCGAAGTGGTCACAGTCTGCATATAAACGTTCACGCTATAAACTACATTTTTTTTCTTAAGTCCAATAAGGTACACAACAGTAGGATATAAAACTCTATTTCATTTCATTAGTCCAATAAGATACAGAACAGTAGGATATAAAACTCCATTTCATTTCATTAGTCCAATAAGATACAGAACAGTAGGATATAAACCTCCATTTCATTAGTCCAATAAGATACAGAACAGTAGGATATAAAACTCCATTTCATTTCATTAGTACAATAAGATACAGAACAGTAGGATATAAAACTCCATTTCATTTCATTAGTACAATAAGATACAGAACAGTAGGATATAAAACTCCATTTCATTAGTACAATAAGATACAGGACAGTAGGATATAAAACTCCATTTCATTTGCTCAATAAGATACAGAACGATGGGGTGTAAAACTTAATTTCATGATATTAGGCCAATAATTAGATATAAAACTCTATTTCATTTCATTTGTATATGAAGGCAAAACTCCATTTCATTTCATTTCTGTAAGTTTGTAACGAATGCATGGAAAGAAATCTTAGCGCCAGGGTAACTTTAACCTTGATCAACTTTGATATTTCACTCCGATTATGACCTAAAATAAGATCGGAAGATTTTTATATCTGCCATATATCATGGTTGCCATAGCTACTAGATTTAGAAATTAAGACTCGCTATTTAATCAAAACGGCTAGCTTCCGACCTGAATCTTAATCCTATGAATGAGTGAATGAATGAATGAATGAAATTTTAGCATCAAGTTCGTGTCTTTGGCATTTTCACTACATATATGAAAGTCGACGCATTCTCAAATGACTATACTATTTTAATATTTCGTTTTTTTGTTTAAAGTATTATGGTGTTAAATATATTATAAAATTGTACGAGATTTTGACGTAGAATTTAATCTTCTTACACTAAAATAACCCCAGTAAAATCTCTCCTGTCTCCCAAATAAACACTTTACGAATAAAGATAGTTCAAACTCTTATTTAACTCCTTTAAAAACTTCAAAAAACACAAGAGCGTTCACATTCAGGTCAAGATTGCACTTTGTAATTTTTAAGAGGCTAATTTTTATGGCATTATTACACATGAGTCTGTGAAGAACATCACAAGTGTTTAGTTAACGTACGACTGGACCACTTCAAAATATGGAATTTTAAAACCTGCATATTTTTAAGGCGGAAACGAAAGAATAAGTACGATCTAAATCGATGTATTGGATAATTAGCGGCATTTAAACTTGTAATTACGACATTAAACATAATTTCACCTGTGTAATTTTCCCAAATTTTAAACATGTAACGAAATTACTACGTAAATACTACACAAATAAGAGAACGTGCTAAAGTTTGCAATTTCGGTCTATTTTAGATAATATGGTCCAAGTTGGTTTTTGGTAAATAACGTTCTAAGGCTCTATAGAAATTTCTAGGTTTTGCTTCATTTTTTGGGAGTACGTAGTCTTTTTAAACTCTATCTGTAACGTACTTACTACCAAAAAAAACTGTCAATTTTCTTTTCAATTTTACCATCATGTGGCACAAGATTTTTTTCATTATTCTGAAATTTTAAACTAATGAATAAATATTAAAATAAAGAAAAATTTTCTAATTTCGTTCCGTTTTAGACGTCGGTAGAAGAGATATAATTTTGTACATGTCTTGATAATGGAAGGATGTCTGAAGTACTTGACGAGAGTCTTTGAATTTGACAAGTTATAATGTATTGAAACTATTACAGAATGTCGTTAGTATACAGCTCTTCTATTTCATGGAAGATATTTTTTGTCCAATTTGTAGGTCAAGACGAAGAAAACATAGATCCTTGTACATTACAGAAACAAGTTTAAAGTGATATTATGCACCAGTTTTAAATGTATATTGAAATAGTAATCCATTGTCATATTCTCAAATAAGGGTTATATAAAGCCGGAATTTATTTTTATTTTTTTCTCTAAATCCACTACCAACGACCACCAAAGTGCAACTACCTAGTTTGCGATATCAGCAATTGCTGGAAGCAAACGTTAACTCGTCAATTACCACCACCTTTTATTTTTTGATTATACGATTGTGAAATATCATTAAATATGTAACAACACTAAAAAATGATTTTGTATGCAGTTAGGTAAATTTTACAGGTGTAAGTGTTAAGCGAGAATATTATTCCCAATCTAAGTACAATAGATATAAATTAAATCTTTCAATGGAATATTTTAGTAAAACGAAATTCAATAAGATAACGGCGCCGTGTGCAATGAGAGAAATTTAACATAATTAGTGTGAAACGTGAATTAATAACCCACCCTACAATTTAATTCAAATTATTAAAAAAAATATAGCGCAATTGACGTAAGACAACAACAGTATACGGTGTACAATGAGGTAAATTAGACAGAATTTAGTGTGAACGGAAAGTGTATACCACTTAAACTTATGAACCTTATTCAATATTGTAATAAGCCATTCAGAAGTGAATGAGTGCAGTGTGCAGTGAGGGATATTTGTCAGATTAAGTGTGAAATATGAATAATATTGCTCACGCTGCAAATATATTTTTATTTCAATCTAAAATTGCTAGATATAGTGTTAGAACAATATCCTGTAAACTTACAAATTGTATAAAAAAAGCGAAATTTTAATTCAATATTTCAATAAACCAAAATAATATTAATTTCAGAAAGTGTTCTAGTTTCTAGATTTACGGTTAAAATGCAGATATTGGCGCGTGCATACCTGTGATTTATATTAAATATACAATAGAATAAATTGCACGTGAGTTTAGTGCCATCTGGCCGTTCTAATAAGATCGTTATGAGACCTGTCAATCATTCCCCAGACTTATTTATTAAATTTTATTTTCTACGATTAACACATTTGTATCAATATATATATCGTTTTTCTATAAATTTTCTTTTTCTCTTTAATGGTCGTGAGATATTTAAGTGATTACTGTTTTTTAGTAGTCTTTTATGTCTCGTTTGGAGGAAACCGTTCATATTTAGGAATAATTTTTTGTTACGAAAGGCGGAATATTTTACTGTTGTGAAACTTATAACTTTTGTTACCAACGTTTCCGTCTTTGTATTTCGAAATTTATTCCCGTTTTTTTTGACATCGTAAAAAATTCAATAAGTCTTTTTTCCCGAAGCCATAATCGTTTGATACTTAAGTTTATTAGCTGAATGTGTCCCTATTCAAGACCTAACAACATCAAACGCACCGATTCAAATTAAGGAAAGCCCGTTTATGTAGGTATTTCATTTAAAACATATTTATATCGTTAAAAAACTTCTTTTGCACCGTAATAAAATTCATGTAGGTCCTTAAGTTTCTTAAGAAAACGTTTTCTTTTATTTCCGTTCATTTAAGATTTCTGCTTTTTCAATGATGGTCGAATTCGCATTTTTATAGTATATCAAGCCTTTCGGGGTATTTATATGAAATTTGTGGGCGATGCATTTTTTCAGTAAATGAAATAAAATATGACCACCTTTGATGTTTGTGTTTTCATTGAAATAAATTCTTAGGTTATCGGTTCGCAAAGGGTCGAACGCTGCTTTATCTGGGCATGTGGGCCATTCGATAATAATAAGTATTTTTTTTTTATTATTTAAGTGTAACAAATCATATTATACACAATTAAAACAAGTAAAGTGGTTCCTGACCAAAACTGGTCTATGAAACACTACGAGATAAAACAATAAGGTTTATACTTTGGGTAAAACATTGGGTAAAACATTGGGTAAAACATCTGGGTAAAACATTGGGTAAAGCATTAGGGTAAAACATTGGGTAAAAACATTTGGGTAAAACATTGAGTAAAACATTGGGTAAAGCATTTGGGTAAAACATTTGGTAAAACATTTGGGTAAAACATTATGCATCAAATTATCTTAAATAAATTAAATAATTTCCTAAAAAAAATGAAATAAACGAATTGTGGCTTTGGATTTCAACCCAGTTTTCCCCATTGCTCACTGGGTGACGTGCTTGCTTACTTGCCTAATATTTTAACAAATGTTTAACCGTTTTAGATATTGAACTGCAGGCGTATCATCACATTTATAATCCTTTATGTTAAATATTTTTTTTCTTTTTAAGTGGGAATTGTAAGGAGAAGAACTATGTATTATATATTTCGTTGATATTTCTTTCAAGTGGTCATTATGAATCGGTACCACCAAATTATTATTTCTATTTGTCAGATTATTATAAATATACTAACTGAACTTAATTAACAGCACTTTGAAATATATAGTTCTAGCTCTTTGACTTTGGCCCGTGCTTTTGTGGGAAAACTATTCTCATATACCGTCTTTTTCATTGATTCGAGTCGGAGGAGCTGACAATGTCAATTCTATGCTTTAGCAAAAATTCCATTCATTGTGCATTACACGGCATCGCTGTCGTCATTTGTACAATAAAATGTAAATATGTGAGACAAGTCCATTTAAGTGAAGCCACATTGGAAAAAGGTCAAAACCTTAATGTACCTTTAGAAAGAAATGTATTATAGAAAATAGCTTAGTGCTGTAATAAGAAAAATGCATTGTTGCAAAAAAAAAACACATACAATACAAATAAGTTATCACCATTTAGCATAAATAATTTGTAAGTTTCTTACAAAAAGGAAAATAAGTCGAAAGGAATTGGATTTAGAATTTTCCAATTGATTAGTTTTTTTGGTTTTTTTTTTTTTGTATTTTACGATAATATCGAAACCACTAAACCGCATAATGCATCATAAATGAAAAATCTTTTCATTCATAAATCCTAACCAAAATTATTAAATTATTAAGATGCTTATTCTTCTTTTTAACTCTTTTGGCTAAATTTTTTTGTGGTTAGACTATTGAGGCGAATTTATAGCATTTGTCAACAATTGACCAAAAGAAAAAATATGAATAATGATTACTGCACGATTTTCTTAGGTTTTCTGTAATTTGTAAACATTTGGTCTTATTGTTTCCTAGAAGCCTCTGATTTTTGTGATTTTCATATATTATTCAGAACTTCATTCATGCTGTTTTATTGCCTTTTTTGGAAGTGATCACGTGATTAATAATTGAATGAATGCATATTTTCTGGTTGTGTTATTTTGAAATGTTCGGATTTTTTAAAGAATTCTACAACTTTCTAATATTGTTTAGTTTTTCAAAAAATTTCCATTTTACCCTATTATGATGTATGTTATAGAATAGAGAACGTAAAACTCCAATGAATTTTGAAAGACGTAAAGTAAAGCCTTTTAGTGTTGTTCTTGTTCAAGATGCAAAATAGTAAGATGTTGTATTCCATTATTTAGTGCAATTTCTCTTTGTTTTATTTGCATCGGTTTGGAATGTATAGTTTGAAGTTACGAACGATATGATTAATGCTTTATGCTTCTCAAAATCGTCATTCAAAACAGAAATCCGTCAAAAATTCGTTCACATTTTTGGAATAATGAATTTAGCTTATGTCTTTTGGGTTTTTTTTGTGGTTTTTTGAGGTTTTTTTGTTGTTGTTGAAACCTTTCAAATGTGATGTTTTCAGCTAAATTACTAGTTTATATATACGATGGCTGAAGCACGTTCTCCAATATTGTATCAATTGAATAACGAATACAACACAATAGACTGATACATAGTAGGCCTATTGTTTAATTTAAGGGGGACTGTATCTCAGCTGACTAGAGAGCTGCAATCTTATGAAGTCATTTCATTGACTATTAACTGGGAATAAGTGATATTGAATAAGTCAGACATTTTCTAATTACTTCCGAAGTACATAGCTCTAAATGGCTACGGATCAACATGGCAAAGGCCAGGGACCACAATTTTAACAAAATGAAACTTTAAAAAGATAAATGCCAAGAAGTTTTTGCTAAGAACCGGCTGGTAGATACGATCATTTAGATTATATGTAAAACTCCAGTTTATTTCCTTGTCAAATCTCCCTAAACCCCATAATATTTTAGAGTATAATAATAATAATAATAATAATAATAATAATAATAATAAATAATATAATAATAATAATAATAATAATAATAATAATAATAATAATAATAATAATAATAATAATAATTTATTCGTACTACAAAATTTGTACAATTGATTACAATTAAATGCAGTATAATTATAAAAAGAAAATATATGTACATGAAGTACTATTTACATATAGATACACATGGTAATACAAATTCAGTCACAGGACAGAGAATATATCATACAGTTTATATGACACCTATCTATATGGCTATATATTGAATCTATATGGCTATATATTGAATCTATATGGCTATACAACGCAGAGCAAGATAAACGGCAAACTTTATTCATATTTATTTCACTTTTAAATCCTATGACTAAAGCTGCAAAAAGACCAAAATCTGTTTAGACCACAACGTGAAATTATATCTGTAACATTTCATTATACTAACGAGCCTTAACATTTTCACTTCATTTTCTTAATTTCACAGATTCAACAAACCAACATGGAGTCCTTATTTTCCTACCAATTTCACTAAAAATACTGACAAAATTTTAGCCCGGAGGCATTTCCCGGTGCCGACGTTTCGTTAATTGGTTCGGAAAAGTGTTTGTCTTTCGCGAGGTTGCTGAAGGCGGGAAACAAAAGACTTGAGACTTGAAATACGAGACTTAAGTAGTCTTCGAGAGTTTAAAATGTGTTCCAGTCTTAAACTAGGCTTAACTTTCTTCCCATTTTTTTTTTTCAGAAAACTTCCTTCCGGCAAAAATCTTGCATTTGACAAATGTAATTTTTCTCACAGATTTCGGTTTGTTTTGAAGATGGTAGTGATAAAGTTGGCCTATAATTAAATGGCTGACTTCAGATGATGGCAACCTACTATGACTAGTGAATCCACCGGCTACAAGTAGGCCTATATCGAAAAACTTGAATATCATAAGAGAGTAGGAATCTAAAACCAGAATCGAAAGAATTTCAAAAGTAGGATAAAAGAATACTAGGAATAAAGTGGAAAGAAAAACCTATAGTAGACAATTTTGTGTCCATTATGTATTATGTTGGTTGAAGATTCCAATAGAAACTGCAAAATATATAGCCAAGGACAGTGTCGAAGCCTGAGGAAAAATTTAATAGTAATAGTAAATGCAATGACTCTGCTGGAATACCTATTCCGATTCCATTTCAAGAGATCTTATAATTTTGCTACTTTAAGAATAATCTTCATAATTAAAGGTTGGAAAGAGAGACAAACAAAAAATTGGATGAATGATGTTGAGAGTCCTAATTAAGAAAGAGGATATCACGTGATTTACTGGGAGGAAATAGCCTCGACCTGGAGATCTGAAGAACGTCAGAACGTGCCAAGCGCGAGCTTATGACGTTCCTTAAATCTTCTAAAGGTCTTGTTGGGTTTCGCTGAAAACAAAGGCACGGCAATTAACCATATTAAAGACACGGCGATATTTGTAACATTTCAAACGTTGGTTACACATCCAAACGTGTGATCTCTGAGACTAGACGAGATTCAGTCTAAATTAGCACTGGGTTAAAATTTCGTGATAGCCGTCTGCCTCACGCCCTGTCTCGTTCTCGCGATATTTGAGATTCCCGCCCTTTTTAGTGTATCAAACTTTTGAAACGGGACCCGACATCTGCTCTGCCAGTTTGGATACATTCGGATTTAGCCTAATTAAGCGTGGTTTAAACTGGACATTGCTTCAGATGTAAAGTTCAAATCCATTTAACCTTATAAACTCAATCCTTATCAACGGTATTCCAATATCTTAGAATGAACTGAAGTCTTCAAACATGGCCAACAAGAGTATATAGGGTTCTATTAAATCCATCAGTGAACTTATCTGGTGTCAGACCTATTCAAGAATCCCTGTTTTATTCTATAAATCCAAGAGTTGAATTAACAAAGAAATTTGAAATTCTGCACACAAAAAAAAAATACAAATATATTTAACTTATTCTAATTTTTATTCATTCTATCAACAGAAGCTATCATAGTAAACAACGTCTCAATTTTATTCCAAAGATCGTACTAAAACTCCCAGTTTAATTTCAAAGATCGTACTAAACTCTCAGTTAAATTCCAAAGATCGTACTAAACTTCAGTTAATTTCCAACGATCGTACTAAACTCTCAGTTAATTTCCAAAGATCGTACTAAACTCTCAGTTAAATTCCAAAGATCGTACTAAACTATCAGTTAATTTCCAACGATCGTACTAAACTCTCAGTTAATTTCCAAAGATCGTACTAAAACAATTAAATTCCAAAGATCGTACTAAACATTATTAGTCTAATTAACCAAAATATTAATTAAAATACCTTGAATTGAGCGATAATCAAATTTTTCAAATTTTTGCTAGAAAATTCAGTCCATATCAATCCATTATTATAATTAATATAAGAAACAATTCTTAAGTAACAAAAAAATTTAAGTTCTGCACCAAACCCTTTTTTTATTGATCTAATTCCAAATATTTAATAATAAAAAAATCTTTCTTTTTTTCGTGGAAAATATTATATTCTAGGGACGGTTTGAACTCAATTAAAACACAATTCATTAATGCAATTAACAGAAATATTAATAGTAGAAAATAAAAGAATTATAAATATTAAGGGCTGCCTCAAACTCAATCCTTCATTAATACAATTATCATAAAATTAATTAAAAAAAACATCCCATCAATGAACAAATATCATAAAATATTTTACGAAATTTCGATTTTTCACAACAAATGCTTAAGTAGATTGTATAGTGCAAACAATTGATTGAACAGCGAAGTCGATTTTTACTATAACAATTACAAGAATTGAGCACCACCCTCTGTATTTATGGTTTAAAAGGTAGTCATTATCATTAGTCGAAATCGAAGAAATTATTGTATTTACCGTAAATATTATCGGGCCCTTGAACTTAAATACTATTATTATATTTCTATCTCTTTCAAAAACAAACGGAACAATTTCTTGCATTTAGGACAATTTTCTTGAAATTCCTCTCTTTTCGCAAATTGGTTAAATCCTGGAATTTTTCGTTTCGTGTCTTATTTTATAAATTTTTATTTATTTCTTTATTTATTTTTTTTTATTCAATCGCTTGATAAATTTTATTTTTTTTATGAATTATTCATTTTAAATACTTATTGTTCTCAGCAGGAGGTATAAAGCATGTATAACATAATATTGAAAATAATTGTTCGTTTTCTGAGTAAAGAAACAATTTGAATTCGCCGTTTTAAAAGGAACCGAGAAACGCCGTTATTACTATTTTGTACGAATGTGATTTCATGTTATGTACCGAAATATTCATAGAAACAAAAAGTACAAAATATTTCGTTTTCTGATAAGTATAGTAACATTTTTATTATCTGTCTGGCACTTCACTCATTAGTACAAAATGGCAGCGTGTAAGAATATTTTAGTTTACCAAACAGCGATGAAATTCTGCATAAATGAGTGAATTGTCAAACAGATAATAAAAAAATAAATACAAAGTAAAAGAATATTTCTTTTCTGATAAGTAAATTAACAATATTTTAGTTTACCGAACGACGTTGAAGCGGAAACGCCTCCATTTTGTCTGACTATATATAATTCTATGTATGCAATGAAGTGGAAAATAAAAGCGAAGAGTATAATTTAGATAAATTTCTAGCGTTTTATTTATGTGTTTAGTAATAAGGGAGATAATTTTGATTAATTTGAATGTGAATGACTAGACGACCATCAATCAATGAGAACTGTCAACTATTTTATATAGATTGGATCTCATTAAGGACTGATCTTATACCTGGGACAGGTATAGCTAGACATATTAGCAATCGGTTCATAATGGTTTGGACGGGGGCTGAAAAGTGAGAACGAGAAAGGTGGGGTGGGTAACGAAAGAAGGGAAATAGATTGCAATGGAGTTAAGGGTTTATGCTGAGATTTATCATACATACATGTAGTTTCAGTATAGCTAGACATATTAGTAATCCCATAATAATTTTTGAGACGGGGTTGAAGAGATAGAGAGAAGGCGGAGGGGGGGGGGGTGGTTGTAGCGGAGGGAGGTAAGGCGCTTTTGATTTCACATTTGCAATGGAATCGTTGGGTTTATGCTGAACTTTATGAGACATAGTTCAGGTATAGCTAGACATATTAGCAATCGTATAAAATGGTTGGTTGTAGGGTGTGAGTAGAGTGGGGTGGGGTTCGGTTCATGTAGGTCTATAGGCCTAGGCTACTGAAGGGTACGTTTTACCAGACTACATAAATCTATCCTTTCCCATGACATTCTTGGTGGTTCACGATTTCATAATATTATTCATAAAAACTTGTAAATACATTCGTACCCTTTTACACATATAAGATATTTTTTATTCAAACGAGTAAATATACCTTCTCGATGACACAGTCCAAAACACTTTGGCTAATCGTTTTTCTAATAAAACGCACCAGAGTTTCGTCGTCTAAGGAGAATCATTTCCCGTAATGGATTCATTATTCTATCATTATAAAGCCATCAATCACACAAAACGTCTAAATTTCTTTGAAAATAAGGTCACTTCCACTGGACCCTGGGTTATTATTATTCAAAATCGTGACGCAAGACCATACGCTTTCTCTGCAGTCCGCGTCATGTAACCAACCAAGACGCGTTACGTCGATAAATAGAAGGTTTATTTATATTCTGATCCTATTTGACACCTTAGTAAATGCCTATTTAATTGTGGCCTATTCATAATAAATGAATAGTAATACTCATCTAATACCGCTCAATATTGAAATTGTCATCGAATGCGGGTCGTTTGTGTCATTATCACGTTTTTTTATGCCCGTCTCTTTATATTCTCCGAGACTGACGTTTTTTTTATTATCATTATTGAATTAAATAAATAGCCTAACAAAATTGTCATTTTAATATTTCAATTTTTATATGATTTTTTTTTTTGATTATTTTTTCCATATTTAATTTAAATCTTTATATATTTATTATTAAAATAATTTGATTTTTTCAATATTTATATCGTATGAATGTATATGGTTTTAAATCTTATGGTGGTCAATGAATATAGGAGATAATGGGACGTAAAACTCCATTTTATTTCTATTGAATGCATTAAAAACAGGACAAGTCAAAATATGACAAATGAACCAAACGTTTGGTAGTTTATGTTTTCTAATAGAATACTTTGATAAGAATTATCAGCCATGTGGACTCTCTCTCTCGGAAGGGGGGGGGGGTCAAATCTGAATAAACCTATATGCACATTGCAATAGTTATGGAGGGATTCAACAAACCCAAAAACAAAATAAACACCCTCCATACTTATGTGGACTCTCTGAAAGGGATGTTGAGTTGACAAAACCAAATACCACATACGAGTATATATAATATTAACTATGTGGACTCTCTGAAAGGGACAATGATTTGACAAACCCAAATACATGTACTAAATAATTATTATCAGCCATTTCGACTATTTGGAAAAGATACTTTGTCGACGAACCAAAATATCTGGAAAGTATAATTGGTTATGTGGATACTCCAGAGCAGTGTGAATGCTCAGTCGCACTAGTTCTTACTAAAGTTTTAATACCTTTTGCGAAATTAGTACTTTCAAATCCTCAAACACAGTCGCAAGGTTTCTTAAACAAGAGCATACCCTGTCTCAGTAGATTTTAATCGAGTTCAAATTTTAATAGCGACTCAAAAGCTTAGAGCTAGGTTAATAATTATCGATTATTGGACGTGGCAGGGGACGCTTAGAGATCTATCTTAAACACGATAAGTTGTAAATCAGTCACAGCGAGATATGAGACGCGTGACTGAGTCTTAATGGAATATCCATGTTCCACAATATTTCTTTATTATTGTCATATAAGTAATATTTCGTTTCTTTTTGTTTACCATTTTAGATCTTTTAGTGTAGCCAGTACAGACATGGCAGGGTGTCGATGTTTAATGACGATGTGACTATGTGTACAGCTTACCTTGTGTACTAAAAGCCGGCGCCGATGAACCATTTTGATGCTTTAAAGTAAGGAAACGCCAGAAGGGTGGTTTTTGAAAACATGTCGGAAAGTTGTTTTCGATGTAATTGCATTTGTTTTATAATTTTACACACAGTCCAAGACAATGGCGAAGTATTTATAAAATCCGCTAATAATCAAAACAATATTTTGTTCTATTGCTTTTTGATATTTTTCTCGTTCAAGTTTAAATAATGGTTGTATTTGTGTACGTTTGTTTACCGCTTTGCATTGGTCAAGTTTTTTGTTCCCTAAATTAGTATTTTTTTTTAGGTACATTGACGTTTCGTTTACTATTGAAGAACTGAATATTAGAATTCACCATGGCCCGATTTAAATATAAAAAATCACCCTTTATATTCAGGCAGAATGATGCTTTTGGACGGTGAAGTTAACGCTTTAATCAATTGATTAACATCATTATTCCGAAACGTTATAGATCATTTCGAATGAATAAAATAGCACTCCCTCTCTCCCTCTCTCGTCTTTTTTTTCCTTCTCTCTATCTCAAATATTCATATTTGGAACGTTGAAGCAATCTCTTCCAATAGAATTGCGCAGTTAGTACCGTATCTTAGTAATATCTTCAAATTATTAAGCCACGGCCAATTTTTCAGTGGGTCAGTTCGTGTCGACTTTCAACCACTATCATATAGCTTACTTAAACACAACTGTTCCTATATAAGTTAAATAACGTTACTATACAATGTATGGTTTTCTATACCACGACACAAATTGAATACTGAGCACACGTTTTCTTTTCAAAATTAAAGAAAAGAAGAATTTGTCCTCTATTATTCTGTATATCGTATAACAACATCAAATACACGTATTAAAATGATAACTTTTAACAGAGTTCATTCACAAGTCTTATCTGTTAATGTAGGTTAGAAATATGTTTCAATCCAATGCTTGATAATGATTCCTGTAGAATTGTGAATTGAAACGTTGTTTAAATTAAAGAGAAGTAGTATATCCATAATAGTGTATTTTGTTTGTATAATTCATTCAGAAATTTTATCTATTAATGTAGGTTAGAAATATGTAGTCAGTTTGAGTTCCTAGTTGGATCTTAAGCTTATTACGTCGCTTATACGAGAGTTTAAAATTGAAATTCTTTTAGAAAGGTTTTATAGAAGGTACAACAGTCACAACTTTAAGGTTTAGCATTTTAGATTTGATCATTTGAATTTGATAATTTAGATTTAAAAATTTAGATTTGATTATAGAAATTGACAATTTAGATTTGATAATTTAGATTTGATAATTTAGATTTGATAATAAAAATTTAACAATTTAGATTTGACAATTTGAATTAATAGGGTTTAAAAGATAATTAAAATTGCGAATATAAAAAATTGGATTAAAAAAAATTATTACACCTTCCATTTCATAAAAAATTAAACGGAACGGAAGTATGTAATATGATAATAAAAGTAAACGAAACATTTTTAATGGAAGAAAAATCGAATGAAATTTGGCATTCTTGTTTTATCGGGTTTTACTGTGTTTGTGTAAATAAAAGGAACTTTACGTCCTAACTTTTAAGAAATTTTGACTGACAAGTGGAAAGGGGGTTGTAATATATTTTATGAGAAAATGTGGTGAAATTCTCACCAAGAACGACAACTCGTAACCTGCCTAATGGAAAGATTAAACTGACTTTGACAAGCACTTAAACCCCCATATATTAAGCTGTATTGAAAAGGGCATTGAAGTGTATAAAATGATTTTAGGGTTCGCTGAGGACGTAAAAAATATCTTTTCCAAGGTGCCCTCGTTCAAGAGAAATTTAGCATAAAATAACAATGGTTGTGCAGCGCTGTGGAATAAGTATGTGAGAAAAAACTGACGACGTATTAAAGAGGTTTGATACAATGTCAGGTGTTGGGAATTAATTAACGGGTGGGGTTAAGGTTAGGGATAGGTGTATGAGTAATAGTACATTGCGAGGGGGTTAGGGTAGGGGTGTGGTATGGTATGGGGCATATATGGTGGGGTAAGATATAGGGTAGGGTGTGAGTTATGAATAGTAATGGTTGAGGTAAGGATATGGGTAAGGCATAGTGCATATATGGTGGGGTAAGGATTATATAACGGTTGGGGTAAAGGTATGGGTAAGGTATTGGGCATTAGTAAGGGTAAAGGGTAAGAGTAGGTTTATGGTTCATATATGGTGGGGTACGGATAGAGTAATGTATGATGCATAGGTTAGGTGTAGGGTTGGATTTATGGTACATATATGGTGGGGTAAGGATGAGGATAAAACATGGGTTAATTATGGTGCAAAGGTAAGGGTTTGGCATTGGAATTGACATCGGTAAGGGCATATGAATTGACATCGGTAAGGGCATTGAAATTGACATCGGTAAGGGCATTGGAATTGACATCGGTAAAGGCATTGGAATTGACATCGGAAAAGGCATTGGAATTGACATCGGTAAAGGCATTCGAATTGACATTGGTCAGGGCATAGGAATTGGCATCGGTAAAGGCATAGGAATTGACATTGGTCAGGGCATAGGAATTGACATCGGTAAAGGAATAGGAATTGACATTGGTCAGGGCATAGGAATTGACATCGGTAAAGCATAGGAATTGACATCGGTAAAGGCATAGGAATTGACATCGGTAAAGCTATATGAATTGACATCGGTAAAAGGCATTGGAATTGACATCGGTAAGGGCATATGAATTGACATCAGTAAGGGCATATGAATTGACATCGGTAAAGGCATATGAATTGACATCGGTAAAGGCATTGGAATTGACAAAGGACCTAGTGTTTAATTCACAGACTAAAACAAATACGATACAAAGTTAATAAAACTATAATCTTAAATCATAATAAAACCATAATATATCAACTGAAATCAAATAAATAAAAAGTAATTGTGAGAGAAGTTTATCGATCTCAGGTAACATATGTCGAGAATCAATCAGTAACAATATCGATTAGGCTTCGTAGAACTCGTAACATTTGGTTCAATCAAAACTATCAAACACATGCTACTTATCAAAACTTTCTTCTGATTTGATTGGACTTGATTTTTTCTTAACTGAGGTGCTGTTATTTCAACATTTTTCATTAATTTAACTTAATTTGGATTTTTTTCTATCAAAACCTGAGTTGCTTTTATTTTTAATATTCTAATTTGGCTTGATTTGAGTTTGAAATTTAACTGAAAATTTAAAAATAATTGAATTGGTTTGATTTGCATCCAGGCCCTTTGTTTTTTTTAATATTTTTGATTTGATTCAATAATAAAATATTTTGATTTGGTTTGATTTGAATTATTGTATTGCGGATGCATTGAGTCTTTTAGATATTTAGATAAATTGAAAAGATTTTCGGATTGAATGATTTAGTTTTTTGGGTTTTTTTTTTTTTGTTTTTCTTTTCATTTATTGAGTGGGTTTGTTTATTGATAATTAATAGTTACAAATTTCTGTATTGGTTTGGTTTTGAATACTTTAAAAAGTCAGATAGAAGTGGAAGTCGAAATGGATTTAAAAATTGCCTGGGTAAGGTGTTTTTCTTCAGGCTTATCTTGTAAATTCTGAGTCGTTTGAAGACATGGTTAAGCCTGATTTTGAAGTCAAATATGAATTGGGCTGGTGAAAATTTTGAAATTAGTTGCAAATCTTAATAATTGTAATAAATGCCTTCCTCATAAACACTTCAATAGCTTATGATTAAATTTTTTCGTCCATATATTACTTATCCAAAGTTTAGAGTCAATATAGATACATTTATATAGATGTACTATTTCTAGATTTCATATTATGCTCATACAGTCAGCGTTATCAAATATACAGAATCACAAGATATATATAGATATTTTATTTCTAGATTTATTAATTCAATGTTTCATATGATCATACAGGCAGCGTTATCAAATGTTACATAGAATCACAAGATATATAGATATACTATTTCTAACATTTATTAACACAACGTTTCACATGCTCATACAGGCAGCGTTATCAAGAATTATAATAAATTATTACATGGTTGTTTATTAGCTGTATCTTAATTAATCTCAGATTCCATAATTTTATTAATTCCTCTAATATTTTACTAATAAAATTTCATTAATTTTGAAATAAGGCCATGATTGTGTTATCTTAAATATAGATTAATTATTCTCTTATTAATATAATATAAAATTTATATCGCTCTATTATTAATGTATTGGTCATTATTGTAACAGTGGTATATATATATATCACACTACAATTGACGTATTTGGCAACATTTTAACAGTGGTATATCTATATCACTCTAAGATTGGTGTATTGAAAAATATTTAACGGTGGTATTTCTTTATCGCCCTACAATATTTGGTGTCTTGAGAAATATTTTTTTAACAGTGGTATTTCTACATCACAATACTATTGATGTATTAAGCACTATTTCAACAGTGGTATTTCTATATCACTCTACAGTTGATGTGTTGAGCACTATTTTAACAGTGGTATTTCTTCATATTGATTATTGAGCACAATTTTAACAGAAGCATTTCTAATTTGCTCTACAATTGATATATTAAGCACTATTTTAACAGTGGTATTTCTATATCACTCTAATTGATGTATTGAGCACAATTTTAACAGAAGCATTTCTAAATTGCTCTACAACTGATATTTTTAGCACTATTTTTACAGTGGTATTTCTTCAATTGAGGTATTGGGTGTTAAAGACATATAATAAAAAGTAGCCTAAATTATGTTGAGCTCAAGATCTTCGACAACTTTATAAATTTATTTTCTTTCTTTTTACTTTATATTTCTATGCATTTTCGTAATCTTATTAAAACATCGCAAAGTTTCAATCTGTGTTCAACCAATTAAAGTTTTATCATAAAACATTTTGGTTTATGAATTCTTAATTTTTTAACGAAATGATTCAAAAGTGCGATATTTATTTCATTACAAAATATTTTAGTGTTAAAAATTTAGAAAGATTATAAAGTTGCCATCTTTATAAAAAAAAATTAAAAAAATTAAAAAAAAAGTAAATTAAATTCAGTCACAACAAATTGCAATTTGTTAAATTTGGCCGAAAGATTAAAAAAAAAAGGAAAACGAAAGTAGATGTAAAGAGTTGATAAGTATACATGAGGAACATCACCTGTTGTCGGCATCTTTGATGTCGTGATGATTGAGGCATCTCAGGTGTTAGATGGTTAGACAGTAAATTTATCTAATGTTTATTTTTGAGCTACTTTCTTTAAAAATATAGATAGACATCTTCAAGTTGAATACCCCCTGTTTTTTTTTTTTGTTTTTTTTTTTATTAAACTTTTGGATTGTATTTAATTTTCAAATTTGAGTAGGCCCAACTTTCAGTAAAAAAATTGTTATTTTCAAGTAAAATATCCCTAATTGTATTCACAAAAATTGGCTTAAATTAAAATTTTCAAGAAATTGTAGTAAAATTATATATTTTTAAAAAGTAATTTCGCTTTTATTGTTCCTAAAAAGAATCGTTTGTTTATATTTATCTTTTAATATATTAGCCTTAAAGTTGAATTCGCTGAATTTAAAAAAAATTATTAAGCTTGGATATATTCCAATTTCAAATAAACCCAGCAGATCCAGACCCTTTATCCCAATTTCTCATGAAAACATTTGTTCCACCCTAGGTCTGTATATCTGTGGATATATATGGATATACATAGTCATATTTTCTCTTAATTCAAATACATCTGTTTTTATCCGTTATCCGTTTTGTCCGTTACGTTTAAAAAAATGTCATTCTAATGACTAAGTTCACATAGGAAACCAAATATCAATTATGCGTAAAAATGTGTCAATTTCGACAAGGACTTTATTTAATTGCCACCCTGAAATTACTATTTTCCTTAAAATATGTTTCCTACCTCAATGCTCTAGAATCATATCTTTTAAATCAAAAACAATTTTTTTCTTCCTCATGAAATCAATTTTTTCAAACTTTACTTTCAGTAAACAGTACAATTACGTCAAAATTTAATATTTTTTTTTACTAAATTTCCCATTCTAGAAAATTTCGTTACCCAAAAAAAAAAGAAATCGCCGTTTATTTGAATTATGACAATACTCGAGGTTTGTTTACGTTGTTCTATCACCGTCCGTTTCGTACACGTCAAACATTTATAAGGATCCGCCCCTTTTTCAGTCATTCGGAACACTGAGATTATTTCCTGTACTCCCTTGGGAAATATCTATTCATGAGGGTCCCGAATGGAATTCAGCTTACATATAAATCATTAAAACATAAAATATTGGCAAGAATGGAGAAGAAAATTAGAAAAAAAAATACCTCATAAATACCTTTAGAATTTGTACGAATATCCATTTCAATGGCGTCTTAACGTTTTCGTGCCGTTATCGTGACGTTATAGAACGTATACTCCTTTGTCGTTATCAGAATTTTATCAAAAATTCACACGAAGACGTTGAATTTGAAATTTTGAGATTTTTCCGAGAGTTTGCAAGCCACACGTCTATCTTGAAGCAAGAGCTACAGAGATCTAACTGTGCTTCGATTTAGAATTAAAGAAAACGGATTTGCCATTGAAATGGAAAAGAAAGCGCCTTTATAAAGTATCAAGCCGCATTCTTCTAAAAGTCGGTATTGAAAATCTTCTTGTATTGCGAATTGAAGACAGGCAGACAGCTCGACGAATTTCTATACCCTATTGAAGGACGAACGAGAGACATAATAGAAAACGGAGGATGAAGGGGAAGAATTGAATTGGAAAACTTGTCGATGGATATTCATTGTAGCGAATTAAGAAAAATCGTCCTTCAATTCCTTTTCTTTATCACGTTGTATTGATACATTCGTCTTCTCTGACTTAAAGTTTATTTCATGTCTTGGTCCGTCGTTGACACAAAATTAAATTCTTTAATTGATGATAAAAATTAGAAATTTTGTATCTGCATTGCTTTACACAAGCGCGGAATGGCATCACCTCTTAAACCATTTTCTTCATGAAGAAGTATTTTTTGTTGAAAATGAACTCGAATTAAAATAGGACCGAATATGAGTAAATAAAAACAAAACAAAATATATTTCATTGAGTATTCTTTCCAAGCTATTATTCTCGCAGAGTGAGCCGCGGTGGCTCATTGAGTTAGACGTAGTAGGCTAATGCCGCTGTCCTGGCAGAATTTCCCTCATAGTACACAAAATGGCGTTGCCGGTCTTTTCATTAACCCATAAGGTGCAGAAGAGTAGGACGTAAAACTCCATTCATTTCATTTTTTTTTTATTATTATTCTCGCAGAGTGGTATCGGGCACTCTTTCATTGTGAAGCATTACGTGTAGGCTTACCCAATACATACCATCAAAATTGTAGATATATGCCTACCATCATGCCTTAAAAAAATAACAAATGCTTTGTTTAAACTCAAATTATACTGGTAAGGATGCTACTGGTAGCTTTCAACGGATGTCTTTGTAAATGAATTCATTGGATGGGAATATCTAATGAAATCAACAACGGGACCAGTTTTGAAATTTGATACATACATTGTGATGTACATGTATTAGTAAGTTTACGTAAACAAATATCTACTGTAACATGTATGTACCACAAATAAACGCTATATTGTGTATTATATTCTATCCTTTAATTGCATACAGCGTCATAGATTGAACACAAAATTTGAAAATTTTAAACTTGGCCAATAAGAGCTCTATTCATCAGTAAATTTACAACTGACAAAAAAAATTTGTAATTATCCATAAAGATGCTTTTGTTTAAATTGAATAAGCGTTTTAAATGTCTTAGTTTTGTGTTTCATTCTAAGACGCTTTTTTGGCCTTTTCTTTGGGAAATTGAAATTTAAAATGCCACTTTTTACGTCTTTCTATTTTGTCAAATTAACTCTGGAACAATACGAATATTAAATGCTTTCTGTATGAAATGAATGAGATTTCTACGTCTTACGATTTTGTCAATGCCTGAAGCAATATGAATATAGGACTATATTTCACTGTGTGATATAAAAGAGAGTTTTACGTTATTTTATTTCGTTAATCTAAGCCGGATAATGAGGTTTAGTGCTATGCAGTGAGTGGGTCCAATTTGAAATCAGAGAAAAAAAAATCCCATAATCTTACCTTACTAAATAAAATTTTCTATGATACTTGCTACGCAGTTTTGCAATTGGCTAATTTCTTGAATGACCAACAGCACCTTGGACTCGAATTTGCCACTTCCGTTTCGCGGATATTCCCATTGCGGTCATTATTTGAGTTCACTATGCAATCCATGCGTTTGCTATACTTTACTTATATATACAGAAACGTCAACAAAAAATTGTGGGGTCTCCACAACACCCGAGCCCCACCCACGTATTGTTCAGGCTAGCCCCTTGGCATTCTTTATCACCCCCTTCAAATTTTAATAAAAAAAAACCCTGACGTATATTGTATAAGCATTTCGATACATTGTCTCCTATTCATGCGCAACTCTATCTGTTTTGTTATTCATTATTCAAAACCCTATATTGCCCCCTTGTCTTCAATATCGGCCCTCTTGTTGTAAAACTCTCAATATCGCCCCTTTTCTTCCTAAACCTCTTCATATTGTGCCAATTTCAATGTGCATTGTCTCTAAGCCTCTTGAGTTGAAGAAATGGTTTATGATTTCCAGATCCTGTCATCACTCCGCTCTTGAGAGATCGTCTTCAAGTGGTTTGTAACGACCATGATTACTGAGAGTAAGGTATACATTCGACAATCTGAAAACTAGAGTCACAAACTATTTCTTCTAATTGGACTCAAACCAGTCTTGAGTTATTTGGTTTCTTCTTATTTAAAGTCTGGACTAAATTTTGTCTAAACTAGGTAAAATATACATTCGACAATCTAAGTATTATAGTCATAAATAACGTCTTCAATATTGATTCTAATATGATTTTACTGGTTGATTTTAAACAAGTCTGGTTTCTCGTTTTTTTGATGACCAGGAAACATGCGAACAGTTTCGATTGATCGGCGATTCCCAGTTAAAATGTTTCCTCACGGCCCTCCAGGCATCTAAATTCTAATTAAAAACATTGAATAGGAGCGGAGTAAGAGATTCACCTTGAGCTACACCCTGTTCCTGTAGCACCTGAAAACCTTAATTAATCCGCCGTGTACAAGCTATTGTGTCTGAACCCCAGGGAGTCGTGTAGCCTATTGTTGCCTCACCCCACGAGTCTCTGTAACCCTAGAATTCTATTTGGGTCAAGTGCCTGTCACAACATCGAGTTGAAATTCTAAAGCTTTATTTTGGACATTTTTTCCACAAATTTGCAGATGTATAAAAGGACCATACTGTCCTGTTTTAGAGTAACAATGTCCAACAATGTGTTACGTTGTTTCATTATTCAGATTGTGGTCAATATCTACGGCAATCTTGAAATCCATTCCTGGATTATTTAAAGGGGCATTGACATTTAATTTTTCTCCATTCCCGAACTTTTTAAAGAGGCATTGACATTTAATTTTTCTCCATTCTCGGACTTTTTAAAGGGGCATTGACCTTTCATTTGTTTCCAATCTCGGACTTTTAAAGGGGCATTGACCTTAAATTATTCCTTATCATCTTCAATATTTGGCATCCACAAGTAACAATAAAGTTTTCAAAATTTGAATAGTTGTCAATGCAATTTTCGAAACTGAAAAGTTCACTGCTGAATCAAAATAGTTCAGTAAAATATCGAAAATCTATGCGAATTGAAATGTTAAAATTAAGAATAAAAGTTTAAAATGAATAAGGAATTTAATAGAAAACCATTTTGATTGAATGGTCATTGAAATCTGAAATGTTGAATGAAAATTCAGTGAAAATTTAAGACAATTGAAAAATTAAGTAAACTTGCAAGTTGATTTAAAAATACCAATCAATCTCAATTCAACCATTTGAAGACTTTGCAGAGGCCTTTTGTGAAAAAATAAAAAAGACGAACCGCATTTCAAAAGATATAACAAATCGGTGTTTAAAATCGTTTCATTTCATTTTTACGACTACATTAAATCATTAGGTAATTACAACCCCAAAAGATGGGTACTCCTGTTATCTGACGAATTCGATCAAAAAACACGTTGAAAATAATCGACGTAATGGGTCATTAAACAGCCAGATAATAATCACATGATCATCACAAAGTTGTCTCCCTTAGTATCGTCAATATCTAAATCACGCGAGATTAAGAACGTGATAAAAGAAGAAAAAATTGGGAGGGGTAAGATACCGTAGATACCTGACATAAATAACTGTGCTTCAAATGTAGTTGGTGACGTTGCTAAAATGTAATTGATAACGTTGCTAAAATGTAATTGTTGACGTTGCTAAAATGTAATTGATGACATTGCTAAAAATGCTGATGTTAATGACTTTGCTGATGCTGACATTGATGACGTTGCTAAAATTGTAGTTTATGACTTTGCTAAAATGCTGATGTTAATGACTTTACGGATGCTTACGGTGATGATGTTGCTTAGACTAACAATTTTGACGCTGCACTGCTACTGTTGATAATGATCACGTTCGGATGGGACAATAAACAGAGGTCCCATGTGCTATGCATGTTAAAGATCCCTCGACAGTGTAAATCGCAAAGAGTAGACTAATGCCACTGTCCTGACAAAATTTCCTTCATTGCACACTGTTTGGCATTACCTGTCTTTATTAGCCCATAAGCTGCAGGAGAGTAGGACGTTAAACTTATTTCGATGATGTATTTGTTAATTATGTCGATGACGTTGCATATGCTGACTTTGATGACGATTACTATGATTATAATGACGTTGGTATGACAGCATAAGGTCATTTTTTAAATATTTTATGAAACCTCGTGGTACACATATCTTAACGCGTCCCTTTGCCTGAGAGATGCGGGCATTTTTGGCATTGTGACGTATAAAATGGCGGTTCATCACATTACCTGGTTCGATCGTTATACTAGGTTGATATCTTTCAAAAATCATTTTAAATATCTGAAAAATCATCGTATACTTATTGTATCTTTCAGCTTCGCTGATCAGAGCACTGAGTCTGACGATGAGAATTGTCACACGTAATTATCAAATTGTCTTGGTTGAAAAACGGCCAAAGAAATAATCATTTTTGTGACCTTTGATATTATTTATAGTACGGTAACTTTTCTAAAATATCAAAACTTGGCATTGACGTATAATGACCTCTGTTAAACAGGAAAATCAAAAATACGACTGTACCTCTTTAGATGTAATGTACGCCTCTATATTTCATATTTATAAATAGGCATCATAGATGCAACTAAAGCAACTATGGTTTTAATTGTAGAAGAACTTTATGCAGAAGCACCATAATGAAAAGTGACAAGTACCCCATTTCCATAGAATTGATCGAAAATGTGGAATTTTAAATTGAGAAATACTATACAACATTTAGAACAAAATTATTCTGAAGTTGTTTGCGGAACGGGATCTAGTTTTATCAGGTGATACACCCAAATTTAGACGACCCAATCCCTTGACTATGCGTCATACATTCGTCACATTGAGTTTTTTAAACTTTATAAATTTTATTACATGGGTTTGATTTTGGTTTCTAGTTGATTTCTAGAAGTTAATTGAAATTAAGGAATAAGTCATCTGTCCTCAAAAAATTAATTGAATTTAAAAACGTATGAACACGATGAAAGGAAAAGTAGGCTATCATTCAGTACAAGTTTAAAATGTGGAATTCGACTCCTTCGCCTCGTCACCAGGTAAATGAGGTGACAATTTTAAATTTATATTTTACGTTCCATAGTAGATTTAATTAAAGTGATACCGTCTCTTAGAATGGATATAAAATTCAAGTTCTCAAGAATGGTTAATATGAGTATATTAGATTCATCAGTAAACGTACCTGGTGTCATAAAGTAACAGAATCCCTGTAAAATCTGGAAATCTCACAAAACTAAGTAATCATTGAAAACGCTTGCGTTTTTTTGGATAATTACTAAGTTTTTTGGATTTGATATGATATGATATGATATTTGGCTAATGTCATAACAAAACCGATACGTCAACTTTCGTATAAAAAGTTATATAACGTCATGATAGTCACACTGACGTCCTATTATGGACGTTATAGTGACGTTCTTCACGTCATTACAGCGTTTTGTCTGTTTTGTCTGACGTCAAAGGAACGTTATCCTTATCACGTGCATATATGAATAGGATATAAATTATACTTACATTTGTCTTATTTCATAGGAAATCAAATTTCGAAAAGTTCGAAGTTGAAGACATTTGAAATGAGTCGTCTGTAAGTTCAAACATAATATTTGAAGCAGGTCGAAGTTGAACATATTTTTTTAATTTGAATGAGGAGTTCGTGCTTTGTACGGACACTTGAGATTTTTGTTCGTATTATATTAGCTAGAGAACGACATCTGCTGAGCGCTGTGTCAAATATTGGACGAACCACTCGAAAAAAAACCAGTGAATACGTTCTCCAAATTTAATTCTATGAAATGACAAATCCTTTAGGTTGATTTAAATAATATTTACTGTATATGTCACGCCCAATTTTACAGTCTGCATACTATCAATAAAATGACACGGAGTTTTACGTCCTGGGGTCCTTTTCTCCTAAGATTTCGCCAAAGGTTTTGATATTAAACGTATACAGTATAATACAGTAATTTGATTGGATAACAAATCAATTTTAAATCAATTTTAATTAAACAAATAGAACGGTTCATTTCATGCTGATCACATGGGTTTTGGAAATAAAATCTTCATCAGGTCATCAAAGACTAATTACTATCTATAAGCTTACTAATGAGATGCGAGATACTTATTGAATATTCATGTTATTGAATATTCATATGTTTGTTCAAATCCAAATCCAATCAAATGCCGGAATGAATTATTCACAAGCTTACAGTACAGTCTTGTTTGTTCTTTTTTTGATTGGCACAAATACTTAAAGTTCGATGTCAAATCACAATAGTGCTTCAATGTAAATATTACAATTTTTACCAATCAAGTGTCGACTTAATGAATCGGAAGTGACGTCATAGTATACAATGATACTGTATGGTCTATTAATATAAACAAACAAACTTGTTGAACTCGGGATTCTTTATTAAAATATTCATTAGGCCAGAAATAATGTGTACTCGGTGCGCCCTGAAAAACCAAACGTCAATCTTCGAACGCATACCTGAACAGCAATCAAACGTAAGTCGTGATCAACAAGACGTAATCTTCTATACAAAACCGTAACACCAACACTAATGCTCGAGACTAGTTCCGGTTTATTTAAAGGACAACAAAGGGAGTCATTCAGACGCCATGTTGTTTAATTTTCTGCTGAATAGAAGTCGGCTCGAAGCAAGAATATGCAATTAATTTTTATTTACTTTCGATCAGAAGGAAAAAGGAACACGGCATCTAACGTGTACCAAATAAACCCAAAGTTTACTTATCGGCTTAGCCGCTTTGATAGGTTTCAATCGAACTATTTCTTCTAGCGAATGGAGAACCGACGTAAAGAAAATGGCGAAGTGTATAAAAACCAATGGTTCGTTAATTGGCGTATGCATATCGATGTTTTTTGTGTAGTAACCAATAGAATTATTTTTTAAACTAGGAAAAAAGATCTTTCCATCTTAAGCGTGGAATAACTGTTTTTGTTTATTTGTTTCTTTTAATATTATATAAAATTAGGAGCTGTCGATCTGTTTTGGCCTTTGTTTCGTATTTGAATTTTTTACCACTAAGCTAATGAAAGCTCATCGATGAAGTACTCAACAGTAGGACGTAAAACTCCATTTAATTTTATTATTTCTGACAATAGATATGCCAGTGGGGTGTTTCATTACATTAGTCCAATAAGGTACACAACAGTGGGATATAAAACTCTATTTCATTTCATTTGTCCAATAAGATACAGAACAGTAGGATATAAAACTCCATTTCATTTCATTAGTCCAATAAGATACAGAACAGTAGGATATAAAACTACATTTCATTTCATTAGTTTAATAAGATACAGAACAGTTGCACGTAAAACTCTATTTCATTTGTCCAATAAGATACACAACAGTGGGATATAAAATTCTATTTCATTTCATTAGTCCAATAAGATACAGAACATAAGGATATAAAAGTTTATTTCATTTCATTAGTCCAATAAGATACAGAACATAAGGATATAAAACTCTATTTCATTTCATTAAGCCTTAATGTAATAACAACGTTATAAAACAGATCCATTTCTTAAATAAACAAACTGAAGTGAAACTGGATATTGAATTTCGTTAGAATTGATTTGATACAGAGTTATCGTTCCTGATGAGTTGGTTTAGAACCCATTTCCGGAATCAAATGGAAAGAAAACAAAATGACGTACGCCATGTTAATGACGTGAGACGTTAAGCAGAAGGCGGGAAATTGGAATAGAAATGACACAGGTTATTTGTCCTTGATCCGATATCGCCAATATTTAATACATTCTTTTTGTTTGATAAAAACAAAATTTTATATTTCCAATTGCACAACCGGATGTTGATCAATTGCCATTTTGTTTTTGCTGCTGAACTGAACCAAAATTGTAACAAAGCAACATTACATCGTTCTTCTACGAACTGATTTGCACCCAAGAGTTCGAATAATAAACCTTGTAACACTCGTCACCCTGAAAAGAAAGTGTCGCCATTCCCTTTGAAAACCACTTCCGGTCAATTAGAAAATTATGAAACATATTTGAAACCTATATTGAGACTAAAAACGACAATACAAAAAACTTTCGACGTTTCTAATTCTGACTCCGATTCTTATGTAAGCGACATATTTTTCTTATCTGACGTCACTTCCGGTCATTCTGTTGTCTAAAAAATACATCAATCAAAGTGACTGGTGATGAGAGGTTTAAATATGAACTTTAATGAGATTAATCTGTTTTTTACTGACTGAACAGTTGGTTTCAACCAATATAATTTAATATTAAACCGATCAAAAGGAAACAGGTGCATAAATTATGCAAATCAGACCATAATTGTTTAAATTTGAATAGATTTGCATATATAATGAGCATAGATTTAAGTAAACAATGTTGGGTTAAATAGTTTTTACTTGAAGACCTTTTGTAAATTCGATTTCGTATCGTAGCCGATTTTTAAAAAAAAATAGTTCAGTCTTTTACATAATCAAGAGATTTAAGCGTGTCGTGAAAAATGTCCGCAGCTTAAAAAAGAAAAACTATGCTCTGTAATTTAAATTGTATTGTACCTATTGAATGTATGTAGGAGTAAGTGGTACTTTAAGTTTTCCCAAAGAAAACATAGTATTTTACTGACATCTTTCAAGAAAACCTCTTGGAGCTGGTATGTAGGCTCGGTTGTATCTGTTATGAACACAGCAAGACGGCACTTTTATTCCTGTTTCGCATCAGATATCATTACATTAATACCAAATAAAAATAGCGGAACGAAATTTGATTAACTTCAACATTACTTCGTTTCTCCTTTATCATATTCCAATATTTGCCAATATCGCATGACCTTTCACACTTGACCTGATAGCATTGGCCTTTGACCTTAGAGGGGTCATATATCCGTCTTCTTTTGAATGAATAAAGTTGATTTATTAATGATATTTCATATAAGCGGTGTCTTTTGATGAAGTATTTCGGCACGGCGTGAGATTTTCGTATTCTTTCCCCCTAATGAAGATAAATTCATTTTCCCTGCCCTCTGACATCTCACTGTTTATTTCTCAAGGATTTTCAGATCCGGTCATATTTTGACGAGAGGATTCTAAAAAACGTGTTAAGAGGCTCATTTCAGTGTAAAAAAAAACCACACTGGAATCATTTTGGGGAGGGATGTAGCTCATTTGTTAAGGGTGCTAGGAATAGTATGACTCATAAAGCTGCGTACTTTGGAAAATTTTGGTTTAGCATCCTAAATTTCATATCATCAGGCCCGTTTCGTGGTATCATTAGTTTATTCATTTATTCATACATTTAGCCTTTCTTTCGTTCATTCATTACTCGTTTTATTCATTCCCCTCTACCCTGATGCTTTAATCCCCCAATCAACACCTTTCATTTATTAATGGGAATCCTTTTCATCTCTCTATTCAAGATTTAATCCGGATATTAACCCATTCATTCATGTACCTCCACCCTCTCATCCTTTTAATCTCAAACCATACTTTTATTCATTCATTGGCATATCATTCAACTTTCTATCCAAGGATTTAACCCGGATATTAACCCATTCAGTCCTTCATTCATTCATTTACTTTACCTCCATCCCTCAGCCTTTGTTTTACCTCAAACCATACTTTCATTCATTCATTGACAATGTATTCATCTCTCTATCCAGGGATTCAACCCGGAGATCAACCCATTCATTCATTTACCCCCACCCCCTCAGCCTTTTTTTTTTATCTCAAACCATACCTGTATTCATTTATTGGCAAAACATTCATCTCTCTATCCACGAATTTAACCCGGAGTTCAACTTAACGACTTGTTGTACCTTTTCATATATCTTAGCCAAGTCGTTGAAATTACGCCCATTATTCAAATTTTAAACTTATCAAATATTTACCCTTTTTTATTAAAATTTTGCATTAAATTTTCAAATTTTGATGAAGATGACAGACAAGTATCTAAATGTTTTGTCAAAAATTTGCTGAATAATTAATTGAGAAATTATTTGCTTTCCTAATACAAAGGTATCCATGTCACTCACAATCGCCACGTGCAACACTTCAATATTGATTATCAAGGGCAACAACCCTGTGAGAATAATTTTCGTTTTAAGGGACAAATTGTGTAACAATTGTCTTACAATTTTGGACAACTCAAAAGGCTTATTTAGTTCTTCAAATCAAGGGCAATAACTCGATGGACAATGAAGGGGTTATTCAAGGGCCATAACTCATTACAGCAATAAAATGGCGACGATATTTCTGAGAAAATAGCTTGACTTTACTGGCACCTAGTTCGAACTCAAATCATCCATCAATAATGTCTTATTTTGTCAAATCAAGGGCAATAACTCGCAAAGTCAATATTTCGGGAAAAAGAATATAACGATACAACCCGTTCCTCGTTCATCAAACACTACGATGATGTGCACTTGACTTCAAAGGCAACAGCTTATTACTGTGACAAATCAAGGGCAATAACTCGCTACATCAATTTCTCCAGAGAAAATGTCGAGGATATTCCTGACAACTATCTTTAGTTTACTGCTGTCTCTTCCGAACTTTTGATAATCAGTCAAAAATGACGACAATGTGTACTTAACTTCAAGGGCAATAACGTTTTATTTTGACAAATCAAGGGCAATAACTCGATGCATCAAACCTAATGAAATCAATCTATCACTGGAGATAATAGAAGTTAAACTATATTATTATTCGACTGTCACCGCCTAATGTATTGAGTTAATATCAAATATTCCATACTACATTTCTATAAGTTTATTTGTTCAGTTCATCAGTGGAATGGTTTCTAAAATGTCCAGGCTTTGGTGCGTTTTACGATGACTGTTGTGTGGTTGTGTGGGGGTGGGGGTAGGTTATTGGAGATGGGGAGGGTACGTGAAGGGGTGGGGATTTAATTCGTAGGTATACACGAAAAGATTATAGTTTTGTAGCTTTATTTCACCATTTCATCAGTACCATGTTTTTTCTAAATACCCGGATTCCGGTGTTTTACGGTAACAGTTTTTGTGGTAGGTAAAGGCTGATGTTGGCGTATAAACATGGGGAATTAGGTACGTAAAATATTTGGTATGATATCGTTGCTTTGTTTGCTTATACTATGACCCTATTCTGGTGCGATTTAAGATGACGATTGTGTTCTAGAATGAGATGGGGTCTGAATTGGTGGAGGGGCTGAATATTTTGGGAATTGTAGTTGACACATGGTTTGGAAAGAAATTTGGTGGGATTATGCAATCATGACTTCGTTTGATAATACGTACCTATACATTTTGAAGTATCCGTTTCCGGTTGGTTGTAGTTGGTTGGATGTCGATTATGCGAGAAAACCCAAAAAATCCAATATTTACAGACCCTTTATCCCGATCCCCTAGTCCTGTACATTTGGGAGAACCAATCCCCCCCCCCCCTTTCTCGAAGTCCACATACAGAGTTGGTCAGAGAGGCGGCTTGGTGATTTTTCCGAATCGTTTTAAGGTAAAGATTGTGAAGTAACGCAGTAAGGCTGACAACCAAGCGTGACCTGATCCTGTTAAGTCTACCACAGTTCCGAGTCCAGAGCCATCGGTCACCATCTGTCAAGCAGACGATCATTTTGGTTAACCAGAAATCACTACAAGCAATAAAAGAAATTGGTTAGGGCTGAGCTTGATTGATAGGTGTAATAGGTGATCGCGCATCGTGTAATATGGTCGTGTTTGATTGATCATCGTGATAGATGATCGGTGTTTTAATATTTTAATGGAGAGTATCGGGTTAAGTTTTCCCGCCATATCTCGACGACGTCTGCCACAAGATGATTTATGGCGCTAAAACATAAATTGTGTTAAAATTTAAAGGTCGTTTATTATTAATTTGATTTTTCGAATGCAACTTGTTTCTGTATCGGATGACGGCGATTATTAATGAGCAAAGCGTTCAGCCGTGGCAAATGACAGTCAAGCTGCATTGACTATGTGCAAATTAAAAAGGAGTTTTACGTCTAAAAATGAGTAGGGTAATGCTGTAAAGCGTTCAGATTTTGGATTCGTCGTAGCGTTAGTTATTCAAGCTGCTTTTATAATTTTCTATTACTTAAAGGGATTGTAAGAGGTTTTCTTAATTTGTTATGCGTATGTGTATCGGGGACACGAATAGCATCAATTTGCGCCATTCCAATTTTCAATCAGATGTCTGTGGTTCCCAAATTTCGTTTTGTAGGTGTGAAAATGAGTACCAAAGTGTTTATAATGATTCAATTGGTTGAGATTTCCTAGAAAGATTCTAGGACCAATTTGGATTGGACAATATTTAGCTATGGATGCATAATTTCTCTCGTTTGTATTACCACAGCCTGGCGGAAGTATGATAAATGTGGGTGTGGGTTTGGACACGGAGCTAGGAGAGCAGATTAAGCTGCACATGCCTACTCTTTTACGACTTAATAACTTTCAACAAAACAAAGTACATTCTATTGTTAACATATTCGCTGACAAAGAATAGAATTTAGACGTAACTCGATTCGTCAAATCATCTCCTCCAAAACAAAAGGATTGATATCAGTTACAATAGTCGTAAATTGTCTCACTTGCTTTCTAATTCATTTGTTCTCAGGTGTTTCTTTAAACGATGAAAATTAATTAGATTTTGTTCATGTGTTGTGACTGTCCTTAAAGAGACGTGATAATTTAATTTGTCATATTCGTATCTCTTAAGATAACCATAGACACTACCCATTACTAAGTAAGAACCACAAAGTAAAACTGAGTTGCCACCGGAAGTGACGACAATGGCATTTCAGTTCTGTAGAATCAAAATGAAATTCAACTGACGTCAATCCATGATCTTAATTTGCTCAACCTAACCAAGCAAATGACGTAATGTGAAGATTCCAACATCTTAACTGACTGATCTACAACCCGTCCTTAAATTCAAAACTGTTGTCAAGCCTTTATCAGCAAACAAGACACGTTCGGCTTGAAATCAATTCTGAAATTACAGCGGGCCATTGTTGCTTCTTCAGCCATTTTGAAAGAGTATCAACACCAAACTCGCTTCCATTTTCACGATTACCATTTATTTACATTCAACGTCTTGTTGTTGATTTTCCTGTCATCGCCTGCAGCATTCCAAACCACTCGTGTTTATTTCAATAATAATTCCAATAGTCGCGTTCGATATGGAACGTCAGCTCGTAACGGAAGTGGAGAAAAATGCCCGCGGCAACTTCCAGACTCAAATATCAATAGAAAGTCATAAAATCCATTAAATTTTAGTCTCGATTCTCAGGACGGTAATGGGATTGTTCATTAATTACAAGTGTGGTGTGGGAAATAAGCATTTGCAGGATTGACATGGATTAGTACGCAAAGTGACATGAAATAGAATGGAGCTTTACGTTCTACCTTTCTACCTCCATTTGAATAGTATTGAAAACTAACGATGCAACCCACCATGCTAGAAGGGAAATTTGTCAGTATGGTGGCATTACCCAGAATTTTACGATTTCCAACTGTCATGGGATCTTTAACATGCATAGCATTTCGCTCTCGGTGTCTCGATTTATTGTCCCATCAGAACTACAAGACGCCTTCTCTGTCAGTTCTTCCAATCCACAACACTGACAAGGCAAACATTTCATTTTTATAAAGCCTGGATAATCTTGTCTACGATAAACGACATCGAACCGGAAGTTGTAATTCGGTATCTCCGAGGATAGAGTTAAATACGTCTCGCTTCCATCGATCCTTGATATTGAATAGATTTTAACCCCCGGCACAGTGTTTCCGACTCGAGGTGGCTTATTTCTAATGAATACTGTGAAAATAGGCTAACTAAATAAGCGCATAAATATTTAAAAGTACGGTCAATCGGATTGAGCGTGGAATTAAAACACCAAAAGTTAAGTCAGCGTGAAATATCCGTCTGCGAGAAGAACGAAGGTCACAGAATGTCGCTAATCCTCTTACAAAAGGGAAATGGCATGAGGGGATTTTATTAAAAGGAATTAATACTTGGGCTAGTAATTAAATTTTAAGCAGCAGAGATTTTCAGTACAATTTAAATAGGTCTGCTGAAAGTTGGTCGAGTACTGATTGCATTAAAGATACCCTCACACTTAAGATGTATGCCAGTGCCCCTTTAAACTTAGAGTGTTGTATCAAAGGGTTGTATGCGAAAAATTGTTGAGTCCAAATTGATTTCAAGATACTCACCCACTTGGATTGTATGTCTGTGTGCTTTTAAATTGTGACGTCAGTCGTAAATGAGTACCATCCTATTACTGCAGTATATTAGTGAAAACTTCTTTAAAGATGTGGGTCCAGTTGCAAATTAAAATGCATTCTGCTTAGCAAAATTTTATTGGTCTGAATCCCGAAGTACAAAAAAAAATAAATTTTTAAAAGGAAAATCGGTGAGTTATGTAGTTCTTGAATATATATATCCCAACTTTAAAAAGAACACAAAAAGAAAATTCTGAAGAAAATTAGGTCAACTTTGTCTTAAAGAAAAATAAATTAACCAATGTTGGCATTAAAGATTAATTTCTGAGAATTCATTCCTTAACTTCGTGGAACACTGGAATCAATTCCTTTCTGCAACTTCATTTTAACAATTCCATGTTTCCAACAATGGTAATATCGTCTGCCTCTAACTTTTATTGTCACAGACATCTTTTCAAACCATTGACCTTCATTGTCAAGGCCATTAAAGGTCAAGGTTACAATTCAGAATTTTCAATGGAGGAGAAAACATTTGTGAATGACAACAATTTGTGGTCGTTTTGAAAGGTCGCTTCTGATGACAGTGTAGACTTTTGTTCGTTTCCTTTCAGTTGATAGCAGTAAATAAACACACAGATTTATGCTTTGAATTCAAATTGTATCCCTTCGATCTATTCCAAGTAGACGACGACCGCCATTGTTTGACGTCTGCAAGGCGTATAGTCTCAATTAATTGAGTCTTTAATTGACGTTGGTTTTTAACGCGTCTTGATAACCGTGTCATATCACTACGTGACTTGTGTAAAGGCGTTTTTCGCCTTCAAGAAGAAAAAGTCGTTTGAGATTTTGTTTATGTTAAATCACGACTATTTCTTGGGAAAAAGGATCCGGAATTTTGTACTGTTAGTTGACGGATGGTTTAAAAGGCCCAACAACCTACAAATAAATAGCCCATCGAATCCAATAAGGGGATGTTGCCAAACAGAGACATTAGCTTACTCATTACTTTCATTTTTAACTGCCTGGGTATCTTAAATATGCAGAGCGTGGCACACAAGCCTCGGTTTATTGTCCCATACAAACGGCAACAACACTGGTGGATCGGGTTGGACAGTCCAGAGGCATCATCCCTACCAATGCAACGATAAAACCCCGGGTTAGCTAGCAAGCGTTTAACCAATTGATCTGCCCATGTTCCCTGCATAAAAAGAGACATTTCCAGCCTCCACATTGAAATTGACCATCCGTGGGGACACTTTGGCATTTACACCCATCTGAAAGGAACGTATAACACGATATTAGAACTCGGGAATTTGACGCAATGTTGTTAGATCGGGGAGTCTGTGCGTGGGATCAAAGATTACGGGACTTAAAATGTACACTTTAGATATTTTATGTTCAAAGAAAAATATAAAGAAACTTTGGGATATGAAGTAAAGCCTCCTCATTTATTGGCGTAATCCCACTGAAGTAACGTCGACCTGTCAGGTTTATTAAAGGGATTGTAAAGAGGTTTTTTTTTTTAAGTTTTATGTATATCTAAGACAATGATTGAATTCATTTGTATCATTCCAAATTTCAGTCAAGCATCTGTGGTTCTTGCAAATCTAATGAAACTATGAGAACATCACTATTACAAGCAATCTGAGCTATAATGAGCTTTTGCGATAATGGCGTCATAACCTTCATTTTCGTTGGCACAGTTTCATCAGGTTTTTGTGATTTAAATTCGCCAAATCTATCTGAAAATCAATGACAAGCTTCTAAAATCCCCCCCCCTCCCTTCGCCAAGGAATATGGGTTGGTAGTGTCTAATTGATTTTGTTGCGGTGTACCTTGCCTATACTTCCTTTTCCCAACGAATATCAATACTTTTTTTTCAGCATTACTACGTAAATATTGAAGAGGGAAATGCATGTAGCGCGGACCCATGAGGAAGCGTTTAACTAAAAGAATAACAAATATACAGCGAACATTGTCAATAAAATATCAGATAATGTACCTAACATGTGAATTATGCTAATAGCAAACGCCCACCAAATGAGAATGAGTAACGCGGACCTGTGAGTGAGCACGTCGGGGTGCTTTGACGTCTGTGATAGGTCAAATTAGTTAGCGGATCTCGAGACGTAATGACAAATCTGCCACTTTGGTTCTCTCCCTTTGATAAAACGCTTTGAAGTTTACCTTGTGGGTTAAAGAATGGTTTTATTGGGTGCGGTATTGTCTTAATCATTAACCCTTCGCTTTCCCACGATTCGGGAAGAGACGTTTTCTACCAGTTTTCGAAAATAAAATACTTAGTAGACTTCATTTAAAATAACACGCAAATGTTATTTAAACTTCTAAATAGAACATAAATACCGACACAATTATATGGATAACAATTACGTCGCAAGTTATTCAATAAACTAATTGTTATCCATATAATTGTGTCCGCATATATACTCCAATTACTAAATGCCACTCAAAAAAGTTCAAAATGGAAATAAAATAGAATTTAATTCCTCTGCTTGGACTTGATCGTGGGAGAGGAGAAGAAACAGCCCTTTTTTATTAATTATTTATTTATTTATTTTTTTTTTTTTTTTTTTTGTTGTTGTTGTAAGTGCAGGTATTTCTTAATAGAGCGGATAATATGGTTGATACTAAAAGATGTCTCAAAGTCGCTTATCCATGCCAATACCATAAAGCTGACTTCCATCGAAAGCCAGATGTCCTGACAAAGTTCAGTAAGCTAAAGCATGTGTCAATTTCGATTAAAATTCGATAAATTTTTGAAGATTTTGTCACTTGAGATCCTTTTGCGATCCATAACAATTTCTGTTTTCAAGACAGGGCCTACCGAAGCTCTACCGGAAGTTGTCGAATGAAAGACAACACTAATTTCATTCACTTTGCCTATTGAAAGTCACTGCGATTGCAATAAGAAATAAGCCATTTTAATGTGCATGGTCATTCGTTTCATTCTTCAAAATTTCGAAATCCGTAAGAATACGAACAACCGTCACGAAACATTGATACAAGACGCCTAATTAGCCCAGTCTGAAGACGAGTCCGGTACTGAATTCTTTTTAAAAAATCAACACGAATAGTCACACTTTAGTTTTAAAATAACTTCACTGAATCTAGGCAAATTGTGAAAATCAAACAAAAGTTCTTATCTTTTTAATTAGGACATCAAACTTTCTTCAATTCCCGAGCTCAATTAATTCTTAGATAAACAGTTGCTTCGAGTCAGAAGTTTTCCCACGAGTATACGTTCGTATAGTCTTGACTTCTGCGCCTCGCCTGATTTCGCGCCATTTCTCCCCCTTCCGTGTATAGCAGACGACAATGTATAAAGGTCAAGGGTCACATTCCTACGTCAAGATCAGAGACGAGGTCGAATCGAACGCCCCGCTATGTCAACAGATTTTGCATGCTCGGGACCACTTTGATGGGTTGTAAATAAACGTTCAGGATCCTTAGTAAACTGTCAATGACGACTAGCGATGGTCTGTGGATTTCTAGAAAAGACACAGACTGAGAAAGATACAATATAGTGGTTTTGGTTTTATTATGTGTTTTTTCATCATTTCATAGTGAAGGAAGCGTTACGAAAAAAATACCTCACCACGTGATATCTTATAAAACGTCCTGGACATCAAAATTGACGTATTTCATTTTAATGGCGTTTACAAAAAAATTTCGCCGTTGCCAAGGCTTCAGGGGGGTATTTACAAATTCCGGATAGTCAACAGAAAATCTATAAATGTTTAGCCATTATGTATATTTAGCATATGATGGCGTACCATCAAATCAAATTTACTGAATTCCGTGACTATTACAGTCAAGGTATAAGACGAAGTTCGTAGTTGCAAAGCCATCAAGACCCGGAACCTGGAGACAGTTAAACAAAGGTGTCGCCAAGTGTTATTCTGTGACAAGTGATACTGATGCAACCGGAAGTGAGAAACTCCAATATGTATCTATGGTTGATTCTTTGATGTTTGGTCGTGGGTTTCAAGTACCGAGGTAGGAATAGTCTCTGATACCCAGTCTTCACCTGTCTATGACGAGAATCTTTCGTCAAGGATATACGAGAACGATGGGACTGGATGATAGAGGCTAAGATAGGAAAGGCTGAAGTAGGCCATTGACACGACAGTAGATATCACAAACGACTTATTTCAGGGTAAGGTTTGGCGAAATGGTTGGTTCAGATGCATCCGTAATGTCGTTATTAAAACCACAAAGGTATCAAATACAGTGGCCCACTTTGTTAAAGCTGTCGAAAAAAAAGCGATGTCGAATGCAATTGCGTTGTAAGTTGCATTCGGAACTTATTGATACTTTCATTATTCATATCGAACGCAACTGGTGTTCTCTACGGTGTGAGGGTACCTTTATGCGACACGTCTCAATAAACAATGATAAACAATTCTTTACTGTTTATCAAGTAACGACTACTGTCTGCAACGTAAATCATATATTCTCTTCAGAGAAAAAAACGAAGGTTTCTGAATGCAACAATGCAGACGAGGAAACAAACATAGGGCAGCGATAACCAAACATCGTACATAAATTCGGTAGCTTCTCTAAGTACAAAAAGATATCTTGACCTCAAATTTGAACAATCTTATAATGTAATTGCCTACCTAAAGATAATATTAACATTATATTCATGTCGTCATATCCGGTTTCACCTGTACTTAGAAACAGGCAATAGGAGAAGGAGAGGTTCAAGCAGAGTACTTATGTTTAGTAATAAATTCAGGCAGGTGTAAGATACGAAATTGTGGTTTTAGTTTCGCAACAAACATGCAGGCGTAAATTTTGATAAAGGATTGAATTGGATTCTGCTTATTAGCTTGCCCTTTTAAAAACAATTTATTGAAGTTCAGCTTTGGTAAAATGATTTTTGTCGACCATTCCAAGCAAATAACATCTATCCCACCCCACCCCTCACACTACGATGCACACTTTGGACGGAGAATTCACAATTTGACCCACAGAGTCCTTCAAATAAATCTCAGCAATTGGGTTTTAACCATTGATTTAGACCTAATATTAGTCAATTTAAAAGCATAATTAATAGTTAAGTGAGGTCGTTTGGTGCAATTTGGTATGTAGCACGCCTAGAAAATCCCGAACGTGCAAAAACCAATCTTTTTGAACACGTCTGCTTGAAATTTAGACGTCGCCATCTTGAATTTCCAGAACAGACGTCGTCAAATTTCGAAAATTGTGTGCGTTCCTCTTGAAACAAGATGGCGGACTAATCTCAATAGAGGGCACCACGAGTCTCTTTTTGTAAACGACTATCAATTAAATGAAATGGACACCTGACGACAATTTTGCGGCTATCTCACGTAGAAACGTTGAGTAAACATAGAAACAAGTGCAACCGTCGTAACTAGAGGCTTTAAGAGTTTGCCCAAGAAATTGTCAAGCTTTTGGCGGGTAATTTTAACACGCTAAGGGTCGGTCGAGGAGAATGGACTCGATTGAATACATCTTTTCTTTAACTGGTTTAACTTGCTTGAAAGTTTATTTAGTCAAATGACTCCATTTATTGAAATAAAAATAAACCCGTTTTCATCTATTCACAACTTCGTGTCCTCCAAATTTGATTTCTGACCGGGGTAGGATTGAGTACGTTTTGAACAATGCCTTTACATTACATTACTAACCTATATATTAAACCTTTTGAAATAATTCGCTAAAAAATTGATACGAAACAAGAGCTATTTTAGTATCAAAATAAACCATTACAAAAAAAGGCCATACATTGTACATGGATCCAAATTTAAAAGCTTTAAAGAATTTGCAGAAATTACTTTTTGATTCATGTAAGAAAATTAATTAGAGTGAAAGTTTTGCTTGGATTTGATTGAAGCGATTTGTGTATGGTGTTGGTATTGTACAAAATTTGTATTCACGAAAATGAAGTTTTTATCTGAATGAAATGTAATATACATATATAAATATAGAAAAACTAACTACTAAGGCTCACAAGGATCCTTATTATCAACTGCTCCTCGGCCAAACTTTTTGGAATTGAAAATTTCCTTATAATTCAAACCCATTTACAGCCGAGACGACTGAAAATTGAAATTGTATATTCTTTACGAATTACTTTTTAAATTAAAAAAAAAATAACATTCAAGCCAGCTTTATTTAAATATGACTCACAAAGTTTTTCAATTGTGCTTAAAGATAGAATAATAGCTTCTAGCTGACTAGACAAAAATTAGTATTTATATGTAGTTAATTGGTCGGAATTTGTTCAGTAATGGGCAAAGGGAGGTAACACTAATTAACCTTAAAGAGAAAAATCGCTACGAGATTAGATTTGTAGATTTTTATGCTTAAAGGATATATATTTAGAGATATTCAAATTCAAGCAATTAAAAAAACATATAGTTTGTGCGAACGAATTGGAGTTTTACGTCCTGTTTTTTGGCAACATTATGAGCGAAGGTCGTAACGCCATGCAGTATGCAAAGAGCAAAATATTGCTATATTAATTATGAACAAATCTTAAATGTATACAGCCCTTTTTTGTAAGAAAATCATTAAAAATGAGCCAAAATTTGATGCAAATAGAAACTTTTTCAAAAGGACTCTCAAGAGTCGCAGTGTGTACACTGGAAGAGTTTTAGCGGAAGGATATCATGTTTATCAACGTAATTCAGCATAATGGGAAGGTACTAGAATTTAAAACGATTAGATTCCTACGCTAGAGGCAGACGTGAAGGACTTAGTCTGATCATTGTAGAACTTTGTAATTTAATAAAGTTCATCTCGGCACCTCTGGGCAGCGTTTACTCTTGTTTTTGTAATTTTATAGAACAAATTCAATGGTATTGTAAAGGCCCGTAATGTCATATAAACGAGTAGTAAGTCGTGATCACGAGTTGGCCACTTTAGATCAGTTTTGTGTTTACCGAATGATCCGAAGGCAACCAATGTGAAAATTGTATTCCGAGTTTGTAATTCAATTCCAACAACGTCTTCAGGCTATGGTTTTATTGAAGGGAGTAAGAAAATTGAGAATGGAACTGGCCTGTTTCTTCTCTATTATCCACAATCGCCGTTTTCAAACTCTACTTGAATAAACGATCGAATTATTATTGCTCCGTATTCAAAGTTTTAGTGTAGTTTCGTTTCGGCGAAATACTCATTCAAACTTTTTATGTGAATCGTTTCTCATCCGATGAAAATGCCTTTAGGCGGGAAACGGCGGCCATGTTTACTTTTCGAGCAAAGCGATAAAATCCCATCAATATTTGAGGGGACCAATTCAGTAACCCGAGACGAATAATGAAAAGAGGCTAAGACTTTTCTTACATCTTTTAAGGAGAGGTCAGCCTCGAAATTACTATCGAGTCCTTTTTCAAAACATTCGACAACAATGCCGCCATTTTGTCAAATTCCATGAAAATATTTATTCACAATTTTTCGTGAATTGAAGATAAATAAGCTAGTGTTAAGGTGCCCTGAAGCCAATTGAGAATTTATAAAAAGTCAACAAATACAGTTTTGAAGAAGTTATGCTCCCTTTGTGGCCCTTTCTGTTCGCCATCTTGTACGGCTTAGAAACCCACTTATGAAAACAAACCCGAGGGCAAAAGGTGTAGTCTCGTTAAGTTTGCGAGTATATTCGAGATCTTGATTTAATTTCCTAAATATTTTCTTCCAATACATAATCCTAAGTAACTAAAAGAAAAATAATAAAAAAAATTACTTCGGCATCTTATTTTGTTTATTTTCTTAATTTTTGGGTGTTTATTCTTAAGATTTTAAGTTCATATATACACCTTCAATATATTATATTACTTCTCAGGCAATAGCCCTTGTCAATGGTGAGAGCGGTGGTATGGATGGGGAGGGGTCGATGTTATTTTGAGTATAAAACTCCTCTAGTGGAAAATGAAGTGATTTTAAAAACAGGCTAAACTGAAATTTCGCCTCATTATGAGGAATGGTACTTTACAGATGTACATAAAACGAAACTATTCTATGTTCTCGAAATTCTTAGGTGAAGAAGTTTTAGGGCATAATTTTAACTTTTAAAAAGCGATGGTTCATAACAGATTCACAACAAAAACGAAACTATTCTTTTTCTTGCAGACTTCAAGTCAATGATTTCATGTTTTAGTGCCTAATTTAAGCGGAATCAGCATGTCAAATTCAGACAGGCTTGTTTAAGTGCAGATATGGTTAGGTATTTTTTGAAATTTTTATTGCATTCCTGTTAATCAATTCAACATGCTACCCATTCAGGAAGCCCCACGAAGCGTTAAAGATACACACAAAACGCGTTAAAAGCAATTCAAGGATACACTAAAAACCAATAACCAATTCCAATAATATGAAACGTAATTCTATCGGTCCTTTTCATTTTTATTTAATTATTACAGTCCATGTTTTTTTTCTTGACGGTTTTTGGTTTTGGATTTTTGAGGTGATTCTATTAGAACTCGACCTCATCAGTTTGGGTCACGAGCGAGGCAGACAGGCGTAAGAATTCTTTCGTTTCGTTAAAATAATATTGAATAAATCTCGTAACATATCCAACTGACCCGCGACACAAACCAAACTCGGCCGATATTATTCTTCGCTAATTGGATTAAGTGTCTAGATTGATCAAAAACAATTCGGACATTTTTCTTTCGTTTCGATTCTTTCTCTGGTTTGCTTTTTATGGCATGCCAGTCATTTTTGTATTCTTTTGACTGTTCTTTTCGGCGATTCAGCAAATTTGTTTGAAATTTATTCATCAGATGTCCTCGGATCAATCAACTCGTCACTTGAGAATTGTTAAACACGTTAGAAGATTCTGATTACGAGGGATCGAGTTTCATTAAGAAATAAACGATAAAAAGGAATGGGGTGGGTTTCTTTATCGAGTCTCCGTACCCTTTTCTCCTCTTTGACTCACGTGAGAGTGGTTAATGTTGTTTTTTTTCAATTTCCTTCTCTGGTACTTGTAGTGGTATTCGCTGGTTCTAGAGATCCAGGGTAGGTTTATTTGAAAAATGTTGAACCAGTAGATTTAGGATATAGCCTAACCGAGTGTAAACAATAATCAAAAGCCATACCAGCCCACTTTTTTGCTGAACATGAGTCTAGCCAAGTTAAGGACATAGATGGTTCATTGATGTATCACTATCGTATGTTTGAGATTGACATCAAATTTGAAGATGAAGTCAGACAAAATATCGAAATTCTCCTCTTAATTGGTAAAAATTCCTTTTTAAACGAGCCCCACTTCAAACCGGCTTTGTAAATTCCAAGATGACGTCGACCATTGATCGCACGTGGAACACAAGGTGATCGGATGAAGGCCTGAATACAACCCAAATATTTCATTTTTCAGTTTCTATAGAAACAGGTTCAATCAACATGGAAGTTGGGAGAAATTTGAAATGGAATTTTGCGACCTGTCAACATACTTAAAGACTACTTTACTGTATGTTGCGCACGCGTAGTGACATAAGTCGAACGCTTACGTCACGTTCAGCGCGAGATTTGTCTCGATTCAATATGTATTTAGTGAATTTCTTGAAAAGATTGTCAATTAAATCGAATCGTCTGCATGCCTTTGAAATCTTGTTTTTCACGCCACACGTGTGAAATGTTGACACTTATAATGTCCGTTGTGCAACTGGGAGGATCGAGGGACTAGAGACTTGGCGTGAAACACCAGCTTACAACTAAAACGCCGCCATTTGCATTTATTACGTCACGTGTTTGCCGTTGGATTTGAGGTCGAGGTCAAGGCTCGCTGGTATGTGCCGAGTGTCAATAAGTGATTAAAACGAAACGAAAGATTTATTTAATCAATCTAAATAAATTTGAGTTTTTGTTTAAAGAAGTGGAGTCAACATTATTTTCATATCATTAATTTCTTTATTCTATCTAATTATGACATTTCGTCGCCATCTTGGTAACTATTGGTTACATAATTATCTCTGGGTGGATATCATGTTCGACTTAAAACAATCAAATTTGTTGAATTTCAGGGAAAATTCGACATGATAAAATTCCTTTGATTGGGGTGTCTGTTGTCACTGTTTGTTATGTCATCGTAAAATATGAGACTCTTATTCTTCTCAAATTTACTTGATATAAGTGGATATCCAAACACCATTAAGTTGAAAGTAGATCTACTCAAAATAGTTAAGATTTACTTCTCTGGTACATGGTCAGGCTAAGCAGCTCTGGTCCCTGCACCAATGGCTTTCCAACGTCATTATCTCGTTTTCTTCGTCCAGATGCTCAAAACGTATGGACACAGTTGGTTAGCAACCAGAAGCTAGCATTTTACCGCAAGCTGTAGTTGTAAAAAAGGGAAAAAAAGTCCTAAATTAAAAAGAAACAACAAGATGTGAACCGTATTTACGTTTTGACTTTGTGATTTTTTGAAGATAAGGGTCAATTCGGACTGGTCACTTATAAAAGGGAATCGAATTTCATGTCAAACTTAACACTAATGACTTGACGCTCAGACCATTTTCACGGTTGTATGTAAGAGTGGTATCGGGTGTCTTTGAGTGCTAGTCGGGTCGAAGGCCAACCGGTTTATGTCAAGAATATCTGTTTCTACTATGTGGCTCAATTTTTACGATATAACTTAGAAATATTTGTTGGACTAAAGCCTGGATCACACTTTCCGAATTGAAAATTATATTAATAAATGATAATATTGGTGGGTCATATACACAGGGACATTGTCCTGTCTAACATTCAGCCCATAGAGACAAACATAGACTTATATAACATGGGTCAGATTAGGTCCAATACACAAGGACTTGGTCCTGTCTAACATTCAGCCCATAGAGACAAACATAGACTTATATAACATGGGTCAGAATTAGGTCCAATACACAAGGACTTGGTCCTGTCTAACATTCAGCCAATGGGTCAATACTGTTATCCATGGGCTGAATGTGAGACAGGACCATGTCCTTGTGTATTGGGCCTAATTCTGACCCATGTAAAATAAAGAGTTTATTATTATTATTATTGTTATCTAATGATATAAAAAGAAAATTCACAAATATTTCAATGCACATACACATCCATATGGAAAACAGAAAGAATAGTCAAAAGGTCAGTGCAAGAGTCAGTGGTTGCTTGGGACTCCTTGGAGAATTGTTCACTGTGGCTTATAGGAAAGAATTAAGGCCTTTTAAATCAGCCCAAAAGACAAGTTTCAAGTTCCGAAATGTAACTAGAAACGTCATTGGTAAATAACAATTTACAAACCCAATCGGTATTCTGAGGAATATACTTAACGACGTTACGTTTATCTTCATAACGTCACAGAATTCTAAACGTATCCTATAATTCTATAATATATTGCATCTTGTACGTTCTAAATCTAACAACATTCTTTAGAGGGGTGTGTTCACATATTCAACCAATTAATTGCTTTGCTTAGTATATTATAGGATAACGTTCTGCTTTTGGAGAGATAAACCACATGAAGAACCGTGAAGATATTTGAGGGCTGGTTGTAGCATGGTCGTTTAAAACGTGGAATCTTACATGACGTTTTCTTAATGACGTGACGTCAAACAAATGGTAGCCATAGATCTAATCTCTGTCAGTGTCTGGTGTCCTTGAACCCTTGAAAAAGTCAACTTTTCCTTATCATTCCAGTCGACGCTTCGTAATACGAACAATACCTAGAGGTGTGGCCATGTACCAGCTGGTAGAAAGGATCCTCATGAACCTAAATTGTTTACCCTGTAAAAAGAATTGTTCTTTCTAAAAGTGTGATCTAGGCTTGAAAGTTGAATGTGCTAGTATATGAAATAGACAACTAATAAGTAAAATAAAACCTCACCCCCTAGGTAAATACTCACTAGCTTCAAATCATTTTTGTTTTGTTTTTACTGTAAGTTTTGTTCGTGCTTATTGTCTGTTTTTGTGCGGGGTTAATATTCGAGCTGTCAGCCACGATATCTCGGCTTTCACAGGGTTAAAGGGTTCGTTTGTATTCCCAAATAAATGTCTTGGATAAGTGTAATGACGTAAATTTAGGTCCTCTCCTGCTTCTGTTTCATATGATGGGGTTGAAATGAAGTGGAGTTTTACGTCCTTCTGTAATGATCTGGTCACGAGAAATTTTGAAAATGAAATGAATGGAGTATTACGTCCTTCTGTTATGATCGGGTCACGAGAAATTTGGAAAATGAAATAGATGGAGTATTACGTCCTTCTGTTATGATCAGGTCACGAGAAATTTGGAAAATATAATGAAGTGGAGTTTTACGTCCTTCTGTCAGAATACGAGAAAATTTTGAAATATGAAATGAATGTAGTACTTATTACGTCCTACTTGGGCAGTTAATGGGCTAATGAAGGCGGGCAACGCCATACAGTGTGCAATGAGGGAAATTTTGCCAGACTTCTCTTTAAGCGATTTTCCATCTGTTGGGTTTTTTTTTAACATGCACAGCCTATAGCACATGGATCCTGGTTTTATCTGCACGAAATCTGGACGATATCTGGAAATGTGGGGTGTGTCCACGTCAGGGTATTTCCAGATTTCATGAAAAATACAATTGTGCATAAATTATGTTTATGGGCTTTTTAATTATTCCCGGATAAATGGTCTAAACTATATTCTATATGTAACGTGTTCGTGCATTGGTTTCCTTGAATAATGACCTAGGAAATACTAAAACCAAAATTGGTTCCGGACGTCACGAAACGATATTACGGGATATGACGTCATTTATCCAACTAGACCACCAAGGTTTCAGTGTATATTAACCGTTATTTACCAGAAAAATTTTCATTTCCTAAAAAATTTTAATAAAATATAAAACTTAATATTTTTTAATTTTAAATCGGACGTAAAACATTAATTCTTTGAAAATTACAGTCATTGTTGAAATATGAGTGTTTTCTCCAAATCAAACAACCAAAATCTTAGATCTTAGAAAATATTCGAGCAAAAAGGTAAAAAAGCACGAAACAGGTCTTCATTGTCCTTAATAACATCATTCAAAATAAACACAGGCATACCTAAATACACAAATTCTCTAAATTTCCAACTTATTCGGTACACTGTATTACGGTGGGTGGATATTACAAATTACAACCTTGACAAAACGAAAGAATGTTACGTCAAAAACCCCTTCGTTACTTAAACATGTCAAATTATTTGAATTTTTGTATTCAAAGTTGTTTATTTATTGTTATTAAACATGAGTTCCTTATTTTATGGAATTGGCAGTTTGTAATTTATTCCTACCTTAATACATTAATACATAAGAATGGACAACAAGTTAACGTGATGATATTGTCACGAAGGGTTGAATTTCGTAGAAAAGAGTCGCTACGGAGCCGTAAGGTAAACTTGTAAGCAACGAATCGACAACTACGCCCGTCACGTTCAATAAAGAACACATGTTCGGTACCATGCTCCGAATCCCGAATACAATCTCGTGCGTTGTTACGGAACACATTGACGTGAAGTCTAAGTTGCAGATCCGCGTGTTAAAAAAAACCCGAAAATTTAATTGCTGGGTGTACTTGTTTTAATACCAAATACGAAATGTGTAAAATTACATCAAAAATAAAGATCGCACCTGCTTGTGATATTTGGGCGTTTTAACAAACTATTATTAACTTTATTTTCAATTGATCAATTATTTGATTTTCTGTGTTCAGAAATTTTGCTTGTATTTCGCTTTGTCGTGTGAGTGACTTGTTATTTGTTAATGTATGGCCGTCTTCAATACTCCATAAGGTGCAGAAGAGTAGGACGTAAAACTCCATTCATTTCATTTCATTTTCTCAATGTCCGTGATGCAAGCGTTAAGTAATAACTTTCTCCCTACTCTTCTGCAATTTTATAGACTAAATAATCCAATTGTTCATCTCGACCTTCGTCGGTATTTAACTCTGGACCCTCAAGTTAGCGAGCAAGCCACAGCGTCATCCTCATTTGTCCTGAAAGGTTTCCCCCATTGTATACTGTCTAACGTTACCATCTTTTTGGTATAATAATGCGTAGAATAGTAACCCACGATTAAATGAACGTGCATGGTTCACGTTGACCTACTTACGCGTAATGAAACACAGTGCCAATGGCGCTAAAAACACGAGGACTTAACAAACCGTTTTGTTTGTCTGGTTAACTAGCTGCCGAATCAGCTTCTCTCACGAATATAAAACTATCTAATTTAGTATCGAATCGTTTGATTGTTTTTGTGATTATCCGCCATATTGTAACATGGCGATTTGCTTTCGACGTCTGCAGGGAATAGTCCAGAACACCTGGCCGCCATTTTGAGCGTGGTTTATCATTGACTGGAGGTCCAAGGCTACATAAAGTGTTGCTCTTCTGTTTACGAGGTAAATATTATGCCATCACGATCTTGTTCCCGCGCTTTTAGATAATTATCATCAAATATTAGATGGCTAATGTCAACAAAAGAAAAATTGCGATTTTTGTCATGATTAGGGAGAAACAACAGAACGTTTCAGATTAGTCATTTTCCCTCTCAATAACTCCTGAAAATTTAAATGAAGTGTTGTTGAAACTGTGATTAGCTTCGGATCTTTACTGACAGCTCCAGTCTGCTAGATAAGCTAATGGAACATAGATCTGTCCATATGATGCACATGTACTTGTGTATTTTTAGACGAATTGTATATTGAAGTATTGTGTATTTTCGCTTTTTTTCCCAATGTATTGCCCCAAGGGCTGAATGTGAGACAGGACCATTTCCTTGTGTATTGGACCTAATTCTGACCCATGTAAAATAAAGAGTCTATGTTTGTCTCTATGGGCTGAATGTTAGACAGGACCATGTCCTTGTGTATATGACCCAATTTAAACATGTTTTTAAAATAAAAGGAAAATTTATTTTTTATTTTAATTATATCGAGAACATTCCCATAGTAGAAAGGACCATTACCACGTGTATTCCCAATTCTAATCATTAAAAAAAGAAATATTATTATTATTTAGACCTTTCCCCTTACCCTTTAAAAAGTTGTCCTCGGGCAAGATTGTTATTTTAGAAATTCTCTAGCTATGACTTTTCCAATGTAGTTGGTAAAATTCTGTAGAAATAATGTCGAGAAAAATATGAAATGAGTTTAATTTCCCAAAAAAAAGAAAAAGTCTTCAAGAAGCAACATTAAATGATAATAGTTTTATTGGTATAATAGGTTACTTTTCACATTTTAAATCCCAGACCCCAAGGATTTGAGACTGGACGTCTACTGAGCAATTTACATATAAAGGGAAATAACCTCATTTTACTTACTAGTCTAATGATTACAGACTACTTTTATTTTTGACTAGGCTCCGTATTATCAAATCGATCTCAGCGCTATATCTAGGGTTTTATATTGTAACACTGTTATTCAGGATGTCCTAGGGTCTTATGTTCTAACACTGTTTTAGTATATCCTAGTATTAAGATGCTGTTTCTTAGATATCCTTAATTTTAAAATAGGGGTGTGGTTGAGGCATACCTTCATGCGAGTAGCTTTTGTGATATGGAGATATAAAAGGGGTTTCATTTTAAACACGAATTGAGGAAATATATTATTTTTGGGATAATAACGTCAAAACCTGTTTGTGAAATCCTTAAGGGTAGCAAACAAATTATGTCAAGCGCTCGTGTCCCAAAAAGTAGCCTTTATGCATAAAACACGACTAGAAAAGTTTTTTGGATAACAATAGGCGAATGTAGTCTAGTTTATAATACTTACTGTTTTTATAAACGAATAGTTTGATATTTTGAGTCCCGGATATTTTATGGATATTTCTAGTCGCCGAATAATTTTCGTGGTGCAAGAAAGACTAACTAAAGATAATTGTAATTACAGTAAAATATGGAATTGAATGCGAGGACGGGTAAACATTGCTTAGAACAATATTTGGCAAATTCGACTGAACAAAGCGGTGATAATCTAACAAGTTTATTGTGGTCTGAAGCTTATATCAATGAAATTAACTCCCATGAAACTCTTTCGCTTTGAAGATTCTCCAGCGGACATGTCGCCCTAAAACAAGCGATTTTTGTCCGAATTTTATCAAAATACGGATGGTTAGAACTATTTTGGACAAGGCAGACCGACGGATTTTGTGAAATTAAGATATGGCGGACGAACTTAACCAGATAAATTTTTCTTTGCCAATATCGCTGGTACATAATTTGTCTGCCGCGATCAAAAAGCGCCAACAGGAAAGCTTCATTTATACTGGGATTAAACCGACACCAGGCGGCGCTACTTCGCTTTGTTTACTTTCAGCAAAAATTGACCGAAGAAATGAGAAAATTGTCTTTAATTTTGACAGTAAAAGTGGATTTGACGTGTCGAAAATTGGAAAAATTATAAGCTGCCATCCTACGGATTTGAAATTAGTTGGTAAATCGGATCCCAAGAAAACCGCCGCTTCGAAAGCGAAGAAAGGAGATGTCGAAACTATCGATGACATCTCCGATGATGATGACGTGCACTCAGTCGGAGAGGATGAAATCCCCAAAATTCCTAAGAAGCCGGGTAGAAGACCCGGGGTGAGAAATGCAGGTCGAAAATCTCTGAGGGTTGTCCTAGAAAAACTTGATGTCAAATCAGGAAAGGGTTATGGAGTTGATTCAAGTGAAGAAAATTCGGATGTGGATTCATTTTCTTCTGAGGATGAATCTCTCAACAAACCAATACCAGCCATTGGTGGTCGGACCCGTACAGGAAGAGTTATTAAAAAGCCGACCAAATTTCTTGAAGACGAAGACATCAAACCATCAAGAGGAATGACGCCCAAATCAGCACTGGCTAGAACATATCCAAGCAAGGCTGCATCTGCCAGAAAGGTTCATCGTGGCTTGCAACTGCCGCCTATGATGGCAACTAAAAACGCCATGTTGCAATCTGTTCAGTTAAAACCTGTGGATAATATTGGAGTAACGCTTGAACAAGATCCACCAGAATTAAAAAGCAATCATAGGGGATCTAAAATTTTGAAAAAGGCGCGAACCGAAAAGGGGTCATTTTCGACTGTTACCCTTGATGATGATGATGATGTTGAAGATGATGATGGTAACCCAATTGATGAAGAGGAATTCTTCGAGGAGGAGGATCCAGACTGGGATCCAGTAGAAGAACTTGATGCAAGTGGCAAGAAACGTAAAGCCAATGATCTTGATGGTCTTTTGGTGAATAAGATAACACCAGGTAGAGACCAAACACCAATTGGTAAGTTATTGATCTATAGTGTTCAACAATTGCAAAATATTTTCGAAAGATTTGCACTATTCGTATTTTCAATCAGACTGGTTCCAGCAATTTTTTTTCTATTATATATTTTATAAGGTAATTTTAAAGAGATTGTATTTAAATTTTTTATCTCGATCGGGGACACAGATAACATCAGTTTACACCATTCCAATTCTTAATCAAATAACTATTAAACTGTTTATAAGACATTAGACATAGATGTAGATAAAGAAGCACAAACTATATGGATATACTATATCTGATATTTATTACCTCAACGTTTCACATGCTCATACAGGCAGCGTTATCAAGAGAATTAAATAATATAACAAGTTTAACAATATATATAGACAAATAATGATTAACAACATACATGAGAACAACAATGGACTTAGTTGGGACATCAAATAACAGAGATTAAAGAATTAAGAATATATGAATACATTAAAGGGTACCAATTGATTAGAGTTAATATTCAGATAGGAAACCTTAAGCCATTGTTGTTCACATGCATGATTGTTAGATCATTATTTTCTATATATATTGTTAAATTTTATAATGTATTTAATTCTCTTGATAACGTGCCTTATGAGATGTGAAACGTAGGAATAAATATCAGATATAGTAATCCATATCAATTTGTACTTCTTTAACTATTAAACTGTTAAAACACGCTGGAATTGGCTTGTGAACGTTATAGAGAGTACAGTTTTCATCGGATTGGGTGTGATCATATGTATAACTGAGATAATGGATTACACCCAAATAATGCTGGAGTTTCAACCTATATTTAAACAAAAAAATACTTTTAAATTAGCGTCTTTTGCTAGACAACTAAAAGTTAATGTGAACATAGGTTGAAGATTGCTTTCTAATTTTTGTAGGTAAGCGTTTGAGCAGCTTAAGAAATGAGAATGAGTCACCAACCAATAGAACTGGTAGATTGGCTGACATTATAAAGACAAAAACAGGAAGTGAGTATCTGATTTTCATTATAGTGTTTAACACCAGGCCCTGTTTGATTGTATCATTTTTACACAATGGAAGAATGATTTTTCTTGTAAGATGATGTTTATGGGTGACCCATGGCAATGCTTCGACTGCATAGCATCCAAATGAAACTGCATTTGTATAGCTATAGAAATGTGTGGCTAATTGAATTATCATAACCATGTATTTTTATCTTTCTTTGAAACAATTAATGTTCATAGATTCACCGTCCAGCCATATAAAAATTCTCCCCTTTCAAGATGTTATTTATGATATATAATATCCCTCATGCCACACCCATTATACCTTTAATCTTAAAAGCTCGATTATCATATTAAATAAAAATAATATAACAAATACACTTAAAATTGTTTCTTTGTATCGCTGTTCTAGCAAATATTCTTGCAAAGGGATATATAGCTTAGAACGAACATAAAATTTTAAGTTCACTCAAATTTGGACAATAAAGTATATATCCATCAGTGGACTTACCTATAATCAAAATCCCTCTAAAATCCGAAAATCCCCAACATAAAGTAGTTAATCATAAAACCTTGAGCCATCAATGAAGCGATTTTCAAATCGTGTAAATATAAAGGGAAGTATTATATGTGTGTTTTAGGTCCTTCACCCCTCTGTTGAATTCCAAATAATGTTTTAGCGTTGATTTACCAAGTTTTTTCTCAAACTAAATGGAAATGTCCTGGCTCACTCTTTTTTAAAATTTTTATTGTGGCTTTTTAAAATTTGCTTAAGTGTGGGATGCATACTTATTTAACTAATATCAATAATGAAACAAAAATAACCGTAGACATGTATTTAACGCCTATTATCCCTGTCCTGCAAAATCTTAAATAGGTCTATAAGCTGATTCAATTTAGAAAACCAATTTCCCTCATTGCACACTGCATGTATTGCCCTTTATCCCTTATCAAAAGCAGATAATAGGATGTAAACTCCATTCTATTTTATTCTAGATAATCAACTACCAAGAACTCCACTGGTAAAAATTAAACCCACAAACGTCAACAAAAATATGTGGAGTGATCACGATTATTTGAGACAAAGGGAGACAACTCAAACAGAAGAAGTACAGACGCGACAGAAGACTAAAAATGGGTCTGACCTGTACAGACAAACTGATAAAGAGAAAACAGAGATAGATAACGATATTGATGACGGCTTAAATTTCACCAAGACTTTTATGGTAGGCTCAGTTTTTAACTTGTAAAGGTTGGCTAAGAATTAGACTATTAACTTAAACCTCACATGCTACAGACTTTGCATGTTAATATTTGTTGAGAGTAGGCTTAAACATGGGTTCTCTTGTTTTCATATATTCATAGATATACCATATTTGGATGGCTAATACCCATATCAATCGAAAGTAGAGATATTATAATTCTTGAGTGTAGGCTAAAGCTTCTATCGTAGCAATTTACTTTCTTGCCCACAAGGAAGGTTATGTTACAATATGATAAGAATCCCTTCTCAAGGTTACTGAAAGAGAGTGCTCATTTTTATGTACTTAATTTGTATTTAGATGTGCCAATTACTTCTGCTATTAAAATTAGCATAATTTCATTGCCAGTTTTTTTCATTGTGTGATGAATACTGTATTTGATCTTTTTAGAAACAGTTAGCTGTTCCTACCATCTACAACATACACCAAGTTGATACAGAATACCTGGAGCTAAAAAACAAACGCATTGAAGCTAATTCAGCTCTAAGTAAGTAGTTTGATTGCGTTTATTTAAGTAAAGCTTGGGTTAAATGTATTGGAGGGTGGGGGTTAAGTGCTACACACAATGTGTCAGAGAATACCTTGAGCTTAAAAACAAACGCATTGAAGCTAATTCAGCTCTAAGTAAGTAGTTTGATTGCGTTTATCTAAGTAAAGCTTGGGTTAATGTATTGGAGGGTGGGGGTTAAGTGCTACATATAATGGGTCACAGAATACCTTGAGGGTAGGGGTTAAGTGTTTGTTACACAATGTGTCACAGAATACCTTGAACTTAAAACAAAAGTATTGAAGCGAATTTAGCTCTAAGTAGGGCTAGGGGAATTGAGCTGGTTTAGCTCTGAAAGTTAAATTTATTGGAAGGTGAGATTCTATTTTGGGTCAACGTAACATCAAAGTTTCTCTTTGTCAGTTATGCAGTCTAAGATATGGAATGTGTCTCTATTTGTTCGGATGGGATAATATCATATTGAACTCAGGCCCTATTAAGGAATTAATAACAAATAGGATAATGTCCAAATTTTGTTTCATTGCACACTGCATGGCATTGCCCATATATTATCTTTTGCAGAAAAATATGACTTTGAACTTCAATTACAATTTCAAACTTATCCTTCCTTTCTCTGTTTTCAGAAAATAAAGCGGAAATTCAACCAGCAGTTCCAGTAACTCCAGAGGAAGTTCCCAGAATATTCCGTCAAGTGACATTCACCTCAAAAGGTCGACCAATCAGAATTCAAGAGAGAAAAACAAAATCTGCCATATTGGAAGAGCAAGTAAGAGAGGCTCAAAAACCTACTGAAATTTTGGAAGGGGAGATTACTCTAGAGGAGAACTCAAAAGAAGGTGAGGGTGAGAAATCTGATAGTTTAATGGTCGAAAAAATCGAAGATCTGCTGTCTATGCCATCGCAAATTCTTGATGAGACGATGCCATCTGACCTTGACATATCTGAGGTTACTTTTGATGAAGAGGCTGTTCTTGAATCGGAAGAACCAGAAGTGTATGTTCCTATCAACGAAAAGGGTGAGCGAATTATCTTCACTGACGAGAATGGAGTCCCGATTAACTTGTTTGATGCTGAGGGCAATATGAAAGAATTGTACACTGAAGATGGCACACCAGTGGCCCTGGTTGACGAATCAGGTAAAATGGTGGAAGGAATTGACCAACCAGATTATAGCGATTTTGATCCGAATTTGAAAGTGGAAAGTGTCGAGACCTTCGAAGATTATTATGACGCAGATGAAGAAGTGGATACGTCTGTGATTGACATCAACGAGGACGAATTCCAAGAGGCATCAGTTGACGACTGCATCGATCCCCTCCTGAAGATCAACTGCAATAATGTCCCTTGCGAGATCTGTTTCTCCTTTTTCTTGAATAACAAAAATTTGTTGTCTCATATTCGATCAAAGCATCGACTGGATAGGCATTTTAAAGCGTTCGAGCAGAGATTAATGGAGAAATGCAAAGTGAAGTGCGATCACTGCAGTTTGACGTTCGAAACAGACATGAAACTGATGGAGCACATGCAAGCCATGCATGAACTCGAAGCTGATTTTAAATGCCAGGTTTGTGGTAAAGGTTTCATGCTGCAGTCTCGACTTTTACAGCATGAAAAGAAAGTCCACAGAGCCATCGATCAACTCTGCCATCTTTGTCCAGCCGTCTTCAAAAATCCTAGATCTTTGGAGAAGCATCTAGAAAGCCACACTTCAGGTGAATGGGACAAGATGGAAGCCAAAAAGATTTGTCCTCATTGTAAGAGGAAGTTCGACAAACCGACGACCTTACAGGCTCACATAAAGGCGCGGCACATGGACGGAAATAGAGCATCTTCTTCAGGAATGGTCAGTCGATGCTGGACTTGCCAAGCTGAATTTTCCACCGCCAAAGACCTGCGAAAGCACATGATAGCCGAACATGTCCTTCATGGGCACAAGTATCATTGTACACTGTGTAAGAAGGTCTTTGATTCAATGGATGATCTATCCAAACACAAGACAGAGATCCATAGTGGGGGGATCTCCCTCCATTGTCCATTCTGTGGCATCGGATACATGGCGAGACATACTTTAATCTCTCACATCTCCAACAACCATCTGAACAGGGAGACCCCTTACAAATGTCCCTTCTGCCCAAGCAAATTCGTAAGAGCCGTTTTCCTCCAGAAGCATATTGGTGTGGTCCATGACCTTGTTGCTGAGGTCGAAGTTCGTAAAGGGTCATGCGATGACCAATCAGAAGAGAAGAGCCAAATCAAGAAATGCATCTTTGAAGAATGTGATATGACCTTTTTAAGAGAAAAAGATGTTGTGGAACATATTCTGGATTCCCATAAAGAGCATTTCCCTCATGAATGCGATATTTGTGGCCAGCGATTCTCCAAAGACAAGTACGTCACAAGCCACGCCCACGCTGCACACAAAAGCAAATCATTTCTTCCTCCGAAACTGGACGAAAAGAAACCTGTTGCCACAACTCCTCCCATAACTGGTAAACTGGTCCAGAAACTGACAGTAAGTGGCTCTGGTTTTTTGACAACTACTGCTGTGACATCATCAGCTTCATCATCACCGAGGCAAATCGTGTCTGGTTCACCAAAAGTCACTTTGATCAACAAGACACCCAATACGCCGGTTCCAAAGAAAACAATATTGATTGACAGTTCTGGTCGGCAGATTAACGAAGCCCAAACTGCGCAGTCAGTGACCTACACCACCACAGCTTCAACCAGCAGCCCCAAATCACCAGTAAGAGTTCACACGATCCCAAAATCTTACTCCCAGACACAGACTCAAACCATCCAGTCTCATTCCCTGCTTGGTCAGACACCTCCTCACCATAAAACAATTCTAGGTAGATCACTTGTCACTGGTAAACCGGTTCAAAGCTTCATACCGCAGACACAATCGGTTCAAACCCAGATCATTGAACAACCGGTTATTGAGGAGGAGACAGTCATACAGGAAGTGGTGCAGTACCCAGAATTCATTGTAACTACAGGGCCGAGAGAGGGAGACGAACAAAACGTAGATGTGGAACAGATCGTGTACAATTTAAACGTGGATCCAAATCCAAGAGCTTGGCATTACAGTCGGATCGAAGATCATGCTGCTACCTTGACCATTTCTCAAGAACAGACAGCTGTTGCTAATAACGATGCCCAGAGTTCTATCAACGTGGTCAGCGCTGAAGAATTGTGGAGGATTATTAACGAAAATATTGACTCTTAGTGACAGTATTTTAGAATCGAAACTCCATTTTTCAATTTTTTCATGAAAAATGCGACTTGTCTAATCATTGAATGTAGTTCAAAAAGGACACATAATTCTGGTGTCCAAGCTTGTCGGCTAATTTTCAATTTAAGAGAGTTCACACACCAAATATTTTAGTATAATTTCATAAAGCTGTTTTGAAACTAGTAAATGACACTGAATATGAAATATATGTCTGAATTGTTATTTTTTTGATTCAAATAATCTTTATTTTCATTAAGTTTCATAATAATATTTGACAAGCATGTAGGCAAGGGTTAGGAATATAATACCCTTAAGTACATTATGCATAGAATAATAAATCTGATAATATAATGAGTTGGTTATGATACATGTATATTGATATTTGACAAGCATTTAGGCAAGGGATGAGAATGTAATATATATTATGCATAGGATCGAATAAATGTAGAGGTTTATTACTTGATTTGTTATTTGATCGAAAGAGTTACTTTATGTTATTTGACAAGCATTTAGGCAAGGGTTTGTATACCAAAGAATAGCTATAATTAAGTAAAATGTAAGAATTTCACTGTCTGATATTCAAACAAAAAGATTTGTCATGCTTTTTTGTTCATACTAATTATGTTCATGATTTTATTGGGTTTTTTTCAAGTATTTTTTATGATTCTATTTGTTAGTTGTGTGTTAATCATGAGTGTAAACTAAATTAAAGGGCATATACCCTTAACCCTTTGAACACTGAGTGTTAACAAACTTAAGGCATATACCCTTAACTCTTTGAACACTGAGTGTTAACAAAATTAAGGCATATACCCTTAACCCTTTGAACACTGAGTGTAAACAAATTAGGGCATATACCCTTAACCCTTTGAACACTGAGTGTAAACAAAATTAGGGCATATACCCTTAACCCTTTGAACACTGAGTGTAAACAAATTAGGGCATATACCCTTAACCCTTTGAACACTGAGTGTTAACAAAATTAAGGCATATACCAACTTAACCGTCCCGTAAGGGTATATATATTGTGTAATTATTTAGCTAGGTTTGTAAGTGTGAATATTAAGAATTATGTTATCAAAAAATTCAGAATTAGGTCAACTGTCAAAAGCAATGGCCAGGGATGAGGATTATTTTTTTGCCCATGAAAATTAAGTATTTATCTTCTGTGAGACTATTAGAAGAACTTTTGTGATTGTTGTATTTTGAATAGTCCTATATCATCTTCACAATGTCAAGCTTTTACAAACGTTGTACCTATACCTTGACTGTAATAGCTACCTTTCTTGTATCTCGTCCTCACAGTTTCAAGCTATTACTAACTTTGTTCTTATACCTTGACTGTAAGCCACCTTTTCAGAGTCGCGGTTTCAGAGAGTTAGATGCTTGCTCGCTAGCCTGAGGATTAAGGGTTCGAATCCCCACAAAAGTCTGATTTTTCAACTGGGTCCCCTTGTCAGTTATGCAGGTTGGAGGGGCTGAAGACATTGAATATTCATTAGAAACACTGATTAATCAATTAGTAAGGTAGATTTGACCCTAAACAATGGGAGAAGCCATCTTTAATGTTTAAGAATTTTTATTTGTAGCAGAATTATGTAAATCAATTTTAGATAGATTCAAATTGACACCAAATTTTCAATTTATTTTGTATTTTAATCCAAGTTTTGTCAAAACTGTTCAATTTTGTTGCATGAAGATTAAATATATTCTAAAGGTTTGTTTTTTTGAAGTACCAGCTGGTCTTTGTCCAATACCAGCTGGTCTTTGTCCAAAAGAGGGTTGCTGTAACGTGTTCCTTCTTCTTTACTACATGTGATGTACCAAGTTTAGTACAAATAATAAGTCACTTTAGAATAGACCAACTGTATAAAGGTATTAACAATAAACAGGTTCAATCCAACAAAACTAACAACTCAATAGAACAGACAAAAACCAATGCGTTGATTCCAAGCTTCTCCTTAGTTTTATTACACACAATGCTTCAGCAATTTACCTGATGATGACAATGTAAATTGTTGAAACGTTGCTGTAACAAAACTAAGAAGAAGTATACTATGAAATTTGGTCAGTTATTTTATGGTTTATTTATGCCTTCTATTTGCATCCTTCCAACTTTTTTTCAGATGTTTTCACTCAAACATAGGCAATCATATTCTCCAAACAACAAATCCCCACCCCACCCCCTAAAGAAAAAATAACCCAAATTAACTATATTTACAACAAGTTTTATTTACAATGTAAATTGTACATTATTTACAATAACATGCTTATGCATTCTCACATAGATTTAAAGTGGCGTCCAATATCATTTAAGTGAAGTAGGTCAACTGAACCACAGAAGTCCGACTCAAATCTGAAATTGCTCATAATCACTACATCTAGCATTGATGACATCATAAGTTGTTCAGCAGAAGGTGCAAAGTTTATTTTGATTGGCTGAAAATAACCAGCCAATGTATATACAGGGTTTCTCAGCAGTATGTTAGCTCCAATTTCATTGGCTAAAAAATGTTACATTTGATATACTCTTCTACATACAACTTCATTGGTTGATGATTCTGATTGGCTGAGATTGAACCAATCAGTGTTTAGTCTGTTGGTTTGATTGTGACGAGGAATTCTGGGAATTATTTTCCTGGTTGTTGGGACCAGCCGATGGGGGCCTGTGAAAAAAAAAAGGATGAAAAATTTTTAATTTTCAAACCGTAATTTTGAGAACTGGTTTAAATGAGAGAGAAATACATCTTAGATATTTTGTTTCGTATTTTTCTATGGGATACTTAACCCATTCAAGATCTAACAACATTCTTTAAAACAAGGCTTTAGATCATACAGAAGAGAACAGTTGATTGGTTGAAGTTGATTGTGGTGGTGAACACAACTTTCTAAACAATGTTGTTAGATCACAAATGATTGAAATACCCAACAGAAAAAATATGAAACGAAATATCTAAGACTGTATTATGATCAGATTTGAAAAGAAAAGTGACGTGAAAAATAGATTTTTGAAAAAGAAAGCATTTTAGACAGAAATGCTGAGCATACAAGAGCACATCTTCACAATATCAAGCTATAGCGAACATTGTCTAATACCTTGACTGCAATAGCAACTTTTCTTGTATACATCGCTTTGCTTGGATTAAATGCCAGCAAATACAGACTGGCAAATATTATGGCCTATTTTTTACATTCTCTCTGTTGGAGACTTTAATTGGCTTTATTGCCAAACATGTAATACAATCAAATCACTCCATTATGAATTTTTCATAACAATAGGAAGGTGGCTAGACCAGTCAAGGTATCAGACCAAGTTTGTTATAGCTTGACATTGTGAAGATGACAACAGACCCAATGCCAAGTCATTAAAAGCAATCCAAGCTATTAAACACACCATCTAAGAAAAAAGGATTTTCAGCTTATTATCTAGTCATCTGATTGGTCAGTCAGTAAAATGGATTTTTGAACTGAGCTTTATTAACCAATAAGATGACAGTATTTTAGTGCGCTAGTTTCATTGGATTGGTCAATCAGCAAAATTTCTTTCGATTTCACTTTTATTAATGAGTACAGTATTTGTAAGTTGACATGATTTTTGTGTCAAAGTCATCTGATTGGTCAATCACTAAAATCAATTTTGAGTTCCATTTTATCAACCAATCAGATTACAGTATTTGTAACTTTTGATAAATTTAGTGTCAAAGTCATCTGATTGGTTATGAAATAGCTAGCCCTGTCATTGTCTATGGAAGAAAATTTTTGGATGGTATGTTTAATTGTTGGAAGAGCCTACTATTTGTTACCTGTGTATTAGGACAAGCTGTTGAATTAATTTCACCCTCCTCCCTGTGATTAATAATAAATATACAAGATTACAACATCTATATACTACAACTATGTTCTATACAACTGACTTTTATGGCATCATTAAAGAAAAATTTCCAATTATTTAAAGAAATTTCCTAATCATTTCCAGAAATCATACCTAGAAATTTTTAAAAATTCAGTGTCAAATCATTTCTTTCAATTTCTAAATCCATTAGTCAAATTCTAAAATCTTGGAAATTTTATCATTTTGTAATCTTTCTAGGATTTCCAAATAATTTCATAAATTTCCAATTCATTTCCATTCTTTTCAAATACTCCAACAGTTCCCATGTTATTACCCAAATTTCCAAATTATTTCCCAAATTTCCAAATTATTTCCCAAATTTCCAAATTATTTCCCAAATTTCCACATTATTTCAAATTATTTCCCGAATTTCCAAATTATTTCAAATTAGTTCACAAATTTCCAGATTATTTCCAAAATTTCCAAATCAAAATTACTTTATTCTTCCATATCAGTCAGTTAAAATCTACACAATAAAGCCAAAAAATATCTAGCTCTCCCAATTTCCAAACTTCTTTTCAGAAATTGAAGAGCAAAATATCATAATGGCCAATTCTACCACGACATTCATTCAAGAACAATATAGAAATAGTCCAACTAAGTTATTTCTAATTGGTGTTATATAGAAGATGCTTTGTAACTATAGCAACTAGAAAGAAAGACCGAAATTACAACAAACAAGCATTTGTGTAAAATTTACCCCCCATCCCCTCCATTCCAATGCTAGCTGTCTGACATAGATTGAGTACCCAAAACATGTGCTGGAAGCGTGAGATTGAAATTGACTCCTGTGTTCATTTATCAGAATTCTGATGGATTTAATGAGACTCAAACATTTTCGTGTAGACTAGTGCATCATGGGATAAGAATCGTCTAATCAATGCCAGGGTAACAATGGCTCCAATTCTGTGAGTTCCTTCAGAGCAAAGCTTTAGTTTAAGCATGAGATGAGGTCAAGTTAATTAGTATAAGCTCTCCTGCTTTGAAAACCACAAGCAGACAGACAAAGAAAGGGAGATAATTAAGGGGGAGAACAAGACCTGGATGGGTTGAGTTTTGGTTTTGGTATTTTTGCTAAAATTCCTGCTATTTCTTTCTTTTCATCGTACGTTTTCCACATCTCATACAGGGCCAGAATCTGCCGAGAAATTTCTAATATCTGCAAAAGAAATCAAAACACATTAATCAGTAATCCGATTGGCTGAGATTTCTTAGAAAGATCCTATTTTGATTGGACAATGCTCAGCTATGAACAGGTAATTTCTGTCACTTGTTTTACCATGTTCTCGAGGAAGTATGACAAATGGGGGTGAAGTTTGGACCCATAACATGTATTACTGCAGCCTTGAGGACGTCCTAGTTGCCATGGTGACGATCACCTACCTTATCCATATCAACGGAGAGTTCAGCGAACCATTGTTTCACATCTTTCTGTTTGATAACACAGGCCATGTGTAAACAGGCTGAAATAAAATTATGGAAAAATCGTAATAAGTCAACACCATTTTTCGCTAGATATGTCATTGCAGCTGAGGATGGAGACCCTTTGCATAACATACAGAAGACTTTTCTTTTGTGTCCAAACCATCTGTATTAGCCCATTATAAGCAGAAGAGTAGGATGTAAAACTCCATTCATTTCATTTACATGAAAAAAAAAAAGGCATATGGTTAGTCTTAAGCCATAGGGACTTCTGCGATTATGTCAGTTTTCATTCACAATCATCAAACAATTAGATTGGGGGTGTGGGGCAGGATGTATTGGGGGTGGGGATTATTAAGCCTTACCTATAGCTATTAAATATGGTGGATACAATAATGGTATATCTGTTCTTAAACTATCATTTACTATTCGCCTGAAAATACAAGAAAAAATGGAGAAATGCCATGCAGTGTGCAATGAGGGAAATTTTGCATAAACAGGTGCATTAGACTTCTTATTTTATTTCTGACAGTGAAGATATCTATTGCTTTAAAGCACTTCTGTTTATTCTTCCATTCTCCCAGCCTGTGCGCCACTAACACAAGGCGACCATTTTGAAAAATGAAAAGTTTTATGTCTAATCTTCTGCACCTTATGGTCTAATGAAGACAGGCAACGGCATGCAGTGTGCAACGAGGGAAATTTTGCCAGGACAGCGGAATTAGCCTACTCTTTTTTCCCGATTTCCAACTGTCGAGGGATCTTTAACGAGCACAAAGAGTAGGCAAATGCTGCTGTTTAGAAGCCAAGTGGTTAACTCACTGAGTCACCATGGCTCCCTGAGGTTGGCAAACTGGATCTACTCACTTACCATGAAACTTGTAATAAATCTGTCTCTGGTTTGAGATCGTTACAGTATTGAGTTAGAGGTCGATACGGTTGGTACAATATCAAACAACAATCCTACAAAATATTATATCCAAATATTAACTAGAGCTGTAAACAGTACTGAACATGGCTCTAGTTTGAGATCATTACAGTATTGAGTTAGGGGTCTATACGGTTGGTACAATATCAAACAACAATCCTACAAAATATTATATCAAAATATTAACTAGAGCTGTAAAAAGTACTGAATATGGCCACAATAACTTGCCACAATTATACTGCTTTCAGTAAGTAAGTTAATAAAGAGCTTAACTTAAATTGCAAATATGAAATACATCTTACCATCATTTCCAAGAGATAAAATTCACATTCTAAGACATTTTGTATCCTGTAGGGATAATCACCATTGAAAGCATGGGGAAATTTGGTTTTTACTGGAAAAAATTAATTAGAAATTCAGAACCAATATTTATGGTAGTAGCTGAGAATGCTTACTCTTCTACAATGATTATGTAACACACTGCTATAGGATTTTGTAGAGTCTACATAAGTATTTGTACAGCAAGCTGAACCACTCTCTCACAAACTTATGGCTGCTCTAAACTCTTTTCCATAAGTGTCCATATACATTTGCAATGGTTAGAAAATGTGTTTCAGATACCATGAAAATAAGAAGTGACCAACATAAGTTAAATTGAATCCTTACCAACTGTTTGACAAGTTGAGATCAATCTGCTATTAGAAATAACTCCAAATTCCTGAAAAATAAAACGGAAGGGAGTTTTACATCCTACTTTTCTGCACATCATTATACTTATGAAATCAAAAAAGGCATTATAAAGTTATTTTATTCAATCAGAATTTGACTTAGCAGGTCAAGGTAGTGATTCAAAATGGAGGCAAACTATGTTTGGTAGTGTTATTTTCATGTAAGAATGAATAGGTAATTATGTATATAAGAATTCGTTATCCATGAAACCTTATCCTATATCGTACCTCAACTTTTGAAGCCAGGAAAATTGAAGTAGGTGCCATTAACCATGGGTCTATACATTTTAACGAATTTCTGAAAAAAAAAGCAAAAAACATAACTGTTTCAATGAAACATTGTGAATTATTTACTCAATTTTTAGAAAAAAAAAATCAAATTTTTCTGTAGAATGTTATACGGTAAGATAAAATTCTTTAAATATAGAGAAAATAAAATAGGAAGGAATTTGATTAAGGCCCACCTTGCATAAAATCGTTTAAAATAAACTGTTGCCGTTGCTATGACCTGTTGACGAACTTTTAACTGTTCACCTAAAGCTTGAATAACTGAAATAAAGGGCAATTATTTTATTCTTCATAATAAACATAGTTTGTCTTCAACTTTTCTTTAACTTACTCTAGATTTATTCTGCTTGAATGTCCTAAACCAGTACGACATAAAACAAACAAGTATTGGAATGGTTATATCTGTAATGTTTTCCTGAATATGCTGGGAGACATCTTTCGGTACGGTACTTACAATTGGCAAAAAATATCATAACTTTGCTGTATTCATCTTCGGAAACCACTTTTAAATCTGCTTGACGTTCTCGCATCAAGTCTTGCTTGTCCAGTACCCATTGTTGACTAAAATATAAAGGAAAATTTCTTTTGAATGAAGTTCATATTCTTATGCTCAAATTTAGATTAGATTACTGTGTGTCCCTTCCTTTTACTAAATGGCAAATATACAGTAATTGTAAGCTCCGATAGCTCATATAAAAATGAAAATGGAAGACAAAGACATCTTTCTGAATGTCAATTATTGCAGACGTAGCTGCGGCTAAAAATGGCCAACCGGCATCATCATTTCATTCAATGGCATAGAGAGAAATGTTAATTTTCACTCAGTTCCAAGACAGAGAAAATCTTAAACTTCTTTTCATGGAGAGCGGAACTATATTTACACACAGGTAAATAATTTAAAACAGTGAAAAGTCAAGAAATCTTCGTTAAAACTTACTAATGTGAGCTGTGCCAAAAATTCCCAGCCATTTTATTGTTGACAATTTGAGCGGAATTCCCTCAACCGGAAATACTAAAAATAGTAACACAGGGATACCTTTTTCAAGGGAGTGAACTCGTGTTGAATATGTCAAACTACAGTGAATTTTTCTGCGGCCGACTTTTTAAAATTTCTTTAATTTGTTAAAATTCAAAAGTATGCAAAAACATTATTTTTATTTCTATCAAATATTTTCTTTTAAAGAAATGAATCAAATTTTGTGTCTTTTTTCGTAGAAAAATATCTTAGAAAATTTAAAAAATGATGACTAGATCCGAAATGTCCATGTTCACCCTACTTTAGGAAAGAACAATTGATTGACTAATGATTAGTCCGGAATTTGATCATGTGATTTAATGGTGGAAGATACAAAAATAATGTCTTGAATGAGTTTGTGCTGAGCATTTTCGGTAGTATGGCTGACATGAATTAAAGGCATTTTGAAAAGGTAAGGGATTTGATTTTCTAGTGATTTTCTGTTCAATGTAAAGAGGTTAGGCTGCATGCAACTCATGATTCTTAGGTTATAGTCAGGTTAGTCGACTCTCACGCACGCCATGGAGAATAGGGGAAACTTGAGACTATATTATACATGAAGCGAATTGAAAATCCATTTTTCATATTGGTTATCTATAAAACAAAGAAAGAAACAACTATATTTTACAAGGATCCTTTCTACCAGCTGGTCATTGGCCAATCTCCATTGAAATGTTGCCATAGCAGCAGCTTAAAGGGATAATAGGCGTTAGAACGAACATAAAAATTTAATTTCACTCAAATTTGGAAAATAACAGTATATATCCATCAGTGGACTTACCTATACATCAAAGTCCCTCTAAAATCCGATAAATCCCCAAAATAAAGTAGTTAATCATAAAACGCTTAATACTTCCATCAAGCGATTTTCCAATTGTAATTATAAAGGGAAGTAACTCTAACATGTGGGTTTTCACGCGTCCTTGACCCCTACTGTTGAATTGCACAATGATGTTTTAGCGTTGATTTACCAGACGCTTTTATTCTCAAACTGAATGGAATCGTCGCTGGCTTACATTTTTTTGAAAGTCCAAATATATTTTTATTGTGGCTTTTTAAAATTTGGTAAAGTGTGAGATGCATACTTATTCAACTAATAGTCAATATTAAACACAAATATAAGCCGTAGGACGAGTGTATTCTTACGCCTATTAACCCTTTAAAACATGGTATGTAGGGTATGAGAACAACCCAAATTACATTGAGTCATTAAGGGACAAAATATCTCATTACATTTTCTATTATATATTTTATATGGTAATTTTAAAGAGATTCGCTATACATAATATCTGTATTAGGGACACTGATAACATCAATTTACACCATTCTAATTTACAGTCACATGTTTGTGGATTTTTGACTTATTAAAGAGATTGTAAAGTGGTTATCTATATTTTGTATGTGTATCAGGGACACTGATAGCATCAATTTACACCATTCCAATTTTTAATCAGACACCTGTGGTTCCTGCAATTCCACTTGTAAGTAAATGTTATCCATAGAAAGAAAGAAACAAACAACTATATTTTACATGGATAACAACTTAGGTTCGTAGTTAAGGATTCTTTCTACCAGCTGGTCCTTGGCTAAACCTCTTAGTATTGATCTTTCCCAGATTATCCATACTCATTTTACAGCTGGGTGGACTGGAATTGTGAGTGAAGATGACTTATTCAAGGTCATCGAATTTTCATACTTCGGTAGAGATTATAACTCATTTTCAATGTATCCAAGCAAATGACATCATCATTGCTTGATAAAGACTGGAGTACCATCATATAAATGTTGCAGGTTATTTTATTAAAGTAATTGTTATCAATATAATTGTGTGCAGTTATATATGTCTAAATTACCAAATGCCATTTAAGGAAGCTCTTAAAAAGTTTTTTCAATAGTGATGTCATATACTGGTTGGCATTTCTAGAATTACAGGAACCAAAGACATCTTACTGTAAAATGGAATGGTGTAAATTGATTCTATCAGTGTCCCTAATACTCATACAAAATCTAGAAAACCTCTTTACAATCCCTTTAAGAGGCCTACATGTATACCTGACTGATATATTACATGCATGAACAGGTCATAAAGGGTTAAAAATACTTATAAGAGTCAACTTACAAATGGTTAAAAATAGATTATCAACGGTATATGGAGACCTGTTATTTTTTCAGCCATTTCTTGTTAATAATAATTCAATTGTGAATTGTGATCTTGGATATTGATTTTTTCAAGTGATCCAGGGTAGGTAAATATTGATGTTGCTTTCTATAATTACTAACCTTATGTTGGATTTCACTTTTGAAAAGGGTTCAGGACTATTTTATAAGATAATTATAAGAACTACTAAAAAGTGGTGTATTTGTGAATAAGCTATTGATTTTTACTAATTATTGAACAGTGATATGTGTGGATATTCAGTTCTGATAAGGGATACATTATAATGTAAGATGTTATAAATTGAACAGTATGCAGTAGAGATGTTAAATTAGTAAGTGTTAAGGGTCACATTAGATTTATTTGTGTATTCTTGTATACTGTAAGGCTAGAAATTAATGCGTCAACAAATTAATGCGACATGGGGTATAGAGACTAAAATGCGAGTACAAATTAATGCGATCTGTGATAGGTGTCGCATTTTTTAATATCATCAAAATTCTAAAGTGATTAATAAATGAAGACATGAACAATGATCAAGATTTTATCTTTAAATAGTCAAGTGTGAAAATCTTTTGTTTTTTTTTAACGTCATTGATTACTAATCAGCTTCAAATTTAGAGATAATTACCTAATTACTTAATCCCGCCCGGTCTCAATTTAAATACTTGTCACTAATGTCAGTCATATTTGAACTCAATATAATTCACTTGGGAATATGTATTTCAAAATGCGGATACAAATTAATGCGATCGCGGATAGGTCACATTTAACGCATTAATTTCTATCTCGCAATAATTTTTAGCCTTACAGTAATGAAACAGTTATAAGTTGCAATATTGAATTGAAAGTGGTCAGGGAAAAATTTATTCTGGTTAGCTGGATCCCGGTAACCTAATCCAGATTTTAGTTCTGGAAAGTGATACAGGCCAATTAGAAATTGATAAGTGTTCAGGGCTATAATTGATAAATTTATTTGTGTATTTCTGATTGATTTTTACCAATAATTGATCAGTAATCAGTAATATTAAATTGATAAGTGTTCAGGGCTATATTTGATAGATTTATTTGTGTATTTCTGATTGATTTTTACCAATAATTGATCAGTAATCAGTAATATTAAATTGATAAGTGTTCAGGGCTATATTTGATAAATTTATTTGTGTATTAGTGATTGATTTTTACCAATAATTGATCAGTAATCAGTAATATTAAATTGATAAGTGTTCAGGGCTATAATTGATAGATTTATTTGTGTATTTCTGATTGATTTTTACCAATAATTGAACAGTAATCAGTAATATTAAATTGATAAGTGTTCAGGGCTATATTTGATAAATTTATTTATGTATTTCGCTTGATTTTTACCAATAATTGATCAGTAATCAGTAATATTAAATTGATAAGTGTTCAGGGCTATAATTGATAAATTTATTTGTGTATTTCTGATTGATTTTTACCAATAATTGATCAGTAATCAGTAATATTAAATTGATAAGTGTTCAGGGCTATATTTGATAGATTTATTTGTGTATTTCTGATTGATTTTTACCAATAATTGATCAGTAATCAGTAATATTAAATTGATAAGTGTTCAGGGAAAGATTTTTTTGTAAAGTGGGTGAACATTGATTAATTTAAGCAGCAGGGTTGCTAGCGTGTGTCAAAGTGTGTTACTAATAGCAACTGCAGGTGTTAATGAACCCTTTTCTTCATGTATCCACTTTAGTAATAACAATGGGGGTAAACCAGGATGTTTTGAAGCTGTTTATAATCTATGTCACTACAGTATATCTGCTTACCCTTACATTCAAAATAGGTCATGACTCATTCAAAAACCCTATTTCTGGTAAGTTTGGTATGCCATATGCCCCAAAACCTTAATATAACTTAAGGTATATGAATTTAATAGAGGTTTCAACCTGTTTTTTTTTAAAAAGCATCCAAGCATAAAACAATTTCTATAGAAAAAGCATCTTTCATTCGGATGGAACAATAAATCTTGTTGGAAATTACAAAAAATAAGTCTTATCCTGCCTCCATGGCAAAATTTCCCAATTTGCACTATACATGGCTTTGTATATCTTCATCAGCCTAGAAGGTTAGGATGTAAACCTCCATTTATTTTATTTCATTTTTACAATTTTCAAGGAAGCTACTGGAAAGGGCATATTTCACCATCCTCTTTTCTTCTCTAATCTCCTAAGTTAAGTAGTTAATGCATATAAAATATACTTAAATAATTGACTTTAGATTTAAAGAGACTCTACCATTTAGGAATTTGAACAAATAAAACTTAACTTTAACTGCTGGGCTGAGAATGCTTACTCTGGTATATTCCAACCAGAAAGAACATTAAAATATGTTCATTTTACAATGTTCAGTATCAGAACATCAAAGAGTTTTTAGATCAACTTCAATAATTATCTTTAAGTTTAATATTAAAGGAACTCTGCCATTTAGAAATTTGATCAATCAATCTTAAACCATCAATCTAAAAGTGCTTATACTGTTAAAAACTAAATAAATGTTATCATCAAAGTCGTTATTATACTTTTTACCCTGTGCCAGTGCTTTCTGTTCAATTTTTTAATTTTTCACTAGAGGCTAAAACACACAATACTTCAATATACAATTCATCTAAAAATACACAAGTACGTATGTTCATCAAATGTACAGATCTATGTTCCGGCGATCAAGTACATGACCACAAAATAAATATACAATACTTCAATATACAATTCGTCAAAAAAATACACAAGTACATGTGCATAAAATGGACAGATCTATGTTCAAGTACATGACCACAAAATAAATATACAATACTTCACGTACAATTTGTTTAAAAATACTAACATAAGTACATGTGCATCAAATGGACAGATCTATGTTCCGGCGATCAAGTACATGACCACAAAATAAATATACAATACTTCACGTACAATTTGTTTAAAAAAAAACAAGTACATGTGCATTAAATGGACAGATTTTCATTGTTGCTTATGTGCAATGTTTTATTTTCAATGAAATGGAAAAAATTATTAATATTTTTATGTTGATATTTCTGGAATTCAATTTTGATTCCGATTTAAAAAATTGGTCTCATTTCATGTCTTCCTCATTGCTAAGTTGTTTGCTAGCTTATTTTCTTCTTGGTTTAACAAAATAGTTAAATTAAAATCTGTGTATTGGTGATAAAAAGATGATTATACTGTAAAGTTTATTGAGTTGAATATAGAATTTATATATTCCCCTTCAATTTTAGATTTCATAAATAACTTACGCTGGATTTCGACCTTGGATCAGGTCATTGTAACCCAAATGGCATGGTCTTTAACTAAGACCACTACACTTCTTCCAATAAATTAACCGCTAGATTAAATCAATCAAATGATGTAAAGGGTCATGATATATGATTAAGTCTGGCGGTGTCATTTTATGGACTCCAAAATATGTTCGGGTCTGTTATTTCTATGACATAACAATGACACAATAGTTTCAGGATAGCAAAGTACATTTGTAAATATTTAAATGGCTGATTGAGAAAGAATGCTGATATATTTTTGACATGACTTTATTAACTATAAATATACTGAATTTTTTTTATAAATTCAATACTATGCTATCCTGTCAATTACATCTATGTCAATTATTAATACTATGCTATCCTGTCAATTAATTAATACTATGCTATCCTGTCAATTAATTCAATACTATGCTATCCTGTCAATTCAATCTATGTCAATTATTCAATAATGCTATCCTGTCAATTAATTCAATACTATGCTATCCTGTCAATTAATTCAATACTATGCTATCCTGTCAATTAATTCATACTATGCTATCCTGTCAATTAATTAAATACTGTGCTATCCTGTCAATTCATTCAGTACTATGCTTTCCTATCAATTAATTAAATACTATGCTATCCTGTCAATTAAATCATTACCATGCTATCCTGTCAATTAATTCCATACAATGCTATCCTATCAATTAATTCAATACTATGTTATCCTGTCAATTAAGTCATTACTATGCTATCCTGTCAATTAATTCATTACTATGTTATCCTGTCAATTAATTAAATACTATGCTATCCTGTCAATTAATTCAATACTATGTTATCCTGTCAATTAAGTCATTACTATGGTATCCTGTCAATTCATTCAGTACTATGCTACCCTGCCAATTAATTAAATACTATGCTATCCTGTCAATTCATTCAATACAATGCTATCCTATCAATTAATTTAATACTATGTTATCCTGTCAATTAATTTAATACTATGTTATCCTGTCAATTAATTCATTACTATGTTATCCTGTCAATCCATTCAATACTATGTTATCCTGTCAATTAATTAAATACTATGCTATCCTGTCAATTAAATCATTACTATGCTATCCTGTCAATTAATTCAGTTCTATGCTATCCGGTCAATTAATTCACTACTATGCTATCCTTTCATTTAATTCAATACTATGCTATCCTGTCAATTCAATACTATGCTATCCTGTCAATTATTTCAATACTATGCTATACTGTCAATTAATTCAGTACTATGCTATACTGTCAATTAATTCAGTACTATGCTGTCTTGTCAATTAATTCAGTACTATGCTATCCTGTCAATTGATTCAGTTCTATGCTATCCTGTCAATTAATTCTATACCATGCTATCCTGTCAATTATTTCAGTACTATGCTATATACTGTCAATTGATTCAGTAGGCTACTATGCTATACTGCCAATTAATTCAGTACTATGCTATCCTGTCAATTCATTTCAGTTTAATTTCATTTCAACAACTATATTTTACAAGGATAATAAACTTAGGTTCACAGTTAAAGATCTTTTCTACCAGCTGGTCCTTGACCAAACCTCTTGGTATTGATCTTTCCTGGATTATCCAAACCCATTTACAGCTGGGTGGACTGGAATTAAGTGAAGATGACTAATCTGAATGGATAATGCAACTCAATTTAAAAGGATAGGTTAGTCATGGGTTTACTGGTCATAAATGTCTATAGTTCAAAAATATATAGTACATTAAATTTTAAACTTTCATAAATAAAAATTTTACACTTGAAAGGTTCAAATTGTCACCAAGATTCAAATGATATAGAAAATTGTATGCTCTGATTTGCCATACTTGGCAATGTTGTGCTGGCCTTGCTCAGAAATTTTTCATCTCTGTTTTGCCTGACAATTTTTTCAAATGGTGTGCTTTGTTTTGCCAATGTTTTGCTTGACAATTTTTGCAATGAAATTGTGTGCTCTGTTTTGCCAATGTTTTGCCTGACAATTTTTTTCCAAAGAAATGGTGTACTCTGTTTTGCCAATGTTTTGCCTGACAATTTTTTTTCAAAGAAATGGTGTACTCTGTTTTGCCAATGTTTTGCCTGACAATTTTTTTCCAAAGAAATGGTGTACTCTGTTTTGCCAATGTTTTGCCTGACAATTTTTTTCCAAAGAAATGGTGTACTATGTTTTGCCAATGTTTTGCCTGACAATTTTTTTCCAAAGAAATGGTGTACTCTGTTTTGCCAATGTTTTGCCTGACAATTTTTTTCCAAAGAAATGGTGTACTCTGTTTTGCCAATGTTTTGCCTGACAATTTTTTTCCAAAGAAATGGTGTACTCTGTTTTGCCAATGTTTTGCCTGACAATTTTTTTCCAAAGAAATGGTGTACTATGTTTTGCCAATGTTTTGCCTGACAATTTTTTTCCAAAGAAATGGTGTACTCTGTTTTGCCAATGTTTTGCTTGACAATTTTTTCCAATGAAATGTTGTGCTCTGTTTTGTTAATCATGCTAATGTTTTACTGGTCATGGTTTTCCTGACCATGTTTGGAATGTTTTCAGTGAAAATTGTGTGTTTTGTTTTAATTCATGCCAATGTTTTGTTGGCAAGGCTGCAATTTTTTTAGTTTCTATTCAGAAACAAAATTGCTGGATGTAGAAATCAATTTCAATTCGTTTGGTTTTGTTTCGTTTCATATCCAAAAATCACTTCTGTCCTTCAAAATTCATGCTGGTACAGGTTATGATAGCAGGCAAATGGCATATCAAACCATCCCTATATTCACCTGAGTTGTTGTGGTTGATTGAAATTGGAAACCACGTATGGATAAATTATATAAGGTATAAGGCCTGTCATCTTGGGATCTACCTTATTATTTCTGAAGTTTTCTTTTTGAGAGGGATGTTACATTGATACCCTTACTGGGAAAGATGCATAAGAAGGATTGTAGAAGGCAAGTTAGAAATGAGTTAGCCGTCTGCAACTTTGATATCACTTTGGTCTGGAATTTCAAAGCTCATTTGTTATGAATTTAACGAGATTTTTAAGAGGTTTTCTAAAAGTTTATGTTCATTGGGATTACTGATAGAATGAATTTGAACCATTCCAATAATCAATCAGACGTCTGGGGTTCCTGCAGTTCCATTAATACTAAGTGTTTGATGACATCACTAATTGCAAAATATGCTTTTTCGACTGCTTGTGACTTCATCAATCACTTCATCAATCACTTAGAATTTAGAGGAATTACAAGAATCACAGACGTCTGATTGAAAATTGGAATGTTGTATATTTATGCTATCAGTGTCCCTGATACACATAAAAAAAACAAAAAAATTAAACCTCTTTACAATCTCTTTAATGTAACTGTTTAGTTTTAGTAAATTGATGCTATCAGTGTCCCTGATACACATAAAAAAAAAAAAAAAATTAAACCTCTTTACAATCTCTTTAATGTTTAGTTTTAGTAGAATTACATGAATCACAGAAGTCTGATTGAAAATTTGAATGTTGCAAATTGATGCTATCAGTGTCCCAAATACACTTGAAAATTTTAAAAAGCCTCTTTACAATCTCTTGAATGTTCTGGTTTTTTTTTAGTGAAGTATATTGTCTTCTGTTTTATTATGAAAGTTATTTGTTGTTTGTAGATTCAAAGCCCTAGGCTACGTACTTTAGGCTAAAAATTGTTTTTAATGATGAATGTTAAAGAGACTGGTTGATAGATTGTACCTTGGATAAATAAGACATATATTATAGATATACTACTTCTCTTTAATTTTAGCAATGTTTTAATTCACATACAGGAATCTTTATCAAGCAATACAATTATAGATATACGGTAGTAACATTTTCATTTCATTAGTCCAATAAGATACAGAACAGTAGGATATAAAACTCTATTTCATTTCATTAGTCCAATAAGATACAGAACAGTAGAATATAAAACTCTATTTCATTTCATTAGTCAAATAAGATACAGAACAGTAGGATATAAAACTCCATTTCATTTCATTAGTTCAATAAGATACAGAACAGTAGGATACAAAACTCCATTTCATTTCATTAGTCCAATAAGATACAGAACAGTAGGATGTAAAACTCTATTTCATTTCATTAGTCAAATAAGATACAGAACAGTAGGATATAAAACTCCATTTCATTTCATTAGTTCAATAAGATACAGAACAGTAGGATATAAAACTCCATTTCATTTCATTAGTCCAATAAGATACAGAACAGTAGGATGTAAAACTCTATTTCATTTCATTCGTTGGTTCAATTCTTTGTTTTTGCAGATCAAATGTGGCCATGGAAACGGCTCTGTACAATAAAACTCAGCAGTATTTGCCATTTAAGGAACGATTAAAAATAGCCAAAGAAATTCGCCAAAAGCAAATTGAAAACTATCTTAAATTCATATCATCTGAACAATCAGAAGTGAAAAATTCTCCAAAAAAGAAATCGAAGAAGGCAGACCTGAGTGTGAAGTTTTGTACAGAGCATCTAGTCCAAGAAGCCATAGAATCAGGTGATGACTTACTAGGTAAGTGTTTGTTCTATTCATTGAGGGAGGATTGTTGTTCAGTTGGTTGGAGTGTTGGAATCTTTGCATGACATCATTTGCTTGGTTCAGTCAGCATCTGAATGTTTGGTAACCTAGCAATATCAAATAGGCTTTTGTCACTGTCCTGTCAAAGTTTTCCTATTTTCACACTGCACGGCGTTGTCTGTTTTTATAAGCCCAATGAATTGCAGAAGAGCAGGATGTAATACCCGATTTATTGTATGTTTTGGTTTGTCTAAAATTTGTTTTCAGATTTATTGTATGTTTTGGTATGTCTAAAATTTGTTTTCAGTATTGAAATTAGTCAAGAAAGGTTTCGATCCCAATTTTACAACTGGCAATGGTGTTTCACTATTACATAAGGTTAGTGGTCTCTTTTCATTTCTTCATCCATCCTGGCTGTAGCTTAGTGAGTTTGATGCTTGCTCGCTAACCTGAAGGTCCTGGATTCAATCCAAGCAAAGGTTGAAATGAACCTTATGATTGTTTGAGTAGGTTTCCTCTTGTTAGTGATGCAGGTCGGAGGGACTGACATAGAAAAAGTGTCTAGTTGTCCGGATGGGACAATAAATTGAGGTACCATGAACTACAGGCTGTGCACATTAAAGATTTGTTTTGTTAATCTAGATTTAGTAATAGAACATCCAGAAGACTTGAAATCTAAAATCCTAAGTTTTGGATTTAAGGCTTTATGGCTTAATGGCATCTAAAATATTTGTTTTCAGTGTTGTACAGAAGGGAATGTCAACGTAGCAGAAATCCTCATTTCACTTGAAGCAGACGTCAACATCAAGGATGATGATTGGTGGACGCCATTACATATTGCTTGTCACCTTGACAACGCAGATCTAGTCCATCTCTTATTAAAGGTAAGTGAAAATTATAATTCTCTGAAAGGTCTGTATAGTTGAAAAACCGACATATTCTATTTCACCTATGTGGACTCTCTTAATGTATTCATTGACGTAGTATATGTTTTTATTACAGAATGGAGCTGAAGCGTCCATCTTGGATGTGGATGGTAATTTTCCTATTGACCACGCTCCGGAAAAATCAGAGTCGTATAATCTAATGGCAGCTCATCTTGAGAAAAAAGGTAAAAGTTATTGAAAACTGTGATGGTCTCTCAGTCCCTATGTTTCTGGGACACAGATAGCATCCATTTGCACCATTCTTATTTTCAACAGACCTCCATGGTTCCTGCAATTCAACTTGTTGTTAATGATGTATTATGACAAAAATGCTGATATCCTAAAACCTATAAGATAGTGATGTCATCAAACACTTAGTTTGAGTAAAATTGAAGAAAAAGAACGACAGACGAAAATGTTGAAAATTGAAAAAAGCTACTATTTATGTCCCAGATATACTCCATTAAGCTTTAAACATCTTTACAATCCCTTTTATTTGAACAAATACTAGAAAAATACGGATATCGTTAAAGTCATAAAAAATGACTGAATAATCTAGTCATGTATTACAGGGCTGGATAGTCAAGAGTTATCCAAGTTAAGAATTGCCGCTAGTGTATACGTCCGCCTGGAAATCCAGAGATTTATTGATCATGGGGTCGATGTCAGTAAACCTTTGTTTGATGGAATTACATGGGTAAGTATCAGAACTTTTCCTGAAATTTAAGATCAATAATTTTTAAAAGGACAGATTCAGCAGTTGTTTGACCAATCATATCTTAGTCTCAGAAACGGGAAATGCTTATCTAAGCTAATCAGTAATAGTGTTAACAGCTCACTGTTTCGAACCTTCAAATCCATGTGTCTAGAATTATCCTCATATGAAAGTCAACATTTCTTGAGATTCTACTATATAGAAAAGACATTTTTATAAAATAAGGAAAAATTGCCAGTTAGACTTTTTTTTGTGTTTCTACTAATTCTGAAGACTAAGTACATGTATTCAGACCCCTCAAGATGGCCACCTAAAATAGTTTGTTGACATCAATTCAAGATAATTATCCTTATTGCAGACTGCATAGTCTGATGTCTGCATTATTCCAATCAAGTGAACAAATCTAGGAAATACAATGCATAAAAGAAATGCTTCAATGGGATGTAGTTTGAACATTGAAAAAGGCAGACTCTCAGAAGCACTGGCCCTGGATCCAGAATTTGACCAAATTAAATTAAATATATTGAATTCATTTCAGTTGCATATTGTGTGTGCTAATGGATATAAAAAATCTTTAAAACTGTTACTGGATAACCAAGCTGATGTGAATGCTGTAGACTTGAACGGTTGGACACCTTTACACATAGCTGCTAAGTTTAATCAGGTAAGAGGGAACTTTTTGAAATCATTGAGCGAAAGTCAACAAACATTCCAAAACTATCGCATCGTTCTTTCGTCATAGAATTAACAGACCTGAACCCAATTGGATTTCATACATAACAACGCCAGAATTAATCAGTCATATGATGTAAAGGGTCATGATATTTTCCTGTATAGTCATGGCATGCCTTTAAAATTATCCTTGTGTCCTGATTCTGGTAACTAGGTCAGATACGTTCTCGTATGAGTCTATGGAGGCCTATATCCCAAAAACTTGGCTTCGAAAAACAAATTCATACCCAATAAATAAAAAAAGAAGAAAAGTCAGAACCTTCCATTATGTTAACAAAAATATGATTTTAGATTAGCATTTTGACGCAGGGGCTGCTAGAACATACATCTCCTTTAAACTTGCCATAAGGTGCAGAAGAATAGGATGTAAAACTCCATTCATTTCATTTCACTTCCCTTTAAACGCGAATTTACTCAAGAAAGCTTGCAGTCTTAAAAAGGACTGAAATTTTTAAAGAAATTTCTGCTTTTTATATATTCCCCCGGGGTCTTGGCCCTGGGGTACCTTGTGTTTTTTTGGCTGGTTTTGATAACAATTTTGTCTGTTGGCTTTATAGGGTGTGTCTGTATGTACATTATTTAAACTATGTATTCAAATAAATAGAAAATACTTATAAATAACAGTGACCTGTTATTCTACAAAAGTATTAAAAGGGGTGGTATGGTAAAATTTTCTTATTTAAAAAAATTGTTAAGAGGTTTTTTAAATTTTGTATGTGTATCAGGGACACTGATAGCATCAATTTACACCATTCCAATTTTCAATCAGACGTCTGTGGTTCCTGCAATTCCTCTAAATTGAAGTGTTTTATGACGACACTGATCAGCAAGGCGTCAATATGTGACATATTTTGTGATGTCATCAAATAAATGTCTTTAGTGGAATTGCAGGAACTACAGACATCTGATTGAAAATTGGTAGGGTGCTAATTGATGCTATCAGCATTTTTATCACATACAAATATTGGAAAAACCCTTTAATAACCTGGTAAATTCTTATAGGGATAATAGGCCTTAGAATTAACATAAAATTTTAAACTTGGCCAAACATCAGTAAATATACCTGCTACCATAAATAACTTAAAAAAATAAATATATACTCAAAAAAAACTAAGTAATTATCCATAAATATCCATTTGATTATTGAAATTGCTTAATAAATTGATTAAGTGTTTTTGAAAAATGACTTAGTTTTGTGAGTTTTCAAGATTTTAAGAGATTCTGTTACTTTATGACACCAGGTAAGTTCGCTGATGAATATATACTTGTATTGACCATTTTGAGAATTAAAATTTATGTTCATGTTAAGAGTAGTATCACTTTAAAATATTCTTTTATATATGCTATTGCATTCTATGCATATTTGGTCAATGTGAAGTTATTATGAAAGGTGTTATTGTAAACTGAGACACTATTAATATTATATAGGATTTAAAGGGATACTGCTTCATAGAATGAACATAAAATTTTAGTTCTCAAGAATGGTCAATATGAGTATATATTCATCAGTGAACTTACTTGGTGTCATAAATTAACAGAATCCCTTAAAATCTGGAAAACTCACAAACCTAAGTCATTTTTGAAAAACAAAAATCAAATGCATCTTTTTAGATAATTACTTAATTGTTTGGATATACATATTTCTCTACAATTTTCTGTTAATTTTCCTTAAAACCTGTAAAATTAACAGTTGTGTTGTTTTAGAAATTAACAGCAAAATTTTTCAGTTACTGATAAGTCAATAGACACATTTCTTTTTTTAATATTTTTTTAAAAATTTGTGCAAAAAAAAAAAAAAAATCCTATCATGTTAAAAAAACAGACTGTCACTTTAAAATGTATTTTATTGAATCACAATAGGTCTCTAACAAAAAGGGGATTTCTTTAAATCTTTTGAAATGAGCAACACGGAAGGAAAGTATATAAGTATATTTTAAAAGTAAGCCTTGTATATGAGCAAGTTTTAGCTCTATTTTGTGAATCAGTTTAATGTTAAGAGATCTAGGACGTAGAAGTGAAGTTAAACTAAGGTTTAAAATTTTGAAAATGGAATTTTTTCAGACCATTTCAAATGTGTATGTTCCATTTTGTGAATTTTTTGTTTGTTTAGAAATCTAGGATGTTTCAGTTACTTTTATAACATCATTCTGTATTTTGACTGTAGCCTGTAAACAGGTTTACTTTCAATAACAAAATGTAAGAATTCAAATTTTTCTTTCCTTTCAGAAATTGATAGTAGAAATTCTATTAAAATGTAACGCGAGAACGGATATTGCTGGTATCCATGGTTTTCGACCAGTTGACGTGGCCGCCACAGAAGAAATTCAGCGACTTATTGACGACCAAAGAAAAAGGCGGCAATCTTCAGTGACGTCTGAAACAGATTTTGAAGAAATTGAAGAAGATGATGCCTTCCTTTCAAAGACTGTGTAAGAGAAAGTTTTAAATGCTTAATTCCATCTATCTGTATCACTTTTAAAAATTGTACTCAGACATCTGCTTCAACTACAATTAAACAAATATCAGGCGTATCATATGGTCAAAATGAAAAATGTTGAAATTTGGTATGGTCATCAGGACATTTGCTTTTACAACAAAGCTCAATTTCAGCTATACCATTACCCCTTTTTAAGACAGAAATTTGACATATGGCTCTTTAGCTGAAAAAATGACCTAAAAATTCACAATTGGTCATTTGACCATTTCTTGCAGACGTCCACCAGAACTGCCGTTACCAAAAGCTGAGAAATTTATGGAAGCTCAGATTAGAGCTCAATATCTAGATGATGTACCAGCTCAAAAAAATAAAATGTCAGACCATGAATCTGAGAAAGAATTTGATTACGTTTCCACCATTTTAAAAGTTCATCCTTCAGAAGAGGTAGATTGGATTCTTTTTTTGAGATTCTGGTGTCTATGTTTATTTATTTGGTTTCCCAAGACTCTATTTGGCAATATTCTAAAAAATTTAGATGGATATATGACTTGCTAATGCTTGGGTGTCATGACAACAAACATGGCTGCTATTTCACTTCAACCATTGTTTTTGCCATTTATTTTTTCAGGGAACACTGCCCTCTACTGGTCCGTCTGATGACTTGACCCATCTGGCTACGCTGACAGAAAAACATATTCTAGAGATTTTACAAGAACGTTTTAAGTACAACAAAATATATGTAAGTCTGTGGCTTTGATTTTTGTTAAAATTCCTGGTCGGTACATTTTGTGCTACATTTTGCGGAAAAAAATGTGAAACTAAAATTGTGACTATCTTCTCCTTAATTTTCATATATTTCTACCATGTTTCGCTGTAACAAGTAAACCTCATTTTAAGGACTGTGTATTCGATAACTATACTATCGTCTATTTCGGAAGTGACAATAAACCGAAGCCCTGTATGCTACAGAGTGTTCACATGAAAAATCCCTCACCGTCTTGTCTGGATTTTCCTCATTGCACACTGCATGGTCTTGCCGTTGTTCATTAGCCAATAGTAGGACATAACACAGGGTAATGAGGTCATAGACTTCATATTTACTAAGCAGTCTGTATGTCACTGGATTGTGGTAATAAATATACAATTTGACTGCCATTTTGTGTATTGGTATGATTTCAGACTAATATAGGCGAGATATTGATAGCTGTGAACCCTCTACAGACATTACCTTACTACTCTAAACAGGTTGGTGTCCATTTCATAAAATATTTAAACCATAGGCACTGCTGCTCTGAAATAAACATCCTGCATCCCTTCTAGAGAGTCCACATGACTGCAGTTGCTTATAGCATCCCTGAGTTTACATTGTTAAGATGACTATGAGCCCAGCATTCCTATTGGAAATTACGCATGCTTCATTTCATTCTTTTTTCTTCCTTAATTGAGTCCACATAGCTAAGAATAAATGTCTATTTAGCATTTGGATTTTTGAGAGTCCGCAAAGCTAATATGTAATTCTTTTTATATTTTGTGTTGTTTTTTTTTATTTGATTTTTTTTTTCTATCACGTTTCAGATTTGCCATTTGTATCAAAATGCAACAATTCTGTGTCGTCTGCCACCTCATATATTCTCCAATGCTGAAAAGGCATTCCGTGAAATGCAAGCGTCTGGACGATCTCAGTGTTGTGTGATTGGTGGAGAAAGTGGGTCAGGGAAAACAGAAACGTGTAAATTTATCGTTCAACATCTAATTGAGGTTTCCAAATGTCAAGATACGGATATTCTTCACAAAATACATCAGGTAAGCATATTGTGTCTGCAACATGTCCACATTGTGTCCAGACCTGTGCCTTGTGTATTCCCTTCTGCTATTTCTTTTTGTATTGAACACAATAAAAAAGATCAATGGCAAGATGATTGGCCAAGAACCAGCTGGTGGAAAAGATTCTTGTGAACTTTTGTCAAATATTATCCTTATAATGAAACAGAAACAAAATATAGTTGTTTCTTTCTAAGATCCCTACACAGTTGGTAATCAACTTTATTGCACACCGCATGGTGTTGCTCATTATTAGCTCAATCCAAGTCCAAAGTTCAATTTAATTTTGACTTCAGATCAACCCATTGCTAGAGGCGTTTGGTAATGCTCAGACATTAATGAACAACAATTCCAGTCGCTATGCCAAATATCTAGAACTGAAATATTGTCCACAGGGCAAAACACTGCTGGGAGGTAAGCAATGTCATTTTTTCTCTGGAATTTCGTTTTCTAGCTGTTTGTGTTATTCTTGGCATTGATCAAACATTGGAATTCATGTTTAGTTTGTCTTATACCTTGACATCTTTAGGCATTTGTCATGATTAATTGAAGTTTAATAGTATAGCCAATCATTGGCTTTGATAAAAAGATTGTAAACAATATCGCTCTTGGTGTACCTAGCCATTTTCACCTGCATTGTGAAGTTATATCCAGTTGAAGCAATGAAATTGGTTAGCACTGCCCCCCAATGTCCCCTGTTTAAACAATGAAATATAAATTGACCTTTGACCTTATAATACTTTTTCAGCCTCCCTTAGAGAGTACATGCTAGAGAAGTCACGAGTTGTTAACCATGGCAACAAGGAGTTAAATTTTCATATATTTTATTGGATGTTGGCTGGGTTGACTGTAGAGGAATGCCAGGTTAATATGATAGACAAAAAACAGCCCTACAGGTAACAAAATATACCCTCACCCTCTTATGTTGTCTGCTAGGTTACCATGGCAACAACAATTTTAATTGCCAATGAATGAAAAAGGATCTATATTTGCCTGAAAAAGTTTAGGCTAATGCCACCGTTCTAACAAAAGTCCCTCCCCTCACTGCTCATTGCATGACTCAAAAATAGTTTGTTTCTATTTCCAGATATCTGGGTGAGGAATTCAGCAAACAAATGACGATTGAAAACAAGCAGAAATTCTGGGAAGTTAAAGAATGCTTGAAATTTATTGGATTTTCTGTAGAGGTAAGTTATTGTCTTTCTTTGTGATTTTGCACTGACACATAAAAAACAAAAAAAACTCTGACACTGCTGCATTGTTGATATTTTACTAATTGTACATGGCATGGCATGGCTTGTCTTCACAAGACCAAACTGGTGCTCCAAAATAGAAAGTATAAAGGTACCATATCATTTGAACAAACCTGCTCTTATTTATTTAAAAAAAATTATATTTTAGGATATTAACAGTGTTGTGACAATATTGGCAGCCATCTTGCACCTTGGTAACTTAACCTTCACACCAGTTGATGATGGAAGAGCAAAAATTTATAATGAAGAAGCTTTGAAGAAAGGTCAGTTAGGGAATATAATGGACAAATAAGGAACTATTTATAGAAAAACTAGAGCTAATACGTTGGAAGGATTGGGGTAAAAGATCTTCCAGGATCCAGAAATAAAAAAATAGGGATGTGAATTGAGGGTGTTTGGTAAACGACATTCTCAGCCCCGTTGCTATGACTGAATTGATACTGGGGCCCTTATTTTTCTATCCTGGTTCACCCCCTCCCCCAGTAAATTTTGAGAACTAGGAGGTTGGGATAACATTATTCTGACAATTCTGAGGCTCCAAAATCACAATCCAAATGTTATAAATTGTTATAAATTAATCAATCTCTGCTAACTGAAGACAATTGCTTGAGCTCAATATGCATTCTCAAATTAATCTGAAAATTTTCCCCCAAATTCACCAAAACTTCCATTTCAGTGTCCAGTCTACTATGTATACCCTACGAGGACCTAGAATCAGCTCTGGTTGAAGATGTTTTGATAACTTGTGGAGAGCAGACGATGGTCTATCTGACGTCACCTCAAGCCACTGCTGGAACAGACGCCCTTGCTAAGTCACTGTACAGTCGTCTGTTTTCATGGATTGTGAATGGTATTAACCAATTTGTAGCACCTGATGAAGATGCAAAGTAAGTTAGTATTTTTGGGGGTGGGGAATTTGGAAAGAGGTTTCTGACTGTTTTCAAGTCACTGCTGAAACAGACCCCCTCGCGAAATTACTATACAGTCGTTTGGTTTCGTGAATTATGAATGGTTTAAACCAATTTGTAGCAATTGATGATCATTTTTGGGCGGGTGGGGAATTTGGGAAAATGGTTGTGGGGTGGTTTGGCATGAATGGTAGAATGAATTTTTCAGAGAATTAAAAAAAAATTTATTTTTCAGTATTTTTAGTGAAAATGGTCTTTCTATCAGTATTATTGATTTGTTTGGATTTGAGAATCTTGAACAGAACAGTTTTGAACAGGTATTCATTTTTGCTTTGGGGAGTCCACACAGCTATTTTTATTTTTGTAAGAATACCTTTTGCCTAATGGATTGATTCATGCAAATAATGGAAGCCCCGCAGTGGCTAATTAAGTAAATTTGAATTGGAATTTAAAATGTCTGTCTCATGAACGCGTTGTGAAGTAGAATATGACGTATAGATATTGAAGAGTTTGGTGTAAAACTCCATATTCTTCTCAATTTCAGATGTGTATAAACGTAGCTAATGAGAAACTACAGATGTTTTTCAATCAACAAATTTTTCAACAAGAGTTTGAAGAATGTAAGGCAGAAGGCATCAAATTTACCAGTCTACAGTATTCTACTAATGATACAGTTATCTCCCTTTTCTTGGATGTGAGTTATTCCCCTTGATATACATCTGCACAATGTCCCTTTATGTTTTTACACCTTGACTGCAATTGCTACCTTTTGGGAAGTTAGTAAATGAAGTAATTTGATTGGATTTCAGACCTACAGAAACAAAAAAAAACCAATCAGAGACCTCAACAAATAGTCCTTAAATACAAATACAGACAACGGCTCTGAATTGCTGTATTCACTTTCATGCTCACGTTTTTAGAACACCTGCAACTTAGTTTGTCATGTCTGTACCAAAATGACCTTGCACTTGAAATGAACAAATTACTGTAATTATTTCAAGAAATCCTGCAGTATTATGTCCGTCCTTGATGAAGAATGTAGTTTTCCGAAAGCTTCCGATAGATCCCTGGCGTCTAAAATTCATCAAGGGCCAGGTAAGAGAAATATCTATTTCATATCAGTAGTTCTCTCCCTTGTCTCTACTTAGACGGATCAAGTAGTCAAAGGTTCCATCCTAGCGTTTAACCTTTTAAACCTTGAATGATCTCTTTCAACGATGCAGACTGAGTGATGAGAAAGAACCAGGAAATGTTAAAATAAATAGTTTCTTGTTCTTCAGAGTATTCGCTCTTGCTTATTAATCTAAGGGGTCAAGCTTTTGACCATCAGGGGATTTCCCCTTTTACCTTGTCATACAGGTTGGAGAGGCTGCTAGTCATTCGGATGTGACAATAAACCAATTTTTCGATAGCTTCAACTGGCGAAGTATTTCTTGTAAATCATGAGAAAAACAAAGTGTGTTGAATGAAATTGATCTTCCTGTTTTAGGAGAGAAGTATAAGAAGGTATATAAAGCACCTCGAGATGGTGGACCAACCTTTATCGTCTGCCATTATGCAGGGACCATCAATTATAGTCTAGAAGGTGTTCTCGAGAAAAATAGAGATAAACTTCGACCCTATGTCACTACCACTATGAAATGTAAGCCATTTTTAATTTATTTTTGGGGGAGTGGAGAAGAGGGGTTGTTTGCAGGAAATGAGATCTATTTTATTGAGTACCATTAAGTTCTGATCCTTGCCACATTTTCTCAAAACAATCTTAGTGTTATGACTTTTAACACTGTTTCTAGGATGTCCTAGGGTCTTAACTTCTAACACTGTTTCTAGGATGTCCTAGGGTCTTATCATCTAACACTGTTTCTAGGATGTCCTAGGGTCTTAACTACTAACACTGTTTCTAGGATGTCTTAGGCTCTTAACTTCTAACCTTGTTTCTAGAATATCTTAGGGTCTTAACTTCTAACACTGTTTCTAGGATGTCTTAGGGTCTTAACTTCTAACACTGTTTCTAGGATGTCTTAGGGTCTTAACTTCTAACACTGTTTCTAGGATGTCTTAGGGTCTTAACTTCTAACACTGTTTCTAGGATGTCCTAGGGTCTTATCTTCTAACACTGTTTCTAAGATGTCATAGGGTCTTAACTTCTAACACTGTTTCTAAGATGTCATAGGGTCTTAACTTCTAACACTGTTTCTAAGATGTCATAGGGTCTTAACTTCTAACACTGTTTCTAAGATGTCATAGGGTCTTAACTTCTAACACTGTTTCTAAGATGTCATAGGGTCTTAACTTCTAACACTGTTTCTAGGATGTCCTAGGGTCTTAACTTCTAACACTGTTTCTAGGATGTCTTAGGGTCTTATCTTCTAATACTGTTTCTAGGATGTCCTAGGGTCTTAACTTCTAACACTGTTTCTAGGATGTCTTAGGGTCTTAACTTCTAACACTGTTTCTAGGATGTCTTAGGGTCTTAACTTCTAACACTGTTTCTAGGATGTCCTAGGGTCTTATCTTCTAACACTGTTTCTAGGATGTCTTAGGGTCTTATCTTCTAATACTGTTTACTAAGATGTCCTAGCACTAAGAGCCAAGCAAGAAATCAAATGAAATCTACCTCCAATGTCGTTTAATTGATTTGTTACAATTTCAGCAAGCGCTAAACTGATATTCCGAGAACTGTTTCAGACCAGACTTAGCGCCGTAGGTTCTCTACAGACCAGTGTCAGGCAGATGTCCATGAAGAAAAAAACAGGCAAAGCCGCCATGGGACTGACTAAAATAGTAAGATTTTTCTTCAGGGGGTTGGTGCTCAAAATATATATTTGGAATTTAAAGGGATTGTAAAGATATTCTCTAAAGTTATTTTCTGTATCAGTGCCTTTGTGTTAAGTGACATCATTAAACAATTAGTTTTAGAGGAATTGCAGGAACCACAGACGTCTTGACTAATATTGGAATGATGGAAATTAATCTTGTTTGTGTGTTTTTATCCTATAATTATTGTCTGGTTGCAGGTTCACAGAGTTAAAGGAACTAAGCCAGGTAAACCATTAACTAAGAAACCACCAGCTACAATGGCTTATCACTTCAGGGTAGGGACAGCTCTTTTTTTTCTCTTTACAATTAGTGGCCGCGTTTAGGTAGCCATAAAATCTGTCCCACTTGAAGCGAACCACATTTTGTCTGCCAAACTGTACTCAGTCCAGACGCAGCCCAAATAACTTGTAGCTGTCTATGATTAACCCCTTTAAATGATTAATTTATCCAGATTAAAAATTCAAAATTGTAATTCATTCTCAAACCTTCGTCTTTTTCAGAATTCCTTGAATGACCTCATGATTAAGTTATCCTAGCGTCAAACCTAACTTCATTCGTTGCATTAGTCCAAATACTCTCAAGACACCATCAGTGTTCATGCCTGCACATGTTCAGATTCAGTTGAAGTACACAGGCATCTTGGAAACAGTCAAAATTCGTAAAAATGGTTTTGCAGTTAGAATCAAATTTGTAGATTTCCTTCAAAGGTAAGGATCAAGATTCTGCTTTTTAAATATTTTTGATAAATGAAAATCTTTATATGTTGTTAAGTCAATAGTTCGTTGGTTATTACTCTTGCTATATATGATCTGATGAAATTTCTTTTAAAGTTGTGTTCAACTGAAGTCTGATTCAATAACATTGGGTAATCTGGCAGAAATCTAGTTCAATAGGTCACAGATTAACTGCTAGACAAATTTTAGTTCATTTCCAAAAATAGTGTCCTGATGAGGAATGTGTATCTGAAACATATCAACAGCACGAGATCCTGTCAACTAGCTAACATTAAGTCTTATATTGGAAAGTTAGCCCTCATTTCCAGTAAGGTTGTCCTGATGAGGATTGTATATCTGAAACACATAACAGCAACGTGAGTCAATTCCCTTATATTAAGTCATTTATCAGAAAGAAATTGTCCATTTTTAAAACTAGCTGTCCTCATGAGGATAATGTCTCCAAATCATTTGAATATATTTTGTCTTTGTATATAGATATAGATATCTGCATGTGTTAAGAATGCTGGGAAATAAAAAGGCACCTGTTGACTCGGTGATGTGTAAACAAATTCTAGAACGATGGAAAGTCGAAGGCTATCAGGTAACTTGTGTTCTGCTCTTTTATTAAGGAGACACAATTGGCATGCACATTGGAAAATGAAGATTTCAGATTTCAGGTTTAAATTTGAGAATGAAATGAAATTCATCTGGTTTTGCTAATGGAATTATAAAATGCAGTGGACAATGAGTTAAGTCTGCATTTAACTACTCTGCTTTGATTCCCTTCTGTCTAGTTATCTTTAACATGTACAGTCTTGATCACAGTGGGCCTTTGTTTATTGTGTACAGTGAAGAAAGGATTGTTACCATTTGGCATAAAGGATTGTTACCAATTAGTATAAAGGATTGTTACCATTTGGTAGAAAGGATTGTTACCATTTAGTAGAAAGGATTGTTACCATTTGGTAGAAACTAGAAAGGATTGTTACCATTTGATATAAAGGATTGTTACCATTCGGTATAAAGGATTGTTACCATTTGATAGAAAGAATTGTTACCAAGGACTGTTACCAATTGGTAACAGTTATCTTGGGAGTATTTCTTTCTGTGTCTGGATTGTCTGCTTTTGGGAGACTAAAGGGAGATAATTCGTTGTATAAAATCAGACTACAATGAATGTTTTCATAGTTGAGTTTTAAATATTATTTTGCTCCCACAGATTGGGAAAAGTAAAGTGTTCATCCATCAAGGACATCTGGAGAAGCTAGACTCCATCAATAGTTATTTTAATAAAATGGTTGTCAAAGCTCAAGCAGGTAAGGCACAAGCTTCAACACCATACAGAGTTGTAATGTATCCATTTTTACTTCCCATTTTTCACACTTATTTGAGAAAATGAAGCCAGGCAAATACCATGCCCAAAAAATTACAATCATACATTGAAATCTAGACCATAGGATATTGAAAGAAATATTTGCATGTGAAAAACATTCGATGTGCTATCTAGATTAAAGGGAGGTAATTCATGTTATAAATCAGACCACAACAAATAATCATATCCTTTGGAGACTGGAAAGAGATAATTCTTGACAGAAAAACACAATGACATATTTAGTATCTATTCCCCCAAAGAAACTCTAGGCTCTCAAGACTTAAGGGAGATAATTCTTAATATCAAATCAGACCACACCAAATTAATATTAAACCCATCTTCATATTTCAGTAATTCGAGGTTGTTTTGTGCGGAAAAAAATGAAGTTACGTTACTCAAAGAGGGAACGAGATGCGTCACATGTTGAGATATTATCCAATCATATCAACCGATTACAAAAACGATTCTATCAGTACCAAACAGAACTCGTCAAATTTGACTTGGAGACTGCCAGACTACAGTAAGCCTATAAAAATTTCTGGGGTAGGACAGGGGCTTTTTTTCATACTTCTGTAGACATATTTGACAATCTGTAGTCACGCAAAGAAATTCCTGAGTAGCCACATGTTTCAGGTTCTGTTTTAATATTTGTTTGTCTTCATTAGCCCATAAGGTGCAGAAGAGTAGGAAATAAAACACCATTCATTTCATTTGATATTTCTAATCCAGCAATATTTCTCTACAATCTGCTCGGAACTTTAATGTAAACACAACCAGTCAAGAAAAGACTTATACTGCTGTCCTGGCATAATTTCCATCATTGCACATTGCATGGCTTTGCCAATGTCCATAAGCATATACAGTTGAAAACATCCTTCATGTCTTATAATCTGGTCATATTTTAGAAGGAAAAGTGAAGAACAAGAAGCACTACAAGCCTTGGACGATGTTTTTGAGGAGGAGGCCGAGTATGGATGTATCTGGGAACTTGGTTCCTCTATGGAAAATGAGAGCATTTATGTCAATTACGAAGAAATCGAGGAAAATTTTAGAAAATACAGTACATATTTGACACCTGTCGATGATCCTGAAGAAGCGCCATCTACAAGTACGTCAGCCAATGATTTGGAAGACATTACAGAATCAGACACAACTTCTGAAAATCAGCTGCAGACACTCCAAGAAGATTCTATTGAGTATGAAGGAATCAAAGACTTGGATGAAAATGAAAACAAAATTCCACCCCCCACCAAACATATATTTGTGACATCGTATTATGTCAACCTACCAAATAAAGGTAAGCTGTTTTCATTGTTTTAAAACATATCAAAACAACTTTATTAGCTTTGTGAACTCTCTGTCAAAGAAACTCTCTCTAAGGGATAAAGCTCAATAGCTATGTGGACTCTCTGTGAGGGATGCTGAGCTTACATCTAAAAAAGCTCTTTAAACATTTATTGCTATGTGAACTCTCTTGTAAGGGATGCTGAGGTTACAATGAAAAGCTCAAGAAACATAAATAGCTATGTGAACTCTCTCAATAGCATTAAACTTCTGATAATTCCAGGAAGATGGTCCCATAACAGAAAAAGATGTGATTCCAGTATAAAACCAGAAGAAACCATTTCCATGCAAGGTCAGTTTTTACTGTTTTCTTGAACACATACACCTGATAGAGTTCTGGGTCTGCCATCTTTATCATATCATTGTCTACTTTTCTAGACACCTGATACCACTTTTCATTATGAAATACTTACTCTTCTAGACACCTGATACCACTTTTCATTATGAAATACTTACTTCCTCTTCTAGACACCTGATACCAATTTTCATTCTGAAATACTTACTCTTCTACACACCTGATACCACTTTTCATTATGAAATACTTACTCTTCTAGACACCTGATACCACTTTTCATTATGAAATACTTACTCTTCTAGACTGCAGAAGAGTAGGACGTAAAACTCCATTCATTTCATTTCATTTACTCTTCTAGACACCTGATACCACTTTTCATTATGAAATACTTACTCTTCTAGACTGCAGAAGAGTAGGACGTAAAACTCCATTCATTTCATTTCATTTACTCTTCTAGACACCTGATACCACTTTTCATTATGAAATACTTACTCTTCTAGACACCTGATACCACTTTTCATTATGAAATACTTACTCTTCTAGACACCTGATACCACTTTTCCTTATGAAATATTTACTTGCTCTTCTAGACACCTGATACCACTTTTCATTATAAAATACTTACTCTTCTAGACACCTGATACCACTTTTCATAATGAAATACTTACTCTTCCAGACACCTGATGCCACTTTTCATTATGAAATACTTACTCTTCCAGACACCTGATGCCACTTTTCATAATGAAATACTTACTCTTCCAGACACCTGATGCCACTTTTCATAATGAAATACTTACTCTTCCAGACACCTGATACCACTTTTCATAATGAAATACTTACTCTTCCAGACACCTGATGCCACTTTTCATTATGAAATACTTACTCTTCTAGACACCTGATACCACTTTTCATAATGAAATACTTAGTTACTCTTTTAGACACCTGATACCACTTTTCATTATGAAATACTTACTCTTCTACACACCTGATACCACTTTTCATAATGAAATACTTAGTTACTCTTTTAGACACCTGATACCAATTTTCATTATGAAATACTAAGTTACTCTTCTAGACACCTGATACCACTTTTCATTATAAAATACTTACTCTTCTAGACACCTGATACCACTTTTCATAATGAAATACTTAGTCTTCTAGACACCTGATACCACTTTTCATTATGAAATACTTACTCTTCTAGACACCTGATACCACTTTTCATAATGAAATACTTACTCTTCTAGACACCTGATACCACTTTTCATTATGAAATACTTACTCTTCTACACACCTGATACCACTTTTCATTATGAAATACTAAGTTACTCTTCTAGACACCTGATACCAATTTTCATTATGAAATACTAAGTTACTCTTCTAGACACCTGATACCACTTTTCATAATGAAATACTTACTCTTCCAGACACCTGATACCACCTTTCATTATGAAATATTTACTCTTCCAGACACCTGATACCACTTTTCATTATGAAATACTTACTCTTCTAGACACCTGATACCACTTTTCATTATGAGTACTTACTCTTCTAGACACCTGATAACCCTTTTCATTATGAAATAGTTACTCTTCTAGACACCTGATACCACTTTTCATTATGAAATAGTTACTCTACTAGGCACCTGATACCACTTTTCATAATGAAATACTTAGTCTTCTACACACCTGATACCACTTTTCATAATGAAATACTTAGTCTTCTACACACCTGATACCACTTTTCATAATAAAATACTTACTCTTCTACACATCTGATACCACTTTTCATAATGAAATACTTACGCATGTATTCTTGATGTGAAAATGTCAAATTGTTTTTGAATTTCGGGGTTTCATTTTGTGGTTATTTGTTAGTACTTGGAGTATTTATTCCTTTTATGACTAATTACATTGAAACTAAAGTGAAAGTAGAGTAACAATGTATGTATCCTGTCTCAACGAGATATTTCCTGTTTCTATCAGCCTCAAAGTCGACTTAAACATCCTGATTGACTCTTGACAACTCCAAATATTGCAGACGTCAAATAACATCGGTGAATGTTGCGAATTTGAATTACGATTCCGGAATATTTCTTCAGAATTAACATCATCAATTCTTGTGTTTTGGATACAAAATCTTCATCAGGACCGTTTGATTTGGAAGTTACTAGCAAAGACTTAATGTTGGCTAATTGACTAGAATCAATGTTTTGGATCGAAATCTTAATCTTGAAAGTTAGAATTGGACATTTGGGTTAACTTTCCAATAGGATTGAGCCCCAAAAACTATTCTAGTATAAATTGAAATCCTCAAAAATTGCAGATATTTATTTAAGAAATTTAAAAACAGGAAATTCTGAGACAACGGAATAGTTCAAGGCTGAATCTTGTCTATCAGTTTGGGAGGATCAAACCACATTGTCTGCTAGTAGTGTGCAATGGAGGAGCTTTGATTTGACTTATTGATCAATGAAGGATGTAGGATGGTCATTAATCAATTTTGCTTTCTCATTGCTGGAATTTGACTTATTTGTTTTACGGATGTCCTGTATTTGAAGTGTGTGTTATAGATATACTGACCTCATGCAAGTGCCAGTGCATCTGTGAATCTGTACATCTGTAAATTTGTACTATTACTAATATTTTAATGTGTTATTGAATGTTTGCCATTTGTGTTATGTGGATGTTCTTTATTCAGTTACAATTTTAGCATCTTTAACCATCAGTAAATACAATATGATAGACTGTAAATATTGAGTTTTAAACTTCTGGCATGGCTAGTGCTTTCGTGAATCTGTATTGTGTTGGCTATAACTCATTTACTCATTGATTTGTCATTTGTGTTTTATGGATGTTCTATATCTTTATGCAGTTACAGTGTTTAAATGTTAACTGGAGAACCTCTAGTGTACAATTCCCATATCTTCTGGCAATACAACAAGCTGTTTATAGGGCAAAAAGTGAGCATTATACTAGCAATTATACAGTATACCTACTTTGTTAAGTCTGTCTAGCATATGGTAGCTATTCTATTAAGGAAAACAATTAACTAAAGTATACATAACTAGCTTACACTCATTCTGATCATATATACAGCAAGGAACACATTCTTATGGTTTTCGTTTTATTTCGTGGATAGTTTGTGTATCCTTGGCAGGTGCTTCTGTGGAGTTTTTTATTCTAAAGATAACTTATACTATGAGATTATTTTGTGTCCCTGGCCTATGTTTCTGTGAAGCTTATTCTCACATATACTAGTGATTCTATTGACATTTTTCTAGTAATATGCAATTTTGGTTTCTTAGTTAAATATTTTGTGTGATCTTGGCCAGTGATTCTGTGGATGTTTTTTTTATGCCAGCTACATTTTCAAACAAAGTATTTGGATATTTTTTGAACATTATGGAATAAAATCAACAAAAGAAAAATGCAGAAATTTTGCAAGCTAAGTAAGTAGTTTAAATTCATGATCAAAGGGCTGTTGATCCAATTTTATTTACCAGTCATGTCTGACTAGAGCTCTGGACTGTTGATTGACTGTATTTACCAGTCAAGTCTGACTAGAGCTCTAGAATGTTGATTTTGCCTTATTTACCAGTAAAGTCTGACTAGAGCTCTAGACTGTTGATTGACTGTATTTATCAGTCATGTCTGACTAGAGCTCTAGACACCTGATTTAATTGTATTTACCAGTCATGTATGACTAGAGCTCAAGACTGTTGATTAAGCTGTATTTACCAGTCATGTCTGACTAGAGCTCTGAACTGTTGTTTTGACTGTATTTACCAGTCATGTCTGACTAGAGCTCTATAATGTTGATTTGGCTTTATTTATTAGTCAAGTCTGACTAGAGCTCTAGACTGTTGATTTGGCTTTATTTATTAGTCAAGTCTGACTAGAGCTCTAGACTGTTGATTGACTATATTTAAAAAGTCATGTCTGACTAGAGCTCTAGACTAATGATTTGGCTGTATTTACCAGTCATGTCTGACTAGAGCTCTAGACTAATGATTTGGCTGTATTTACCAGTCATGTCTGACTAGAGCTCTAGACTGTTGATTAAGCTGTATTGACCAGTCTCTGACTAAATCTCTTTCTAATTTGACTGAAGTCTGATTTTTAGTTCATATTTCTTTTGTTAGAAGGCATATATTAATTTAATAATTTTTCTATGGGTTTATTATTGCAATTTTTGTTTTGTCCCTTTCCGAAAAAAAGTAGGGTTTTAATTTTTACCACAAAAAGGGGATTACTAAAATGCAAGATGTGACCAAAAATGTAACAAAAAACAAAAAAATATGCTTTATTGTTAAAAGACAAAAAAATGACAATTGTTTATGAAATGTAACCAAATATTGAATTAAAACCATGGTGTGAATAAAATAATGAGAAATATGAAACCTGGTACAACTGAAATAATATGCAGAGAGTTTCTGTGCCAACTGCTGTTGTTTGGAATATTGTGCAGGGTTGTATTAGTCAATTGTGTTGAAATAGAAGCTTCTATGAAACTATTCAACTCCTAGAGTCAAGTTGACATACAGCTAGCAAAATAGGAAGCAAAAACTGGCTTCAATATGGCTAATATATTTATTGTAAATGTAAATGGAGTTTTACATCCTACTGTTTTATATTTGTTTTTCTACACCATGCAGTGTGTAATGAGGGGAATTTTAAAAAATAAAAATTGAAAACTGACTTTAATGTGGCTAATATTCATTGTTAAAGTAAATGGAGTTTTACATCTGACTGTTTTATATTTTATTGGGAGAATGGCCATGTAGTGTGTAATGACAAAAAAAACAAAATCTGGCCTCAAAATGGCTAATAATGCACAGGATGTCAAAACAGCTCATTCTCAACATGCAATAAAAAAATGAAATGGAGTTTTACATCCTACTATTAACATTTGATTGAGTAATTGAATAAGGGCAAGGGTTCTGATTCAACTGCGTCAGAATAATATGTAACTTGTAACAGACTTTGCAGAAGATAAACAGACCTCAAGTTGATGTTTTATTACAGCCAGGGTGTGTGTGTTATAGATATACTGGCCTCATGCAAGTGCCAGTGCATCTGTGAATCTGTGCATCTGTAAATTTGTACTACCGGGTATTACTAAATTTGTAATATGTCTATTGACTGAATTGTCATTTGTGTTTTGTGGAAGTTCTTTTTTCAGTTACAATTTTAGCATCTTTAATCATCAGCTAAAACAATATGATAGACTGTAAATATTGAGTTTTAAACTTCTGGCATGGCTAGTGCTTTCGTGAATCTGTATTGTGTTGGCTATAACTCATTTACTCATTGATTTGTCATTTGTGTTTTATGGATGTTCTATATCTTTATGCAGTTACAGTGTTTAAATGTTAACTGGAGAACCTCTAGTGTACAATTCCCATATCTTCTGGCAATACAACAAGCTGTTTATAGGGGCAAAAAGTGAGCATTATACTAGCAATTATACAGTATACCTACTTTGTTAAGTCTGTCTAGCATATGGTAGCTATTCTATTAAGGAAAACAATTAACTAAAGTATACAAAACTAGCTTATACTCATTCTGATCATATATACAGCAAGGAACACATTCTAATGGTTTTCGTTTTATTTCGTGGATAGTTTGTGTGTCCTTGGCAGGTGCTTCTGTGGAGTTTTTTATTCTAAAGACAACTTATACTATGAGATTATTTTGTGTCCCTGGCCTATGTTTCTGTGAAGCTTATTCTCACATATACTAGTGATTCTATTGACATTTTTCTAGTAATATGCAATTTTGGTTTCTTAGTTAAATATTTTGTGTGATCTTGGCCAGTGATTCTGTGGATGTTTTTTATGCCAGCTACATTTTCAAACAAAGTATTTGGATATTTTTTGAACATTATGGAATAAAATCAACAAAAGAAAAATGCAGAAGTTTTGCAAGCTAAGTAAGTAATTTAAATTCATGATCAAAGGGCTGTTGATCCAATTCTATTTACCAGTCATGTCTGACTAGAGCTCTAGAATGTTGATTTGGCTGTATTTACCAGTCAAGTCTGACTAGAGCTCTAGACTGTTGATTTAGCTGTATTTACCAGTCATGTCTGACTAGAGCTCTAGACTGTTGATAAAGCTGTATTGACCAGTCTCTGACTAAATCTCTTTCTAATTTGACTGAAGTCTGATTTTTAATTCATATTTCTTTTTTTAGTATGCCTTTATTAATGTAATCATATTTTCTATAGGTTTATTATTGCAATTTTTGTTTTGTCCCTTTCCGAAAAAAAGTAGGGTTTTAATTTTTACCACAAAAAGGGGATTACTAAAATGCAAGATGTGACCAAAAATGTAACAAAAAACAAAAAAATATGCTTTATTGTTAAAAGACAAAAAATGACAATTTTTTCTGAAATGGAACCAAATATTGAATTAAAACCATGGTGTGAATAAAATAATGAGAAATATGAAACCTGGTACAACTGAAATAATATGCAGAGAGTTTCTGTGCCAACTGCTGTTGTTTGGAATATTGTGCAGGGTTGTATTAGTCAATTGTGTTGAAATAGAAGCTTCTATGAAACTATTCAACTCCTAGAGTCAAGTTGACATACAGCTAGCAAAATAGGAAGCAAAAACTGGCTTCAATATGGCTAATATATTTATTGTAAATGTAAATGGAGTTTTACATCCTACTGTTTTATATTTGTTTTTCTACACCATGCAGTGTGTAATGAGGGGAATTTTAAAAAATAAAAATTGAAAACTGACTTTAATGTGGCTAATATTCATTGTTAAAGTAAATGGAGTTTTACATCTGACTGTTTTATATTTTATTGGGAGAATGGCCATGCAGTGTGTAATGAAGGAAATTTAAAAAAAAACAAAATCTGGCCTCAAAATGGCTAATAATGCACAGGATGTCAAAACAGCTCATTCTCAACATGCAATAAAAAAATGAAATGGAGTTTTACATCCTACTATTAACATTTGATTGAGTAATTGAATAAGGGCAAGGGTTCTGATTCAACTGCGTCAGAATAATATGTAACTTGTAACAGACTTTGCAGAAGATAAACAGACCTCAAGTTTATGTTTTATAACAGCCAAGGTGATATTCATCAGCTGTAACCCAAGGTGATATTCACCAGCTGTAACCCTGTGTATTATTTACATTACTATTATAATATTAATATATGAATGTTAAAGAGATTATTAATTTCAAGATGGTCGCCACACAATGGAACTGCACTTCATTGATGTTATTAAAGATGGCTTCATTGATGGAGACTTAGGCCATGACAAATAATTATTGATAGAGTGGGGGGGGGGAGGGGGAGGGGAGGTTATTATATGATTCAGTTTGATTTAAGATTTTCTGTTTCTGAAAATTTCTTTAAATTAATTCATACTCACTCATTATCCCAGTGCACTGTCTATAGCATAACATAACATAACCATTCAATAATGAAATCATATAGCCTAATAGCATGACAGTAAATTGGGCTATATTATTCATGATTTTAACCATATGTTTAATAGCATAGCAATTATCATAGCCAATAGATATATATAGCTTAAACAGTAAATAGCCATATATTATTCACACTATTTTTCATATATTTTATAGCACATAGCCATTAGATATATTGAATAGCATAGCATAGCCATTAGATATATATTGAATAGCATAGACGAGACTTTAGATATATATTGAATAGCATAGCAGAGACTTTAGATATATATTGAATAGCATAGCAGAGACTTAAGAGATATATTTAATAGCATAGTATAGCATCACAATATCTTCATGAATTTAGCCATATGTTTAATAGCATACCGAGTATCATAGCCATTAGAGATATTTATAATAGCATAGCATCAGAATATATGGTTCACATTATTCATGAATTTAGCCATATGTTTAATAGCATACCGAGTATCATAGCCATTAGAGATATTTATAATAGCATAGCATAGTATAGCCATTCAATCATTAAATCATATAGCAATGATGAGCATGACAGTAAATTGCCATATAGAAAAGATTGGCCAATATATGAATGACATTCTGAGAAACAATGAATGAAGTCAATATAGCCTAGAGCTAGCAGACACAGCTCTATGTAACAATACAGTATCCCTTTCCTCCTACAATACAACATGTGCATTCATTAAAGACGCTCCACTAACCCAACACCCCTATAACACACAATCAACTCTTCCACTGTCAACAAAGAAATATTGTAATAGCAGACACAGTGGACTTGGTTCATTTTGAACTCACATGGAGTAAAGGATAGCAGAAATGGACTAAAATTTATTTATTTTCATTATTTTATCTCACTTATGGCCTTATGATTACTTTTGGATTATTAAACTTTATCAGGTAAGCAAATTCTTTTGTTCTGAATTTGAAATTTTTTGTCGTCTGCTAGATTTTGATGGTTTGGTTCATTTGATATTATAGATTAAGAAAGAGTCATTTGTTTATTTTTATGACTAGATGAATCAATATGCATTTTTTGGACAATTTTATAATCAGGATGGCCAATTCTTTGTCAAATATTTTATGGAATTGTTGTCGTCTTCTGGATTTGACTGGATGATTTTGAACTTTGTCAATCACTTTGTAGAAGTGGACAAAAGCAATCATTGTTTATTTTTGTCATAAAATAAATCAATTTTCAGTCCTGGACTAATTGGACTATTTGCCCTATCAAACTTGCAAATTTTTCATTTCAGAATGTAAAATTATGTTTCAAACTGTTTGAAAATTTCATGCAGCCAAATTTGACTTAGTTCAAATCTTTTATAATTTGTTTGTATCATATAAGAATTATTATTTCATATTTCCATAACTATCCTTCCCTCAAAAAAACAAATTTTTGACCAAAAAGATTTGTTGTCTGCTTGTTTTAAAGCAGTCGGTGTTGAATTCGGTTGATTCATTTGAGTTTTTGGACAAACGAATCATTTGACCCGACTTGAAATATTAATAAAAACATGTTATTACTCAGAGTTTCACAATATCTGATCTGAATCAAAATCTAAATTTTACCTTCCAACAACTTGATCTTTATCCCAAATTGTTGACCAAAATGATTTGTGGTCTGCAAGTTTAAAAGCAGTCAGTGTTGAATTGGGTCAGGATTATAGAAAGTGTAAGAGAATTTGTCATGAAGTATGGTCCTATAATAGTTCTATTAGAACTAATGGATGAATCATTCTCTGAGTCTGCTGGAAGTTCAGGCTTGTATGGAATTTATTATTAGTAACTATGGAATTCCTGATAGTTATAGAAATTGACTACATGTAGTATTAGGTTTCACAATATTGATTGAGAAAATCTAAATTTTACTTCAAAACTTGATCTTCATCCCAATTTTGCCAAATGATTATAGAAAGTAAGAGAATTTGTCATGAAGTATGGTTATAATAGTTCTATTAGAACTAAGATGAATCATTCTCTGATTGTCAGTTCATGGATTTATTTTAGCATAAGATATCAGAACAGTAGGTATATAAAACTTTATTATTAGTCAATAAGGATACAAACGTAGATATAAATCATTTCATTCATTAGTCCAATTCACGTAGAATAACTTTTAATTTAAATTCAAATAAGATACAGAACTTTTAGGATTAAAATATATTTATATCCAATAAGAAAAGTAATTCTAGTTTATTAATTGGAGCGTAGGATTAAAACTCAATTTCATTTCATTAGTCCAATAAGATACAGAACAGTAGGATGTAAACTCTATTTCATTTCATTAGTCCAATAAGATACAGAACAGTAGGATGTAAACTCTATTCATTTCATTAGTCCAAAAAGGGAAAAGAACAGTAGGATATAAAACTCTATTTCATTTCATTAGTCCAATAAGATACAGAACAGTAGGATATAAAACTCTATTTCATTTCATTAGTCCAATAAGATACAGAACAGTAGGATATAAAACTCTATTTCATTTCATTAGTCCAATAAGATACAGAACAGTAGGATATAAAACTCCACTTCATTTCATTAGTCCAATAAGATACAGAACAGTAGGATATAAAACTCTATTTCATTTCATTAGTCCAATAAGATACAGAACAGTAGGATATAAAACTCTGTTTCATTTCATTTACTTTCAAATATTTTAATAAAGACATAAAGATGTTATTTGTTTCAAATCAAACTTTGACATGTTTGTAATTCTGCTAGCCAAGCATTTCACCTAGTTATCACGTGAACTTTTATCGAGGATCGTGTTTGACATTATTTACATAATTGATGTCATTAATTAGCCAAATCTCTTGACAGTTGGATATAAAAACAGTATTGTCTAATGCTACTGTCCTGTCAAATTTACCTCGTTGCACACTGCATGGTGTTGCCTTCTTCATTAGCCCATAAGGTGCAGTTAAGCAGGAAGTAAAGTTCATTTGGAAAATGAGAATGTGAATGCCACAATCCTGGCAAATTTTCCCCCATTGCCCACTCGAGCTAGCTGAACAGTAGAAGTTAAAACTCCATCATATCCATCATATATATATCTTTGAAGAAATTTGATACATATATTAATTTGCATTTCATATGGAAATATTAAAACATTTTGAGAAATGCATCTAGATCTATATGATTACAACAGTGTCATGACTTGATCAATAAAGTATATATTCATCAGTTGGACTACCAGGTGTATGACTTGGTCAATAAAGTATATATTCATCAGTTGACTTACCAGGTGTATACTTGGTCGATAAGAGTATATATTCATCAGTTGGACTTACCAGGTGTCATGACTTGGTCAATAAGAGTATATATTCATCAGTTGGACTTACCAGGTGTTATAACTTGGTCAATAAGAGTATATATTCATCAGTTGGACTTACCAGGTGTTATAACTTGGTCAATAAAAGTATATATTCATCAGTTGGACTTACCAGGTGTTATAACTAAAGAATAGAATCTTTATGTATAAGATACTTCTAAGCCTGTTTCAAAATTACTGAGTTTAACGGATAATTACTTAGTTTTATAGATTTATTGGATTATAGAGGGATTCTGTTGTATAGTTTGGACACCAGGTAAATCCAAAGTCTCATTTTGGCAAGGTTTAATTTTCAATTTTTTGTCATCCTATGAGGTAGTGCACCTTTAAGAAACATAGAAAACACACATGTATGTGTTCGTGCACATGTTTTTCATTATCAGCATGTGTTAAAGGAACATCTTGTAGCAATGAAATTTACTCTAGTAAAAAATTTGTTGTACAAGTTGAGGATTCTTATGGGAATTTCATTTTGATGAGAAAAAACTTCTATATTTCCTAACCCTTTGAACAAGAAAAAAAATAGGCTACATTTAGTTAACCCTTTCAACAAGAATAAATACTTCATTTGTTTAACCCTTTATAAATAAGAAAGAAACAACGATAATTTACAAGGATAACAATTTAGGTTCACATTTTATAATCCTTTCTACCAGCTGATCCTTGGCCAATAAGTAATTGATATTTTCTTGATGATCTGTATCCATTTACGGCTCGCTAAAACTCCATTTTGTTAGTCCAATAAGGTAGATATAAAACTTAATTTCATATTATTAGTACAATAAGATACAGAAAAGTAGGATATAAAACTTATTTCATTCCATTAGTACAATAAGATACAGAACAGTAGGATATAAAACTCTATTTCATTTCATTAGTCCAATAAGATACAGAACAGTAGGATATAAAACCTAATTTCATTTCATTAGTCCAATAAGATACAGAACAGTAGGATATAAAACCTAATTTCATTTCATTAGTACAATAAGATACAGAACAGTAGGATATAAAACTCTATTTCATTTCATTAGTCCAATAAGATATAGAACAGTAAGATATAAAACTCTATTTATTTCATTAGTACAATAAGATAAAACAGTAGATATAAAACTCTTATTTCATTAGCAATAGATATAGAACAGTAGGATATAAAACTCTATTTCATTTCATTAGTCCAATAAGATACAGAACAGTAGAATATAAAACTCCATTTCATTTCATTAGTCTAATAAGATACAGAACAGTAGGATATAAAACTACTCATTTCATTTCATTAGTCCAATAAGATACAGAACAGTAGAATATAAAACTACATTTCATTTCATTAGTCCAATAAGATACAGAACAGTAGGATATAAAACTCTATTTTATTTTATTGGTAAAATGGTAATGTAATTTGCTAATTGTATTTTTTATAGATAAGGAAATAAAATTTGTGTACAAAACTTTTGAAAATTACTTAAGGAAAGTTTTCAGCGTTGTAAAATAAAGGTTTTTTGTTCCAAACTTTCCTTATATCTGCAAATTATTTTTATTATTTTTTGTCACAGTGGAAAGGAAATGGCGTAAAATAAACAAACTAAGAAGCTGAAGTGAATAAGTGCTGGGAATATCTGGGCGTAGATATCTTTTAGCAGTCTTGTCATCTGATTGGTCAATAAGTGAATTTAGATTCATTCACCAATCAGATTACTGCTTAAATGGACATTTGTGTTTCAACTTTCTGATTGGACATCAAGTTTTATTAACCAATCAGGTGATGTTATGCTGAAGAACTTAACTTTTAACCTCTCTTTGAAAATCCAAGATAATCCAAATGACTTTAGTTTGTTTTTTGAATTTAACTAATTGTAGACAATCCTGATGTGAGATTGATACTTTAAAAAGTGTTACAGATAAATTAATCACCAGAATCAGAATAGTCATTTAAATCAGGATTAAGTCAAAATTAAAATAATTCAAACTTGATTGTAAAGCTTATAAAAAGACACCTGGACAATATGTCAGTTTAACTTTGACGTATTAATGTTGTGTTAAACAGGTCTTGACTTAGTGAACGTGATATGTAATTATTCTGTTAAACAGGACTAAATCCTGAAATACTGGTTCGAAAACATGACTTAAAAATATAGTCTTGTAATAATTTTTAAGAATTATAGCTTAGATCAAAGGTCACTTATTTTATGACATGTTTAGGCTAGAAAATAGATACCGGTATAAAAGTATTTGGTTTTCAAGCTAAGCTGTAAATGTAGAGATACGCTTTACCCATACAAGAATGCGTCTGATCTTTTACCTGGAGCCTGTTTCACAAAAACTTAACTTAGGATGATTTTAGTGTTCTATTGGTCAGATTGGTCAATCACTAAAATTGTGTTTTTTTTTTTTTTGTGTCAATCAGGTTACTGTATTTCTTAAAATCTTGATTGTATCTTTGTTAAAATTTTGTGAAACAGGTCCCAGAATCATAGGAGGATGAAAAAGAGACTTTTTAAAGACGTGACTGCGCTGAACAACTTTTCTGTTCTGGAAAATATGACCATATACTATCTTTGTTTCTGGTGTGTAATATAATGGACTCCAGTTAGGTTTGTAGGGGCTGAGATTCAGATGGGATAATAAACCACAGCCCTAAGGGGACTCTGCATATTAAAGATCCCTCAACAGTTGGAAATCACACAAAGTAGGCTAATACTGAGGTCCTGGCATAATTTCCTTCATTGCACCCTGCATGGCATTGCCCGGTTTCATTAACCCATTAGTTGCAGAAGAGTAGGATGTAAGACTCCATTTTGTTTTATTTGAAGTATATTAACTGACTAATGAAGTATATTATATATTATATATAAAAGGTTACAGCAATTGACCCAGTGATATAGAATAACTGTATCCCATATTGAATGTATGTTTCTTCTGATGGGAAAATTTGACTTGACAAACTTACTGCATCTGACTCCTTGGGAAATTCTTATCTCCAAGTGCATCCTCCACTTTCATTTTTGAAAATTTTCAAGTACAATTTCTCCAAAATGTGTGTCAAAATACACCAAGTCAATGCTATTTTCAAAATTTTCTGAGATTTGAGATTTGATTGGGTCGAATGACATGGAGGTGAAACTCCGCCCTGATGTTACTGTTACTGTTACCATTTAGGTGGGACCACCTCCCTATTTGTACCAGCAGTTCTAGCATGCTAGTGCCACCTTGCTTAGTTCATTTGTTTCTCTGGTTGTGTTGGATTGCAAGAATAGTTTAAGTCAGCTTTGGCTTGTTAATCAACATGATAATAAATCTATTATCCCAATAAGGCCAATTCATTTTGAGATTGGCCAGGGCTTAACTTGTTGTGTGACGCAACCGAGCAGCACCATCAAATATACAAATAAACAAATCTCGATATCCATAATTTATAATTATCTTATCTATATTAATGACCTAATTAACAAGTTGTCTAATTACTGCTGATAAACTCTAATCTATAGTTAAATAGTATATGTTGTAACTGAACCAGATGCCAGTTTCTATGTCTCTGAAGCAATGGTGACTTTGAGGACTCTTTGCAGAACAACAATCAGACATGACTGGCTAATAGAGTTCAATCAATATCCCTGATTCATAATACTAACTAAGGCTAATTATAGGTTAAATAGTATATGACTAAATATGTTCTAACTGAACCAGATGCCAGTTTCTGTCTCTGAAGCAATGGTGAGGACTATTTGAGAAAGTTGCAGAACAACAATCAGACATGACTGGCTAATAGAGTTCAATTAACATCCCTGATTCATAATACTAATTAAGGCTAATTATAGGTTCAATATTATACATTACTGAACATAATGTAACTTAACCAGATGTCAACCTTTACGCCTCTGAAGCTTTGGTGACTCAGAAAGTTGCAGGACAACAGACATGACTGGCTAATAGAGTTAAAGATGGGTATCCTTATTTTCATATATTCATTATATATATTCCATAACAGGACGCCTGATACTTATATCAATCAAAAGTAGAGATATTCAAATGATCAGGAACAATACCAGTTTGTCTCACAAGTCCCTAATTAAGCCATATTAAGCATTATAACAATGAAAATTTCTTTGTTGCACCAGGTCAAGAAATTCCCAAATATTGTTTGAATTTGTGGAATATTCATTAGAAACACTGATTAATCAATTAGTAAGGTTGATTTTACCACTAAACAATGGGAGAATGCATCTTTAAATTAACATCCCTGATTCATAATTTCTTATCTATTTTAATGACCTAATTAACAACTATATAATTAATGCTAATTATGGTTAATTATAAGACCATTAAAGTTCTATTATTTATAGCTGAATATATTAGGCATATGTCAAGTCTGTGGGTCTCTGTACAGAGGCTTTATCCTCAAAACTTAACTTGATTAAACTCAGATTTTTAAAACTTAAGTAGAATTAAAACCCATATTAAAGGTAATAAAATAATCTGGGGTCTAATACTTTAAACCTTGACTTGCAATGATTTTATTGTTCCAGTCATCTGATTGGTCAATCACTAAAATTAATTTTAAATTCTGTTTTATTATCCAATCAGATTACTGTATTGTTTATTAAGTTAAGTGTTGTAGAATAAGGCTAAAATTAGATTTAAAAATCAATAAGAGTGATTGACAAATCAGATTACTGTATTCCTTCAAATCTGGATTATATTTAAGCTAAGTTTTGGAGAAAAAGGCATAGATTGGATAAAAGAAAAAGAAAAAATTGTACAGTCATGTTCAGCTAATTAAGAATAAGACCCTTAAATGGTTCGGCACAGTTATATTCTTGACCAAATAAAATGAAATGAATGGACATTTACGTCCTTCCTTTCCCCACCTGATTTGGCTATTGGAGACAATCTGCAGTGTGCAATGAGGGAAGTTTGGCCAAGACAACTATTTTAAACTTGCCTATAGTTGGAGTATCATTAACATGCACAGCCTCTGAATCACATATTATTGTCCTGTAAAAACATTAAGGTAAAATCTTTCTCACCCAGGTGAAACATGGGGGTCTCCCAGATTCCTACCCCCCTTAAGATTGCCTCAGACATCTCAATTTTGTTCCCCTCCTCTCCCCTCAGGCATTTTTAGATACTCCCCTGACAGTATGGTTATATTAAAATAATACACAAGCTACTGTATTGACATCAGATAATGGTTAAAAGGTCACCAGACTGAAATAGAATCTGAGTGGAATATTCATAAGTCTCCAACAAACAGTCAATTATCATTATAGATTTCAACATTCAGATTCTCTTAGTTTTCTCTATACACTTGGGTTTCATTATATCAGGGATTCTGTTTCAACTGTATTTACCAGTCATGTCTGAATTTAGCTGTTAAAAACAATAGATTATCATTATAAATTTCAACATTCAGCAGGAGCGTAACGTGACCATTTTGACTGGGGGGGTGTAACGTCTAAGTTTTACCGACGAACACGTGTAACGTCAAAGTTTTACCGACGAACACGTGTTCTTCCCGGGGCAAAAATAACCTACTCGCACTTTTAAGTATATACATTATACACGAACAAAATCCATCGTTAAAGCAAATCCTAAACCTTAGAAAACCATATCAATCAGGGGTGTATCTAGAATATGCCTGAGAGGGGGGACTGAAAGGCGATTTTTCCAAGGCAAGCCCTGCAGGCCAAAGGCCTTCGTATTCGGCCCTTGCAGTAACGGGGGGTTCGGGGGTCCTTCCCCGGAAAATTTTACATACTTGGAAACCCGGAGAATACATCTGACGCGATTTTGGAAGTCTTTTCCACTGGTCCAAATTATCAATTTTCATCGGAAAACCATATGTTTTATATAGCCTTTTTCGACCTATTCTGCGGTTTACCGACAAGTTCAGTAAAAATCACTTTTTATGTAGACGAACAGTTTTCCGATAACATCATAACTGACACAAGGTTTCCACACTTTCGGTCAGCCAATCGGTTTTACTGAAGGCTCTATTTCCCATCCACGACCGTCTATTATCAACCGATTCCGCGTTTTATCGACAAGTTTAGTAAAAATCACTTTAATGTAGACGAACGGTTTACCGATAACATCTTAAGAGACACAAGGTTTTCACTCTTTCGGTTAACAAATCGGTTTTACCGACGGCTCCATCTATGACCTTCTTCTATCGGCCAATTCCGCGTTTTACCGACAAATTCAAATAACGAACAGCTTACCAATAAAAAGGGTATCGGTTAACCAATCGGTTTTACCGAAGACTCCAGTCATAACCAACTTATACCGACCGATTCCGGTAGTTTCAGTAAAAAAAAAATACTTTTAATGTTGACAGTTTACTGATAAAATCAAAACCAACACAAGGTTTTTACTTTTTAGGTTAATTGGTTTTACCGACGGTCCCACCTTGCCGTCTTTTATCGACCGATCATAACCAACTCAATGTTTTGACTTTTTAGGTTAATTAATCGGTTTAATCGATCGATTCCGCGTTTTACCGACGGTTCCATCCATGACCTTTACCGACCGATTCCGCGTTTTACCGACGAGTTCAGTAAAACTGGGGGGGTGTGACACCCCCCCACACCCCCCCGGTAGCTACGCCCCTGGCAATCAGATTCTCTTAGTTTTCTCTATACACTTGGGTTTCATTATATCAGGGATTCTGTTTCAACTGTATTTACCAGTCATGTCTGAATTTAGCTGTTAAAAACAATAGATTATCATTATAGATTTCAACATCCAAATTCTCTTAGTTCTCTCTATACACTTGGGTTTTATTATACCAGGGCTTCTGTTTTAACTTTATTTACCAGTCTTGTCTGAATTTAGCTGTAAAAGGTCTTACACTTGTAACGTTTTTAGCTCTTAGGTCTTTTTAACTCTAGAGAATCTGTTCGGTCAGGGTTTCTATCTCTGTTCTATTTGCCAGTCATAAGTGATAATTTTGGCATATTGTAATGCTTGGGTTTCCAAATTAGCATCCCTTTAAAGAAGTTCCCAAAGCTAATTTATGTTAACTTGTACGGGATCTTTCCTTTGATCACCTTAACATCTATTTAAGAGAGTACACATGGTTTATAATACTTATTCATTTTTCATGTGAACATATTTCGTATGGCAAAAAATCATTTGTAATGCATTTATCATGTTATCTTCTAATGATAATTATATTCTGGCCTGCCATTGGTCAACTAGAATTCCCTTTTGGAGAGTTCACATTTGATAATGTTAATTCATTATTTTTTAAGCACATACAACTTACATCTAAATGCATTATAACGTTGATTGGTGAACTGGATTTACCATTGGAGCGTTCACAATGCCAATAATGTTGATTCATTTTTTAAGCACATACAACTTACATCTTAATGGATTTATAACTTTGTTTGGCAGACTGGAATTCCTTTGGAGCGTTCACAATGCTAATAATGTTTATCAATTTTTTTTTAAGCATATCGGCTTATATGCATTTATAACATTGTTTGGCCAACTGGAATTAACTTTGGGGAGTTCACAATGCTAATAATATTTATAAATTTTTCGAACAAATATCTAAATGGATTAAAACGTCGATACTCTAGTCTCTGATGGGAAATAAAGTTTGACCTGTGAACAGAGGCACAGTGACCTTTCAAAAAAACAAATTTGACCTTTTGAGTAAACCAAATGTAAATTTTTTGTTGTTTGTTTATGAAAGGTGTATCTAAAGTAGAGGAACAGGTGTAGAGAGAGGGTTGCTATTTTGTTAAGTTTTACCGGAAAAACAACTTTTGTTTACTTTCAACTTAGTATCGCTTGTGTTTGGTATACTATGTCTTCATATTTGTGGCGGGAAATTTAACTTTATTTGTTTTGGGATCATGTCTTTGAATTCCATCCATGCCAAGTCATTCCAAGATTATCAGGCCTACTGTTTTGAGAATGATGTTCCAATGCTAAAATGAAACGGCCCATGAAAATTTTTCAAAAGTCATTAGTCTAGAAAGTTTAATTTAAAATGAGTTCCATGGTCGGTCCTTTAGTGGATATCTCTTGTGTGAAAGAGTAGCTCCTTTCCTTAACACCTGATGCCATTCTAGCACTAGGTTTATCCACTCCACATAATGATTATTGAGTATTTATTAAATCACTTTAACAGAGAGTCCACAATGCTAATAATGTTCATTTGAAATATAGGTTTGTTTACACAGAATGCCTTTCATCTTGACATCCATTTCAGAGAGTTCACATCCATTTAGTTCTATCATCTCGACGTTCCTTTCAGAGAGTTCACATAGCTAATAATGTTCATTATGCATAGGTCTATCATCTTGACATCCCTTTCAGAGAGTTCACATAGCTATTAATGTATTTTATCCATTTAGGTCTTGACATCCCTTTCAGAGAGTTCACATAGCTATTAATGTATTTTATCCATTTAGGTCTATCATCTCGACGTTTCTTTCAGAGAGTTCACATAGCTATTAATGTATTTTATCCATTTAGGTCTTGACATCCCTTCAGAGAGTTCACATAGCTATTAATGTATTTTATCATTTAGTCTTGACATCCCTTTCAGAGAGTTCACATAGCTATTAATGTATTTTATCCATTTAGGTCTATCATCTCGACGTTCCTTTCAGAGAGTTCACATAGCTAATAATGTTCATTATACATAGGTCTATCATCTTGACATTCCTTCAAGAGAGTTCACATAGCTTATAATATGTAATAAAGTCATCAAATTGACTGAAACATTAGATAGTTATCATAGTTCCATCAGGAATATCTTTTAGTTCTGTAAAAACAGGAATGCCTGTAATTCAACCTGAGCTATTTTTAGAAACTCATGTAATTCACATCTGTTCTGTTTTAGCTGAGACACTAATTTAAAATGCATTTTACAGAAAAGCTTTCATTTCTTAAACGTTCCAGATGTTTGAATCCAAATTATTTCTATCAATTTCAAATTGTTTAAATTTGTGTTTAAAATCTGTTTTATAGTGATTCGTTTGGGACTTTTCAAATATACGGTTTACAGGGGGTGCTGTTTACAGGGGATGCCGGTTTACAGGGGATGCCGGTTTACAGGGGATGCGGTTTATCAGGGTTTATCTCCTATGTATTTAATAGTGATTCCACCTTTCAAATATGCTGGTTTTTACAGGGAATGCTTGTTAACGAGTGTTTATCTCCTATGTATTATAGAGTGATTCGTTTGGGAATTTTCAAATATATCCAGGTTACAGGGATTCAGGTTTACAGGGTATACCGGTTTACAGGGGTGCCAGTTTATCAGGGTTTATCTTCTATGTATTTTAGAGTGATTCGGACGCGACTTTTCAAATATGCCGGTTTACAGGGGATTCAGGTTTACAGGGCATTCAGGTTTACAGAGGATGCAGGTTAGAGAGGTTTTACTATACTAGAATATAATTTAGATATAATATAAATATTATGTTCTAGTAACAGTGGGTATAAGTTATTATTTCCTGTTTATATAACACTTAATTACTTATTCTTCTACCATTATATGATTCATCTTATTTACTGACTCACTTCTCACTCAACAAGGCATTACTATGTACATCTTAGAATAAACATGAAATTTAAAAATTGGCCAACAAGAGTATATATTCATCAGTAGATAAACCTGCTACCATAAATAATATAACAGAATCCTTATATAATCTGATAAATCAAAAAAACTTAGTAATTATCCATAAAAATGCTTTTAATTATTAAACAATTATAAATTGATTGATTATATTTAATAATTACTAAGTATGTGAGTTTTCCTGATTTTACAGGATTCTGTTACTTTATGACACCAGGTAAGTTCACTGATAAATATATACTCATATTGACCATTCTTGAGAACTAATATTTTATGTTCATTCTAAGATGCAATATCAAAGCTCAAGTTTGACTGAAAATTAAAAATTTTAAAATATTGATAAATAATGGAAGGAAGATAAGGTTATTGAGATAATTATTGGTAACCATGGTAATATTGAATATTGTCATTGATATCTCATTGTTTTAATATTGACTTTTCTATATTACATGTGCATTGCATGATAAAAACATGCATCATGTTATTGACAACTCTTATCTAGGGTGATATTGTTTTTGAGCTTAGATGGCTTATTTTTATTCATTTAAACACTGTCTCACCTACCTGGTTACATATTCTTAGAAGAATGTTAGCGCTTGGATATCTAATAAATAGTGTTAGAAGATAAGACCCTAGGATATCCTAGAAACAGGGTTAGAAGATAAGACCCTAGGATATCCTAGAAACAGTGTTAGAAGATAACACCGAAGGATATCTTAGATACGTTGATAGTAAGACCCTAGAAATTATCCTAGAAACAGTGTTAGAAGTTAAGACCCTAGGATATCCTAAATGAAATAGTGTTAGAAGTATAAGACCCTAGGATATCTAGAAACAGTGTTAGAAGATAAGACCCTAGGATATCTAGAAACAGTGTTAGAAGTTAAGACCCTAGGATATCTTAGAAACAGTGTTAGAAGATAAGACCCTAGGATATCTTAGAAACAGTGTTAGAAGATAAGACCCTAGGATATCCTAGAAACAGTGTTAGAAGTTAAAACCCTAGGATATCTTAGAAACAGTGTTAGAAGATAAGACCCTAGGATATCCTAGAAACAGTGTTAGAAGATAAGACCCTAGGATATCCTAGAAACAGTGTTAGAAGATAAGACCCTAGGATATCTTAGAAACAGTGTTAAAAGATAAGACCCTAGGATATCCTAGAAACAGTGTTAGAAGATAAGACCCTAGGATATCCTAGAAACAGTGTTAGAAGATAAGACCCTAGGATATCTTAGAAACAGTGTTAAAAGATAAGACCCTAGGATATCCTAGAAACAGGGTTAGAAGATAAGACCCTAGGATATCCTAGAAACAGAGTTAAAAGATAAGACCCTAGGATATCCTAGAAACAGTTTTAGAAGAGAAACCCTAGGATATCCTAGGTTTCAAAGTTTCATGACTCAATTTATTTTTGACATTGCACTTTGACTATGGACATTGACCTTTGACATTGCACTCTGACTTTTGACCTTTCTCACACTGATTCCATCTGGGAAATGTTTAAAATCTGATAATGTTACTGTGTTTTATTTTTATAGTAGAATACAGTCACGTTTTGTCTGCTTCTGATTCTACACTTTTATATGACTCACATTAAACGTTCTTTTGGTGATAATTTGGTTCAGTTTTGAAAACAGTCCATTTGGGTTTCATTTCATTTGGACTATTATTCATGGCACAAAAGGCTGATTTCTTTGAAGAAACTGTAAAGATGTTTTCTGAATTTTTATGTGTATCAGGAACACTTAATGCATCAATTTACACCATTCCAATTTTCATTCACATGTTTTTGTGGTTTGATTTATTAAAGGGATTGTCAAGAGGTTCTCAGAATGTTGTATGTGTATCAGGGAACACTGATAACATGAAAACAGCAAAATTTCCATCACTGCACACTACAAGGCGTTGCCCATCTTTACTAGCTCATAAGTTGCAGAAGAGTAGGAGGTAAAACTCCATTCAATTCATTTCAGTTAGAATTGTGGACATTGATAACTTCATTTGGTACCATTTAGTCACATTGGAATGAAGTAAATATTAGTATAAGTCTTGAAACACACATAGTATAAATGCAGAAAACCTATGTACATGGGATATTGATATTGTTTTTGAAAAGGGATACACATGGATAAAAGTAACCTCTATCTTAGAACAGAAAATTACAAAGATTATCCCAATAAGTGAAGAAACAATTTTTCCCTACAATTTCTTTAATACTTTTAAATCAAATTAATCAACTAATTATCTCCCTTTGATTTGAGGTAGGTTGGGCAGAGATTAACATGGATTAACTCAGGGTTAACCTGATTGGAATGTAGGATTAACAATCCCAAGCTAATATACCTGTCAATTCAACATACTTCTAGTGAAGGCCTTAGGTCAATGACAATTGTTTAGTTTTGTGAAAAATTTAAGTTGTTCACAATTTTGCCTTGAAATAGGATATGTGCACTCTCTTAATTTGAAGAATTTGCTATTATTTAAATGTGGATTAACTATGTGGACTCTCCGAGTGTTTTGAATTTCTGAATGCAAAAAGGAATTTATATTATTTTTCTGAATATGTGGACTCTAAAAAACAATGGATGCAGTTTGAATAGAATTGTGAAAATTTAGAATATTTCGTTGGTTTAGAAATCAAGATGGCTTGTCGCCAAGGTCAAGGGATTTTTGATTTGGTTTACAACAGTAAGATATTATTTAAATTCGATATTAAAAAGGGCTTCAGTCCCTATTTACATATTTTCAAGACCCCTGAAAATGGGGAACCCGTCCCTTTAAGAATATTTTATTCTGTAGGGCCAATCTATCTTTATGGCCATTAGCATGCATGACCAGTGAACCTTAAGCCAAGTGTATGATTCTTATCTTCTGTGTATATTGGCCAATAATGATGATATACTTGTCAAAAACTACCAGATATATCTCATAAAAAACTCATATACTCTAACCTTTGACATCATTAATAACTGACCTTTGACCTTAGTATCCTGGTTTTGAAGAGGTCTTAAAGAGACCATTTCCTTCAGGGTCAAAATTTGTTAGAAGTGTCACAGGGCATTAAAATATATCAAATGGAAAAGAATAATTAAAAAGAAATGAAAATAATATTTCTAACAAGCATAAAATCATCATGGCCTCATGTCAACAAATGGAATGAGTTTCCCTTCCTTAATGATTTGCAGACGTCGTTTAATATTATGGGATAGAATCAAGGTGGTCTGAATCATGTATAATCAATCTGTTGGGTGGATTCAGGATGAGCACTATGTCAAAAAATTGAACCAAGTTCCTTCCTCAATGATTTGCAGACTTCCGTGTTTCATATCATGGGATGGACCTATATACAGATGACAAATGGTTGACTGTTAAAACAAAACAACTTAGTTCCTCCATCAATTATTTGCAGACTTCCTAATTCAATATTATGGGATAGAATCAATGGTGGTCCTAGTAAGTGACAGAAGTTGACTTTGCATTCAAGAAAGCTATTTCCTGTCTTGATTACTTTATAATATTATGGGATGGAATCAAAGGTGGTAGTAGTAAATGACAAGTTAACGTTTGCTCCCAACGGATGGTGAAATCACAAACTAGGTAGTTGCAGATGCTGATATCGCGAAGTAGGAATAGTTCAATTTGGATAATTCTGTGTTGTTGGTCTTGAAGATGATATTTGTGGCATATGGTCGGTTCAAAAGAATCAACGGTGGTTTAAAAAAAGCTACATATAGTGTGACATTCTATTGTGTGACATTCTATTGTTCAACCCTTCAATTAATAATGAACTTGTCCACACATGCAAACTTTTTATCGACATTAAACTGTATATGTGTAAGTGGAAGAGCTCATTCAAAAATCAGGGTTTTTTTTGTTGTCTGTCACATAATATCAAGACTTGACAAAACCAACAATGCCTTGGTCAGTAAATCAATAATCAATAAATAAATAAACAAGCTTTGATGACAACAAAACCTTAAATGACCCTGATGACCTCTGATGATGACCCCTGTAGTTGACCCCTGAAGTGTTATTAGTAAACAATGTGCATTCTTTATTATCCTACAACAGCTGTCTGTTACAGCAATGAATGAATGAAAGAATGACAATTTTTGAGATACTGAATGAATTAAATGCAAAGATAAATAAATGAACAAATGAACGTATAATTTTTAAAATTTTAAACTTGGCCAATAAGAGCATATATTCATCAGTAGATATACCTGCTGCCATAAATAATATAATCCTTATATAATCTGATAAATCCAAAAAACCTAGTAATTATTCATAGAGATGCATTTAATTATTAAAAAACACTTAATAAATTGATTAAGAATTTTTCAATAATAACTAAGTTTTATGAATTACCAGATTTTAAGGGATTCTGTTACTTTATGACACCAGGTAAGTTTACTGATGAATATAATAGCTTACTCATATTGACATTTCTTGAGAACTAAAATTTTACGTGCATGCTAAGATGCAGTTTCCCTTTGATTAACTTTTAAGTGACAAATAGGTAAAACAAAGCTGTTATAAATAGACGTCTAATCGTTACCTAACACATAGTATAAGATATTGTTGTTAATTTTAGAAAGGCGTCACAAAAATGAAGCTCAATCGGCGACAGTCACTTAAAAAAATGTTTGTATTTGTTCAAAGTTTCAAAGTTATTTTTCAAAGCAAACAAACTTAATTCACTCTGTTGACGCCATTTTTCACACTTGACTTTGAAAAGAAAAAATGGGTTTTGAATTTGATGGTAAGGTTTTACTTCTTGTTTTGTTTTGTATTATGAAAATTTTGCTTAGGGGTGGTGCAGAGATTTGATTTATTTATTTTTGATGACATCATCTACTTGAAATGGAAGTGGTGGTCATGAGTTCTTATCTTAGTCGGCATGAAAGTTTGGTGACCTTCAATAATTCATCCTTCCTCATTATTCAGATAATCAAGAGGATTGGCCAAGGATCCTTAACTATGCAACTAAGTTGTTATCTGTTATCCTTGTGAAATCAATGCCAAGAGGTTTGGCCAAGGACCAGATGGTAGAAAGGATCCTTTATTGAGAACCTAAGTTGTTATTCTTGTAAGATCAATACCAAGAGGTTTGGCCAAGGATCGCCTAGTAAATAGGATCCTTAACTGCGAACCTAAGCTATTGTCCTTGTAAGATCAATGCCAAGAGATTTAGCCAAAAGATCCTTGATTATGAGCCTAAGTTGTTATCCTTCTAAAATCATTGCCAAGAGGTTTGACCAAGAACCAGCTGGAAGAGAGGATCCACAACTGTGAACCTAAGTTGTTATCCTTGTAAAATCAATACCAAGAGATTTGACCAAGGACCAGCTGGTAGAAAGGATCCTTCATTGTGAGCCTAAGTTGTTATCCTTGTAAAATCAATACCAAGAGGTTTGACCAGCTGGAAGAAAGGATCCTCAACTGTGAACCTAAGTTGTTATCCTTGTAAAATCAATGCCAAGAGGTTTGACCAGATGGTAGAAAGGATCCTAAATTGTGAGCCTAAGTTGTTATCCTTCAGCTGTTTCTTTCTTTCAAAAACCCAGTAGAAATGCTTGTATTCTATATTATTATATTGTTTATACATTTATCTAATCCCCTAAACAATAGACTGTTGTTTTATATTAATCCATATTAATCCCAAACCAAACATAGACTTTAGTTCAATATACTGATATTAATCCGAAACCAAACATAGACTTGATTCAATAAACTGATATTAATCCAAGATTAGTGGTTTATCATGTCTTGGGTTAGAATTTACTTTATCACAATTATTACGGATGCTCCAAACTTGTTTTGATTTTTGAATGATATCTTGGAAATCTTCAATATTGGCTTGAATAATTATTGCTCACTGAACGAACAATTGCTCACTGAACGAACACTTGCTCAATGAACGAAAAATTGCTCAATGAACGAACAATTGCTCAATGAACAAACAATTGCTCAATGAACAAACAATTGCTCAATGAACAAACAATTGCTCAATGAACGTACATTTCCTCGATAAACGAACAACTGCTAAATGAATGAACAATTGCTCAGTGAACGTACACTTTCTCTATAAACGAACAATTGCTCAATGTTCTCATTCAAGCAACTATCCTGTAGAATCCATAGCATCAGCAGTGAAGTGAACAATTTTTGTAGTAATCAGTTAAAGCACTGTTTCCTCTAGGGCCTTAGAACCACATTGAGTGGTATGACCCTTCTGTCCTCCGTTGCCCTTGGTTTCAAAACTTACCCTACCAATGTCCATTTCAGAACACAGTGATGATTATGAGGTGCCCGTCAACCCATCGGAGTCAGATAGAAGCAGTATGAATCAATCTAACGGACAGACGTACGCGGCGATGGATGGGGGGAGAAACTTCCCACCCAGTCCTCGTCAGATGTACAATACTAACAACACCTACGAAGAGATGACTCGACATAATGGCAACACACATCGGGTAAGTTCAGGACTCTGACATAGGGTACTACTTTCTACTTTGAGGAAGGGGTGTAGTTCTGTTGGTTAGAATGTTGAAATATTTATGATGTAATTTTCTATTGTGGTCATGTGATACAGATTCATTTGACGTGTGAATGTCTGATGACCTTGAATAAATCATCTTTTCTCATAATACCACTGGACCAGCTGTAAATGGGTGCGGTTATTGCTGGAAAGATCAATGCTAAGAGGATTGGCCAAGGACCAACTAGTAAAAAGGAACTGTGAACCAGAGGCTCTGAATTGGGTGAAAATGTACCCTATATAGCATAGCATAGCCATTAGAGATACATAATAGCGTAGCATGGCTATTCAATCATGATTTAACATAGCCAAAAAGCATCACAATATATAGGCCTACATTATTCCTGATTTTAACTATACATTTAATGGCATTTCTATTAGAGATACAAAATAGCATAACATAGCCATTAGAGATACAGAATAGCATATCCTAGCCATTAGAGATACAGAAAAGCATATCATAGCCATTAGAGATACATAATAGCATAGCATAGCTACATAGCTATTCAATAATTTAACCATACAGTCCTACAACCACTTTTTTGGTTCTTTCCGACTTCATGATTGTTTTCTTCAAAGATATAATTTTCATATAATCCTTGACCTCTTTGATTTCAGTCCTTAGAAAAGATTCCGCCTGTATTACCAACACGATCTCCAGATACTCGTCTTTCAAACAGTACTGGTACCTCGAGTAGGGTAAGTATGCTGGGATTTATAATATTTATATTTAATTGGTTTATCCTGGTTACAGTATTGAGGGTAATAGGGTTCGATTCCAGAAGAAATGACATGCGTCCCACTCTTATGTACATTTTGTGCTTCTGAAGATGGGCAATGCAGTGTGCAATAAGTAAAAAATACAGGGCCTCAGTTTATTGTCCCATCTGAATGACTGAACTGGGTTGAAAGCATCTGAAAGTTCATCTCGACCTTCACCAGAATTGCCACCTGGACCCTCAGGATATTGAGAAAGGGTTTGACTGACTGAGTTAGACAGTTGCCTTGATTCCAGAGAGGGAGCCTGCAAAATGGCTACTACCTCCAAGGAGGGCAGGAGGTGCTCAACTTACTCAATCCTGACACGGTGAGGTCATGAGGAATATAACTATGTCCTGTACACACATCACACATGGATGTCGACTTTAAACAGTGAACACTATTACTGATAAGCTTAGCTTAACTCATAATTTCTTATTTCTGAGACTGCAGTATGATTGGTCAAATGAATGGTGAACATCTCTCTTTAATATTAAGTGCATTCCAACTTTAAACAGACTGTCATCTATTTAACAAACTGTATAAATATTTTTGACAATTATGATGCAATATGTGATGTAATGAAATTCCTATATACTTTAATTTGCAACATTTATTGAAGTAACTTTCATTTTGTATATAATTTGATTGTGGTTTTTGGAAACTATTCTAGGGCATTATGGAGTTAAGTAAAAGTTTCAGGGTATGTTTTGGTATTGTGATTTGTTTAACTTTATATGCTGAGATATCTGCACTGTGCTTACTGACATTGGTATGGCTTTGTAAAACTCTGAATCCCAGTATGCAATCTTAATAGGTGACAGAACTGTTGATTGAAGGTGTTTTTAAAGCAGACGTCTTAGCAGAGGACATGCCCTTGAATTACTTAAGTGTTTGCATTTGAACTTGAAATGATAGGCATTTTCGTTTCCACACTCACATACAAAGGGTGGTGAATGGCTCAGTGGTTGGCGAGTTGGACTGTCGTCTGCTAGGCGACTAGGTGCCGTGGGTTCAGAATCCCGATCGGTGCGAGGAAATAAAAAATTAGGTCTGATTCCTAGGCCCGTGCCCATTTTGTTTTCTATATCGAATATATGCTGTCAATTTTGTAACTAATATTATCTTATAATATTGCTTTTGTCTAAAATGCCAACTGAATTCATATGTCAACTGACATTTTCAAATGCCAAAAGAATTCAATTGTCATCTTAATTCCAGTACTAGCTTATTCAAATGCCAATGGCATTAAAATGCTGACATTATTAATATGCCATATAAAAAATTCAAATGCCAACGAAATACAAATGTCAATAATACAAGAATGCTATTTTAAATGCCAGTGGAATTCAAATGCCAACTGATTTCAAATGTCATTTCTCTTATCTATTTTGACTGGCATTGTTCTCAAACACAGACTTATTCTCAGCCATATAATGCCAACTGTGTTCAAATGCCAACTGTGTTAAAATGTCAACTGTAATCAAATGTCTGTGACAACAATCTAGATCTTCACACTAATCTCTCTTAACTGGCACGGAGAAACAAATAGACACAACTAGTTCAGATGTGATGGTGTGGTACTCCAATATTGATCCGTCTAAAATCAAACCTGGAAGTTAAAATTCCTGCTAGTTGTACTAGCTCCTGGGAATAACCGTATTGGAGGAAATTGGAAAATGGTCTTTTCGCAATTTTGCTGATTTACGCATAAAATTAGATTAATGTTACGCTATTTGATTATCACTATGTGTTTTTTTATGGATATTCATTCTTTCTGTCATCTAAAATTGGGATTTGGAGTGTCAAATTTGGAGAATTATGCCATTTTTCAAAGTGTTTCTGATAAAATTTGAATGTCTATTGATTCTAAAAGTGCAAATAGAACACAAATTCAATTTAAGATGTTTGCTATTCAAAAAAAGAAAGAATGTTTTGTTAAACTGGGATTAAATGAGTAAGTGTGGAAATACGGAAATAAGTGTAGTTTGCCATGGATACTTCCTGAGAAGGGAATTTGGTTGAGACAGATTTGGACAAAAATATACTAAAAGTGCAAAGTGCCATCTTTAAATATGGTAAGAATCTTCACCAGGGTTTTTGATTTGAGTTTATTGCCAGACATTTTTGATATTATCAATATGTGTGTGTTTTTAAACATTCTTATGTTAAAAGGGTATCTGGTTACTTCTTTATATTCAAGGTTCAAGGTTGGAAAATGAAATGAATGAGAGTTTTACGTCCTACTCTTCTGTACCTTATGGGCTGAAGAAGGGCAACATCAAGAGGTTGCAATGAGGGAAATTTTGCCAGGGACAGCGGCATTTTCCTACTCTTTTTGAGATATCCACTTGTCGATGGATCTATAATGTGCACAGCCTGTAGCATATGGGGCCTTGGTTTATTGTCCCATCCAAACGACTAGACGCTTCTTGCATGTCAGTCCCTCAGACCAGCATCAATGACTGGAAAACTGGGTTGAAAAAGATGGAAGTTCATCTCGACCTTTGCCAGGATTGAACCCTGGACCTTTAGGTTAGCGAGCAAGTGTCTAACTCACTGATCTAGCAAGTTCCAGGTCGGAACCAACTGCTATTATGTTATATGGTAGGCTATTGTTCCAATGACCTAGTTATTCCTGCAATTGTCTGAGAGCTTCCAAGTGTAGGTGTTATATTATTGATCATAATGTCTCCAATATTATCATAATAATAGAACTAATGTCATCTTAATAGGACAAATAGTTTCTAGAAAATGTGGCAGGATTGTTGTGTCAGATATACCAGTCATGTCTGATAATTGATGGGAAATGAAATGAAATGAATGGAGTTTTACGTCCTACTTATAATAATTGATGGTAATGTCTCCAATATTATCATAATAATAGAACGTAATGTCATCTTATAATATGATGAATAGTTAGTAGCAGGAATGTTGATGATCGGTCTAAAATAACATCTTATTTCTATTATGTTATTTTAGCAGGAGTGTTGTGTCAGTTTTACAAGCCAGCCATGTATGACTATTGATGGCAATATCTATAATATATCATAAAGTAACATTGATAGTGACAGCTATATGAGAGATTGATAAGACTGTAGACAGGAGTGTTTACTTGCAAGCCATGTCTGACTATTGATTTGCATTGAAAATGAATTTTTAAAGTGAAGAATGACTTATTTTAGTAGTCTGTAACCATTATATAGTGTTAAAAGTAACCATTATATAGTGTTAAAAGTAACCATTATATAGTGTTAAAAGTAACCATTATATAGTGTTAAAAGTAACCATTATATAGTGTTAAAAGTAACCATTATATAGTGTTAAAAGTAACCATTATATAGTGTTAAAAGTAACCATTATATAGTGTTAAAAGTAACCATTATATAGTGTTAAAAGTAACCATTATATAGTGTTAAAAGTAACCATTATATAGTGTTAAAAGTAACCATTATATAGTGTTAAAAGTAACCATTATATAGTGTTAAAAGTAACCATTATATAGTGTTAAAAGTAACCATTATATAGTGTTAAAAGTAACCATTATATAGTGTTAAAAGTAACCATTATATAGTGTTAAAAGTAACCATTATATAGTGTTAAAAGTAACCATTATATAGTGTTAAAAGTAACCATTATATAGTGTTAAAAGTAACCATTATATAGTGTTAAAAGTAACCATTATATAGTGTTAAAAGTAACCATTATATAGTGTTAAAAGTAACCATTATATAGTGTTAAAAGTAACCATTATATAGTGTTAAAAGTAACCATTATATAGTGTTAAAAGTAACCATTATATAGTGTTAAAAGTAACCATTATATAGTGTTAAAAGTAACCATTATATAGTGTTAAAAGTAACCATTATATAGTGTTAAAAGTAACCATTATATAGTGTTAAAAGTAACCATTATATAGTGTTAAAAGTAACTATTATATAGTGTTTAAAGTAACTATTATATAGCGTTAAAAGTAACCGTTCTATAGCGTTAGAAGTGTTATTAGTAGAATGAAAGCATTTATTCAATCAATAGAACATCTATCTTAATGACAACTTGATTGTATTGTTACGTGATTTGGACAAACGGCTTGCTGATATCTTGAAATGTATTCTTGATTACAAACTGGGTGGACAATTGGCTTGAACCATCATTTGATTATTGAAGAAGCCTTTACATCCTCTATGTTGACTTACTAACAATGTGGTAGTTATAGATTGAAACAGTACGTGATTCGTAAAAATGATTTGCTTATATCTAAGAATAACTTGTTGATTAAGATTGGATGGTCAAACAAAACTTACTATAATCTTTTCTAGGTTTGAGGAAGGGTTTACACCCTCTATGTTGGCTTACAGGGGTTTTGTTGTCATGGTGTCTTTAAATTATAATGTCCAACCACAAGCATGGCAATGAATTCGAGAAAAGCATTCTACTTTCTATTCTTCTAAGGGGCAGTGAAGACATGCAACTACAAGCAGTGTGCAATGAGGGAAATTTTGCCAGGTCAGGTCTATATGACTTATAGCAATAATTTAAGTAGCTTTATGGAATGGCTTTAAGCACAATATTGCCTCTTGACTTAACGTTGACCCTAGAATGACCTTAAACCTGCAGTTCCTTATGTTGACTTTCAGAGATATCAGGATCTATGGAATCGTTCTGTAATTAATTGGCGCTAAAAACACAATAAATCAATTAAGGCTCAACTACAACTGATGAATTCCAGGTCAGTCTATGACTTAAGAATATTATTAGTTTATGATGGCTTAAGACAATATTTGTTTTAAAGAGTGAGTGTGTCTTCTATAGCTTTAATAAACGGCAATGATGACTTCTCAAAGGACTATGATGACTTCCCAAATGGCAATGATGAATTCTCAAAAACAATGATGAATTCCCAAAGGACTATGATAACTTCCCAAAGGACTATGATGACTTCCCAAAAGACAATGATGATTTCCTAATAGTTATACTGACTTTCCAAAAGAATGATGACTTCCCAAATGGCAATGATGACTTCCCAAAGGAGAATATGACTTCCCAAAGGAATGATATTTTTTAAAGAGTGATGTTTCATGCTTTGACCAATTTTACCTTATTTCAAGAATGATGACTTCCAAATAATGATGACTTCAATGTCAATTATGACTTCCCAAAGCAATATCGGGTGAATTTAATCTTAGATTCCCAGAAAGGACCCTGCCATTGATCAAAATAATGTTAAAGGAATATGATTTCAAATGCAATGATTATTAAGGATAGATTAACGAAGCAGCAATTAAATCATGTAAAGAATATTTTATTGATTTATGGTAAAGAATTTTGACATTGAAAACGTTGGGTTCTGTGAAAATAATGTTTGAAAAGAAAAAAATATTGAACTTAGCATAACTATCAAAATTTTAGTCAGTCATTTTGGAACTCCAATCAGACCTGACTGGCACATACAATTAAATCAACAGCCCATTAAATCTACTACAGATCATCTCAACGAGGCTCTGACAATAGGTAGAACAATTATTTGACAACTGTATTGATGTATCGGACAATTTTGATACGTTCCTGGCAGTTTGAGTGTCGTCTGCTTTTAGTCCCTTTTCATCTGAAAAGTCTTTCAATGAAATATTGGACAGGCAAAATAATCTATATACAGTCATTGATATGGTTCTATGGAATTCCTGACAGTCTTGTCAGGCTTATCTTGATTCTGTTCTTGAGTGCCATTGAATTATCTTTGCTTCTGGCACTTATGAGAGACTTCGTATGAAATAAGAAACCAGTCCCCAAGGATTTCCTCTGAAAAGCAATTTTTGACTCTGTAGTTTGGGATGCATTTAGTTAGCACCTTAAAATTTAATTTCTTAAACCCATGGTGGCTCAGTGAGTTAATCATCTGTTCGCTGAAGGATCCAGGGTTCAATCCTAGCAAAGGTCGAGATGAACTTTCAGATTTTTCAACCCGGTTTCCCCTTATCAGTGATGCAAGTCTGAGGGGCTGACATGAAAAAGCATCTGAGAACCAAGGCCCTGTGTACACATGAGAACCTTTAGAAGTAAAATGCAGCTATTTGCCTTATCCTTTCAAAGTTTCCCTCATCACACACTACATGGCATGGCTTTTCATCGAAAAAAGAATTTTAATTCTGATAAAGCCCAAAAACATAGCTGAATTATCACTCTAATTTTCTCACACATTTGTAAAAAAAATCTGTAAAGATCCACGCTTATCTGATTTGGCCGACCAGAAGTCAAAGATCAATGAAACCTAGCAACCTTTTATCTCTTTAGTTATTGAATTATGATGTTTCGTGCTTCTGGAGACAGCGCGTCGAACTTGTCTCTGTAATGGAATTATCCAGTATTAAATATTTATTCTAAACCTTATGTCAGCATTTTACAAGATTTTAGGATTTCACCGACCTTTTAGAATATTGTTGTAATAAACATGACAGTGTGCGATGGGGTAAATTTCATCAGTTGCGGGCTCTCTAGAGAGATGTTGAGCTTGTCTCTGTAATGGAATTATCCAGTATTAAATATTTATGCTAGACCTTATGTCTATGATTTTAGAATTTGGCCGACCTTTTCAGAATATTGTTGTAGTAAACATGACAGTGTGCGATGGGGTAAATTTCATCAGTTGTTGCGGGATCTCTAGAGAGATATTGAGCTTGTCTCTGTAATGGAATTATATTAAATATTTATGCTAGACATTATGTCCACGTTTATAAGATTTTTGGATTTGGCTGACTTGTTCAAATTATACTTTTGATTAACAATACAGTGTGCAGTGGGGAGAATTTCTTTAGTTGTTGGATTACTAGAGAGATGTCAGACTTGTTGCAAGGTTGTTTCTTTAAGATATTTTTCTGATAATCAGTGAACAATAGGGGGAATTTATTCAGTCATTGTACGAACTATAGACAGAAAACAGAGATAGTCTATATAATATAATTATCTCTACTGTTGAATATTTCTAGTAGACTTATGGTCCCCATTCTACCATTATCAGGAATATAAATACAGAAAAATCAATACCTGACTATGGTTCAAAGATGACTGGATGACAGTGTCACAATTTGGCGTAGGAACCAAAACAAAATGACTGATTTAAGCAGATATATTATACAGAATGTCTGGTACCTAGGTTACCAATGACGACAACATTCCATTTTGTCAAATTTTACTGGAATTGAAATGAAAAAAAAATTTCCCATTCTGAAGTTTCCACAGTTTTGGTTTTCGTTCCCCCTTCCCTCTACGTGCCCCTTTTATGGGCCATAAGTAAATTGAAGAGAAGTGTTGATTTCATGCAACTTTTTTTCTCGTTTCAGGGGTCATCAATATCAGAGCACGACAATATCACTTATGCAGATTCTCATTATTCCACGCCCAGCCCGCCGATGTCACCGGGGAAAAAACATCAGGGACACTACGGTTCCGGACAATCGCCGTATTCCTACGTGCCTAATTCCAGCATCTTACAACAAAAGCTGCAGCATCAGGAACTATATAGTCAGGCGGAAGGATTATATGACACTTATATTCATAATGACGACCATTTAGTGCAGCAATCAGTGTACGGACAAAGCCCTCAAAATCAAAAACACATGCAAATTGGGAAGAGTGTGAAAAAAATGGCGTCTCCAGTGTTAACCCACAAAATGTACCCATTCCAAAATGGACCCAACGGAACTCAAGGTAGCCCGAAACTACGTCGTGCTTCAGAAGCAGACGTAAATCATAGTACAAAAGTGAAAGGCAAAAATGTCGGTTCTCCGAAACTTCCGCTAAAATTTCAGCAGAAGTCAGCATCTATTGATTGTGGTCAATCAAGTGTTCCACCTCCCCCAAGTTTCCCAGCCCCTCCCCCTCCTTTACATGTTCAAGAACGTTACCATGGAAACAATCCACGCTGCCCTTCACCCCCCTTACCTCCACCTCCTCCTGAACATAATTCAGGATCCCCAAAAAAACCTGGCATACCCCCTCCCTTACCCCCTGTGTCAACTATACCCGGACGTCAGTCGCGCCCTCAGGAGGCCTCTGGGTACCAGTCTCCAAGGTCAACTAGTCATTCTCGAAGTAGTTCTAGTGTAGGAAGTGTGGAGTCTTCGGCGGCCATTATCCAAGAATTAGCACAAGTCAAATTAAAATCAAGAAATCATTCAGGTTAGCTAGCATTTTAGAAATTTGGTTCTTCTTTGTGAGACAGGTCAACCTCTGTTCTTGAGTTATCCCCTAATAAGGGAGTCTGTAGCTCAGTTGGTTAGAGTGTTGAAATCTTTATAAGACATCATTTAATCGAATACCTCAAACAAATAATGGTTCTCACGAATTCTTATCGTGGTAGGTTTGTGAAAGTATGATGACCTTGAATAAGTTCTCATTACTCCCCTTGACCCAATTGTAAACGGGTGCGGATAATCCAGGAAAGATCTATGCCGAAAGGTTTAGCCAAAGAACAGATGGTAGAAAAGATTCTATGTTTTAATCCTTGGCCATTAAGCTTCTTTTAAATTTATGTTGTGCTCATTGAATTGCTAGGGGTACTTTAAGATTGTCTGTTGAAGAGTATTCATAATGGGAGGTAACTCTATAGTGACTACACTAGACTTGACAATTACTATCATAGTATTCTGATGATCAAAATTCAACAGTCTATGACTTTTGCCTTAAAACTTGCTGCAAACTTGCTTTTATGTCACAGTACAGGAGCTTAAATCACAGAATTGAAGAAATAAAATCATCTGGATAAGAAAAAAGACTTTAGTTAACTTGTGGTCAATAGATTCTGATTAAAGGGCAATAACTCTATAATGACTATTCTCTGTTTTGTAATTCTAGGTACAAATGGAAATGGTGTGACAACAGAAAATGCCAGTGGGAATGAATTGAGCAAAATACAACTGAAGAAAACAAAGACTGACAAAATAGGGGACATTTATCAAGAAAAAATTCCACAAGGTTGGTTAGCCAATATATTTTTTGGAGGTGCCGTGGTTTGTCAGGTGTAAATCCTAGTCCTTCTGCTTTTTACCTCAGTTTGCAGTGGTGGACATGTTAAGGTAGTTGCAAGGGATAATATTCTGAGGACCCTTGTGCTATACACTGATCCCTTGACAGTTGGAATTCAAAATTAATGAGATTTCCCTTCTTGCACACTGCATGGTTTTACCCTCATGTCTGGACCTGTAATTGAATGAATGTGTATGTATCACATCTGAGAATCTGGGTATGGCTCTGTAATTAAAAGATTTTTTTTTGTCAATTTCAAATCTTACTTTTTTTTTTATTTCAGCGGAAAAATCTCGATCATCTTCAGTCTCGAGTTTAACGGCAGGCATAGTACCAATTTGTGATATTGATGACTTCCCCCTTCCCCCACCCCCTGAGGAACTCCTCTCATCTATACCCCCACCGGTAGTGCAACCAGCTTACTCACAATCAGCTGGGGTGCAGCGTCAAAATTCAGGAGTACATCAAGAACTGCAGCGTCAAAATTCAGGAGTGCAACAATCATTTCAACGTCAAAATTCAGGTTCACAGCAGCAACAACCATCAGTGCAACATCAAAATGGGAGTGGCGTCAAATTTCAGCAACAAACTCCAGCATCAAATGGCGTAAACAGATTTCAGGGAAATCAGAATGCCCCATCCTCACCGGTCAACAAAATTAGTGGCGCACAATCACCATTTGGAGCTCAAAATCACCAACCATCTTCACCTGTCACCAATAAGAAATTCCCTGCTGCCACGCCGCAATCACCGGTTGCCAAGCAACCGCCACAATTAATTCAAAAAGTACCATCAGCACCAGTCTTGCCAAAATCTCAAGTAGCGCCTCCTCCAGAACCTATGATACCCAAGGTGCCGTCGATGCCTGCTGTTGTAGCAAAACCACAAGGGATACCATCAGCACCCCCTGTTCCAAAAACACCCAACGTTCCAAAAACTTCTAATGGTACAACTGGACACATGGTGACTATAGGTAAGTCCATTTTTTGTTTGTGATTTTTTTCTACTTTTTTTCAAAACTTCATGTCTTCAGTTTCATATCAAATATGTTTCATTCAAAGTTTATAAGCTGCAACCAGTTTTGGATTTTGAGTCCTAGGTACTTGTTTTGCATTTTCTTTTTTGTGTTTGACTAACTTGGAACATTCATTTGTCAATCATGTGTTAGTTGATATATAGTTTTTCGTATGGAAATTGTTAAGCCATACATATTGATATGCCAGTTTTGAGGCCATTTTTTTGATATGCCAATTTTTGGGCCATATTTTTGATATGCCAATTTTTGGGCCAATTTTTTTTTAGGCTAGTTTTGAGTCCATATTTTTGATATGCCAATTTTTGAGACCATATTTTTGTTATGCTAATTATTGGGCAATACTTTTGATAATGCCAGTTATCTCCTTGGGATAAGACTTATAGTTTTACTATACCTGTTTTCTCATTGTTTTTTCATATGACACTTTCGTCCTTGGAATATGACTTACATTTTTGATATGTCGGTTTTCTCCTTGTGTTGGTAACATCATATTTCTTGGCATCTATTTTAGAGTTATAATATAAGTGAGAGTAAATATAGAGAAGAAAGTTTATTAATATCCTTAATCTAAGCTATATATTTATTTTCATTCCTTGCTATCAAATAAATTGAAGTAGACAAGTTATTTTTATAATAATAACCCATGGCTAGAAGGTATATATTGATATATTGTGTATAAAACAGTCCAGTTTGGGTTTATTTCATTACTTTTAAAGGTAATGTCACTAAGATATCCTAAGCAGCTATTAATATCCTTAATCTAAGCTATATATTTATTTTCATTCCTTGCTATCAAATAAATTGAAGTAGACAAGTTATTTTTATAATAATAACCCATGGCTAGAAGGTATATATTGATATATTGTATATAAAACAGTCCAGTTTAGGTTTATTTCATTACTTTTAAAGGTAATGTCACTAAGATATCCTAAGCAGCTATTAATATCCTTAATCTAAGCTATATATTTATTTTCATTCTTTGCTATCAAATAAATTGAAGTAGACAAGTTATTTTATAATAATAACCCATGGCTAGAAGGTATATATTGATATATTGTGTATAAAACAGTCCAGTTTGGGTTTATTTCATTACTTTTAAAGGAAATGTCACTAAGATATCCTAAGCAGCTATTAATATCCTTAATCTAAGCTATATATTTATTTTCATTCTTTGCTATCAAATAAATTGAAGTAGACAAGTTATTTTTATAATAATAACCCATGGCTAGAAGGTATATATTGATATATTGTGTATAAAACAGTCCAGTTTAGGTTTATTTCAATACTTTTAAAGGAAATGTCACTAAGATATGATAGTGACTATGGAAGGTAGCTCTATATACATCTTCAACCTTTATACTTGATTTTGAGAAGAAATTTTGATTTTTATGAACAAATGTTGATTTTGTTAACCAAATGTCAAAAATGACTAACAAATGAAGGAATATAAATAGGACTAATGATAAAGACATCTTAATAAAAAATTTTGGGCTCTTTGGTCTTCCATATGTAACATCACAAACTGTTAGTTTTAGTGGAATTGCAGGAACCACAGACATCTGTTTGAAAATAAGAATGGTGCTCATTGATGCTATCAGTGTCCAATGTTAAACTTAAAAAAGTTAGAAAACCTCTTTACAATCCCTTTAATAATTCAATTAGACCAATTCCAATCTATCAAACTTAATGGAAGAAAAAAACAGAAGTTCTGTGAGATAAGACAGATAAGACTTGCTGACAAAACTTATAATAGAAATCACTACCAGACGGAAACAAGATAACCAATGAAACATTACACTCTATTAAATTATGTTTCTTCACTCATTCCCCTGGACCAACTCATCAGGAGTACCCAGTACATGTATTAACAATAGCAAATATTTACTCTGTTAAAATTGTGCTATATATCAATTGTAGAGAGATGTAGAAATACCACTGTTAAAATTATGACATCAATTTGCATTTTAAACTAAACCTTTTTATGACATTGTCATTGAAATGTGATATATTTTTAAAATTCTCTCAAGATATTTTCAATTACCTTACTATGTTCAAATTAAGTTAAATTTGTTTCATTTCTAAATCACTTTATCAATTTTAAAAAGAAACTTGTTCTTTTCTAAAAACATTTAAACACAACAATTAAAATTCTGAATTCCATATACGTCTTTATTAACCCATAAGGTGCAGAAGAGTAAGACGTAAAACTCCATTCATTTAATATTCTGAATTCCATAATGTTGAAATCATTCTTACTTTCTCAAATGTTTAACATATTTCAACGTAACTGAGTCTGTAGCAGGGCAAGACCAAAATACATCTGAAAGCTATTTTAGTTCTAAATGATACTCGTTGAACAAGTCTATTTTCTTATCAAAATACCATCTGGTGAAAGTGCCTGGACGTAGGAGTCTTGTAGTCTTGGTTCCAGCTGCAGCATTCAGTTCATGACCTTATATAGTATAGGGTTTCCTAACTTAGACTCATCTAACTCCGCCCCTATCTCTTCATCAACCAATCAACTAATGTTTCTAAATATATCTCTGGGATTGTCCTCTCAACCAATGAGATTGCAGTTTTCTCCCAAAGGATTCCCTATTTGACCAATCAGAGAAGGGGTACATGCTTCTTGTCTATCAAATGGTGAGGAATTCCTGGTAACTGTTCTGCTTGAAAGACATCTGCCTTAATTACCAATCAAGTCAGAAGAAACTTTCTGAACTTTTCAGACTCTCCATTTTGACTGGAATAATTTGAATTTTTCTTTTTGTGTGGAATTTGGATTTTTTATTAAGAAATTTGGAGGTAGGTGAAGACATTTTTTTTTGATCAGGTGAAACGATTAGGATTAAACCAAGGTTAAGAGGAAGAAAGGAAAATATTTAATTTGATCCCTGAGGTACTGTCAGTATGGTGGTAGCCATTTTGATTTTTACAGCATGGCAGAGATTTTTTTAGACCTTGTCTGATTTTGTGATTTCTGTATTGCGGGTTATCTTTGATTTTGGTGCCAATTTTGGTGCCTGAATTATATTTATGTAATGATTTTCGCCGTTTTTTGAATATTTTTTTTATTTTGTTAGAGATTAGGGTGTTTGAAAGCTTACTAATTACTATTCAACAGAAAACATTGGCTTAAAGTAGTGATCACAAAGGTTAATACTTTTACTTACTAACTGACGTTTTTGCTCTATGACCTAGGTTCTGCTTTTTGGAAGAATGCTTTTCTCATATCACCATAACACTAGTATGATAAAATTGTAATGGAACTTAAATGGATACTGCGTCTCAGAATGAGCATGAAATTTTAAAATTGGCAAATTAGAGCAAATATTCATCAGTAAATATACCTGCTGCCATAAATAACATAACAGAATCGTTATATAATCTGATAAATTAAAAAATTTAAGTAATTATCCATAAAAAATGCATTTAATTATTAAAAATATTATTTTCCTAATTACTTAGTTTTGTGAGTTTTATCGATTTTAAGGAATTCCGTTTCTTGTGACACCAGGTAAGTTCACTGATGAATATATACTCATTCTTGAGAAACTAAATTTGTCTATTCTAAAACGCAGTATAACTTTAACAAAGACCAAAATGTCAGAAATCTTGTTAGTGCTTTTTACTCCATTTTTAAATGAAACAAAACAAATTAGACTTTAAATTAATGAGTGATTCATAATGAATCATGATTCCCTTTAAGCCTGTTTTATACAGGGTTCAATTTAGTAGGAAAATTTGATCAGAAACTAAGAATTTAGCACACAGAATTTTGGCTAATCCAGTTAAAGTTTTATTTTCATTTCATAAAAATCCTGCAGAAATGAAAAATGCTCTAAGTATAAACTTTAGATGAATCTTGCGAATGTTGTTAGGTTTTAGATTATAGAGATTGTTGAAAGTTGGTAGATTTGGTTTCTTTAAAAAAAGGGCTTTAATTTGCATATCTTCCTGATTTTTCAATTTTGACTAAAACTAAAAAAATATTGCAAAAAAAATTATGGATTTCTGCACGGTAGGGGTTAATGAATACAGGCAACGCCATGCTGTGTGTAATGATGGAACAAGTCTACTCTAATTGTGATTTCCAACTGCCGATGAATCTATAATGTGTACAGCCTATAGCACACGGGGCCTGGGTTTATTGTCCCATCCGAACAACTAGACGCTTTCCATGTCAGCCCTTTATTTTGTTAAAGTATATTTTTTAACTTTTAGTTTTTCCAATCCAAATTTTTAATGCAGGCATTTATTTTTATTTTGTGTTCTTCGTTCGGTTTAAAGCTAGGTTTACAAACGTAGGATGTGTTTCAGATAACCAAATAAAACCGTGAATCTAAATTAAAATGTTTTCTGTTTAAGTCACATGAAACCTACACCTTTACAGTTTATTTTGATATTTGTAATAAAAATGGAAGATGGCCAATATAAACTATAGGGGTATTGTGTACCTGAGTTTTATAGTTGTTTGATTTCTAGAACCAACTCATCTATTCTGGTTTCATTGAAAAGTAAAGAGATTTTAAATTTTTATGTGTATACGGACACAATTCGCATCCATTTGCACCATTCAAATTTTCAATCAGATGTCTGTGGTTGTTGTAATTCTAATAAAACTGTTATCTTATATCAAAATTATTGAAGTCATTTTACTGCAACCATATTACTGTGACTAAATTTCCATATTACTGTGATCAAATTACCATGGCCATTTTACCAGCAAATGGGTGCAATATTATTGTGACCAAATTACCATATTATTGTGACTAAATTTCCATATTACTGTGACACAATTTCCATTTTACTGTGACTAAATTTCACATTGACCAAATTACCATATTATTGTTACTTGTTTTTATTATTGTGACCAAATTATCATATTACTGTGACCAAATTTCCATATTGTTGTGCCTACATTACCATATTATTGTTACTCAACTACTGTGATCACATTACAATATTATTGTGACTTATTATTGTGACCAAATTACATATTACTGTGACCAAATTTCCATATTGTTGTGCCTACATTACCATATTATTGTGACCAATATTACCAATTAATATTATTGTGACCATATTGATACATGTGACCAAATTACAATATTATTGTGTACCATAATACTGTGACCAAACATTACAACGAATTATTTGAAAATGATATAAAAATATGTGTGTCAAAGGTAGGATGATATTAGTTTGTGCCTACCAATATATTATGATTCACAAAGCCATTCCCTAAGTACCATAAAAGCAACAGCATAACAGCTTACATGTGGCAGTAGTTTAAATTGGATTGTCTTTGAAGTTGCACCTTTTGATATGATTCATGATGCATCAGGGATACTAATTTGGCTGATTTGCAGCTATGTCTGAACTAAATTAAAAATGAAAATAAATTCAACTACAGAATTTTTCACCGGAAGAGAAATATACCGATATAGTCTTCCCAAATTGACCTGGAAGACATTCTGGATAATCAAGTTAAAATTAAACAATTACAATGTAAGAAGCCAAGTCTGTATATATTTCCCATTGGAAGAGAAGATGTCAATCTGTTGTTGAAAGGACTTGAAATGTATTTTATTTTATGGCGCTGTTACAGTTTGATATGTATATGAAGTCGTTATGGCACTGTTACAGTTTGATATGTATATGAAGTCGTTATGGCACTGTTACAGTTTGATATGTATATGAAGTCGTTATGGCACTGTTACAGTTTGATATGTATATGAAGTCGTTATGGCGCTGTTACAGTTTGATATGTATATGAAGTCGTTATGGCACTGTTACAGTTTGATATGTATATGAAGTCGTTATGGCACTGTTACAGTTTGATGTGTATATGAAGTCGTTATGGCACTGTTACAGTTTGATATGTATATGAAGATGTTATGGCGCTGTTACAGTTTGATATGTATATGAAGTCGTTATGGCACTGTTACAGTTTGATATGTATATGAAGTCGTTATGGCCTGTTACAGTTTGATTGTATATGAAGTCGTTATGGCCTGTTACAGTTTGATTGTATATGAAGTCGTTATGGCGCTGTTACAGTTTGATATGTATATGAAGTCGTTATGGCGCTGTTACAGTTTGATATGTATATGAAGTCGTTATGGCACTGTTACAGTTTGATATGTATATGAAGTCGTTATGGCACTGTTACAGTTTGATATGTATATGAAGTCGTTATGGCACTGTTACAGTTTGATATGTATATGAAGTCGTTATGGCACTGTTACAGTTTGATATGTATATGAAGTCTTATGGCCCTGTTACAGTTTGATATGTATATGAAGTCGTTATGGCACTGTGACAGGAATTATTGACTAGTAAACAAGAATTAAGTACCTGTTTTAAGTGGTTTCTATTTTTAACATGAGTGTTTTATTAGCGTGGAATTTGACCTGTGTCAGAAAGTAAATTGTTTCTAGGATGCCTTGTTTACTTACAATCTATTGTGTTATTTACATCCTCTAGGATGGCTAGTGTCTTAATATTGCTGTTATATCCTTCTGTTTCGATTAAAAAGGGCTTCTTATTGATCTTTATCATAACATTTTCAACTAGGTTTATCTTTTCATCCTCTAGTTTGGCTTGTGTCTTTTTTTTTACTATAACTCATTACACCCTGTAGGTTTGCTTACTGCTAACGCTTTCAAATTGATCTTTACTCTGAGCTCATCACCTTACTGTTTTCACTCCTTTGATTACTATTGTATACAACCTTTGCACCCTCTAGGTTGGCTAACTGTATCTTTAATATAACCCTTTATCTTGGTTGAGTAGCAGTTATCTTTAATGTAACCCTTTATCTTGGTTGGCTAACTATTCATAATAACCTCCTTAACATCCTCTAGGTTGGCTAACTGTTATCTTTGATATAAACCTTTACACCCTCTAGATTGGCTTACTGTTATCTTCAATATAAACCTTTACACCCTCTAGGTTGGCTTACTGTTATCTTCAATATAAATGCCTACTATTGTAGGCCTATCATATAGTTTTCTAAATTTGCTTGTTTTCAAGATCATCAGACTGCCTGCTATTTTAATAATAGACCACACTAGTTTTCCTTGCAAATTTCCCTCATTGTCTACTGTATAGCAATATCACTTGTTGGTAGGATTTACTTCATACAGTAGTAGAATTACATCACGACTCTTCTATTTGACATTTAATTTGTGTGTGGGTTTGATTAGGCCAGTATATAGTGTATCATAGCTGTATGTTTCATACTGTATCAGAAGTTAGAACTCTTGGTTCTTGCAGTTCCTTATAACCAGGCAACACCTTCCCTACCCTTGATTCCTTTAAAGTCAGAAATGTTTTGGTCGATGAGGGGGGTGGGGTAAGATTGGAAATATACCTCTACTCTTCTGACATTTAACCAAAAAGGCCAATAGACTATTTAGGGATAAGAGATATTTGGATTTGCCCAAAAAATTCGCCCTAACAATATTCATTGTTTGATTTTGATTGTTTTGATCCTGAAATTGAAAACAACCTATGGCTAGAATTTAGTTTTGATTTTTTAAACTTTTCCGACCCAATTCAGACAATTTAGGTATTCAGAATTTTACACCCACCGAGACAGTAAATATCAAGTGGTAACCTTGCATATTCCAACACTCTATTTGTGATGTCTTGGAGCTTACATCAGTCATAGCATGGTTTCATGCTCTTTCAATAAATGACCTTTGACCCATGGTAACCGTCTATGCACAAAAACACCAAGTTGGCAAAACACAGACACCAAATATCAAGTGATTTGAAGATTACATCAGTCATAGTGTGGTTTTGTGCCCTTTCGATAAACGACCTTTGACCCAGGAGAAGTATCTTGAGAAGAGTTTAGAATGAATGTTATGTAGAATAAAGATTACTAGAATAACCCAGATGATATTGGTGAAGGCCTGAAGGTTGTTAACTGTAGTCTTGACTTTACTGTACTGTGGTAAGGTATGCTGAAACACCTGATACCATTCTACTGCATGTAGCCTGTTTTCACTCAAGGTCTGAGGCAGGGTTTTCTAGAACACCAAAATCCAATTTTAGACTGACTTCACTGTACTATGGTAAGGTATGCTCAAAATACCTGATATCATTCTACTATTGGGTTCTCAACCACTAGCCCAGTATAGCCTGTAACATGTTTTCACCCAAGGTCTGAGGCAGGGTTTTCTAGAATACCAAAGTCCAATTTTATGCTGACTTTACTGTACTATGGTAAGGTTTGTTCAAAATATAAGATTTATATAGATATAGGATTTAGCCTGTTTTCACCCTCGATTCTTAACAGTTTGTCTGTGTCTGCTTTCTTTTTCTTCTAAGGAGATTGAGTCCAGAATCCTCATGCTCCTAGAACACCTTGTACCACTTTGGTATTGGATTTCTCAGTACAAAATAGTAAAGATGATAAGGAATATGGAAAGCTGAAATGAATGATCACATCAACCTATTTTGTAGTTTTAGGAAAACCTACGGGCCCGCTTTGGTTAACACTGTCTCATAATTCCCTAATAACCACATTTCAGCACTGGGGAATTTGCACTCAAAATTTATCAAATATTAGCTGCAGACTCAATGACCTCTCCCCCTACAGTTTATTTTGTAACTAGACCTCATTTAGGAAGCTAATTAGAAAGATGAGGAAGGATGAACAGCGCCATAGTAACCTCCAATATGGCCACCATAGTGACCTCCAATATGGCTGCCAATATGTGAAACATGTCAAACAGTCAGTGAAATATGGCCACCATGTGGTTCAGATTGTTGATACTATCTGTCAGTTCAATCTACAATCTGGCTACTCTACAAAGATGGCTAGAATTAAAAATTTGATAAATATTTTCTTCCAACCTTAGGTTTTCTTTCTTTCCAGCTGAGCTTTGGCTAAATCTTTGACATTTATCATTGAAGTTTATCCCTTTCCATTTAGAAAAAAAAGATCCATGTTTTTATTTGTTGAGGGGTCTGGCCAAGCATTGGCACTAATTTTCCTGGTTAATCCAGTCCAATTTAGAACTTGGGTGGACTTAAATGTTGAGGAATAAATTCATTGATATATTGCAAGGGTCTACATTATATGTTATGCCTGGCTCGGCTCACTTTTTCTCGCTAATTTAATGGTGCAAGATTTAATTTCAAGATTAGCGTTTAAACCAGTTTCCGTCATTACACACTGATTTAATTCTACCTATTATATTTTGTGGGTATCCACAACTTTGTGATTGTTTTGTTTTAAGCACTTGGATGAGTTAGGAGTCCTTATATAGGCCTAAGTATTCTATCTCAAAAAAGAGTGAAGAAAGTCGTTCACAGCTCATTTCAAAACAAAGGAAAAAAAAATGTCCCCTGTCCCTTATCTAAAATACAAAAATCGCTATATAAACACTCACGGCTTGTGGTGTGTCAGCGTGACTGGCAGACATCATACCTTAAATCCTTGACATACTTACTCTTTCTTTCTGTTCTTCTTTCTTTCATTCACGCACTCATTTAATCATTTATGGATGCATTTGGATTAACAAGATTATGGTATTGTTAATTAATTAATAATTGAATTTGGATGATTTGGATTCTCCTGGTTATGATTTTGTGTGTATCCACAACTTTGTAATTTGTTTTATTTTTTGCACTTGGCTGGGTTAGAGTCCATATATAGGCCTAGGTATTCTATATAGTAATTGAATTTGGATGATTTGGATTCTCCTGGTTATGAGTTTGTAGGTATCCAACTGAGAGATTGTGTTTTGCCTTTCACATCTGACTGGTTTGGAGTCTGTAGACTCCTTATAATAATGAATTTCATTGGCATTCTATCTAGTAATTGTCCACAGCCTGGTAAAGCCATTAGTTGCAGGCACTCTCCTTAGTCTTGATTTATGACATCTGTTGCCAGGATCAAATATACAAGTCTCTGTGGCTGTGGCCAAGGTTGAACTTTATATGACTCTAGTTCCTGCCATGTGCAATGAGGGAAACTGTGCCAAAAGATTTGTTGCATAGACTAAATTAAGTCCATTGATACTACAACAAAGTGTGTTTCTAAAGAATATGTAGTACAGAACCATGTCCTTGTGTATTGGACCTAATTCTGACCCATGTAAAAAAAAGAGTCTATGTTTGTCTCTATGGGCTGAATGTTAGACAGGACCATGTCCTTGTGTATTGGACCTAATTCTGACCCATGTAAAATAAAGAGTCTATGTTTGTCTCTATGGACTGAATGTTCGACAGGACCATGTCCTTGTGTATTGGACCTAATTCTGAAATAAAAAATTTACTATTAAGTTCATTGAGATACAGAATAGTAGGATGTGAAACTAAGTTTTATTTTAAATTGATAAGTACCTCATATAAATATTATCTGAACTTAATCTTGTTGACAATACATCAAAGAAATTTCTTGGAAGTTTCAGGTTCATATAGGTTGTAATTATTATCCAAAACAAACTAATAGTTGCTATGGTAACAAGTAATTTTGGCAGGTGCTTGTAGCCTATCTTGGTGTGGGTACATTAAAAGTATATCAGACATTGAGATAGTGGAGGCAAGTTTCTCAGTTTTCACTTTTCATTTCCCATTTAGTTTAAGTTCAACACATGTTGTGAGGTGTATCAAAATTGTATCTAGGTTAATTATAAGGTGGGGTGGGCCTAATTAATAAAAATTAGTTTAGGTAAATGAGTACAATAGGAAAGATTCCTGATGCCAATGAATTCAGGATTTAGAAATTGAATTAGTTAGGATGCGCTGGGGTAGTTACTCAGGGTTAGGATTGTCGTTAGGAGGGGGTGGGGTAGTTTTTTACTCAGGGTTAAGATTTTAGTTAGGCTTGGGTGGGGTAGTTTTTTACTCAGTGTTAGGATCGTCGTTAGGATGGGGTGGGGTAGTTTTTTACTCAGGGTTAGGATTGTCGTTAGAGGGGGAAGTTTGTTTTGGGTTTTATTTTTTGTTTAGTTCAGTGTTTAGTGTTAAAATCGTCGTTAGGAGGGGGTGGGGTAGTTTTACTCAGGGTTAGGATTGTCGTTAGACGGGGTGGGGTAGTTTTTTGCTCAGTGTTAGGATCGTCGTTAGGAGCGGGTGGGTAGTTTTTTAACTCAGGGCTAGGATTGTCCTAGGAGGGGGGGGGTAACTTTTTACTCAGGGTTAGTATTGTCGTTAGGAGGTTGATTAAGGATTAGTCGATAAACAATCCTTATGCAAAGGTTAAGAATGTGGAATGATTAGGTTCTATAGGTCTGAATCATTAAATTAATTAAAGGAGGGAGAAATTTCCTCTCATTGAACACTGCCCATCTTCGTTAGCCCATTAACTGCATTTATGTCAGTTTTTTTTTACTTTCTTTAGACAGTTGCGTTATTTCAGACAGGTCTGGCATTAAATGGCTATTTTTAACTCCTGTTAACGAAGAACACCTGGCCATCTGCATGCCTACATTATCATTTAACTCTTTCTTTACTAGAGAATACAAAAAGATTTACAGTTCAAAGGCATGGTAACAGATGTGTTGAACATTATCCTGTTAAACTGTATTACCGTATACCTTAAAATAAACTAATACTTATGGATTACAATTACTAACTTGAAAATTAGTTAATTTTGACACCTTTACTGAATGTCATTTTAAGATTTTTACTGTGTACCCATGTTGCGATCTTTCAGATGGGACAATTAACTAAGGCCCTGTGGGTTTATAGGCTGTGTATGATAAAAATCCCTTGACAGTTGGAAATTGCAAACAAGACTAATGCTGCTGTCCTGGCAAAATTTCCCTCATTTCACACTGCATTTTTGGTGTTTTTCCCTTTGGGTTTTTTTTCCATTAGGGGAACCCATTAGGTGCAGAAGAGTAGGACGTAAAACTCCATTCATTTCATGTCTATTAAGAAAAATTCAAATTTCTTAAAATTATTTTTCTTTTGTTTTAGGGCCAATAAATGTGAAAATGGATTTTCAAGTCCCAGCAGATATAGGTAAGATTATAAGCTGTAAATTCTGTTTATTTTTTACAAAGTTAAACGTGGGTCTGATTTGCATTATTGGTGTATAAATGCAATTGATCACATGACAAACTAAATAGTAGCCGTCTGTAACTTTTAAAGAATTTAATGTAACCCTATTCCAGTAATTTCTGATAAATTTTGACACGAACCAGGCCTCTGTTTGTAATTTAAATAATTTCTTGATAAACTTTATCATAAATATTTCAATATTCCAATAAAAGGGAAATTATTTTATCAAAACATAAATAATTTGATAATTTTTGTGAAATTTGAGAAACATTCCAAATTTTATATTTATTATCTTGTCATTTAAAGTCGAGGAATTTGATCTTTTTCGATAAAATTGTCACAAAGTGTTCATCAGACATGACCGGCAAATCAATTCATACAAGATATATTTTTTGATGAATGATTGGAAGAAAATACTAAGGACAGGTTCGGCATATTTGGAGGGTTGATTTCGGTCTTGAAAATATGTAGTCTTCAGAAGTACTAGAAATGAACAAAAATCTCATAATTCCTTCAATGAAACTTCGAACTAGTAAATTTCTATATAGAGCCGATTCTCAAGAAATGACAAGCCATCAGTTTAACTTTCGCATGCTGATACTTCTGAACACACGTAGATTTGATGTTCTACAGTAAGCTGTGAACACTTTTTTAAGAATTAAACGTTGGTCCCATTTGCATTACTGGTGTGTAAACTGTTAACATAATAATGCTATTAAGACCAACGTTTAATTCTTATATTTATATTTTTGATACAAATTATCTGTTTAATATGATTGGTTATATGAATTTCCCAAATGTCTTAGAAGGCGTCATTGTTGTACATCAACTACGTCATAGTGTCAAACTACTGTTTATTGGATAAGAAATGCCAGTTAGCGTAACAGATTTGTTGAAAATAGTGATAGCAGAAGTGAAAATATTACTAATTAGCTTAGCTAAAAACAATGCGTTTCTAAGACTAAGGTATGATTGTACAATCGAATGGCGAATCTGCCATGGCGAATCTTTAAGTTTAATTTCATTCACTTCTGGTAAAATCAGTTGCCCTAATTCAAATAATGTCTTTTATTAATTCAGATTTGAGTCAATGTCCTGGCTTAGTGCCAACTCCTAAAAATTGTCCCGTCTGGAAGAAAGAAATGATAGACAAGAAAAATAAAGACAGAGTTGAAGAATATGTGGTAAGTTATCTCCCTTTTCTCTTTTTCCTGTTGAAGTTTAATAATCATCAGGTATGTGCCCCTTCCCTTTCCACTTCACCAATTCAGAACTGGCAACTTTTCTAAATGCCTAGTTTGTATTTTTGTATTTCAGAGAGATATTTTACGTGAAAGAGAGGAAGAAAAGAAATGGAAAGATGTACCAGAATGGAAACGAAAAGTTTTAAAACAAAAATCCGATGAAGCCAGAGCTAAAGAGGTTTGTCACCAGAAACTTACAAGTTGAATTGATTACTAGCTATTTGTTTTCTTCAGAACAAGATAGAGCTTCTAACAATTCTCTTGGAAATTAGTTAAAGCTTAACGTTACAAGAGATTTTGATGTAGCCTCTCTTTCAGCCTATTTAAACTTACACCAGTGTCACATTAATTTTCAATTTTCACTGTTTTGTGTAATTTTCATATTTGACTGGCACCATTTTGCACAAGCACTGGTTTATACACGATATTTTGTACCAACATTACACATAAAACTATAACAGACATCTTGTTATCTGATGTGTCATCCACGCACAGGTTATGGTAATTTTTAATGAACAAAGGGTATCGAATGGATATAAAAGTTACTGACCCAATGTTTAAGATGAACGTTTGTGTCTATGAAATGCAAACTCAAACTTTTTTTGTTTTTTTTAGAAAGCCATGAAGGAAGGAAAAGCCCCACCACCAGAAACGTCAGATAAACCATGCTCACAAAAAGAATTACTCCATGCTGGTCAGGGTCACCATGACGACGACTTCGTTCCTGCTGCCATGAATATCGACCCTGAAGAATTTGAAAGCATGCCACCATGGAAACAAGAACTTTTAACAAAACGTAAAAATATCCCTGTTACATTCAACAACGAATTCAACCCAGATGAAGAAGAAGAGCCGCAGCAGCAAAATTATGACTTGGACGTCAAAATGGCGAGCTGATTTTCTACTCAGGGATTAATCAACATGAATTTTTGAACAAGTGTAAATAAATGTGCCAGAAATCGCAGCAGTTAAAATCGCGAACTTCCAACATAGTTTCGTCACTGGTGCTTTGAGTTTCTCAGTATTTTTCCATTTCAAAATGGAGGATTATGTTCGACTGCTGAACTGCTGTTCTCTGAATAAATTATTTAGTGTATAGCTACCTTTTATGTTTGTTGAGCAAAAATTATTTCTGCACTTGCGGATGCTATTGAAAACATGAACATGAAGCAGTCCACTTTCTTTTAAGGTAGTTCAGGTTGTAATTGACACAATAAAGTTTTATTTATTCCACCTAGAAACATACTAGACTGTTCTTGTTTATGTTAGGAAATGCCCAATATTATGCAAAAAAAACTTTTGTTCAACTACACAAACTTAACAGATATTCATAAATTAGCATAAATTAAGTGGCTAATTTTTTTTTTCATATTTATTAGCAATATACAATATATATACATAAAATTAATTATTAAATTATTGATGCATTAATTTGCTAATTAAATGCAAATTTATGCGAAAAGGGTTTTTATTGTTGATGCTTTCAATTTAAAACCAGTCTCAAAACCAATAGTTTATTTAAATAATGCTCATTTGCATAATATTTATTTTGAATATGCAAAAAAAACTTCAAGTTGCATAATGTGTGCATAAATTATTTGATGAATATTCATTGCTGAATAATTAACTTATGTCTGTATGTTATGTGAATTAAATGTTTTTAGATTGTTTGTTAAGATTAATGCATATTCATTGTTTTATGCAAATTAGCTTAAAGCTTTAGTTAAACTTTGCATATGCAAAATTAGCAGAATAAAGTTCAACTTGAAAACAAACTGTTGAGCTGAGTAAAGGGGAATAACTCTCCACATTTTTGTAAGACACAATTGAACTTTTATATTTTTCTGGAAATTTTTTTCAGAAAACCTTTTACAAAATTCAGTATTAGTTTCAGTCTATTTTGGATGAAGATTTTTTAAATATTTCTTTTTTTTTCTAAGAATTTTGTAAATATAAAATTTATTTTTTGAAGAACCAAACCCATGAGTTGATTTTTCACTGTTAGCAAATTCTGCCTTTAAAGTGATACTGATCAAATTTAAAACTTGGTCAATATGAGTATATATCCATCAGTAGATATACCTGCTGTCATTAATAACATACAATAATCATTATATAGTCTGATTAAAAAACACGCGTAATAAATTGGTTATTAATTACTGAGTTTTCCAGATTTTAAGGGATTCTGTTACTTTATGACACCAGGTAAGTTCACTGATGAATATATACTCATATTGACCATTCTTGACAACTTAAATTTTACGTTCATGTTACGACGCAGTATCCGTTTAAGTTAGAGTCAAACCAGTCCTTTAATCTGATATTTAGGGTTTTTGTTGTCAGATACATCCTAACTTAGGCTTTTAAACTATGTCATATACTGAAATCTGATTGGTCGAAATGATGAAAAAGAGATTATTGACCAATCAGAATTCTTGAAACTAGTTGGCTGTCCAATCTGAGACTTAAGAAATTATTTGAAAAAGTAATGCTTTTAAGACATCTGATTGGCTTAAAATATTGATAACTGATTAACCAATCAGAGACAGCAACATGATAAACTGAAAAAAATCCAAAGTTAAGATATCTTTTTCACAAACCTCCTGTTTTTTTTAGATTTTTAATTTTTTGTTAGCAAGTTTTAATTTATACTGGTCTGTACATAAGCATGCTTGTATTATAGCTCCATGTCCCCCATTGTTTGTAGAGATTCTTTGTAACCTATTTATTTAAGTCTTATGTTAGGGGTACACTTTGAATTAGTAGGTTTCAAGCGACCCCCTCCTCCCCACCCCACCTCTTAGCATTCTCTCTACCAACGTCATTACCCAATTTATATATTCTATATGAAAAGCACGTGTATAGGATGCGGTCTATACGTGTACGTGATGGAAGTTGGTACTTGATTTGTACTTGATTCGAATTCCAATTCTCCAAGATGGGAGCAAGCTTCTTGAGACTAGTCTTATTCAAAGTGTGCACTCTCTATCCAAAACTTTTAATTGTAAATAGTAAATAAATGCAATAAGCTACAAACTTATTCTTACTGTTTTAAATTTGGAGCAGATTTAGAAGAATGCACGTGCATTTTGACGAGATTGACCTTACTATGTAAATAACGTGCTAAATACAAAAGAACGTCTTGAATTAGTGTCTGAAAAGGTTTGATTACTATAATTTCGTCTTCATGCAGGTGCTTGGACATATTTGATTTAGGATTCGAGCCAACGTTCTATGTAAAAGCTATGAAGGCTATGCACATTTATACTCGGCTCGGAAAGAAGGGTCGAGGATTCTTCGCATTTCTTCCAAGCGTTAAGATTTCTGGAATTCGGAAAATCCCGGTAGGACGCTGCTAGCGGAACGTGATCCCATTCATGATACGTGGACTTTTAAAAAATTCTTCTGCCGAAATCTGCTCCAGATTTTTATATTATTGTTTTATATATGTTTGTAATTTGCGTGCAGTATTATTGAAAGAAATATTTCTAAAAATTAGTATTGGTTCCTTAAATGATCGCCAAATTTTAATACCAGCGCCTGCATTGGATTCATGCAGGGGTTTAGGATACTGTTGTAGTTCATCGCTAAGTAAAATTTCCCTCACTGTACACTGCGTCTACAGCCATCCTTATTCCATCAATTACGATTTGATTAACTTTATAAATGCCTATATCCGTATAATAACAATAATAATTTAGCCCATGGGAACATTTAGCATGGGTCAGAATAAGGTTCAATACACAAGGACATGGTTCTATCTGCGTTCAGCCCATGGAGATAAACATAGACTCTTTATTTAACATGGGTCAGAATTAGGTCCTATACACTAAAACATGGTTCTATCTAACATTCAGCCCATAGAGACAAACATAGACTCTTTATTTTACATGGGTCAGAATTAGTTCCTATACACTAGGACATGGTCCTATCTAGCGTTCAGCCCATGATAAACATAGAATCTTTATTTTACATGGGTCAGAACTAGGTCCTATACACTAGGACATGGTCCTGTCTAACATTCAGCCCATAGAGACAAACATAGACTCCTTACATGGGTCAGAATTAGGTCCAATACACAAGAATGCATGGACCAGCTCGTGCACACCTAGGTTAGTCTAAAGTAAACAATTAAACCATAACGTGAACATAAATTAAGATTATATAAAAATTATATATAGATCCAATTTCAAACTGTTTTACCTGATCCATCTCAATATGCTCGAGACTAAAAGGGTCAAGGGTTATATGAATTATGATTCAAAGCTAAAACCTATTACAATCCATGTTCACCGATGCTTACTAATAAATTGATAAAGATAATATTATAAAATTAATTTTGTTTAAATACGGTAATGTTATTTATTATTAGTCGCTACATGATTTATTACCGTATGTACTCTAATAATCGAGCTCCGTCACAATACAAGTTCGCTTTAATCGCTATTGAGTTTTATTGTACACGACGTTTCAACAATTTACAGTGTAATAATTTACAGTGTAATCGATTCATGGAATATATAGCCCGAGTTTTGTTGTATGGGACGTTTCAACAATTTACAGTGTAATTGTCAGTTTATATGGTGTTTATATAAGTCTGAGGTTTTTTTTTACACGACGTTTCAACAATTTGCAATGTAATCGTCAGTTTATATGTTAAAATTACGCCTGAGTTTTGTTGTACGCAACGTTTCAACAATTTACAGTTTAATCGTCAGTTTATATGGTGTTTATATAACGCATGAGTTTTGTTGTACTCGACGTACAATTTGCAATGTAATCGTCAGCTAATATGGTTTATTACGCCCGAGTTTTGTTGTACGCACAGCGTTTTAACAATTTACCGTTTAATCGTCAGTTCATATGGTATATAACGCATGAGTTTTGTTGTACTCGGCGTACAATTTGCAATCGTCAGTTCATTAATGTGAGCGTCGCCCCTGTCTGTCTGTCCGTCCGTCTACAATTGATGTGGACACGATAGAGATGGTTTTCTTGATGGATTGTGACGAAACTTATTGTGAGTGCCTCTTATGAACGTTAATTTAAAATCAGAAAAATAAATTTCATTTACCGATAACTCTTCTCAACCTCCCGAACAAATAGGTTGCCTTATTATGATGGCCATCGCTATATTTGTACGTCAACAGTACAGCGCTCTTTGTTTTTGTTTACTTACGAAAGTTTTGGTGATGGGTGGAGTCATGGAAATCAACAAGATTTCGTCAACTGAAAAGGCAACCTCTAATGAGAAAAAACAACATAAAAAAGAACGTAAATAAACAATATGGATACTAAGATCGAAGTGATCGTACACGTACAAACGATAACGCGTCTGATCTCGTTTACAGAATCTGGGCACGAGGATAATTAGGAGACATTTTAAAGGCGTGACCTTGTCCCACTACGCTTCGGAAAATATAATGACCCTTTACATCATTCGACCGATTTATTCCAAAATGGACTCCAATTATGTTCGGGTCCGTTTTTTATGACGTAAGAACGACGCGATAGTTTCGGATGCCTACACTAAAAGTACATACAACGTTTGTTACGACACGGGGCACAACACGATAGTCATCAACGGAAACGGGCAGGGAAAGGTTAGCAAGTGTGATGGAAGATCGGAAGAAAAAATTCTACTGATCTAAAAACTGGAAACCAAAAATAAAGTGTGTTGATTTAAATGTTGATGGCATGTTTGACGGGATAAATACGGTAAAATATTAGTATCCCCGTTTGAGCTAGTCTGTTTGAAAAACAAGAAAACCGGTTTTCGGAGAAGATTTGATTAAAGATCTAGGCCTACGACATGTCTCGCGAAGACATTCAATATATTCTATTTGAGACATTGCGCCCTTGTGAATAGATTTGGTCTCGGACGCTCCGGGTAGCCATTTTGGATTTGTTTACATTCACGCCATTTTTCAAGCAATTGAGGATTTGTCATTGGCGTCTTCAACCAAGTCATAAATTTTGATGATTAAGAAAGCTTAACATGAATTAGCCTCGAACGCAGCAGATCGCCATATTTGATTCGAATCACAGAATCGCAGCGTTGGTTCGCATTTCCTTCCACTAACATTAAGTAAATGGTGAACGTTTGTTGTTTTGGTAAGAACAATTACTGGTGACATGTTCCAAGTTCCGATGAGTTTTTTTTTTCAAATTTTGCCCTTGATCCTCTGAACATTTCGAAAAAAGTCAAACAGATGATGATTTTAAAAAAAAAATCGTGTATCGGCCATTTCTTTGGATAGTGTTTGTCTTGTCTTGCTCTCAACAGCCTCCAAAAAAAGAACGGAAAATGGTGGATGGTTGTCACCGAGGCATTTTATATAGACCATGTCTTCAAATCGTTCCGATTGAGTAAACAAACGGCGTATTATGATGATGTATGTGGACTATTATATACTGAAATATTTCAATGGGATGGAAAGGGCCATTCAGTCTTTAAAATTGCCTCAAAAAAAAATTCCACAGACGAAAATATAAAAATAGAAGCTGTATGTATAGCGGATTAGCAGACGCTGGCATTTTGTGCTTTCGGATTATAACGTCATAAGGAATAAAGCTTTATAATTTTCAATTAAATTGTGTGAAAAGGATAACATTTTTCGGAAACTTTGTTGTTTCAAGGCGTGAAAAACATTCGTTATATTGTAACCAAACTGGATTTTTGAGGTACGTTAGTATTTCATATTCTTTTCTATTCTAACAGGTTTGTCAACTTTTTGTTAACTCCGTATTAAAATTTCATGGCCGGGTTTTATTTTCGTCTTGACAGTTTTTGTGGTTGTAAATTTTATCTTAATGTTAAGTTTAAAGAATCGAAAGAAAGGATCCCTTAAAAAATAAGTTTCTTGACCCCGTCCCTAGCTAGATAACACTCACCCTAGGGACAAGATCCAATGATCCCTACCCCCTAAGACTTAAGAATCGAAACTGCAGCTGTAAAGTGTTCTTATAGAAATCAATTTTCTTGACCCCATTCCTAGCTAGATAACAATCACCCAAGGGACAAGACCCACACTCACCCCCACACACACACACACACCTGACTTAAGAATCGAAATTGCAGCTGAAAAGTGTCCTTTGTAGAAATTAATTTTCTTGACCCCATATCCAGCTTAAAGAAACTCACCCTAAGGACAAGACCCAACGCGCCCCTCCCACACACAAAACAGGTGCGTGTACGGATATAGATAGCAAATTTCAAAATTGACACACCCTATAGATAAGATACATGACACACGCCCCACAGATACAAATAGTGGTTAGTCTTCGCGGTATAGAATATTCTTGTTGTTTATCGTCTTTACCCTGTTCGATGGCGTATGAATAATTGTCCCCTCAAAAATTCATGTTTTCTTAAATCCGTTGTACCGAGGGACTCTGCCAGAGCCCTAGTCTCAGATAATTTATATCATTTCATTAGTCCAATAAGATATAGAACAGTAAGATATAAAACTATATTTCATTTCATTTCATTAGTCTAATAAGATGCAGAACGAAGGATATAAAACTCCATTTCATTTCATTAGTCAAATAAGGTACAGAACAGTAGGATATAAAACTCTATTTCATTTCATTAGTCCAATAAGGATACAGAACAGAAGGATATAAAACTACTTCATTTCATTAGTTCAATAAGATACAGAACAGTAGGATATACAACTCTAAAACTCTATTTCATTTCATTAGTCCAATAAGGCAATAAAGTGCAGAAATATAAGACGGTAAAGTTTATTTATTGAAAGAAGGTCGATTTATTTTGACGTATTGCTATAATAGGTTTTTAGAGGCCATGACCTTTTCCCATATTAAACTATTTATTATTCATTCAATCATTATGTGAATTTAAATGTATTATATCACTCAATAACTAGGTTTCATTTCCTTTTTTGTACCCACACTACAAATAGGGACGACAAGGAATGCATTAGTTGATGACGTAAACATTCCTGGCCATGTATTGTATTGAAAAGAACTTAGCGCTAAGACGTCCTAGGGTCTTATCCTCTAACAATGTTTGTTGTCCTAGCGCCTTCTAACACTATTTCTAGCATATAAGGTCTTATCTTCTATCACCGTTTTTAGGATGTCCTAGGGTCTTATCCTCTAACAATGTTTGTAGGTTGTCCTACAGCCTTCTAACACTGTATTTAGGATATCCTAGGGTCTTATCTTCTAACACTGTTTCTAGATTATCCTAGAGTCTTATCTTCTAACACTGTTTCTAGGATTCCTAGGGTCTTATCTTCTTAAACTGTTTCTAGGATGTCCTAGGGTCTTATCTTCTAACACTGTTTCTAGGATTTCCTACGCTACTTCTAACACTGTATTCTAGGATATCCTAGGGTCTTATCTTCTTAAACTGTTTCTAGGATTTCCTAGAGTCTTATCTTCTAACACTGTTTCTAGGATATCCTAGGGTCTTATCTTCTTAAACTGTTTCTAGGATTTCCTAAGGTCTTATCTTCTAACACTGTTTCTAGGATTTCCTAAGGTCTTATCTTCTAAACTGTCTAGATATCCTAGAGTTTATCTTCTAACATGATAATTCCTAGGGTCTTATCTTCTTAAACTGTTTCTATGATGTCCTAGGGTCTTATCTTATAACACTGTTTCTAGGATTTCTTAGCGATAAAATCGTTTCGGGAATACAGAACCCATGAAAAAGTGTTTATTTTTGCTTTGTTTCATTTTAGTTATTTATTTTTCTTTATAGGAAATAAAACCATTATGTGCAAATTACCCGTTTCTTTCAAGATAGTGTTATCCATTTTCCTGTTGTGATTTTGTATAAAAATTTGTGCAATATTGTGTGATTTGCAATATATTTACACTTCTAAGTGATTATAATAAATGAAGCTTTAAGCAATTCGTTGCAATAAACATTATGATAACTTTTTTAAAAATTTGAATTATTGCGCTATTAAGCTTTTTACGTGTCAAAGCTGAAAATGATGGCGTATGAAAACTCCACGATGCAAGCGTCAATGAACGCGTATGAGAAACAGCATTTCATTCCGGAAGCGCAATGGGTTCAAATTCAGCAAACGACGTTCAAAAATTGGCTGAACGAGCAACTGAAAAACCGAAACATTGTGCTGACTGATCTGAAAGTGGATATCCGGGATGGAGTTATCCTGATAATGCTGTTGGAGGAACTGGCCAATAAATCTATTATTAACTACGTACAGTCGCCTCAAACACAACACGAGAAGCTACAGAACGTGGGTATGGCCCTGGACGTGCTATCTCGAGATGGGGTCAAGGTCACGAATATTGGTAAGTAGTTTAGTATTGTTCGAAAGTGTTGGCTATATGTTTTATTGAATTTATGAACGGATGAATGAAGGAATGAATGAATTAAAGGTAATGAATGAAGAAATGAATGAATGAAGATGGATGGATGAATGAATGAATGAATAAATGAAGGATTGAAAGGATGAATGGATGAATGAATAAATAAATAGATGCATGCAGGGATACATGGTTGAAGGATTGGATGAATAGATGGAAGGATGAATTAAAGAAAAAGTAGATGAATGAAGGAATTAATGAATGAATAAATAAATAAATACATGACTGGACGAATGAAAGAATGAATGAATGAAGGGAAGAATGACCTTTTGAGAAGATTGGGTTGGCATAATTTAACATGTGTGTAAGCGTATTCCACAGAGAATGTGTTCATGCCCTGGCGCGAAAATATGTGGGCACTGACATTTTGAAGGCGCTTTTGTTTTGTTTAACACTTCTGTGCACATGAATGAGCAGACGTACGAATAGAGTAAAGATCTACAAGAGTGACGTAAATCACATAAAAAACGAAACGAAATATTTGAAATGGGTCAGAAATATATGATTTTAATGGATGTCTCGTTGCATAGAAAAGTCATTAATTATTTCATCTTTAAATAAATTATTTATTTTTTTTTACTTTTTCTTCGCGTCTTTGTGCTGGTTTAGACGGCGCATAAAACAGCAAGAGGGCATTTTCAATTGAATACAATATATGCAGAAAATCCATTTTCCAGGTCAAGCCAATGTCAACCTATTGCGTCTTATACCTTGACTGCAATTCATCCTTTTAACGAAACCGCCTGCCAATGCGTCCGATGTCTAATACTTCTCTGAATGCACCCTTTGGTCGCTGTCCTGACAATATTTACCTCAATGCATACTGCATGGCTTCATAAGCCCATAAGGTGCAGAAGAACAGGACGTAAAACTCCACTTATTTCATTTCATTTTACCAAGTTTGATCCGCAGTAATATTTATGGACATTAATACTAAACCACCTCCTGAGCGTATCGCCACAATCGGTGTTAAAATTCACAAGTTCTTGATAGCCATCTATGCTTCAGATCTCCACCAATCACTGGAGCATGAATTAAATTATCTCTCGGGTCATCTAGTTCAACAGTTTTCATAAAAACAAAATTTACTCAGAATTCAACGAGAAAATTGATTATGAAAATGTGTTGGAAAAGGGAAAGACTGCCATTGCCATGCCATGGGATTTTTTTTTACCTCATTGCGCACCGCATGCAGGGCTGTTGATTTGGCTCTATATGCCGGACAAGACCGGCAGTCATGCTAAAATGATCGTTTGCAAATAGGCTCCGCCGGACATCAAGTATAGGTCAGTGACGTTAAAAAAAAAAATTATAAATTAAATTACCTAACAATCATGTTTAGTCACTGAGACCCCTAACACTATCAGTCAATTAATTTAGTTAATTAAGAGATTAACGGTAAGAGGTGGTTAATTAACAATGAATTTATTAGATGATTTAATGTCATTTAGAAAGTGGTGTTGCAACAACATTTTCGTTATTGGGATAACACTTTCTTGGTATAGCACAGATTCTCGTGCTGAAAATTGGCTGAGACCCGAAGGGGTTCCGAACCAGCGATCTCAGAGTCAGGCACCTAATCGCCAGCAATACATGTCAACCGTCCAGACCACTCGGCCAACGGACCACAAATGAATATATTGACAATTATCAGTCGGTTTCCGGAAACCTTAATATGAGTACGACAAACGTACATATTCATTTCAAAATAGTACAATAGGTTATGGCCAATCCCTTTTTAGCAATGCATGTTGCTGTCTTCCTATAAGGACTTAAAATTCAATGAACAAATGAAATTGTATACATGAACGAAAGAATGAAGAAACGGGTGAGCGATTGAATGAGTGGTGTAATATGACATTGCATCACCAATTCAATGAATGAATAAATGAATGAATGAATGAATGAATGAACGAACGAAGAACTCACGAAGAAATGAACTACCTATGTCCATACAGCATCAATTCATGAAGGAATGAATGAATGAATTAGCTAGTGAATGTATGAATGAATTAGCCAGTGAATGTATGAACTTAAGACCAAGGGAATAAAAAGAATGAATGAACGAACGAACGAATGTATGAACGAAAAACCAAGTACATGAATGATTCAAGAACGAATATATGAATGAATGAATAAATGAATGAATGACCTATGACTTCCATCAATTCGTGATTCCAGACAGTACAGATATTGTACGAGGAAACGTGAAAGTGACTCTGACTTTGGTCTGGCAGTTAATTTTACGGTACCAAGTAGGTCTGTCCGCCGTCCAGCATCGACAATGGTTCCTGAAATGGTTGAAAGCAGTCCTTCCAGATCAACATATCGCCAACTTCGGTCGTGACTGGAATGATGGGGTTGTTTTATAGTGAGTACTGTTTGTTTAAGTGCGTTTCTGATATCCAACCATTGCCAATAACATTGCTTTGACCATTTTGCCCCTCACCTAGTCAGTAGAATTAGAATCGTGTAAAACAGCAAGCATACTGGTTGGCATAGATGTAATTTTTTATGGTCTTTGAAGTTAGGCTAGTTTTTAAGAGTTACATTGTAGCAACACAGTAACGTTTCTTCAATTATTTTCTTTGTCCTGACGAGGATCTTTATTCAAAACACTTGTCGATAAGAAACATTTATCTTCTTCTTTTTAAAATTCCAATTAGATGTGAGTGTTGTTAGAATATTCTTTGTGATGACTTATCCCTCCTGTTCAGTAAGGTTTCAGTCTGATTCTCAATTTCCAGACGGTAAATCCTGATAATCGGTGCCATTGTTGTTTTTTTTCCAGTGCCTTGATAGAATTCTGCAGACCAGGACTGTGTCCAAATTTAGAAAACATCAGCAGACATGACAGGTATGGGACTTTATTTAAAGGAAGTGTACAGAAATGAAGTTTTACACCCTTCGTGTTTATTGGGGCTAACGGGAAACGCCATGCAGTGTGCAATGGGAGACATCTCACTTAGACTGGAATAATCTTCTGTCAACCCTTTCCGACACGCAACCCTATCCGACATGCATCGCTGATAAGGGAAACCAGGTTGACAAAATCCAAAGGTAACCCATGTCGGGTATCGTTTTTTATTTGTACCGAACACCTGTTAACTTACAGCACCAGGGTTTCAAAGTGAAACCCGACCCCTTCAGAAAAATTGCTAAGATGTCTTCCCATGCTCAAAAGTGCTGACTCTATATTATCTAAGAAGCATAGACCCCGTCGAGCACACAAAGGGTCGTATTATATTGAAATATGTGACCCCAAGGTTCATAATAGAGCACATTATTATACCACATAAAAGTAAATACTTATTATATACTTTGACCCCGTGAGGTCAAATATTAAAATCAAATATTTTTTATAAAGAAATGGTTGGTGAAACCTGTCATGCGATCTTCGCTAACCTGAAAGTACAGGGTTCAATCTTAGCGTAACTATACCGAAATACTTCCTTCGGAAATAAAAAAAAAAGCGTAGGCTAATGCTGGCGTCTTTGCAAAAAATATCCTCTTGCACTCCACATAAGCCCAATCAAGAGAGGTGGAACGTAAAACTCATTTCAAATATTAATCCTTGTGAGCACTAAGTACCATGGCAGATCATACCCACCGTCACAAAAAATGAAACTTGTTCAGTATCTACAATAATATACCCGAGGGTAATAACAATATTGTTATATTCTTACCTTGAATAACCTGTCAAGCGATGACTCTCCCATACACCCTGATGTGTGTTGACAGTCGAACAACAGCTTAGTCTGGGGGAGCCGCGGTGGCCCAATAAGTTGGTTGCTCGCTAATCCGAGGATCCAGGGTTTGTTCCCGCGAAGGTCGAGATAAAGTTTTGGATTTTACTACTCGTTTCCCCTTGTAAGTGATGCAGTTCGCAGGGGATGACATGGAAAAATTGTCTAGTCGTTCGGATGGGACAATAAACGGAGGCCCCTTGTGCTACAGACTGTGCACGTCAAAGATCCCTCGACAATTGGAAAGTTGGCTTATGCTGCTGCCCGGGCAAAATTGCCCTCATTGCACACCCTACATGGAATCGCCCGTTTTCATAAGCCCATTGGGTGCAGAATAAAAAAAAAAGAAACATAAAACTCCAGTTATTTAGATTTTATTTTGACAGCCCTAACCATCTGAACGATGGCATTTCATAACTTATATAATTTCATAAAATGTTCATATCGGCCCTCTTAACCGGTCATTATCAAATTACTTATAGACCAACCTCAGGCCAAGTGTTTGCTGAATGGACAATTTTCATATTATATTTTTATTTGTCAGTTCTTATATTTGACATTTTTATCTTTCGTCAAAAACCTTTTTGGTTGGCTTAATTGGGCTATATTATTTTGTTGACATTTGTAATAGAATCAGCCTATTTCTTACAGGAAAGGGGAGGAGGGGGGGCATGGTTGTTGTGGGTTCTAAGTTTAAAAATATGTATACTTTATTGCTTTTTATTTAACATGCAGTCACATGCAACTACATATAATGAAATTTTTACGATTCTTCTAAATTAAATAATTCATTTTGTATATTTCTGTTGTTAATGACAAAACCGTTCGTGATCTGACATTTGTTTTGTGCAACATATGTTCAAAGTCATTGAAATGGTTCAAACAATAAAATGCTAACTATAGTTGATATTCATTATCTGGTCTACTTTTAAAGGTATTAATAATGACTCAATTAGTGAGCAAAATTCTGGAAACTTTTGAGACTATGGCCAAGTCGACTGAACACAAGTCCGGGAACAAGTATGTCAGATCACAGATAGCAAGTGAAGTAACCAATACAGAAAATCACGAAACAAAATTCGGCATTTCAATCAAATTACCCATATTTCTTTCAGATTGAACAACTGTCGGAATGCTATGAAACTAGCCAGACAGCATCTGGGAGTGCCCATCGTACTCCGACCAGAGGATCTGGCTAGCCCGGACCTGGACGAGAGATCGGCCATCACCTACCTTTCCTATTTTATTAAATATGGTGGACCTGGGTACCTAGCAACCCTAGAGAGGATACAGAACAGACTTCGGTCCAGAACAATTAGAAACTTTACGGTAAGTGATTTTTGGTTTGGCTTTAAGGTTTCTCGAGGATATCTATGGGTCTTAAAGAGGTTGTATAGAGATTTTCTAAAATTTTGTATGTTTATCAGGAACAGTGATAGCATCAATTTGCACCATTCCAATTTCAAACAGACGTCTGTGATTCCTGCAATTCCACTAAAATTAAGTGTTTTATGACGTCACAAATCGCAAAATATGCTTGTATCACAAGATTTAGCGATTAGTGACGTCATCAATCACTTAATTTTATTGGAATTGCAGGAATAAAAAATGTCTGATTGGAAATTGGAAAAGACACATTGTTGCTATGAATAATGTCCCCAAAATACATTATCATTTGTGAAAACCTCTTAACAACTTCTTTAAGTCTTAAACGACGTTTAGAAGTGAGGATTGCATATCACAAACACAACACGATATTGGAATAAGCACACTTCCAATACACATAACTTTTCAACACACCATTAATGAAGACTCTGTAATAGTTCAGTAAACGTTATGTGCTAAATCTTATCAAAGAGGCGTGTTTATTCCGTGATATTGTCTTGTGTTTGTAATAGGTTTTAATTTTGTCTTGGACTTTAATTTTCAAGTATAAAGAGTTTTATTAAACGTAGGCCTACAAGTGTTGACTTTCCCTTGTAATAACATTATATGGGTGTGGTCTGCCTTAAAGGAATACATTCGTCTAAATATATACTCTACCATACGTATCTCCCTTTGTTAGGGAATATTGATGACGTCTTGGAAGTGAATCTAAACTTCTAAGGTTGGTTCTTTATTGAATTGCAGTAGAACTAGGCGTCGGCTTTCAATTCTGAAAGTGATAGAGTAAGTTCAAAATTAAAGGCCTTGGAAGTGATGACAATCTCAAGTTCCAAGATTAGTGGTTCTTTATTGAATTGCAGTAGAACTGGGTGTCGGTTTTCTATTCTCAAAGTGATACAGTTAGTTAAAATCGAAAGCTGCCAAAGCAAAAATTTGGAAGTGTCTAGGAAGTGAATCTAAACTTCCAAGGTTGGTTCTTTATTGAATTGCAGTAGAACTAGACGTCGGCTTTCAATTCTCAAAGTGACTCAGTTGGTTCAAATCGAAAGCTGCCAAAACAAAACTTTAGGAATTTATCCCTTTGGGTTTTAGTGTTCATTTTCATTTCCTGAGACATAATTTGAAAGGCGAGTCGACTTGTTAGAGCCTTGGCCTATTGTGGAGGCGTGGGTCTACATTTTCTCTATAGGTCCAAAACTTTTGTAGTTTGTTTGGATATTTCAAGTAGGATCAATCGAAGGTCAGTTGAGTTTTTAATATTTTCCACTGATTTGCTCTCTTCGTTTCTGGCACAATGGTTGAAAATAGAGTGTTGTCGCAGGGACATTCTAGAGCGAACGGTTCGAGCAAATAAGAAGGTCCTATCTATACTCCTTGGGTATAAAACCTCGAGCAATGGCTCACATTATCTTGTGGGGTTCCATAGCTCAGCTGGTTTAAGAGCGTTGGTTCTATACACAGCGGTTAGAGCGTTGGTTCTATAGCACAGCGGTTAGAGCATTGGTTCTATAGCACAGGTCTGTTTAGGTAGCGTTGGTTCTTAGCACAGCGGTTAGAGCGTTGGTTCTATAGCACAGCGGTTAGAGCGTTGGTTCTATAGCACAGCGGTTAGAGCGTTGGTTCTATAGCACAGCGGTTAGGCGTTGGTTCTATAGCACAGTGGTTAGAGCGTTGGTTCTATAGCACACGTTGAGCTTGGTTCTAGCAGCGTCTTTGTATGCGAATGCGCTATCTTAACTGCAGAATACCATCTGTATCATCACAATTCTTATTTAATACGCTTAACTTGTCTAACAGCTAACTTTTTTACACAGACAAATTACGTTAGATTCATCCAATCGATTCGATTGTATGTAACACAGATAATTAACGTGTTAATAACACTGAAACGAAACAATCTAGGTCTGTAATTTGATTTTCGACAGGTAGACTGTTTGAAAGCCTACATATATTTTTTTCGCAACCTAAGTGAACCCTGAGAAGCTCCCACACATAATAATATATCTTATGGTTTATATCCCAATTAGCATAAAAATAGACCGAAGTACAAGATAAATATGGGAACAAACCTATATTGTCTGCCTTACTTATATATGTTTCACGTTTCTGTGAACTAAATGAAGGTTGGTACAGCTTAATGGTAGCTGTGTGGGTCGTCAGTTCAATCTTAAAGAACAGAATCATAATCCAATGACATGCATATGCAAACTTATCTTATAAGCCATGTGGACTCTGTTAAATCGATGCTGGTTTGGCAATCATATATATCAAACTAATTGTATTAGTTCTTATATGTGCGCCCTCTGAAAGAGATGATGGGTTCACAATAATATGTACAAAAATAAATTATTAGCTATATGTGAACTCGCCCGAACGTTGGTTTGATTCTGCAGACTCTCTTTAAAGGAAGCTGAGTTGACCAGTCCAAAAACAATATATTTAGTCTATTACAGTGAATGTGAACTCTCTACATAGTATGCTAATTAACATGATGACCGCCATAGAACTTATTGAATCTCCGACTGTGTATACCTTATATGTATATTGACAATATGGAGTTCATTTGCTTGAGGCTCCATTGAATTTGAAATTCTCTTGTTGACTATTTCTCGACCCAAATTAAACAAAATTATATACTTACTACCTTCTATTAGTGGCTAGAATTTCATAAAATACACAAACATATCGTTCTATGTCTTACAAATAATCTTAGCAGATCCCTATTCTAGTTTGACCCATGGCAATATCCTCTTAATTTTAACGGCCTCTAGAGAAGCTTTGAGCTCCGTTAGATTTCGGGCATTGACCATTGAAATTTCTGAATTGGAATGAGGATGCTGCAGGGGTGTGTTTTGTGTCTTCTTATAATAGTTGAATGTGTATAAAATAGGTAGTTTTTGAGACTTCCTCAGACGCAAGGTGTGTGTTGTTTTACGTATTTGGTACTACGGCCCACTATTTAGAATTGGGTTTTTTCAAGGATGTGTTTTGTGCCTTTTTTCTCTTTCGTTGAATGTGTTTATATATACATGTACAGTATATGACATGTCGTTGAAACCTTCTTCAAACACAAGGCAAGGTATAATACAAGGAGCTTTGCTATACGTTTTTGGCAGTTACAATTTGTGGGCTGAATGTGAGAGAGGACCATTCCTTGGGTATTGAGCCTAATTCTGACCCATGTACATGTAAAATAAAGAGTTTATTATTATTTTATAATTATTATTGTAATTGGTTGCTGAGGGATTTTCATTTCTTTCTTTATGTGTACATGACTTTGAGTTGAAACAATCATTAGATAAGGCAATCCAACATTCAATAAGGTTCTTTTGGGAGTTCCGTTATACGTGTGTGGTAGTTACTATTCTGATTGGGGTACTGCAAAGATGTGTTTTGTGTCCTTATTTTTTCGTTGAATTTGACATAGATTCTGTAAACCATATTATAAATGTTTAAACCTCAAATAATATTTAGTTTTGTGGACTATCGGTAATTCGCATGGAATTAGTTCTTCCAAAAAGATCAGGATGCTCTGCCTCTCACCATCCACAGTGCTGACAAGCATCACCTATTTAAACCGAGTTCAGTGTACTCTGAATAAAAACTACCAACTACTACGAATACCAACTACTATCTATTTTGCGATATCAGCATCTGCTGGAACGTTAACTCGTCATCTACCATCTACTACCTAGTGTGCGATATCAGGATCCGCTGGATGCGAACGTTAACTTGTCATCTACCATCTACTACCTAGTGTGCGATATCAGGATCCGTTGGAAGCGAACGTTAACTCGTCATCTACCATCTACTACCTAGTGTGCGATATCAGGATCCGCTGGAGCGAACGTTACTTGTCATAACCACCACCACCTTCTCTAGTAATTTCTTTTAGTCATCCGCAAATTCTGTGTAATCCGACATCTTTTTTCTGGTCCCGATTAATTTTCTTCTTTTATACATGTTTTAAAAAAGCTCTGAAGGATCGACATACTATCTGTTCCGAATTCCGACACTAATCAGTGGTCCTGACCCCCAAAAAATCTGTAAAATCCGACTTCAAGTCATATGTATATGTATTTTTCCTTCAATCTTTTGATGTTTGGATACATTTATTGTTATGGTTTTCCCACAGAATTAATATCGCTACCTCAAATCAAATGTTCAATGATGCAGGCCGTATATTGGCGTGGTTTTATCCATCCATATCGAATTAGCTGATGTGTCTTGTGAGAATTATTTCGTCCTTAAAAATGAGCCCAAGTCACTCATTTTCATGTTTTATTATATTTACGTGTTTCCAGTCTATGACGAGATTTTCAAATGTTTTTCTTAATATTCTGTGTTGTATTGATGTTTCTGTCATTTCCACAAAGTGAATTTTTTATTCTTTTATGTTCTCGTGTGCTGTGATTTATAGTGTCATGTGCTGTGATTCATGTTCTGATGTGCCGTGGTTTATAGTTTCGTGTGCTCTGATTTGTTGTCTTGCGTGCCTCTTGTGTGCCTTGATTTATGGTTCATGAGCAATGATTCATGGTCTCATGTGCTGTGATTTATGGTTTTATGTGCTGTGATTCATGGTCTCATATACTAGTAATATATTTTGTGGTCTCATGTGCTGTGATTTATGGTCTCATGTGTTGTGACTTATGGTCTCTTGTGCTGTGACTTATGGTCTCATGTGCTGTGACTTATGGTCTCATGTGCTGTGATCTACAGTATATTGTGCTGTGATTCATGCTTGTGCTGTGATTTGTTGTGTGCCACCTGTGTGCTGTGATTCATGGTCTCCTTTGTCGTGATTTATCGATCTCATATGCTGTGTTACTGTTATTTTACGTGCTGTGATTTATGGTTTTATGTGCCGTGATTTATGGTTTTATGTGCTGTGATTCATGGTCTCATATACTATATTTTTGGTCTTTGTGTTGTGATTTATGCTCTTATGTGCTGTGATTTATAATCTCATGTGCTGTGACATTTTGGTCTCATATGCTGTAATTTATGTTCTCTTGTACTTTAATTTATAGTCTCATGTGCTGTAAATTGTGGTCTCACATGATGTGATTCATGGTCTCTTGTGTCGTGATTAATTGATCTCATATGATGTGTTACTGTTATTTATCAAACATTTATTTTCAATTTTAAAACACGTATGTTCAGTATTCTATGTCCTTCAAATTGTTAGTTTTGATTGACGTTTTGGTTGTGTCTTATGCAATTTTAGTTTGAAGTATAAATTTAGCTTTATGCATCTTACAATGCTCGGGGCGATTTTATGAAGATGATTTTTTTTAATGACAAATCGTAAGTTTTACATATTATAGTGTTTGTCGAGGATGGTCTATTTGTTTTGTGACTCTCTTGTCATTTGGCTTCTTATAATCTTACATTAATGTGTTGTGGATACTTTAGTTTCTAATAGAACTAGCCTACAAATGGACCTAAATGTTTGTGGACTTGTTAGCAATTTTACGCAATTGATGGCATTGGTCTTGTTATTGGGACGACATGTTGGTAGTTGTTGGTAGATGGCAAGTTAATGTTCGCTTCCAGCAGATGCTGATATTACAAACTAGGTAGTTGTTGGTAGATGATAAGTTAACGTTCGATTCCAGCAGATGCTGATATCATCTTCACTCATAATTCCAGTCCACCGAGCTGTAAATGGATACGGATAATCCGGGAAAGATCAATGCCAAGAGGTTTGACCAAGGACCTAGAAAGTATTCCTGTCACGGCGGACTTGTGAACCTAAATTGTTATCCTTGTAAAAGATAGATGATTTTTATGCTTTCTTTAGGAATTTAAGCGTATGAGTAACGTAAGAAAGCTCATTGATCGGGAGCGATAAGTCTATGAAGAGAATATTCTATAGACTCTCATACTGACAACACAAAGATAGATGACTCATTGTGTATATGTCATCCTGTACCCCTTTTTAAAATTAAACTCAGAATAACGAATGGCTTTATATGAATTTGCACTTTCTTGGCTCAATTTTTGACAGGTTTATTTTCAGTTCGGGAATTTGAATAATAGTTTAACGATTTGTCTTTTACGTTAATCAAAGCGTAGCCAATATCGTTGGCCTAGTGGACTCTCTAAAAGGGAATGTTTTTGATTGTTTTATACCAAGAGGTTTGACCAAGTACCAGCTGGAAGAAAGGACCACGTTAACCTCAGTTGTATCATTTTATATAGTGCTTGTTTCTTTCTTTATAAATCCGCTATTGTGAGAGTCTTGTATTTTTATGTAGCTAGTATTTCATTGTAGCTGTCATTTTGTTGAACCTATCATTTCGTTGTAACTGTCATTTCGTAATATCCGTTAATTCGTTGTAGCATTCGCTGTGGTTAGCATTTGTTCTGGCTGATATTTCGTTTTGACTGACATTTCGCTTGGACTGGCAATTCGTTATAACTGCATTTCGTTGAGGTTGTTAATGTGCTATCGCATTTCGCTGTAACTAGCATTGTTCTACTGACATTTCGTAGGAATTCGTAGCTGGCATTTTTCTTTAACTGGCATTTCCCTGGGGCTTGCAATTTGTTATAACTGGCATTACATTGCAGTTGGAATTTCGTTTTAGATTAATATTGTGTGTTTCGTTACAGCTTCGTGTTTTGTAGTTCGTTCTGTCTTAGATAAAGCATTAGTTTCTTTACCGTATATACGCTAGATAGATATACGTTATCCAGACTGTATCTAAATTCTTCGTTATATGATATTCAAAAGGAATCTAATTCGTAAATCATTCTTAAAGTTCATTTAAATTTGTGAATTGCGTGTAAATTTCTGAAGATTGTAGACACACAGAAGATAAACAAAGAACGCCTTGTTACAAAATACTACCTATTCATGCGTTATTTGATACCTTAAAGAGAAGGTATTGTCTAATTATTTTATATTCATCATTTCAGCTCGATTCGTTAGCGTTGTCAATTAAGGTGCAGTAACGACGTAAAACTCCCTTTTTATTTATAAGTACAGGTTTGTGGCATAAAATTGCGATTCTGTTCATTAATACTATTAGAGGCGGATCAAAACAGTAGATACGAAAAATTTCATCATTTTAGTCAGTTTACAGTTGTCAGTTGTTTGTGTATATTTACCAGAATTGTGTTTACAGTGGTCCTATAAAATTAGGATTGATAGCATTGACAGTTGTACCTGCCGATTTGATGTTATGGTTTTGAATTCGATTGTGTTTAAAGTCGGTGTTCCGTTTGTGTAAATCTACTAGGTTTCTGTTTACAGTGTATGTATGTGTATTACTTATGTGTTTAAAGTTGTCTCCCCTATTGTGTAATACATGTATACCAGAGTTTTGTTTACAGTGTATGTGTATTACTAGTACTTATGTGTTTAAGGTTATCGTCCATTTCATGTAAATCTACCAGGTTTCTGTTTACAGTGTATGTATTTAAAGTTGCCGTCCCTAATGTGTAATCTACCAGAGTTTTGTTTACAGTGTATCTTTTGACCTTGATACAAGTTGTGCTTCCAATGACCTTGAAAGTAGAAAGTCTTAATTTCAGGAATGTGGAATAAAAGTATCAATCTGTTTCTTTGATGTGGTTTTAGCCATAAATTGTATTTAGAATATGGAAGTGCTTGAAATGACTTTGGATGCTTTAAATGTTTGATGTATGAGCTGCATTAAACGTAATGGAATTGAGGTGGAATTTTTGAGTTAAATTTTGCTGACTTTGAAATGTCGCTCACTATTTTCCGAAACTGGAAAATCCGGATGTACTTTTAACATTGGCTGAAATTTTGGATGAGGTATTTGAGCTTATAAGACATTATCCATAAAACCACTGGCCGTGGACACAAGTTTATAGTGTCTTATATTAAAAAGAGAAAAACCACAAACATTGACCAAGGATTACCTTTGGATCCCTGTTAATCACTAACCGTCTTTGGCACTAAAATGGCGGATATTAGCCCTCTTCATATTGATAATCTGGAACTCTTTGATTCACAGACGGATTGGCAGGATGGAGAGGCACTAGAGGAATTGGTCACAAGTTCTGGGCGAGATTTACCCATCATTGATGAGGACACACCAGTTGAGAAAATCAAAAAATGTAAGTAGAGTCGTTTTTAGGAAATTTTTTATGGTCGACCTTGAGATTTTTATTTGACCTTGAACTTAAATTGTTGTTGCATTACTCATTATGGATAAGCGGTATCTTCAATTTTCAAGAGCTTTTTCGTTTTGAAATAATCTTGCAAATAGTAATATGATCTTGTTAAAGATAGGCTGATTGTACCTAGACAGTTTACCTCATTGCACACCTGTAAAATAAGAAACACAACTGTAATATGTAGACACATAGGTCTATGACCTTCATTGTTGTTTTTATTACAGGCATAAATGTGGGAAGATTTTTGGGTGTTGAACCAATTTTAACAGCAGAAGAGATAACTGAGGAGAATAAGGAACATTTGGGGATCATGACCTACGCAGCCCAGTTTTTACCCCACAATTCCCAAAACACACTGAATACTTCTTCAGCCCAGTACAGATCATCCTCGCCCCCTCCCGTACAGTTCCGTTCCCTGTCCCCCAATCCAGGACATTTCCGATCAATATCACCCAATCCAGGGAATCAACGCTCCTCCTCTCCCCCTCCAGTGCGGTTCAGATCTTTGTCACCGAATCCAGGGCAGTACAGGCCAAGATCACCACCAGATTATAAGCCAGTGTTATCAAATACAGGAGGGTACAAGACAATTGTGCCGATATATTCCGAACCTCCAACATCATCATCACATTATTCCCAGAATTCCATGTACCGCAGCACGCAGACGTACTCACAGCAACAGACTATCAGCAGCAGTATGCACGATATTTCAATGAGCAAGGTAAGAAATATTCCTTTTAAAACACAGAAAGCAGATTTGCTCAGTAAGTAAGGTGCTTGCTTGGTAAAGTAGGCTCCCTTTTAAGTAATGGAGGATGATGGAAAAGTAAAAGAATTTCTCCAAAGTTTCAAATATTTTATAATTTCAACACTTATGTTACAGAATGTTATAACTAGCAATTCAACTAATTTTCTGAGGCATTTCACTAATAAACTGTTGACGAAATAATAATCTAGCCTGTCTGTCTACTTAATTAAATGCCAAAAACAATGGATTTCAGAGAAGTCTGCGAAAGATATTTCTGATGGGATAAGCATTCACTCACCGACTAGTAAATAAAATATTACCCACTTTTATAGAATGCCATGTATCGTCAAGTATCGATTCACGACCTGTGTGATATGATACGCGTATCGTGGCATATTGATATGTCAGTTGTTATGGATACATACAGTTATGTTTACCAGGGATCATGATTTATTTTTTCCCAGTCGGACATTTTCAAACGATGTTTTTAGAGGGTCACATCTACAACTACACCAAAGCATGGAACAAATATCTTATTTACAATTTATTATATGTATACGTCTGCAAGTTTGGCAACTTATGCCCCACCTACTTAATACAACCATTGAATATAAGGTCCCAGATAAAATCCTTATATAAGCTAGAAATACTCAATGGGATGGAAATGTAAGCTTTAGTTGATTTATTTTTAACAATGTCCTCAGTCAGCCTGAAACTCATTTATTATCAAAATAATTTTGCATAATAAACAAAAAAATTTCTCTTAAAGAGATGGTAAAGAGGTTAACAAATTGTATATGTTTTATCTGGGACATAGTATCCATTTGTACGGTTCCAATTTTGAACCAGACGTCTGTGGTTCCTGCAATTCCACTAAAACTAAGTGCTTGATGATGTCACTTTTTTCAAAGCTCTATTTGATATAAACATATTTTGCCATCAGTGTTGTCATCAAATGCTTAGTTTTAGTGGAATTGCAGGAACTACAGACGTCTGATTGAAAGTTGACATGGTGTAAATTTATGCTATCAGTGTTGCAGATAAACATGCAAAATTGAGAAAACCTCTTTACAATCCTTAAAAATCTGTAGTTTTTTTCTGATGACATAGGCCTTACCTAAAATAACTTTTTTTTCAAATAGACTATCCCTATCTCTTTTCAAAATCTTAATTCTGGTATTTAGTTTGTCTACAATACAATGAACTATCTTGGAGTCTAAATGTCAATTCATTATTAACATTATTTCGTATATGCTGCTATCATTTATATTAGACTTCAAATCCAAAAACTTCATAGCTACATATTTTTTCCAAAAATGTCTTGCCCCTGTGGCTATTGCCCCCCTAAGAAAAGGGAATGCTCCCTATAAGTCTTTTATTACATCTATTAATAGCTTAAACAGGTTTAATCAAAAACTCATTAAATGTTAGGGGTGCTATGCAACCATTTAAGGGGACAAAAGATTTTGCTTTTTAAGGCTATGGATTGTCAAAAACTTGTTTTGAATGGCAAATAACAATTAAATGATATTCATATATTTATTTAGGCTTGTCTTAGACTTGTTAAGTCACATTTTTCTTTTTATCTACCCCCCTTAACCCTTTTTTATTTTAGTTGACTTGTCATTTCTCAGAAGGATATGTTGTAATTGTGTACAGCTCTTCTTTTCTCAAAATGAAAAAAAAAGTTTTAAAAATATTTTGTGTGAATTTAAAATTTGAAATGAATAAGAATATGTAGACCTACTTTTGGATATTTCAAAATTTGAAACTTCGGATTTAAATTGGATTGGATATTTGTTGTGTGGATTTTAGATTGCAGACCTTAAACGAAATAAGGATACTATTTCATGAGGATAACAACTTAGGTTCATGAGGATCCTGTCTTTTCCTGGATTAACCGTACCCATATTTTAGAAGGATAACAACTTAGGTTCATGAGGATCCTGTCCATAATCAGGTCTTTTCCTGGATTATCTGTACCCATATTTAAGACGGATAACAACTTAGGTTCACAAGGATCTTTTTCACCAATTTGTCCTTTGGATAAACCTCTTGGCTTTACTGGATTATCCGAACCTATTAACAAGGATAACAACTTAGGTTCACAATTCAGGATTCTTTCTACCAGCTGGTCCTTGGCCAAACCTTTTGGTTTTGATCTTTCCCGGATTATCCGTACCCATTTACAAGGATAACAACATAGGTTCACGAAAATCTTTCCTGAATTATCTGTACCCAATTAAGAGCTTGTTTACTAGGCAAACAGTAAGCTAAGTTGTGATTTGTGGAATTTTGTTTTTAAAAAAACATTTGACCAAGAAAAAGAATGCTAGTCATGGCATCCATGAGGCCCTCAGTTCAACATCTCGGAATGCGAGAATCGAAAAGTTCCAACGAACAAGTTTACATTAACCAACAATATTCACGGAAGGTCACTTTTCAAGAAGGGGATGTAACTGATAATGGAGGAACCAGATCTCAGTCATATTCAATGTCCAGAAATACTGGTGGAAGTAATGAACAGCAGGTAAATAGGAATCGGTCCAAAATAGCATTATATACTAAAAATGTCGACTCGTCATTTTTGAAGATTCTGCGATGTATTTATAAGACATATATAGAAAACGAAAGTATAATTCTGAAGAATCATGCAATTTTCATACATACATCCCACTAAAGGCTATTTACATTTATTGAAAACCCAAATTGACCCAAAAATTTGCCAAGCATGACCTTTAAAACTTCTTTTAAAAACTTTAGAAAATAATCTTGTATCCAAACCATACCGACTTACTTCCTCAAGACTGTGGTAATACAAGTAAGAGGAATTACGTATTTATAGCTTACTATTGTCCAATCAAAATTGGTCCTAGAATATTTCTAGGAAATTTCAGCCAATCAAATCATTTTGTTGTAATCAAAACAAAGTGTTTAAGGCATAGTTTTGATATGGGTAAATTATTCGATGTCAAAATCTGTACTAGGATATGATGTCTTTGACGGCGTTTCAGATAAATTGCTTTTCTTTGAATTGCTAGGTCTGAAAGCAAAAATACTCATTTGGAATGCTTTCTGTCAATTTAAAAAGGATTTCTGATATTTTTATGAGTTAAGGGTACGCGTATAGCTTTTCTGTTGACGTCTGCATGTCCTTTTGCAAAAACAGGATTTATGATGTCATAAGCTACCTAAGCACAAAATGTAAATGTACTATGGATAATGTTTCCCTGATTGTCCACTGTTTGGTGTTGTTTGTGCTATCGCTCTTTGGACCATTAAGTATTAAATAGGATGTAAAACTCCATTCATTTTGTTTTTTTATACATATACAAGTCTGTATTGAATGATATTGTACGAAGGGGTATAAATATAATATAGAGTTGATAAAAAGTATTGAATACAATCAAAGCCCTTTGAGCTATTCAACTGTAAAACTAGGTCAAGACTGTTTAGAAAGATCTTAGTGAATAAAAATAAGAGAGAATGTGAAAGGAAAACCTTATAATTGACACTATAATATTAATGCATAAGTTCTATAAAACATGGTTATCTTTTCTCAAATCATCTAAAGCTAGAATGTAATAACACTGTTTGTAGGATGTCCTAGTGTCTTCTAACACTGTTTGTAGGATGTCCTAGTGTCTTCTAACACTGTTTCTAGGATGTCCTAGTGTCTTGTAACACTGTTTCTAGGATATCCTAGTGTCTTATCTTCTACCACTGTTTCTAGGATATCCTAGTGTCTTATCTTCTAACACTGTTTCTAGGATATCCTAGGGTCTTATCTTCTAACACTGTTTCTAGGATGCCCAAGGGGCTAATCTTCTAACACTGTTTCTAGGATATCCTATGGTCTTATCTTCTAACACTGTTTCTAGGATATCCTATGGTCTTATCTTCTAACACTGTTTCTAGGATATCCTATGGTCTTATCTTCTAACACTGTTTCTAGGATATCCTAGGGCCTTATCTTCTAACACTGTTTCTAGGATGTCCTAGGGTCTTATCTTCTAACACTGTTTCTAGGATATCCTAGGGTCTAATCTTCTAACACTGTTTCTAGGATGTCCTAGGGTCTAATCTTCTAACACTATTTCTAGGATGTCCTAGAGTCTTGTCTTCTTACACTGTTTCTAGGATATCCTAGGGCCTTATCTTCTAACACTGTTTCTAGGATATCCTAGGGTCTAATCTTCTAACACTATTTCTAGGATGTCCTAGAGTCTTGTCTTCTTACACTGTTTCTAGGATGCCCTAAGGTCTAATCTTCTAACACTGTTTCTAGGATATCCTATGGTCTTATCTTGTAACACTGCTTCTAGGATGTCCTAGTGTCTTATCTTCTAACACTGTTTCTAGGATATCCTAGGGTCTTATCTTCTAACACTGTTTCTAGGATGTCCTAGGGTCTTATCTTCTAACACGGTTTCTAGGATGTTCTAGTGTCTTGTAACACTGTCTCTAGGATATCCTAGGGTCTTATCTTCTAACACTGTTTCTAAGATGTTCTAGATTCTTTACTTCTAACACTGTTTCTAGGATATCCTAGGGTCTTAACTTCTAACACTGTTTCTATGATATCCTAGCGTCCTTACTTCTTTCTAGGATATCTATAAGACTATAAGGGATTGTAAAGAGTTTTTGAAACGTTTTACTTGTATCAGGAACACTGATATCATCAATTTACACCATTCTTATTTTCAATCAGATGTCTGTGGTTCCAGTGATTCCACTAAAACTAAGTGATGACGTCTTTAAATGCAAATATGATTGTGTCACCTACGGCCCTTCACAATTAATGACGTCTCTTAGTTATAGTGGAATCGCAGGAACCACAGACTTCTGAACATGAAGATTTATGTAACACCATGAAGTTTCTAATGAGGAAAATATTACTATAACAGCAGCATGATATGCCTATTCTCTTTCAATTTCACTTTTGCTGTAGATTTAACGGCTTGCACATAACAGGCATGCCTCTTATAATTTCTAGTCATCTGAAGTCATCCAAAGTCATCTGAAGTCATCCGAAGAAACATTCTTTGTTATTCTGTGAAAGATTTAATATTTTTACTTTTTCAGATCTCTGTGTTTGATGAGGATTCAAATTATTCAACGCAGACATCCTCTTTAATAACAAACTCAATCCAGCCACAGAGCCATCAAAGTTATTCTGTCAACAGTAATCATGTAAACAGTAACCATGTCAACAGCAACCATGTCAACAGCAACCATGGTAACTTCAGTGTGGTACGTCACATGGAAACAGACAGCCTCGAGATTTCACCAGAAACGTACAAAATTGACTGCTACTCTGTAGGGGTAATCTTTGATACCAAGGTAAGCTGTGGCCATGTTGTTTGCTGTGGCCATGTTAAGGTTTTTCTTACGTATCCAACGAAAGCCTTCAACTCACATGTGGTCCTGGTTCCCTTCTATTTAATCTTAAACCCATAGCATCATTTAAATTAAACATATGACTCAAATCATTATATGTCTTCAAATCAATATATGACTTCAAATCAATATATGACTTCAAAATAATATATATCAAATTAAGTATTTTATGTAGTACGTGAACTGAAATCTGAAGTTCTTAGTCTGTCAGATTCACCAATTTAGTCCTTTGTGGTTAATTATAGATGAAAGTTGATTGTTATCGACTGAACATGTGGATGTGAACACTTTTTACCAAAACTCAAGGCATGGCCAAGAATTATACAAAACTGATTAGTGTTCACAAACATTTTTTACTGTTCACATTTAATTGATTGTTATTCACTAGCTGTGTGTGAACACTATTTAACAAAAACTCAAGGCTTGGCCAAGAATTATACCAGTCTTGCAAAACTGATTAGTGTTCACAAAAATTTTTTACTGTTCACATTTAATTGATTGTTATTCACTAGCTGTCTGTGAACACTATTTAACCAAAACTCAAGGCTTGGCCAAGAATTATACCAGTCTTTACAATAGAATAGTGTTCACAAAAATGTTCACTGGTCTCAAAAACTGGTCAGTTGTAGTTTGTCTTTACTTGTGACAGGAAGTGATCTTCTTTTGTCTGAAGGGAGGCAAAAAAAACTTTTTTTTGTGAGTTCAAAAGCTTAAGTTTTATAACTTATTAAAGTGTTGATAAATAGGGGCATGTATTTTTTGTGGGGTAGGACTTGGTGGTTGTGTTTGGTGTTCAGTTACCCCATTCAAAACTTTTTAACTATTCTTTCAGTTCAGTTATTTTGTTTGGCATTTCAAATTTATTTTCATAATTTTTTGCTAACAAGAGTCATGAAATTCTGTTTTTTTTTTTTTAATTTTATTAATTTGCATTCATCAGTGAACATACCTGTTGTCATAAAGTAACAGAATCCCTTAAAATCTTGAAAACTACAAACTTAGTCATTTTTAAAAAACAATTAATCAATTTATTAAGCATTTTTCAATAATCAAATGCATATTTATTGATAATTTACTTAGTTTTTTTGGACAATTATTTATTTTTTTATGTTATTTATTGTAGCAGGTATATTTACTGATGAATTGAGCTCTTATTGGCCAAGTTTAAAATTTTATGTTCATTCTAAGACACAGTATCCCTTAGTAACTCTGTTTTAATCCTCTTACCCAGGAGAGATTCAACTTTTCGAGGTGCTTGAAATATGCTTATCTCTAATACGTCTGCTTTTTAATTTAGTAAAAATATTTAACAACTAAATTCTTTCAATTCACAGATATCAAGACCATTTGATCCGGAGAAGGTCCGAGTGGAGGCAGTTGCTCCTAATGGACGTGTCGTCAAGGTTACAGGAGATGGTCATTACTCTGCCCAATTCATGCACACCGAGATCGGAGAATGGCGAGTCTCGTTGTTCTATAAAGACCGCTATCTGGACGGATGTACCATGGACATATGTGACCCCAGTCAAGTCCGAGTTTTGGGCCTCAAGGGAGGAATCGTTGGTCAAAGACAAGAATTTAAAAGTAAGTGCTGTGTTTGACCTTGACCTCTATTAGAACTGAAACCAGATAAAGTGGTAGTCTGCAACAATTTTAAAGTGTTGTTGAAATATCTATTGGGAGCAGTGATAGGTTGTTAAGATGATTGCTTGCTAACCTAAAGTAGGATGTAAAACTCCAATGCATTATCAAATAAGGTAGAACAGTGGGATATAAAACTCTATTTCATTTCATTAGTCCAATAAGATACAGAACAGTAGGATATAAAACTCCATTTCCTTGTTTTACAGTTGATGCATCAAAAGGAGGTGATGGAGAAATAGCAGCAGAAATAAAACACAATGGCCGACAAATAATCAACAATATATCGAAAATAGAACCTGGATTGTATCGAGTTTCATACACCCCGTATGATCCTGGTCCTTATTCCATCGATGTCACTTTTAACGGTGCAGAAGTACGAGGTAAGTCTACAATTTAAATCTCTATATTTGGTTTGTTCTGATTGTGTAGTGGCCAAATAATTTCAGCTTATAGAATTTGTGTTTGTAGTTTTTTATGTTGTGTTTTTGTTTTGTCTGGTGGTAATTGAGACTATAAAATTTAGTCTTTAGTAAAAAAAAAAAGAAACAACTATATTTTACAAGGATAACAACTTAGGTTCACAAGTCCGCCGTGACAGGGATCCTTTCTACCAGCTGGTCCTTAGCTAAACCTCTTGGCATTGATCTTTACCGGATTTCCGTACCCATTTACAGCCTGAGTGTTGATTAACACTTAAACTACCTCGAATTAACAATTGACTAGTTTGTTTTTTTTTAAATTTTGGACGTACAAAAATTATCAGTGATGTAGTAGTAGTAGTTTTTCCAATAATTTATTTTGTTATTTATCTTATTATTCGTTTTACAATTGCTGCTCTGTGTAGTTCCCTTCGTTAATTTTTCCTCGTTAGCCTAATTATAATTTTTTTGTTAATTAATATTTTAAGTATCAGGCTTATATTCAGGTAATTAGTCAAATAATTAGTCAAACTAATTAGTCAAACTAATTAACGAATTAACTGCATGGAAAAAATCTAGTTCAATGTTTAGTTAAATTTTCTGTATTGAAAATATATTCTTCTTTCATTATATCTGTATGCACAAATGTTTGTCTTTCTGTGGAGAAATTCCTGGTTTTCCATTTTGAAAATTCTTTTATTTTCCAACTATTCAATATTATCTTATATTAATTTTTAGATTTCTTTCATCTTGGAAATTCTTAATTCAAAATTTGTTCTTCCTTTTCCAATTTTCCTTTTTTTTTAAAAGTTCTATTTTCCATTCCAAACATGTTCTTATTCCTTTCTACACAAATACTTTGTCCAAATTCAAAAGTTTAGTTCTCATTTCAGAATTTTTCTTTTTCCACTTTTCCATTCTCTTCCTTTTGTAATGTCTAAGATTTTTTTTTGGTGTCTGATCTTTTTTAAAGATTTTTTCATCTTTGTGGGTCTTTGACTTTCATTAGAAATACACCTGGAAGTGGAGCAATATCTTTCCTTTGTCTTTTCTTCTTTGTTGTATCTTTGTAATTCCAAAATCATTGTACATATACTGTAACATTCTGAGTATAAGACTCACTTATATAACGCTCACCTGACACTGTGAGTTACTTCCCTTACCAATAACATTTAAGTAAATGAGAGCTGGCTGGAAAATGTGTCCTCATGTAAAATAAATTCTTAATTTTCTAAAGACTGAGGTGTCTAAAGTTTTGACAGCAGGTGACTAGAAAATGTAGTCCATTCTATAATGTTATGTACCAGCTGATTAAGTCATGTGTAACACTTATCAAAATATGAATTTGACATCTGATTCAATAACAATTTAACAATGAAGTAATGCCAAAGCTCAGTTACCTACATGTAACACTTATCAAAATTTGAATTTGACATCTGTTTCAATAACAATTTAACAATGAAGTAATGCCAAAGCTCAGTTACTTACATGTAACACTTATCAAAATATTTGAATTTTCTAACAATCTGATGGTGTCAATAACATATTTGAACAGCATGACTAGTAATGCCAAAGCTCAGTTACTTACATGTAAAACTTATCAAAATTTGAATTTGACATCTGATTCATTAACAATTCAACAATAAAGTAATGCCGAAGTTTAGTCTGTTGTCACTTACCTGTATCACTTATCAAAATTTGAATTTGACATTTGATTCATTAACATTTTAACAAAAAAGTAAAGCTGAATCTGACTCTTGTCACCTACCACATGTGCCATAATTCAAATTTTGTCTGTGGGATTCTGTAATCTATCTGTTCATTTTACAGAATCTGATACGAACCCATCTGACCCAGAAGAAAGACAGAGAAAAGCTGTATTTTATACTGAGTTTAGAGAGGCTGAAAACGATAAGATAAAAATTAAAACTTCATGTGAGTAGAAACAGCCATTTTGTAATTTTTTTCCTCCACCATTTTTTTTAATTTAGCAGCAAGCTCTATTTGTGACCTCGGCCAGTGCTTTACATAAGTTTTTAGGAACTTCATTCTTGATATTTGATATTTTAAGTATAAGTTTCTCTGAGGTCTTTCTTTAAAATTTGTTCAAGTCTGAAATTTGATAAAATTTGCGCTCCACAAAAATGAAAAGAAATAGATTTTTACCCTGTTCGCACTACTGTGGCAGACGCTCACTTTTTCGATTGGTAGAGGAAATGAGGTTTATCATTCTTCTGGAAAAATTTCCTTTATTGAACACCATATGGTATTCCATGAATAAAAAAATCATAGAAGATTAATCTCTGATTGGTGTTAGGAGCAGTGTGTTAGAATCTTTGGTTGGAGAGAAATTGCCAAAAGAGAAGGCTAATGCCATTGTCCTGTTAAAATTTCCCCAATTGCACACTGCATTGTGTTGCATGCCTTCTTAGAAGTAGAACATGAACCTCAATCTATTCATTGTATGTGATAAAAAGGTTCACTACAAAATTGACTAGTGCTCATAAATGAACCTCCATTTTTTTCTGGCTTACAAAATAAAAAGTTGCATGTGCCTCTCTAAAATTTTCATTGCACGGAATGATGTTTTTGTTTGTAGGTGATTGGGAGATAGACTATATGACCGGAGGACCGTTTATTTGTCATGTGACTGACGGGTCCGATATACAGGTGTATGGAATGAATGATGGTACTATTTGTGCTGCCCCACAACTTATAGGTATGTAAGCTATTTGTTCATGTGCCTTCACCAACATGTGATGCTGTTATTTGCGTAAACTTTGATTATTGTTATTTGAACTGTGCATTTTAAAGATCCCTCGACAGTTTGGATCGCAAAAAGCAATGCTGCAAAATTTCCCTTGATGCACTCTAAATGCGTTGTCTGTCTTCATTAGTCCATAGGGTAGCTGCCGTGACTCAGTGACTTAGTGAGTTAGATGGTTCCTCAGAGTCCAGGGATCAATCCTGGCAAAGGTCGAGATGAACTATCAGATTTTTCTACTCAGTTCCATCCCGTCAGTGATGCAGGTCAGCAGGTCAGAGGGACTAACATGGAAAAACCGCTAAGTAGTTCGGATAGAACAATAAACTGAGGTTTCGTGTGCTACAGGCTGTGCATGTTCAAGATCCCTCGACAGTTGGAAATTGCAAAAAGGAAAGGCTAATGCTGCTGTCCTTGCAAAATTTCCGTCATTGCACACTACATGTGTCTACATTAGCCCATTAGGTTCAAAAGATTAGGATGTAAAACTCCATTCATTTTTAAAATCTTCAACCCTGGTGCCTAGACAGGACAACAGTTAAAATCTAATAAACACTGTATTTGAATGCCTGTATTTCTGTTTTCAGTTGACTGTTCTAAAGGACCAGGAGGCCATCTTCATGTGGAAGTTGTCTGTAATAACAGAATTTATACAGCTAAGATAACAGAAGAGAAAACCAATGTTTACAGAGTAACGTTTAAACCCAGTGGTCCAGGAACATATAAAATACATTTAACTTATAACGGCTCGCCTGTTAAAGGTAATTTTTTTAAAATTACAGTAGAACCTTTCTTAAGAGACCATGAATTAAATACAGTGAAGCCTTTTTAATCCATGCATCTCAGTATAGTTAACAATATCAATAAAGTACAGAACAGTAGGATGTAAAACTCTATTTCATTTCATTAGTCCAATAAGATACAGAACAGAAAGATATAAAACTCCATTTCATTTCATTAGTCCAATAAGATATAGAACAGTAGGATATAAAACTCCATTTCATTAGTCCAATAAGATATAAAACTCCATTTCATTTCATTTGTCCAATAAGATACAGAACAGTTAGATAGATATGAAACTCTATTTTATTTTGCATTTTAGGTTCACCATTTATCCAAGAAATTGATGAGCTAGAATTGCCGATGGCTCAAGGTGAAGGTCTTTTACGAGGTTTACCCAATCAACCTTCACTTTTATTGTTGATCCTCGAGGAGTGCAAGGTCCTGTCTCCGTTAATGTCATAGGTAAGATATCACAGTTTAGCGTATTTATGTGAGTTGATATACCTCTGTGATCTAACTAGATTTTTAATAATATTGTGTTCATCACCACACTTTATCTCATTAAGTATGGTTCAATTTTATTAAAGGACAGATCTGGCTGTCTTGCTTCAAGGTTTTTTTTATCATCATCACAACTTATCTTATGTTGTTGACATGCGTTTTGGATAAACAGTGCTCATCAGGACCATCAAATTTGTGAAATGGGAGTAAACCTCCAAAATTAAAGTTTGGCACACAAGGGAAATAACCTTAGATATTTAATTGTAGGTCCAAGGCATCCTGTCAAATCTTACATAGAAACCCAGACTAACAGTACTTATAAGGTTTATTATACAGCTGTAGAAAAAGGCCAACATCATATAGATGTTCGTGTGGACAACAAACCAGTAGAAGGTGGGTTACCTCCCTTTGTACACACAAAAATTTCTCATTTGTCATATTTCCAATATAGTTTGTTTGAATTTGAACTGAAACATGTGTAAATATTGCATTATTACCCACCTGTGCATGTGCTGTGAATGAAAAAATGGTTGACACTTGAAAGTTTTCCTTATTGCCCACTATTTGTGGTTTCTTTGTTAATTTCACTGAACGAAAATATTGTGTACACTCTTAAGAAGAGAGGCCCTATGTGCTACAGACTGTAAGTAGACTAACGCTGCTAAATTTACCTCGTTGCACACTGCATTGTGTTTTCCCGTTTCTAAGTAGGGAGCCACAGTGACTCAGTGAGTTAGATGCTTGCTCACTTACCCAAAGGTCCAAGGTTGAATCAGGATGAAAGTTGAGATTGACCTCCCCTGGTTTCACCTTGTCAGTGAAACAGGTCAGAGGGTCTAACATGGAAAAAGCGTCTGGTCGTACGGATGAAGCAATAAACGAGTCCCCGTGTGCTACAGATCCCTCAGAGTTGAAAACTGGTGTAAATCATCTTTAGTTCTCATTATTCGATTAACCTCCATTTTTGTTTCAGGTTCCCCCTTCAAACCGTGGGTGGTTGACCCATCGCTGGTGAGAGTCTCAGGGGGCTGGAAATCCTTTGTGAATGATGGTGGCTTCATTCCCTTGGTGGTCAACAAAGAAAAACACATTCCTTTCGATGCATCTGAGGCTGGACCAGGTATGTTAGGAAATTTTTATTATATGCCCACCTGAAATGTTGAATGTATATTAAGGTCACCCATGTCTGTCCGTCTGTCCACGATTGCTAGTAAAAACTCAAGAAGTATAACTTTGTGTGAGTGTTCATAAATATCCAAGATAACACCCTATTGAAAATCACCGAAATTGAAAAATATTTAGGATGAGTTATTGCTCTTGTTCTTGAAATGATCTCCAAATATTTAACATGGATTATTGCCCATGTTCTTTTAAACATGTTTGATTTTTGGCCATATAAACCGGCCAGTTGTTAGAATTTTTAGAAAGCCCACTGAAATTGTTGTGTATATGAAGGATGCTTCATTACCCTATTGAAATAGAAAAATATCAAAATAATTTATGTTTATTAAAGATATTCCTTTGAAGCAATTCATGACTGAAGGTTAAAATTTCATTTTGGTGATTGTTACTGTACTATTTTTATTATATGCAAACTTGCAGGGGGTTGATTATCTTGCAGGCAACCCTTTTTGGTTTGAAGAGTTGATCAAGAATTATTTATATTGACAAAGGTAGAGAAGTTTATATTTGGTGAGCTGACAGCAGAATGACTCCTACTGGATAAAATACCGGTTGCTATTATGCTAGGAATGATGGGAGAAATACGGTATTTTACTCCGGACAAAGGTTAAAAAGGGATTGCTGAGGTTTTTACAAAGTAAAAGGTTGCAGGCAATATTTAGGAGTCTGAAATAAAAATGGGTAGGGATAACTTTTTGATAGGATTTAGGGTTGATACAGGATTTACTTGGAAAAGGGAATAAGTTTTATGTCTATTTCTGAGCTAATGGGCTAAATAAAGGGATGGGTAATGTAATGCATGTGCAATGAAGGAAATTTTGCTAGCCCTACCTTTTTTGTCATATTTACTGCCAAGGTCAGAAAGTAAGTAATAGGTTGATATGAAGGATTTTGTAAGGTCTGAGTTGGTGTGTTCTAGGCTTACAAGTCTAAGGGGGTATATTTAGTCCAGGTTAGATGGTGCAATTATTCTTCTTTCGGCCCTTAGAGCATATGATTTGATAAACAGCTTATCTCCCCTTAGCTAGAAGTAAAACTCCATCTCATGTATTTTTTTCAGGCCATCATGATATAGACGTCTTTTGGGGAGGATTCCAATTGAGGAACTCACCTTACCCAGGATGGGCAACGCATCGTTCAGACGTCGACATTGACCGACTTAATATAGGTCCGCCTCCTGTACGCAATTACTACACCATGTCCCCACCCCCTTCAGACATGGGTTCAGTACGCTCAGAATACCCGTTGGTTAGTGTTCACGGCAGCGAGATGGATATTTACTCTAAACAAATGAAATATACCAACATGGTCCAAGTGTTACCCAACGAAGCCCCACCAAATAAGGTGGTTCCACGAGGTCCACTGAAGGTTATCTTACGAGGCAAAGGATTAAAGGAAGCATTCATTGATAAAGAGGCTCAGTTTTACATTGATGGTACACAATGCAATGATGGTAAGGTTTCTTTTCACTCAATTTTTAAAGTGATACTGCGTCTTAGAATGAACATAAAATTTTAGCTCTCTAGAATGGTCAATATGAGTATATATACATCAGTGAACTTACTTGGTGTCATAAAGTAACAGAATCCTGTCAAATCTGGAAAAATCACAAAACTAAGTAATGATTAAAAAACGTTTAATCAATTGCATTTTTATGGATAATTACGAAGTATTTTTGATTTATCAGATGATATAAGGATTCTGTTACCTATTGATTGCACTAGGATATCTACTGATGAATATTTACTCTTATTGACCAAGTTTAAAATTTTATGTTCATTCTAAGACACAGTATCCCTTTAAAGTGAGAAAGTCATCTAGATATTTGGTTTCAGCATGGCAAAGGAGGTATCTAGACCTTTTCACGCATGAAATCTGGGACATTTGGATAGCTGAAAGGAACCTTGGTGTAAATGGTCACAGATCTTCAAAAGTGATCAATGCGAAGAGGCTAATTCAAGGACTAGTTGTTATCCTTATAAGATCAATAACAACAGGTTTGGTCAAGGACCAGCTGGGAGCTAGGAACCATAAGGATTTAAGTTCTTATCCTTGTGAATTTGTTTTTCATTATCCTTGGGCTTTTTTTTTCATTTTGCTTATCTTATATCTACAGGAATACCAGAAGCCAAGATGTCCAGCCAAAAAGCGTCCATACCAGTAAAAATGGAAAAACATGGTCCACGAATTTACCGATGTACCTACGTACCAAAAGTCCCAGGGGCCTATTTACTGTACATTAAATGGGATAATCAACCCTTACGAGGGTCACCATTTAAGATCAATGTCAAAGGTCAACATAAAGCTCATCGTGTCAGATTTGTTGTCGACGATGTGAAGAAAACGCGAGTTGGGAAAGACGTGGATATTCATATTGACACTAGAGACGCTGGCCCAGGTAATTCTTTACTTCATTCATGTTATATAGGATATAGTGTAACAGTCATATTGCCACCCTCAACTTTCTAATGACCTCTTCCACACACATTCATTCTATAAAATATATTAGATTGGAAGCGCTCATTTGTAAAATTGGGGGGAGGGGGGGTTATTCTGTCAAAGTAATTTTCCATCCTGTAAACGAGAAGTACTGCCATTTATTTGACACCCCTCACCTTTCTAATGAACTCTTCCGCATACAAGCATTCCTTCTCTCCATATGTACGATTGGAAAGGCTCATTTGTAAAATCAGGGGTGCCCGTATGTATTTCAAATTATATCAAGCCTATTTATGACAAGGGGTCATCTATTTGATGCCCCTCAACTGTATAATGAACTCTTCTACTCACATGCATTCATTCTATCCATTTGTATAATTGGAAGTGCTCATTTGTAAATTAGGGGTGCCTGTATGTATTTGAAATTATATCAAACTGGTTTATGACATGGACTGTCTTTATTTGACACCCCTCCACTTTCTAATGTACTCTTCCACACACACTCAATTCATTCTATCCATTTGTATAATTGGAAGTGCTCATTTGTAAAATTAGGGGTGCCTGTATGTATTTGAAATTATATCAAACCGGTTTATGACATGGACTGTCTTTATTTGACTCCCCTCCACTTTCTAATGTACTCTTCCACACACACTCAATTCATTCTATCCATTTGAATAATTGGAAGAGCTCATTTGAAAAATTAGGGGTGCCTGTATGTATTATACGTATTTATTATCAAGCCTGTTAGTGACACCCCTCAATTTCCTAATGAACTCTTCCACACATGCATTCCTGCCATTCATATGTATGATTGGAAGCTCTTATTTGTAAAATTTGGGGTGCCAGGATGCATTTTAAATTATATCAAGCCTGTTAATGACAGGTTCTGTTTTTTATTTGACACCCCTCAATTTTCTATTGAACTCTTCCACACATTCTATCCATTGGAATAATTGGAAGAGCTCATTTGTAAAATTAGGGGTGCCTGTATGTATTTCAAATTATATTCATCCGTTTATGACAGGGACTGTCTTTTATTTGACACCCCTCAATTTTCTTATGAACTTTTCCATACACACTCATACTTGTTCTGTCAGTTTATATCCTACCTGTTTATAAGCAGGACTGTCATCTATTTGACACCCCTCAACTTTCTAATGTACTCTTCCAAACACACACACACATTCATTCTATAAATATGAATGATTGGAAGAGCTCATTTGTAGAATTTGGAGGGGGGTTATTCAGTCAAAATTATATCCAGCTTGTCAACATCCAGGACTGCCATCTATAAGACACCCCTCAACTAACTAACGAACATTTCTTTACTCTCTTTCAATATGACACTGTGTATTCTACCTTACAAAAGTAATAAGCACTAGGGTTTTTCCCCTTGTAACCATGGTAATCCTAAAAATTGTGTTCAATGGTTAAAAGGGTCTTAAAGTGGAATGAACAGAGTTTTACGTCTGCACCTCAATGAAGACAGAGATTGTTTTATGTTTTGTTGTTAGTGATTTAATTGACCACCATATTGTTTCCAGGTGAATTGATCACCAAGGTGATATCTCCAGACAATAATTTAATGGAGCATCGTGTCGTCAACAATCCAGACGGAACCCGTAGATTGACGTTCTTACCCAAGATGACTGGTCGTCACATTGTAGATATTTTATATGACGATGTTCACATACATGGTAAGTTTTTTTTATTCATGTTCATTATCTGCTACCAAGGTATTGCCAATATGTTGTTTGTTACTGAATGGAGTTTCTTACTCTTCTGCACCTTATGGGCTAATGAAGACTGGCAACGTCATGCCATATGCAATTAGGGAAATTTTGCTAGCACAGCAGAATAAGCCTACTCATTTTACGATTTCCAACTGTCGAGGGATCTTTAACAAGTAGACGCTTCATCCAACCAGCATCAGTGACAAGGGGAACCGGGCTGAAAAATCTTGACCTCTGCCTGGATTGAACCCTGGACCTTCAGGTAGTGAGTTAACTGCCAAATCAACCCTTGAAAATGGCGAACCTGTTCCTTACCCGAATTTTATTTGTGTTGTAGGTAGTCCCTATTATATTGATATACAAGCTGTACAGCCTTCAGGTGAGGTCCGTGTTTGGGGTCCAGGTATTGAGAGTGGTATTCTGGGTGACTTCCAATCTCATTTTTGGTGTGAAGCTGACGGAGCTGGTGCTGGAGAACTTCGAGTGAAAATCATGGGACCAAAAGGTAAAGGCATCATATACCCAAATATCGCTTTACTGAAAGTTATCCAGCTGTCAGGGATCTTCAATATAGCACACAGGGCCTCGCTTTATTGTCCCTTTTAAAAGACTAAATGCTTTTTCCATGTCAGCCCCTCCAACCATCAAAACTATTGCATCGTTCTTACGTCATAGAATTAACAGACATGAACCTAGTTGGAGTCCATTAAATTAAAACAAATATAATATGTAAATGGTCATGATATTTTCTGGGGTAGAAAAATAGTTTGGTGAGGCCAACCTTTAAAATTTCTCCTTATTATCCTTGTGTCCTGATTCTGGTAACGAGGTCAGACAGGTTCTCGTACGCCCCTCAGATCTACATCATGGACAGGCGAAAACAGGGTTCATAATTTAAAGATATATCTACAACTTTGCCAGAGCCAAACTTGTTGGACTCAAAATTGACATCTGCAGTTTTCCATGTCCGCCCCTCCGATCTGCATCACTGACTGGGGTAAACAGAGTCGACCTGCATCACTGACTGGGGTAAAAGGGTAAAAAATCCTGAAGCTTCTATTTCAACCAAATTTTAACCCGAAATTGACACCCTCAATAGTCCGAAAAAATACAATTTCCTATCCAAATCAATTCTCATTCTAGGTGCCTTCCACGTGAAGATGCGAAAAGCTAAGAAACACGGCAAGCTATACCAATGTTTTTACAACCCGATTGAGGCTGGAATTTATACAGTGTATGTTACGTGGTCCGGGCAGCATATAGAGGGCAGTCCCTTCACGGTCTTGTTAGCAACCGACCAGGAAGAACTTGAAAGGTTCCAGTCCAGTCCAGGGGTCATACCTTACCCTGCAGGCGACGACATTGGTGATGTGTTATATTAGGAAAGATATTGGGTTCCAAACATGCGTGATATTGGAAGATGATCTATTTATAGAATATGAACTTAAAATTTGACCTAAATTATAAAAAATGACCTACTTATGTAAGAAAATCTATATTTGTTGATAATCTTTTTTTGAAAGATAATCTATTTATAGTTGACCCACTTTATAAAGAATGACCTACTTATGTAAGAAAATCTATTTTTGTTTTATGACCTCTTTTTGTTTATGACCTACTTTTGACAGATCATCTATTTATAGATGACCCACTTTATAAAGAATGACCTACTTATGTAAAAAAAAATCTATTTTTGAATGATGATGAGATAGGAGCAATTAAGAATAGGCCGATTCATTTAATTTTGCTTGTTGAAAAGCTATACTGTCAGATATGTTTATGAAAGTGCTAAATCTCTTTTCAATTTGCTGCTTTACTGCTTTTTAAACTTTTGTTTAGACTAACAACTTTTTTTAGGCAAATTGAAAGTCCCTCTGTAGAAATCTTTGGCCATGTATTCTAGAGGCGCTAGGATATCCTAGAAACAGTAGGATATCCTAAAAACAGTGATACTGATAGAAGATCAGACCTTAGGATAACCTAGTGCTTGGATATACTTGGAACAGCGTTAGAAGATAAGACTCTAGGTTATCCTAGAAACAGTGAAAGATAGCTTTAAGATTGTTTCAAGAATGCATGGCCAGAATAGTAGAAACGTCTTCCAATTTTTTAAAATATTTTAGTTTGAATCTCAATAGATATTTTTATATCATGTACCATTGTAGACGGATAAAGTCGTTAATTTACTGTGACTGAATCTTCACAATATCGCGTTATCACAATCTTATACCTTGACTGCAATAGCTTGTATCATGGAGGTTTATTATTGCAGAGATTTTATTGGCTTGTTTGCTAGCAAATACGATCAGATTCTTCGACAGAGAGTCAAATTTTTTAGCTTTAAATTTTACAGTCTCTTTGAAGAAGGCTATGATTGGCTGCTTTCTGTTACAAGAAAGGTGACTATTGCAGTCAAGGTATAAGAATACTCTGATATGGTGAAGAGGTCCATAGGAATATATATAACAAATGTATGTAGACATCATTATTGTGAAGTAGGGCAAAGGTATTTGTGCACATGCAGGAACAACTCATTACATAAGCAGGGGTGTATTTATAGTAATTGAAACTATACAAGGCTTATATTGTATTGTTAGCTACTGAAACTACCTTAAAAAAGTAGACTGGTCATGTTTTGAATCGTTGGTGAATAGGCACAGTTACCTTCATTCATATATAGGCATAAAAACTGTAGCAAGTATTTTATGCTTTCATTGTAGATGAACTAAATGCAACTTCTCATTTTTAAAAAGTAATATAGGTAGCTAAACTTCACTTATTTTCTCAGGATAAACTTTTGTCCTGAAGACGAAATTAACTTTCCAGCATTTGGTAACTTTAGCCAAGATGACTGGCAAACACAGCTCTGCCCTGCCTCTTACCAGCTTTGCGAGTGCTTTTCTGCACGTATGAATAATTTCACATAGACGTAGGAGCTAAAATACTTAAATTTTAGCTGTAAAAAATTAATTTTGTTGAACATTAAAAAAACATTTTAGAATATGTTATATTTATGTAAGTGTATTATCATTTCTTTGTATACAAAACCATTTCAATTTATTATTTTTAATTGTTAATTAGTTAACATGTAGCTGTCTTCTGAGACCCATTGATGTCCCATTTGAAACCACAGAGACTTACTTTGGAAACTTGAGGAAAACTTAGACATTTTATTTGGTTAGTAATGTCCGATCCGATTGGTTACTTTGCGATAAAGATTCATTCCCATGATTCTTATTTCAATACACAAATCTCATTGGTTGATTCATATTTAAAATTCTCAATGCAACCAATCCAAATCAGTGAACAATTATCCACAGGAAAGAAATTCAGTAGTGTTTTCCGAGCATGGGTAAAAATGAGAGAATAACTCAAGTTTTTATGTGTATCGGAGACATTGACAGCATCAATTTGCACCGTTCCAATTTTCAGTCAGATGGCTGTGGTTCTTTTGCGTTCCTCAAACACATAATTTTGGTGGATTTGTAGGCACTACAGACATCTCATTGGAAATTGAAATGGTTCAAATTGATGCTCACATTGTCCCTGATACACAAGTAAAGGTATAGTATTTTCTTTAACTGTATGGGATGGAGTACATGTATATGAGTTAATATTTAGAATTTCTTTTAAACACCAAATATTTAGGTTTTTTTGTTTTTAATCAAAAATAAATATTTTTTCTGTCTTGTGTTTTGATTTGCAGATTGCTTGCAGTGAAAACCCACCAAACCAGGCCAAAAAAAAATCATATTTTGTTTCCTTAACAAGAAGTTTCTACCACAAATAAGCTATTCACACAATTTTGAAACCCAGACAGTATCTCTAACGAAGGGATTGATGAAAAGGTCCAGTAATACACCTGGACTTGCTGAATTTCTTTGTACAGAATGGTTTCGCCTGGCATTGATTCTGATAATTGTGTCTGGAAATCGTCTGGAGCTGTGTTCTGAAATATATAGAAATACAAATGCAAACCTCTTGTAGAATATACAATATTTCTGCTCGTATGCCAAATTAAAATATTTTGTAATCTCTACTTGACTCACATACATTTTCTTAAATCTCAAACATGTACTTAACTCACGTACCAAAACTCAAATACATGTGCTTGACTTAAGTACAAAAAAATACTTACATCCAAAATAAAGTGTATGTACTTGACTCACGTACCAAAATAAATGGACTAAAGTACATGTACTTGACTCGCGTACCAAAACTCACGTACATGTACTTGACTCGCGTACATGTACTTGACTCACGTACCAAAAAATACTTAAATCCAAAATTAAAGAACAAAAGTACATGTACTTGACTCACGTACCAAAAACTCACGTACATGTACTTGACTCACGTACCAAAACTCACGTACATGTACTTGACTCACGTACCAAAAAATACTTAAATCCAAAATTAAAGAACAAAAGTACATGTACTTGACTCACGTACCAAAAACTCACGTACATGTACTTGACTCACGTACATGTACTTGACTCACGTACATGTACTTGACCCACGTACCACAAATACTTAAATCTAAATTTAAAGAACTAATGTACATGTACTTGACTCACGTACCAAAACTCACGTACATGTACTTGACTCACGTACCAAAAACTCACGTACATGTACTTGACTCACGTACCAAAAACTCACGTACATGTACTTGACTCACGTACCAAAAACTCACGTACATGTACTTGACTCACGTACATGTACTTGACTCACGTACCAAAAACTCACGTACATGTACTTGACTCACGTACCAAAAAATACTTAAATCCAAAATTAAAGAACAAAAGTACATGTACTTGACTCACGTACCAAAAACTCACGTACATGTACTTGACTCACGTACATGTACTTGACTCAAAAATACGTACCAAAAACCCACGTACATGTACTTGACTCACGTACCAAAAAATACTTAAATCCAAAATTAAAGAACAAAAGTACATGACTCACGTACCAAAAACTCACGTACATGTACTTGAACTACACTACATGTTTTCTACAAAAAATTCAAGTACATGTACTTGACTCGCGTACCAAAACTCGCGAAATTTTTTTTTTAAATCCAAAATAAATGGACTAAAGTACATGTACTTGACTCATGTACCAAAAACTCACGTACATGTACTTGACTCACGTACCAAAAACTCACGTACATGTATTGACCCACGTACCAAAACTCACGTAGATGTTCTGAACTCACGTACCAAAAAATACTAAAATCCAAAATAAATGGACTTAAGTACATTTACTGGACTCACGTACATGTTCTGGACTCACGTACCAAAAGTCACGTACATGTACTTGACGCACGAACCAAAACTCACGCACCAAAAATACTTAAAACCAAAATAAATGGACTCGCATACATGTACTGGACTCGCGTACATGTACTGGACTCGCGTACATGTACTGGACTCGCGTACATGTACTTGAATCACTTCCTAAAAATACTTAAATCCAAAATAAATGGACTAAAGTACATATACCTGGCTCAGGTACAAAAACTCACGTACATGTAAAAAAAAACCTCACGTACATATATATTTTGATTCAAGTGCATGTACCAAAAACACACCAAAATGACGTACATGTACTTGACTTACGTACAAAATAACATGTACATGTACCAAAACTCACGTACTTGAATCACTTACCTCAAAATATTAAAAACCAATATATTTTGACCGGCGTACATGTACTCAACCTACGTACCAAAACTCACCCACATGTACTTGACTCAGGTACCAAAACTCGCATACATGTACCAAGAATCACTTACAGATACTTGGCTTGAATGGCAAATTAAAATGTTTTGTAATCTCTACTTTGCCCACATACATGTTCTTGACCCAAGTACCAAAACTCATACACGCACATGTACTTGACTCACGTACTTAAACTCAAGTTCACGAACTTGATTCATGTACCATAACTCACGTTCAAGTTTTGACAACTTTACAGACAGCTGAATTTTAGCTCTATCAGTTTGTAAAGTAAATATTTAGACAACTGAATTTGGGCTCAATCAGCTGTTACTGCAAACAGTTTTGACAACTTTACAGACAGCTAAATCTTAGCTCTATCAGTTGGTAAAGTAAATATTCAGACAACTTTATAGGCAGATGAATCTAAGCTCTATAAGTTGTTACTGCAAACATTTAGACAACTATACAGACACCTGTAATCAGCTGTTACTGCAAACAGTTTTGACAACTTTACAGACAGCTGACTCTTAGCTCTATCAGTTGGTAGAGTAGTAGAGTAAATATTTAGACAACGATATAGAGACTTGAATTTGAGCTCTATAAGCTGTAACTGCAAAGATTAAGACAGATATACAGCCAACAGAATTTGAGCTCTATCAGCCAGTAAAGTAAATATTTAGATGAATATACAGATGGGGAAATTGAGCTCTATCAACTGGTAAATTAAGCATTCAGGCAATTATACAAACAGCTGAAAATGAGCTTTATCAGTGAGAACAGCTAGTTCATACATACCTTAGGAAAGCTGAGAAAAATTGAAATTGTTTTTGGAAAATTTGAATATACGATGAGTGGATGTTCCAGAGTCACAGAGTAAAAACATTTCAATACCTGCAATAAAAAATTTCATCAGGAAAGCAGCATAAGCAGAGTGTCAAAGGATCTGTAACATGCACAGTCTGTAGCACACGGGACCCAAAAAACAAGAACCTTTTCCATGTAAGTCCCTCCAACTGTATCATCATTGACCTTTGACCCTAACCAAGGATGAAAAATCCAGGGGTGCTAACCTGACCTATGCTGAGTTTCAGTCCAAAAATCTGGACTGCTGATTTAGCCATAAATGCCGGACATATTGTTTGTCCCATTTAAAATACCCAGTTTGACATCCCTTCTTCTGCACCTAATGGGTTAATGAAAACAGTCAGCCCCATTCAGTGTGCAATGATAAAATTTTTTGCAGGACAGAAGCATTGGCCAACTCTTATTACATTTTCCAACTGTCAAGGGATTTTTAGCACAAAAAGGCCTCAGTTTATTTCCCCATTCTACCCTTTTTTCATTTCAGCCCTTCTGACCTGCATCACTGAAGAAGAAAACTGGGATCAGGGTAGCAAGAAAGCGATTAAAGTATTTGATTTACTAGCAACAATTAACTTACAAGTCCTACATTGGACATATCTATTTCAGCAGCCGATATCTTCTGGGTGTTATCAGCAGCTTCTTGAATCTGCAAAACAATACCAAACAGATATACGGACTCGCTGAAGGTTGTTTCAAGTTAACCAACGCCCGATAACAATGTTTATTTTTGGTTTTCTTTAAGGGAGACCAAAACAAAAAATTACAAACTAACTTTGTGACAAAGTCAAATAGCGATGGCTATCGTAATTTGCCCACATTTATAATGGCAGTCAATTTTGACAAGAATTATCAGTAAATGAAAATTTTTTCCTGAATTTTAAATACTCTCACAATAAATTTCATCCGAATCCATCACAAAAAACAGCTCTCTATCGTGTCCACAAACAATTCAAGGACAAGGGCAATAACTCATAGAAAATAATTTTCGATTGGTCTGATTTTAACAGGCTTCATCCTTGGGTGATAACAAAGACTCACACCAAGTTTCATCAAAATCCATCAAGAAACCAGCTCTCTATCATGTCCACAAAGAATTCAGAACAAGGGCAATAACTCCTAGAAAATATTTTTTAATTGGTCTGATATTTAATAGGCTTCATCATTGGGTGATTACAAAGGCTTACACCAAGTTTTGTCAAATCCATCAAGAATCCAGCTCTCTATCGTGTCCACAAAGAATTCAAGAACAAGGGCAATAACTCATAGAAAATATTTTTCGATTGGTCTGATTGTTAATAGGATTCATCCTTGAGTGATTACAAACACTCACACCAAATTTCATTAAAATCCATCCAGAATCCAGCTCTCTATCATGTCCACAAAGAATTTTAGAACAAAGGCAAACGCGTTATTAAGAACAAGGGCAAAAACTCATATTAAATATTTTTTGTTTAATCTGATTTTCAATAGGGTTCAACCTTGGGTTATAACAAACACTCGCACCAAGTTTCATCAAAATCCATCAAGAATCCAGCTCTCTATCGTGTCCACAAACAATTCAAGGACAAGGGCAATAACTCATAGAAAATATTTTCCGATTGGTCTGATTTTTACTAAGCTTCATCCTTGGGTGATTACGAAGACTTACACCAAGTTTCGTCAAAATCCAAGAAACCAGCTCTCTATAGTGTCCACAACAATTGTGGACAAACGGACAGACAGACAGACTATATACGCCCACATTAGTGTGCGGGCGTATAAAAACCTTATCAACCTTGTGTACTCTCTTAAAGAAATCTATACCTGTTTTACAAATGAGTTAAATTTCGTCTGCTTCATTTTACCCTTGATCATAGCATGCAACTGATCTATTTGCATCTTGTAGAAAATGCGACTGTGTTTTGGCAACTCGCTCTGCTTAATAAACTGGAAAAAAAGATAATTTTTTTTTTAATTGAGGCCATTTTTGATTACTTTTTTACTCAAAATTGTCAGTAGGGCTTTGGATTGTCGTCTGCTAGGATAGTGGAATAGCTCAGTCAATAGTGAATTGGATTTTTGTCTGCTAGGACAGTAAAACAGATCAGTCAGTAGCTAGTTGGATTGTCATGTACTAGGACAGTGAAATAGCTCAGTCAATAGTGAGTTGGATTGTTGTCTGCTAGGACAGTAAAATAGCTCAGTCTGTAAAGAGTTGGATTGTCGTCTGCTAGGACAGTGAAATAGCCCAGTAAGTAGCAAGTTAGATTGTCGTCTGCTAGGATAGTGTTATCTGTTGCTTTAAGAGTGGATCATTGTTGGGCTGTTGGTTCCTACCTTATTGATTAACTTCACATCTGCTAACCAGTTCTCAGCATTCTGCTCCACATCATATTGTGCTTTTAACTTCTCATAACTCTTTTGCAATTGTTGTTCATTTTTTCTCGCCTGTAACAAACGTCTCATTCAAATTGGTTCATTGTAATTACACTATCACTTCTGCCGTAGTGATTCAGTGAAGGTCCAGGGTTCAATCCAAGCCAACATTCTGATGAACTTTGAGATTTTTCAACCTGGTCTTCTCCTTGTCAGTGATACAGGTTGGAGAGACTGACATGGAAAAATTTTCTAGTCGTTTGGATAGAACAATAAACCGAGGCCCCTTGTGCTATAGGCTGTGCGCGTTAAATATTCCTTGACATTTGGAAATCGCAAAAAGAGTAGGTTTAAGTTGCTGTCCTGGCAAAATTTTCTTCATTGCAACCTGCATGGCGTTGCCCATCTTCATAAGCCCATTAGGTGCAAGAGATTAGAACGCAAATCTCCATTCAAATTGTTTCATTTACACCAAAATGTGAGCTCACCTCAACAGCTGGTTGTCCTGTGATACAGGTTAAACCCTTTGTCCCCTTGGAAACGCCGGAAAATTTGAGGATGCAAAAGTCTTTGAGATCACCAGTTTTTCTGACGTGTCTGAAAAATATTATATCACCACAAGTGAATTTATCTGACAAATCTGGAACGACACGTTACTCAGCCATGATGTAACAGTTCGGGCTGGTACAGTTGGGGGACCTTGCAGAATATTCAGATACCAAAAGTTTTGCTGAATATGCCTTTTGTCATAGTAAAATAGAGTTACTTCCCTGCAAAGTCTGCAAACATTGGATTTTCCATCATGGGCTATGATAAATCATATTCTCTAAGAAACAATCTTTCATGATGCCAGTAAAGTGACTAATGATGTCAAGGTATAAGACACAGAAGAAGGGTTACTTCCCTTCAAATCCCCCGACGATTTCAAATGGATACTTACGTTCCGCAGCACAGCTCTGAGAGACTGTAATCGTCTCCAATGGAAATCACAGAAATCTTTCCCGGCAAATCCTAAAAGTAAAAAAACGACATTTAAATACAACGCAAAATGCATTTCATTTCTTAGTAGAACCTAGCTTTCAATTAGCCAAATGATTTACGATTTTGTCAATGGATGAAACTGCTTTGTCAAAATGTTTTAAACCTAAAACCCAACGCACAAGATGGACCTCCGCATGGCAAAAATTGTTTATGAACCATTTGTTTGAAATCAAACTTCTATCGCGAGCATTGAATAAAAACATTTAAAACATTTCTGTCCTCAACCAATCAAAATACAATATATCTTCATGTGACATAATTTATATTCGACCCTTGAGGTCAACTGAGACAAAAGTCATGTCACAAAAGTGGCATACACAATATTTCAAAAGTCCAATCTCGACCAGAGTGTAAAAGTTCGATGACCTTGAATAAGTCATCTTCACTCATAATTCCAATCCACCCAGCTATAAATGGGTACCTATAATCCGGGAAAGATCAATGCCAAGAGGTTTGACCAAGGACCAGCTGGTAGAATGATCCCTGTGAACCTAAGTTCTTGTAAAATATAGTTGTTTCTATCTCTAATGAAAATGATATGACAATGTTGTTGACATTCAGAAGACGAAAATCCAATGTCTGCACCTGGATTAAGCAATTCTTAATATTTTCTCCAAATTCGTGAAAATTTTTGAATTAGCAGACAACAAAAATTTTAAATTTGAAAATTAGAAACATTCAGTCAAAAGGTGTTTACATTTTTTGATGAGGTCATGGCTTCCAATTCTGGTATTGCTGACGCTTCTTCTAAGGTCATCTCCTCCCTTCTGACCTTGCAGTTGTCTTGGATACGACCTCGAACAATATCTTCCACGGCCTTAATTTCTTCTAAATTTAGTTTTTTCTACAAATGAAATACAAATATTTGTGTGTAAGCTTATAATGCACATTTTTATACCCGTGAAGTTTTACAAATTAGCAGTGTGTTTTATATACATAGAGTTACAAGCTATATATTTTTTCCAACATTGGTTTCTCCGTCAAGGGTCAGATGTTCCCTCCTAAAATCTTTTTTCCCCCCCCCCTGGAAAATTTTTTGATTCAGGTCCAATCAAATAATGTCAGTTGTTTTGCCGTCACCCACAATAATCTATGCTCGCCCCCTTAAAGTTATCGATCCCCACCTCAAAGTTATCGACCACCCCACCTCAAAGTTATCTATGATACCCCACCCCCCTCCTAGGTATGCCAGCTGGCTATGGGCCCATATTAAACATTTTACCACAAGATTTACCACAATGATTTCTCTGACTGTGATCAAATCAAAACTTTCTTACCAATGAAGTAAAATCAAAAGTAAATTTGTCAGATCGGATACTGGAGCCATTTTGTTTGCTGTCACCCAGTATTTGTTGTAATGCTGCATTTACCAGATGAGTAGCAGTGTGGTTCTGCATGCAACCAAGTCGATGGTCCTAGTGAACAGAAATGAAAGGAAACCAGTTTTACATCCTACTATTCTACACATAATGGGCTAATGAAGATGGTTTGTTTTCACATTTGAACGAAAAGATGTATTTTCCACATCAGTCTTTGGAACCTGCTTCCCTGAACAGGAAACTGGGATGAAAAACCTGCATCACAACCTTTGCCAGGATTGAACCCTAGACCTTTAGCGAGCAAGCGTCTTACTCACCAAGCCCCTGCAGCTTACAGAGGAAAAAAGTCATTATGTCCAAATATGGGTAATTACTTCTTTCTGCTCTTGATTATGCCAATGCCCTGCTAATTATGCCAAAAGCAGCCAGAAATTTTTGATCACCGTTTCCATGGTTACGCAATGTATCTTCATCTTCATAAGACAAATCAAGTATGACCAGGGGCAAGAAAAATATTTCAAATTACCATAACAAGTCATTTCATTTACCTCATCTAAAACTAAATTGCAGATGTCTGTGACATAGATCTGACCTTTAGTGACCTTGACCTCATGTAATATATAGTTTTGATATTTCTGTACATTTAAAACTTCGCCGATTCCAGTCTGCAAGAAAAAAGGTGATCTTAAAAGAATATTAACATGAAGCAAATATCATTGATATTTTGTGGTCTGAAGTCATGTTTTAGAGTTGTTCCCCTTTGCACCCGATGATGGAATCTGAAAAGGATGTAAAAGCAATCAAAATCTTAAAGCACAAAATAAAATCACTTTTTAATCACCTTTTTACAAATAAGCTCTTCTAATCACAAATTCAATTAGTGGTATGTTGAGAAGAAGAATGCATGTGTGGTAGAGTTCAAAAGACAGTTAGGGGGTGTCACACCACATTTAGCCTGTTACTGTAAATGTTTACTATGGTATTTTACTATAGTTTAATCCCTCAACTTACCCGTGTAGATATTTGACCTTTGTCACAAATTTGACCTCCAGCTGTACTATAGAAATGAGTTTTGTCAATGATAATAAAGCCAGTCTGCCCAGACGTCAAAATGTTTGTCAGGTGATCATTGTGTATAATGGCCTTTACCTCCACATCACTGGGCTGTTCAAATACTACAAAATAATCAGAATTTCATACATAATTTATAGCAGACCTGTTTGTTTGCCATTGGTTTAATAGGAGTTAAGTGTTATGAAATATGGCCGCAAATCACACACAATAAAGGTCAGACATTGATTATATTCAGACTTCCTTTTATTAATTATGTGATAGCTTTAAGTTGCACAGACGGAGTGATGCATCTCATAGCTCCTTGAATAATCCAATTCAAGCATGACATTCATTTCATCAATCATACTATAGCTTTAGAAATGTGTGTCCAGAATTATTCATGTTTGAAACATAAAATGTCTTTTCTTGAAACTCTATGATTAAAGGAGAAACACTACAACAAAAACAGAGCTTCTAGGATGTCCTAGGTTATTATCTTCTAATACTGCTTCTAGGATACCCTAGGTTATTATCTTCTAACACTCTTCTAGGTTATTATCTTCTAATACTGTTTCAAGGACTTCCTAGGTTATTATCTTCTAATACTGCTTCTAGGATACCTAGGTTATTATCTTCTAACACTCTTCTAGGTTATTATCTTCTAATACTGTTTCAAAGACTTCCTAGGTTATTATCTTCTAATACTGCTTCTTGGATACCCTAGGTTATTATCTTCTAACACTCTTCTAAGTTATTATCTTCTAATACTGTTTCAAGGACTTCCTAGGTTATTATCTTCTAATACTGCTTCTAGGAAATTTAATCCTAGGTTAATCTTCTAATACTGTTTCAAGGACTTCCTAGGTTATTATCTTCTATACCCTGATTTTTCTTCTCTAGGATACCCGGATTAGGTTTTATCTTCTAACACTCTTCTAGGTTATTATCTTCTAATGCTCTCAAGGACTTCCTAGGTTATTATCGTATAATACTGTTTCTAGGATATCCTAGGTCATAATCTTCTAATACTGTTTCTAGGATATCCTAGAGTTTTATCTTCTAACACTGTTTTCTAGGTTATTATCTTGTAATACTGTTTCTAAGGATCTTCTAGGTTATTATCTTCTAAACTTTCTAGGTTATTATCTTCTAACTGTTTCAAGGATGTCCTAGGTTATTATCTTCTAATACTGTTTCAAGGATATCCTAGGTCTTATCTTCTAAACTGTTTCTAGGATGTCCTAGGTTATTATCTTCTAACACTGTTTCTAGGATGTCATAGGTTTTATCTTCTAACACTTTCTAGGTTATTATCTTCTAATGTCTCAAGGATGTCCTTAGTTATTATCTTCTAACAATGTTTCAAGGATGTCCTAGGTTATTATCTTCCAATAATGTTTCAAGGATATCCTAGAGTCTTATCTTCTAACACTGTTTCTAGGATGTCCTAGGTTATTATCTTCTAATACTGTTTCTAGGTTGTTCTAGGTTATTATCTTCTAAAACTTTCTAGGTTATTTTCTTGTTATACTGTTTCTAGGATTTCCTAGGTTATTATCTTCTAAGACTGTTTCAAGGACTTCCTAGGTTCTTATCTTCTATGTTTCAAGGATGTCCTAGCTATGTTCTTACACTGTTTCTATGATGTCATAGGTTCTTATCTTCTTACACTGTTTCTAGGATGTCCTAGGTTTTTATCTTCTTACACTGTTTCTAAGATTTCTTGTGTTCTTGTTTCCTAGCATGTCTTCTAACATTGTATCTAGGATGTCCTAGGTTATTATTCTCTAATACTGTTTCTAGAATGTCCTTGGTTCTAATCTTCTAACTTTGTTTCTAGGATATCGTAGGTTCTTATCTTCCAACACTGTTTCTAGGATGTCCTAGGGTCTTAACTTCCAACAATGTTTCTAGGATGTCCTAGGTTATTATCTTCTAAAATTGTTTCTAGGATGTCCTAGGTTATTATTCTCCAACACTGTTTCTAGGATGTCCTAGGTTCTTATCTTCTAACATTGTTTCTAGGATATCATAGGTTCTTATGTTCTAACATTGTAGGATGTTGTAGGTTCTTAACTCCTTACATTGTTTTAAGATCATACTGAGAAATGAAGGCTGTTTAAATGTTAAATACTTACCATAAGACTCTTTATGAAAACTATATCCAGTTTTAAATGACAGGTTCTCCTTATTGTAGATGTATTTATAGGAATCGTCGGTTGAGATGTTGTCTGCTTTCAAACTCTCAATTACTTCATTGGACAGCAGTGGCTTTGATTGAGCAACTGGTTTGCTGGATTTCTGCAAAGAAGAGATCCACATTATTCAAGCAACATTTTTTGTTCCAATTTACTCTTTGTAAAGATTGTATTTAGATAAGGATTATAATTCAGGTTCTCAGGGATACATCTACCAGCTGGTCCTTGACCAAACCTCCTGGTATTGATTTTACAAGGATAAAAACTTAGGTTCACAAGGATCCTGTCTACCAGCTGGTCTTTGACCAAACCTTTTGCTATTGATTTTTGAAGGATAACAACTAAGGTTCTCAAGGATACGTCTACCAGCTGGTCTTTGACCAAACCTTTTGCTATTGATTTTACAAGGATAACAACTTAGGTTCACAAGGATCCTGTCTACCAGCTGGTCTTTGACCAAACCTTTTGCTATTGATTTTACAAGGATAACAACTTAGGTTCACAAGGATCCTGTCTACCAGCTGGTCTTTGACCAAACCTTTTGCTATTGATTTTACAAGGATAACAACTTAGGTTCACAAGGATCCTGTCTACCAGCTGGTCTTTGACCAAACCTTTTGCTATTGATTTTACAAGGATAACAACTTAGGTTCACAAGGATCCTGTCTACCAGCTGGTCTTTGACCAAACCTTTTGCTATTGATTTTACAAGGATAACAACTTAGGTTCACAAGGATCCTGTCTACCAGCTGGTCTATGACCAAACCTTTTGCTATTGATTTTACAATGATAACAACTTAGGTTCACAAGGATCCTGTCTACCAGCTGGTCTTGACCAAACCTTTTGCTATTGATTTTACAAGGATAACAACTTAGGTTCACAAGGATCCTGTCTACCAGCTGGTCCTTGACCAAACCTTTTGCTATTGATTTTACAATGATAACAACTTAGGTTCACAAGGATCCTGTCTACCTGCTGGTCTATGACCAATCCATTTGCTATTGATTTTACAAGGATAACAACTGGACCAAATGATCCTAATGATTTTAGGATTTTGTCTACCAACTGGTCCTCAGTCAAATATTTTGGAAAATTTTTGTAACATCACAAATCCACGAAAATTTGTGCCCTCAAAAATTTATTTCAAGGCAGACAGAACATGACTCAAACCTCTTTGACTTTATCAAGTATTTTGTTCAAGCCTTTCATATCCACTGCTATATTTCTATCCTGGGCAATATCTTGTAGAATGTCTATAGGAACTGCAGCTCCATAACGTCCTTCAAAGATCTCATACGCCATTTCTCCTGAAAAATGAATAACAACATGGGGTAAACTGTTGGTTTTTCTGTATTTGCAGGGAAACAATGTGGTTCAATTGATTGGTGCTTGCTTGCTGACCTGAAGGTCCAGGGTTCAATCTTGGTTAATTTCGAGATAATACCTTTGGGTTTTTCAGTCCGGTTTTCCCCCTGTCAGTGATGCAGGTCCAAAAGCGTCTAGTCATTGGTTCAGTTTATTACATGCATACTAGCTAACCTGATGGTCCAGGTATGGTCTCAGCAAAATTCAAGATAATACTTTTGGATTTTTCACCCAGGTGTCCCGAGAGGGGCCGATATGGAAAGGTGTCTAGTCATTTGAATGGGACAATAAACCATCTCCATGTGGACTACAGGCTGTGTATGTTAAAGATTCCTCGACAGTTGGAAACAGTAAAAAGATTAGGCTGCCGCTGTCCTGGTAAAATTTCCCCTCATTGCACACTGCATGTACATCTTCTTTAGTCCAGTAGGTGCAGAAGAGCAGGACGTAAAACTCCATTGCGAATTGAGACGCCTGAGCAAAGCCAGTGAAATCAAAGAAGATGTTAAAATTGCAAAATATTTAGGAGCAATGTCTGACAATGTTTTGAAATAAAAATTACCTGAAATCGTTTTTAAGTCACCATATTTTTTCAACATTTTATCAAAACATTTCACACCATTTTCTTTACTTTGCCGATAATCTTCACAAGTTTTCTGGACCACCTCCTTAATCTACAAAAAGCATGAAAGAAGCTTCGCATCAGGCCCCATTGTCATTTGATTGTTTGGAGGAGCAAGTCATATCTGGAGGAGCAAGTCATACATCTGAAGGGGCAAGTCATATATATGGATTGACAAGTCATACATCTGGAGTAGCAAGTCATATATATGGATTGACAAGTCATACATCTGGAGGAGCAAGTCATACATCTGGAGGGACAAGCCATACATCTGGAGGGGCAAGTCATACATGTGGAGGAGCAAGTCATACATCTGGAGGGGCAAGTCATACATCTGGAGGAGTAAGTCATTCATCTGGAGGGACAAGTCATATATATGGATTGAGAAGTCATACATCTGGAGGAGCAAGTCATACATCTGGAGGGGGGCAAAGTCATACATCTGGAGGAGCAAGTCATTCATCTGGAGGGACAAGTCATATATATGGATTGAGAAGTCATACATCTGGAGGAGCAAGTCATACATCTGGAGGGGGAAAGTCATACATCTGGAGGGCAAGTCATACATCTGGAGGGACAAGTCATATATCTGGAGGGGCAATTCATACATCTGGAGGAGCAAGTCATACATCTGGAGGGGCAAGTCATACATCTGGAGGAGCAAGTCATTCATCTGGAGGGACAAGTCATATATATGGATTGAGAAGTCATACATCTGGAGGTGCAAGTCATACATCTGGAGGGGCAAGTCATACATCTGGAGGGACAAGTCATATGTCCAGAGGGGCAATTCATACATCTGGAGGGGCAATGGGTATTGCCTTAGCTGAAGTAATGGAATTTGTCAGTAGTCAGTATTTTCCAGAGGGTATAACATTTTTCGGAGGCCCCCCTTCTTGCTCCTGTAACTATGGGCCTTATTATGCTATAAAACCCCTTTAGCCTAAGGGTCCATCTGATCGCCATAAAAAATTGGCGGCAAATGTCCTACAGCCTTATTCTGGCAAACTTAACTTAAGTTGATTGCAATCATCTGATTGGTCCAGAACTAAAATGGATTTTAAATTTAGGTTTATTCTCCAATTGGATTTTCTGTATTCGAGGAAGGCCATAGGTCAGTGCTAGCCAAGTTTAAGATAAACAAATTTTCTCTGTTTGTTTTCATTCTCCAAAATATCAATATGCATCTTACCTTGGTGAGATTTTGAGGGATTTCTGGGTAATTTTCACCCTGTGAAATAGATATGAGAAATTATCACAGCAGATATTGGTTGTTTTTTTAAGATAATCCTCAACAAGACAGTTCTAGGGTAGACTAGAATATACCAGACATTTTAAGACGCTATTAACCAGACTGATTATAGATATCACATGAAATTAAACGAAATTGCGTTAACATCCTACTTTCTGCACCTTGTGGGTTAAAGAAGACAGGCAACGCCTTGCAGTGAGCAATGAAAAATTTATTGCCAGGACAGCGGCATTAGCCTACTCAGTTGGGGCTAACCAAGACAAGCCATGTCAAGTAGTGTGCAATGAGGGAATTTAAAGCAAGAATCTTTTCATAAGATAAGAACATTTCACATATCATAGAGAGTAGGGTAGTCTAGAACATACCAGAGTTTCTGAGACTTGATCAACCAGACTGACTAACAAACTAGTATCACAGTTCAAGATTTCTGAGGTTTGCTGTAAGGCTCGGTTCATAACACGCCGTAACTTTGACCTGAAAGGAATGGACCGTAGTATTAGTGTCAAATCAACAACCCTGCTAAATGTGAATAATGTCCTACACATCATTGTATAAAACTTATCTTGGACCAGTTGCTTTGAAATGAGTTTTACGTCCTACTCTACTACACCTTATGAGCTAATGAAGACAGGCAACGCCATGCAGTGTGCAAAGAGGACAATTTCGGACAGAGACATTAGTCTATCCTTTTTTCTTGATTACAATTTTGAGGGATCTTTAATATGCACAGTCTGAAGCACACAAGGCCTGGTTGCTATCCTAGTTGTTTTTTCTTTCTTACTAGTTCATTCAAAGAACGATGTCCAGAACAGTAATAGAACACATCTCTTACCCAAGACCCGCTCTACCTGGCATCAGACCATCAGCAATGGCTACAGTAAACATCCGAGAATGATCTGCTATTATTCTATACGCTGTGTCTAGCCCATTCAGGTCTTCCAATCCCATTTTACCTTCATATTCTGGACAGCCACTGATCTGGGAAAAAAAAAACAAATGACAGTGTATGCATATTGTGAAAATTTTGTCCATTCCATATAAAGTTTTACATCAAAGGAGACTAGGTTGTAGCTATTGTCATCTTGGCATTAATTGGACTGAAGTTCAGGACAGTAACTGTTCCTTACTTACTTCCAAATGTCCATACTTAACAGACAACTTCCTGCCAAATCCTGCAGTCATAACCAAAAGAAACAACTATAAAGGATAACATCTTTGGTTCACAGTTAAGGATCCTTTTACCAGCTTGTCCTTGGCCAAACCTCTTGGCATTGATCTTTCCTGGATTATCCATACCAATCAAAAGAAGTGGAAATGACTTATACAAGGTCATTGGACTTTCACGCTGATCAAGATTGGAACCCACAGTCGCCTTGCTCGACATTACCAAGCAAATAACACCATAACTGCTTTTTCTCGTCACAAAAAGACATGAAAGATAACTTACTTTATGTATTGTTTCAAACAAGGGAGAAAACAAATCTGTGTTATAGTTGGATTTACTTCCCTTTAAGACAGCTGTCAATCTTTCTAAGCCCATCCCAGTATCTACGTGTTGATTGGCTAGGGGGAGTAAAGTTTGGTCAGGTTGTCTAAAATGAAATGATTAGTGTTTTTATTTGAGACTTTTGAACCTGACTGGGCAAATGAAAATGACAATGGAATGCAGAATACAATGTGGGAAATTTTGCCAGGAAAGACACCTTTAGTCTATTCTTTTTAGATTTCCATCAGTTGAGGAATATTCGACCCCGTTAATTCTGACTGGGTCAAGCAGTATATAAGACAGAACCTGTTTTTATCAGTCTGAAGAGTTCTAATAGAACGAAACTAGTTACTGAAAATTAGGGATAACAAGGTCAATTGCCAAATTTTATCTCCCGAATATTCAATAGGCACAACCAGACAAAAACCGTGATCTCTTATGCCCATCCAAAACTAAATAAGAGTCCATTAAATAACAACCCCAGATCGAATCAGACAAATGATGTAAATGGTCATGATATTTTCCAGTATAGAAAAGTAGTTTGGTGAGGTCACGCCATCAAAATGTCTCCTAATTATCCTTGTGTCCTGATTCTGGTAACTAGGTAAGGCGCATTCTTGTATGCTCTAATGCCTTTACAAGCTACTTTTAGCTAACTTCTGTATTTCAAGTGGTAGTAACCTTGTCAATATTTGTTGAATCATACCCAAATTCGAACTCATCCAAGATCTTATGCTTTCAACCAAAGTTGTTTAAATTCTGACAAAAAATCTACAAAATTCTAACCTGTCGTATTGCATGAAAACCAAATTCCATAATTCAACTACATCTGACGAATCCATATTGACCAGCTTAGCTCCGCCTTCTTGTCCAATATGATCATAATGAATCTCGGTACATGGACCACAGGGCCCTGTGTCACCCATATCCCAAAAATTATCTTTCATACCAAATGGTAGGATGTGATTTTCTGGAATCCTTTAAAAAAATAAGAAAATTTATAAAGGATTTTCTCTCAAATAACATGATCCCATACAACTGTATTTAATCGCTATGGAAACCTTTAAAAAGATAGCTTGCCAGCAAGGTAATATACGCCCACTGGCAGCATTTATTTCAAATAAAAACTTTTCAGTAAGGTTACAATAAGTGGAATGAAATATTCAACCTTCCAACCTATTTTTTTCTAGGGTCTCTAATTTCATTAAAAACTGTCAAGAATTGTACCTAATAACAACTCATTAAATATTTTTCGGTATTTTTATGATTTGCAATAGGGTTCACCCTTAATAATATTTTGATATTTTTAATTCTTAATAAGGCTCATCCTTGGTTGATATAAAACAATTTCAGCGAGTTTTGTCAAAAAGGAATTTTTTAGAGTGTCCACAAGCCAAAAGTTGAAAGCGTTTTTGAAAACAGGCGCAATAACTGACACTAAATATTTTTCGATTTATCTGATTTTCAATAGGGTTTATCCTTGTGAGAAAACAAATACTAAAGCCAAGTTTCATCAAAATCCATTCAAAATTGATCTTTCTAGAGTGTTTACGAGTTAACGCGTTTTCAAAAACAAGGTCAATAACTTGTACTAAATATTTTTCGATTTTCAATAGGGTTCATCAAAATCCATTAAAAATTGTTCTTTCTAGAGTGTTTACAAGCTAAAATTGAACGCGTTTTCAAGAACAAGGGCTATAACTGACACTAAATATATTTCTATTTATTGATTTATAATAGGGTTCATCCTTGGGTAAAAACAAATACTCAAGCCAAAGTTAATCAAAATCCATTAAGAATAGTTCTTTCTAGAGTGTTTACAAGCTAAAATTGAACGCGTTTTCAAGAACAAGGGCTATAACTGACACTAAATATTTCTATCTATTTGATTTATAATAGGGTTCATCCTTGGGTAAAAACAAATACTCAAGCCAAAGTTAATCAAAATCCATTAAGAATAGTTCTTTCTAGAATGTTTACAAGCTAAAATTGAATGCGTTTTCAAGAACAAGGGCAGTAACTCATACTAAAAATTTTTTCGATTTCGCTGATTTTCAATAGGGTTCATCCTTGAGTTATAACACACTCTCACACCAAGTTTCATCGAAATCCATCAAGAATTGTGCCATGTAGAGTGTTTACGAGGCAAAAATCGAACGCGTTTAAAAGAACAAGGGCACTAATTCATATTAGATATATTTTGATATTTTTAATTTTCAATTAGGCTCATCCCTTGCGATATCCAACAATTTCAGTGAGTTTTGTCAACATTGGTCATGAATTGTACCTTCTAGAGTGTTTATTAGCCAAAAAGTTAAACCCGTTTTCAAACACAAGGGCAATAACTGACACTAAATATATTTCGATTTATTTGATTTTCAAAAAGGTTCATCCTTGGGTAAAAACAAATACTCAAGCCAAGTTTTATCAAAATCCATTAAGAATTGTTCTTTCTAGAGTGTTTACAAGCTAAAATTGAACGCGTTTTCAAACACAAGGGCAATAACTGATACTAAATATTTTTCGATTTAACTGAATTTCAATAGGGTTCATCCTTAGGTGATTACAAATACTCATGCCAAGTTATGTCAAAATCGCTCAAGAATTGTGACATGTAGAGTGTTTACGAGACAATAATCCAACACATTTTATAGAACAAGGGCAATAATTCCTATTAAATATATTTCGATATGTGCTATTTTCTAAAGGGTTCATTCTTGGGTGATATTAAACAATTTCAGCAAGTTTCGTCAAAATCGGTCAATAACTGTGCTTTGTAGAGTGTTTACAAGCTAAAAATTGAACGCGTTTTCAAAAACAAGGGCAATAACTGATACTAAATATTTTTCAATTTAACTGAATTTCAATAGGGTTCATCCTTAGGTGATTACAAATACTCATGCCAAGTTATGTCAAAATCGCTCAAGAATTGTGACTTGTAGAGTGTTTACAAGGCAAAATTCCAACACATTTTATAGAACAAGGGCAATAATTCCTATTAAATATATTTCGATATGTGCTATTTTCAAAAGGGTTCATTCTTGGGTGATACTAAACAATTTCAGCAAGTTTCGTCAAAATCAGTCAATAACTGTGCTTTGTAGAGTGTTTACAAGCTAAAAATTGAACGCGTTTTCAAAAACAAGGGCAATAACTGATATTAATCTTTTTTCGATTTGACTGGTTTCCAATAGGCTTCAACCTTGGGTGATAACAAATACTCAGGCCAAGTTTCATTAAAATCCATTAAAAATTGTTCTCTCAAGAGTGTTTACAAGCTAAAATTGAACGCGTTTTCAAGAACAAGGGCAATAACTCATACTAAATGTCTTTCGATTTCGCTGATTTTCGATAGGGTTTATCCTTGAGTTATAACATACTCTCACACCAAGTTTCATCAAAATCGGTCAAGAATTGCACGTTGTAGAGTGTTTACGAGCCATTCAAGAACAAGGGCACGAACTCATACTAATTTTTTTCTGATTTCGCTGATTTTCAATAGGGTTCATCCTTGCGTGATCATAAACACTCATATTAAGTTTCATCTAAATCTGTCAAGAATTACAGCGTGTAGAGTGTTTACAAGCAATTGTGGACGGACGGACGGACGGACGGACGGATGTGGGTGACGACAATATACGCCCCCCATTTCATGTGGGCGTATAAAAAATGGAGTTAAAATGGAGTCCATTTCTGTACAGGTCTGATTTCTAAATATTTTAAAAACACACAGTGAGCAATAAAAGCAATACGTATTACATATATCTTGCTACATGAGATGTACCTATTGACTATTCAAATGCAAAATCGTTGAGTGAACATTTCTTTATAGAACTGTGGGGTTCTTTTTATATAGCATATCTGTTAAGAGTGTTGGTTCTATAGCACAGTCTGTTAGAGCGTTGGTTCTTTACGTCATGACGTCATTTGCTTGGATACGTTGAAAATGTCAGACGTTAGTTCTAATCTCGGCCAGAGTGTGAAAGTCCGATGACTTTGAATAAGTCATCTTCGCTTATAATTCCAGTGGACACAGTTGTAAATGGGTATGGATAATCTAGGAAAGAACAATGCCAAAAGGTTTGACCAAGGACCAGCTGGTAGAAAGGATCCCTGTCACGCCAAACTTGTGAACCTAAGTAGTTATCCTTTTAAGATCAATGCCAAGAGGCTTGACCAAGGACCAGCTGGTAGAAAGGATCCTTAACTGTGAACCTAAGTTGTTATCCTTGTAAAATACAGCTGTGTCGATATACAAAGAATGCATTTTCTATAACTACCCCAATTCCAGCCATATTGTTTGAGATTCAGTATCTGGTGGGAGGTTTAGAGTTGGGTCACCCTCGAAATATGTAAAATACAGACGTTCCCTTGGTAACTGGTAAACATTGGTTAACAGTTCTAACGCCATTGCACACGCTTCTTTCTGAAAAATAAAAACCCTTTAAAGAGGGTTGCTGATTCTGTTTTTAACAGTCATGTCTGATTAGAGCAAGAAATGTCAAAGCTATTTGTCAAGAGAGATTTTGATGTTTTCTTGTTGCCGGTCATGTCTGATTTAGAGCTATGTCATTCTAGGAATCTTAGCTAGGGATTTTGGTTTAGGTGTCTTTGCCAGTCATGTCTGATGAGAAATAAAAATGCCAAACGTATAAAGCCCAAATATGATATTGCTTACCTTAAAATAATCCTGAAAAGACCAGTTGCCGAGCATCTCAAAGAAAGTATGGTGTGAAAGGTCGTGACCTACGTCATAAAGGTCATTGTGTTTGCCACCAACTCGGATACATTTCTGACTGTTGACCACTCTTTTATAACTGGCCATTAGGCTGCCTGGTGGCTCGGCTCCCAAAAACAATGGCTTGAACTGAAAAAAGTTTCCACTTTTCAGTAACGGTAATTTTAATTAGGGTGGGGGACTAGAATAAAGGGCATATCTTACATGTTGTTGATAAGAGTGAGTCCTACATCCTACTCTTTTGCACCTAATGAAGACGGGCAACACTGTGCAGTGTAAGATGAAGGAAACTCCTTTTGTGATTTCCAACTAATGAAGGATCTTTAACGTGCACAACACGCATCACGTCTTGCCTTGGCTATCCAAATGACTAGACCCTCTTTCCACATCAGCCATTCTGAGCTACCGTACATTACTGACAATGGGTTAACTAAATTGAACCCTGGACCTGCAAACAAGCATTGCACTATTGCAATTTTCAACTATTGAGGGATCTTTAACCAAATAAAATGAAAAATTTCTGTTGGTCGCAGTAATTAAAGAAAATTTATTTCAAATTAAGGCACCTTAACAGAATAAGGCTGACCATATCTTGAGTTGATTTATGGAGCAGACGCCTTTATGGTCATAGTTGAGGTGAGTTTAGGGTTTGGAACAGTTCTGTACCAGTACTGTATAAAACAAAGGTACAGTGAAGGGTTACTACACCTTAGGGATGCTCAGAAAGTGTGCTCTAACTATCGAAAAACTTATTCCAAATTACGTCTGGTGTAACAATATCTTACCTGATTCATCCCAGCATTAGTAAAATAAGTTCCCTCCCCTTTCCGCTGTGGTATAACAGACGACGAGGGAACATAAAGGTGGTCATGTTTGGTTTGGAAATAGTCTATAAATAACCTTCGGACATCTTTACCAGGAAAAGAGTTTTTGCCTCGAGTTTGATTGATAACGGCTCTTCTTATCAGCTTCTGACGAACTCGGAACATTGTTGACCTTCAAGGTTAAATCTGAAAAATGTCAAGGACACCTGAGGTCATTCTGTGATTGAGTTCCTCAACCTTAAACAGTATTCATGTCCAATCTGCATTATAAATCAGGTAAGAGTTAAAAAATGGGATTTTGATCATTATCAAATATACTTCATTTTCTTCCTCTACAATGTTATAGGATTTCAGAGCCCTCAAATTAGATTTAAATTTCTTAACCTTAAAATACCTCATTTGAAATTCAAAGACTTAATTGAAATATTACATCGTTTAACAAATTCTTCTTATTAAGTCAAGGAAGAGATTCAAAATGGCTTTGAACTATGTTCATGTGTGTTCTTTCAGATAGTTTTGTATGGTAGCAGAGTTAAATGCCTCACCCTTGAAATGACAACCAAGCTTTAATAGAATTGTCCACCAAGATCCTTCAGTCTTCCTTGCATTTAATAAGCATAGATTTGGACTGCCCCCACCCTACCCTTCAGTCACCAACTCACAATACCCTCGTTTGATCTAACATAGTGAGTTTGATTTACCTAACTTAAATACCAAACTCTTCAGAGGGCATTGTAATGCGACACAAGTTCATCTGGGGCCAATTATTTATGGTGAGTTGAATTAAGCTTTAAGTTTGAATCAGTTCGCAGTCACGCTGAACAGTTTATTATGTGGTGGGAGAACTGAACTGGAGACTTAACAGAAGACTGAGTTTGACTAATCCGATTGGATTTCAATAAATTAGAAATTCACAACAATAACTCAATTAACAAAGAGGGACGACTAATCAGTCAAAAGCATTTGATCAATAAGGAAAACTTGCCAATTAATCTGCAAAAGGTCGATTTTTAATCAGATTATCTGCCATGCTGGTAAAGGGAAATAACTCTAGTGTCTAAAGTATCCGATAAAAGTAAACATTCTATGGAAAATTATTGAATAAACTAAACAACAGGTGATGATAATTTTAGTAGAAATAAAGGTAAAAACAAAATCATAACAAAACCATTAACATTTTAAATCTTTCAATACAATTTTTTTAAAGAAAAATTTCCTGAATTATCGGCTAGTTTAGACTTGTTGATCCAATTTCATCCGCCATATTGGATTGTTGAACGAAGGACGAGAAGGGAAATTTCCTAACCTTTTGTGTCATTTCTTCTTCATAATTCGCCATGGGCAGGTCGCGCAGTAGGAGCAGATCATCAAGTCGGCACAGACACAGCAGAACTAAGAAAAAACGACGAAATACGTCCCGATCACAGTCCAGAGAACGAAGTAGTCGTCATGGAAGTAGTCGATACAGATCGAGGTCACGGGATAGAGACAGGGAAAGAGAAAGGAAAAGAAGAGCCGAAAAGTAAAGACTTTATTTGCCCCATTAAAAGCTATTTGGAAATAAAAATGGATAAGCCTAATTCCATTCCCCATACTGATTTTTGTTAGGGAATTTATTTTACCTATTTATATCTATTCAGTCCGGCATAATGCCATGGGCTGAGAGGGTGTGCCTAAGAGGAAGTCTTTTGGAAGTGATTTGATATGCTCATTGCTATGCATGTTAGGCCTATAACAATGTGTTAATGTAGGCCTAGATAACTGCACTTGTCAATTGTTTGACTTAACGTTACAAGTCAAATCCTATCAATCTCTATCATACATGATAAATTTACATATTTTTTTAAAACGATAATAGGGCTTGAAAATTTAAACTTTGCCATTATGAGCTCTATTCATCAGTAAATATACCTGCTGCTATAAATAATATAAAAGAATATATAACTACCCAGAAAAGCAAGTAGTTATCCATAAATATGCCTTGTTGCATTCCAAATTGTTAGTTCTAAAGACTTGTGTTATGTTTCATGCTCTGATTCTCCATTTTGTTTTTTCAGAAAGCAGAGGTCTATATCCTCCAGTAGTTCTAGCAGTGATGAGGATCTGATATTGAGAGCTAAGCGCCGTGAAGAGGAAGAGAAAAAGGCAGAGATCGAAAAGCAGAGATTAATGTAAGTGGCAGAATACAAGAGACACTCTTTTGGGAAAGCTTTTGGTCTATTTGGGTTACCTCCATGCAAATACAGATAACTCTCTATTATACATGGGTCAGATTTAGGTCCTATACACAAGGAAATGGTCCTGTCTAACATTCAGCCCATGGAGACAAACATAGACTCTTTATTTTACATGGGTCAGAATTAGGTCCAATACACAAGGACATGGTCCTGTCTAACATTCAGCCCATAGAGACAAACATAGACTCTTTATTTTATATAGGTCATAATTAGGTCTAATACACATGGAATGGTCCTGTCTAACATTCAGCCTATAGAAACAAGCATAGACTCTTTTATTTAACATGGGTCAGAATTAGGTCCAATACACAAGGATATGGTTTGTGGGTAGTAAAGAGTCTTATAGAACAGCATTCGATATGAAACTGCCAGTGTCAATTTTGATATCTATAAACATTACTTCATTGAAATTTCAAAATATTTCAATATCCTGATTCTGCTTTCAGACGACAAAAAGAATTGGAAGAAAAACTAATTGAGGAAGAGGTTGCTAGGAGGGTGGAGGAATTGGTTGCTAAGAGAGTAGAGGAGGAGTTAGAACGAAGAAAAGATGAAATCGAGGCTGAAGTTTTACGCAGAGTGGAAGAAGCCAAGGCCATTATGGAAAAACAAATGTTGGTTGAGCTCGAGAAACAACGAGAGGCGGAGGTGCAGGCCCAGAAAGTGAAAGAGGTATTACTTCAGACTGATTTGAATGCGAGATATTTTTGGCAATCCTTGACACTTTTTTTCTTTTTCTGTCCCGATTCAAAGAGACTAAGTTGAATTTCCTGATAACATTTCTGCATTGATCCAAGAATCTGAAGATATTTAACTATTTTGTAAGGGTTTGATTTTTAAGAAAATTGTAAATATAGTATACTAGATTTGTAGATCGATTATTGTAAATGAATATTTATGTACTTGTTTTGTAATCTTGGATCACTGCAATGGAGTTTTTCTTTCTAACAGGCCACAGAATTTTAAAGATCTCTTTTTACAAAAATATAAAATTTATTAGTTAGTCTTCTGCCAAGGTTTAGCTATTTTAATGCTGTAAAATTTTGTGGCCTAGACAAAAGGTATGCCAAAAGTATGCTCCTTGGGTTGAGCTCAAGATAAATGCAGATTTGGGAAAGAGTTAAGCAAAAGCGTTCTGATTCTATTTCGCTCGGCGACCCAAATTTATAATTTCAACAACTCTGTCCTGAATTGCATTCTGAGCAAGCCATTGTTGTAATGAATTAATGCCTTAATATAAACCAAATCTTTTTCAGCAAACGAGCATTTGGCTCCAATCACAAATTTTAAAATTTAGTTTTTTTCACGTCAAAGCTATATAAAAGATTTCACTAATTTTGACCAAAGAGTTTTGTAGGTTAAAAGACAACTTTTGGCTGTCTCAAGTGGATTATTTTTTGTTAGAATTTTTATACGCAAATGTTACGCAAGTATAAGCCTTAAATTTTTTGTCAGATGCGAGAAAAGGAAGTATGCTTGCTTGCTTGCTATGTTGTCACTTTGCATTCCCTTCGACTCGAAGGAACATTTTCAAAAAAGGGAGTTTGTGTGTTTGTGTTGAAGACAATACAGTTGGAGGGATTTTTCATTTTTTGTCGTTCTTTTATGAGATAGATCTGAACTTTGACATTTTCTTTTCAACTTTGACCTTCATCAGCCATGAACTTTAATCCATGAACCTATGCATCAATTGGTATTTGCTGATAGTGTTCATTTCGTAAGTTTTGACCCTAAAGCTATGAACTTTTGACCTTCATAAAATGTGGTTATGAATTGTGACCCTAACCTTGACCTTCATAAGTTAAAAACTCTAGGCAGTGGCTTCAAATCTCAGTGACCTAAAAACTATTATGAACTGTGACCTAAAGTCTTTATGAACTATTGACCTACATGTTATGAACTTTGACCTACATATTATGAACTCTTGACCTCAATGAGAAAGTGAGAAAGATTTGCAGGATGGTCTACGAGGAAATACCGTTCCAGAAAATGGCCGTTTGGTATGTACACCGGTATGGATGAGAGGTAACTCTATGAGCCCTGTATTTACATATTGCACGCAAAACAACCATAAACAGATTCTTGTATCACTAATATGTTCTGTTTTATTTCAGGTCTCTCCTTTCGGAAAGATTCAAATCTTTAAAAATCTTCTCATCAAATTTGTAGAAACTTTTTACTCTGTCTTAGCTGGAATTTTTTCATGGATTTAGAATCTTTCCAATCCCTTTTAGAATTTAGTCATTTTTTTCCGTAAAAAATATTCCCCATTTTGAAATTAAGCTATGTAAGCATGTAACTAAGTAATATGAAATTTAAAACCATTAAAGAAACACTCTTAAGATTGCCTCGATCATATTTTATGGATGTAAATATCTGACTTGGATTTTAGCATTGCAACTTTGACTTTTGTAGGAGGAAGAACGACAAAAACGGTTGGAATTGGAGCAAATCATGGAAGAAAACAACCGCAAAATGGAAGAGGCTCAGAAAAAATTGGTAAGGTTTTATTTCGTGAGTTCGGTCAGACAGGCTGAAGTGAAAGAAAAAAGTGTCAGATTGGTCAATTAACAGGACAAATAATATTTCGAAATTTCAAAAAAATAGCTGGTTTATTACATTAGTCCAGCAAATTTTCCTTCACTGACCACTGCATGGTGTTAGCCATTGTGATAAGACTTCAATGGGTATATGTGTTACTTTGATAAAAATGTTAATTTTAAAATTTCAGGCTGAGGAACAGCTAAAATTAGTCGAAGAGCAGCGTAAAATGTTGGAAGCAAAACAAAAATTCGAGGAAGAGGACAAAAAACGTACAAAACGCGAACAGGATATGGTTTTAAACAAGAAAAACAATCGACCCAAACTATCATTTTCCTTTAAATGATGATCATGACTACCTAGTCCAGGTTATCACACAAAGACATTGTGAGACTTGGAAAGAACAATCGACCCAATAATCTGTTTCCTTTAAATGATGAACATGTCTACCTAGCCTAGATTATCACACAAAGACATTGTGAGACTTGGTAATAAAATTGACCCAAACTATCATTTCCTTTAAATGATGATCGTGACTTCCTAGGCTAGATTATCACACAAAGACTTTGTGAGACTATTTCTTCACCATATAGTTCATTTGTTTATAGAACCATATTTAAACTCTTTAACATGTGGGGAGATGGATGAGCTTTTAAAGGATTTGTTGAAGCCTTAAACAGTTTGAAAGATTGAAAGTGAAAATTGAATGACGAGATCAAATAATTTTGACTTATCCAATATAGTGTGGAATTTTAAGTGTATAGTCACAAAATGTTCATTTGACTTGAGCTGATCTCAGCGGACACGTGTTTCAGGTACATAATCCTCATCAGGACAGCTAGTTTCGGATGTTTTTGTGTCAAATTATAGAATATATTCAACAATATGGACTCTGCAGCAATTCTCAAAGTGCAGAATATTTATGAACTCGGCGCCAATTTATAAGACCTATGAATATACTGTTTGTGCTGAATTGAAAGTGAAATGGGTGGGAGGGGGGGGGGGTTGAGTTTCAAAGATATGGGCGAGAATGTGATAAGGAAAATTTAAATTTTGGGTTTAGAGCCTTTTGGACATATTTTCTGTATTTTTCCAATGCTTTGACATTGTATTGACAAAAAGGCTATTAAAGTTATTTAGGGGTAGGGCAGGGGTAAAAAGATTAACAATGTTATCCATGCAAAGTATATAAACTTCAGGGACAACAATTTTTCATCTTGGAGGCAGGGCAAAGTGGGAGGAGTTGTATGATTGACAGTATGATTGACATGCGTGCATGACAGCTAACAAATAATCTGATGTAGATTTTAAAGTAATTATGTTATTGTAATATTTTCTCTTCAATTTTAAATTTTTTGTCTTTTGGCAAAGTTTTGAATATTGGTAAGTATATTAGAACTCTCTTAGATGCGAATCAAATCATTTATTTTGTAAGCTTTGCAGGAATGAATGTATGAATGAAATTATGAGGGGGGTTGGCAAAAGGAAGGAGTGTTTTTTTCCAATAAAATTTACACAAAAACTTTGTTTTTTCTCAGTCTTCTCCAATATTTTGTGAGTCTAAGAGCATAAAAAGAACAGTCTATTTAGTTATGGGTAAAATAAATGTTAATTTTTAGCTGAAGCCAAACCATTATTGTGTTCATTACTACTTAAATCACCCCAATTAAAATGGACTAGGCTTTGGTTGAGAATTTTGTCTCTAAATATTTGCTTTGGTTATCTGGATTTCAGACAGCTGATGCTATTTTCAGCTTACTCGGGAATAAGAGGGGGTAATTAATTATGCAGTTACACCCTGGAGCCTTGAATTTGAGTCTTAAATATTAAGTGAAATGTGGTCCATTTGTCTTAAGCCTATAAGACATTAGTTGTTGTCTGATCTTTTCTAAAGAGAGTTACTTCCCCCCAAAAGTTTAGTCGGAGTTATCTTTTCTTGAAAGAGCCATTTTTCTCTCAAAATTTTGGGATTTTGGACTGAGAGAAACTATGCTGAACTTCAGTCAGCAGTAACAAAGGTATGGTCTATCAATTTCTTAGTTTTCGTTGAGTTTGAGACAACAGTGATTGATACGTCACGAAAACGTTGTTAGTCCGAAAAGTATCTGTCTGTACTTGGACTGGTTCTACTTTCATTTTTACCAAAAATATAAACGTGAGGCAAACGTAACCAACAATAATTGAAGTTATCAAAATCCTATTGTCCAAACTTATGAAGACGCCTGACCCCTTATATCTTAGAAAAGAAAGCAAACAACTAAGGGAAAGGCCAACCAAAGTTTTGGTTAACTACTAGTTTGTATTCGGCTAGGCTAAGTTCCATACTACAGTACCAGCTGGCCCGTGTCCAAACCACTATACATCAACTAGATATTAGGATAAGATAGGAAACTGACTAACTGGTATAAAAATTATTAAATTTCCACACTATGACCAAGATTATTCAGGTCCATAATCACATTTTGTCTACCTAGCTTAACAATTTATTAAAGGGATAATAGGCGTTAGAACGAACATAAAATTTTAAGTTCACTCAAATTTGGACAATAACAGTATATATCCATCGGTGGACTTACCTATACATCAAAATCCCTCTAAAATCCGATAAATCCCCAAAATAAAGTAGTTAATCATAAAACGCTTGAGCCATCCATCAAGCGATTTTCAAATCGTGTAAATATAAAGGGAAGTAACTCTAACATGTGAGTTTTCACGCGTCCTTGACCCCTACTGTTAAATTCCACAATGATGTTTTAGCGTTGATTTACCAGACGCTTTTATTCTCAAACTGAATGGAATCGTCGCTGGCTCACTTTTTTTTAAAATTCCGAATATATTTCTATTGTGGCTTTTTAAAATTTGGTAAAGTGTGGGATGCATACTTATTTAACTAACAGTCAATATGAAATACAAATATAAGCCGTAGGACGAGTGTATTCTAACGCCTATTATCCCTTTAAATGTAGGCCCCTCCCCTAGGCCTAGAACATGCTCTCATCGACATTGGCACTTCTTTAATAGCTTCTTTAAATTTAGTTTTTGGATGGCAGCAGATACGGGGTAAAGACTGAAAGCTGAAAACAAAAACCAAGAAAAGTTGAGAAACAAAATGTCTCACTACAACATACAAGATAGTGATAAATTAGTTCCCTGTCCATACAATAAATTTGAGATGATATCTGTTAAACGTCTGCCACGTCACCTCATCAAATGTCCGCATGTAAGTTGGCTTGTTCGTCTGGAAAAAGTGTGGGAGGGGGAGAGAGGGGCAAAATAAGGGGGGGGTGAAGAAGACAAAGGTCAGTCTGACAATCTGGAAGAAGAAAGGTAGAAAGTAGAGTCATGAAGTGTCAAAATAATGCAGGAAATGAAAATGAGAGAGCTCAGTCTAGAGGACAGAAGTGGTGGAATAAAGACAAGGTAAGGGGAAAAAGAGCAATGCCAAATGAAGTTCAAGATAAACTTGAAATTTGACTAATAAGTTATTGTTTTGTTGTTTTGTAGAGAAATGCAAGAACAGTAGAGTTCGAAACCTGCCCATATAATGCTTTACACATCATACCTCGTTCAGACTATAGACAACATTTAACAACCTGTCCAGCTAGAGTTGTGGCAGAAAGGGCCATTAATTACGGTGAGTATGATACCTCAAGTTCCTTAGTATCAATTCAGGGACGTATTGTATTAAGAAAAGGGCTTACAACTCAGTGCCAGATTCATTCTGCTAATGACGACGGGCAACGCCATGCTGTGTAATGAGGGAAATTTTGCAGGGACAGCGGCATTAGCCTACTCTTTTTGCAATTTCCACCTGTCGACGGATCTTTAATGTGCACAGCCTGTAGCACATGGGGACTCCATTTATTGGACGACTAGACAATTTTCCCATGTCATCCCCTCAGACCTGCATCAATGACAGGAGGAAACATGGTTAAAAAATGCAAAAGTTCATCTCGACCTTTGCCAGGATTGGACCCTGGAGAGACAGAGCAAGCATCTTACTCACTGTAAGCCACTGTGGCTCTGAACTAGAATAAGAAAAAAAATTGACTTTAGAATGAACATACAAGTATCCATATATATTTACAAATGATGTAAAGATTTGAACACTCTATCTTACTAGGCTACAACCTGTCCTTAAAAAAAAACTACTGAAAACGTATGCCATATAGGTGTTATATTCAAAAACGGCACTGATAGATATTCAAATTCATCTAATTTGATTTTCAGAATTGGAGAAACAGAATGACAACTTGGGCAGGGTGAAGTTAAAGGGCTGTACAGATATCCCAGAATACAACACATATGATATACAATGCTCTGAGAATTGGGACGATGGTAGGCAGCTTTTTACTTAGCGAACACTAAATCAAGAAGAGATTGGATTATGTTTAATTTAAAATTTAAAAAAAATCTTCTACCATTTCAAGAAAATATAAGGATTCAGTTTTATTATTTAGGGGAGCATGTATATCCGATGATGAATAGAGCTCTTATTGGCTAAGTTTCAATTTTTTAAATATGTTCATTCTAAGACGCAGTATCCCCTTAAATGGACCACATTTCAATTTATAAATTCTAACCTAAAACCCAGCCCCTGTGGCCCGTCTCTAACAACAGGGCCAAAACAATATGGCTGAACATTATGGAAATGTTGGGCATAAATCATATTTTTCTGTTACAGAAGAAGGTGATGATGTAAAACCTTATATGTACCAACTGGCGCCAAATACAGTTCCTGATAATATCAGGTAGGAACCGTTTGATTTCATTTTGGTGCCATTTGACTTGAAATTATTTGGCCAGAAAAAAAAACACTCCTAGTTTTACTAATGAGCTCTACCAGTCATATATATCAAGTGTCATATGCATTGAAAATTTGCATGTGTGGAAGGATTCAATAGAAAGTTGAGGGGTCTCAATTAGCCGGCAGAGTACATCTAGGCTTTCTTAAAGAATATGGATTTGATATGATATAGAAAAGATCTTCAATTGTCAAGTCATCCAAAAAACCTTATGCCTTGGCCAGCACTTACAAGAGTCAGCTTGGTGTCAGCTTTACAACCCACCCAATTAAGATTTTGATCTTTTTTCAGTGAAAAATCTGAGATGGATTCTGGCATAGATGTCCAAGATTTGTCGGAAATAGAATTTAACGAACCAGAAGACAGGAGATCTACCAGACCTCATCAAGTGAGAGACAGTTGTCAAAATAAGCCAGTCAGAAAACCCAAACAGGCACCAAGTGTCTTTCAGTATTCTTTAAAGATGGCAGGCGTTCAATATGGTCCCTTTCTTCCAGGGCAAGCAGCGCCTCAAGATTCTGGCATTGCCCAGTCACTTGTTTGTAAAACCTCTGAGGATGAAAGTTTGGATTCCAAAGCACAAGAGAAACTAGGTTCTAACATTGATGACACATTGACTTGTGAAATTTTAAAAAATGAAACTTTTGATTCAAAGCTTCTTGATGTGAATCCAAAAGTGACATACGAAACACAATATGTTCGACCGAAATATGAAATGTGTGAAGGAAGGACAAATGTAAAATATGAATCAGAAGATGTCAGGTCAAGTTTGAAATTTGAAAAACCAGATGTGAGACCAAAAGTGAAACACAGATCTCAAGATGTGAGACCAAAAGTGAAACAAGAAAAACAATATGTGAAACCAAAAGTCAGAAAGGGCCTGGATAAGGACTCGAGAGATCACCTAAATGCTGAGCAGTATTTCAGGGCGGGGCCAGATGTGAAACCAAAAGTGAGGCAAAATCAATCAAGCGACTTAAATTTCCATGCTAGACATAAAAATCAAACAGAAATTTCTTTGCCAGCAAACTCTGGAAATCTTGGTTCTTTAGAGAAAACATCGATTCGAGAATCTGGTCATCTCCTTCTAGGAGTAGGTTGTGATGCCAATCTTCATCACTGTGTTAATCTTGATTCTTCAGAGGTACCATCAAAAACACCTTCTGGGCAGCTCCCTCCAGGAGCTGGTCGAGGTGCTATTCTTCAATATCTTTTATCAAATAACAGTCAAAATCTATCTTTATCTGGTAACAACCCAAAGCCCAAGACACCTTCTCCCATTGGTCCTCTTCTGCCAGCACATGGAGTTGGTCGAGGAGCTTTAGCACAGTATATCATGGGGAAAATTCCTGTAGAGTCTAGCTTGGAATCGACGACATCTGTGAATCCTAAAAAGACATCTAGCATTAGTCCACAAGGGTTTGGTCGAGGAATGCTTGTCCCAATCTTGAGTGACAAAAAAATTCCTGTAAATCGTCAGGCTAAAGTACCAAAAGCAGATGGTTGTCAAGAGATGCTTGCCCAAGTCTTGAATGACCAAAAAGTTCCTGCAAATCATCAGGCCAAAGAACCACTAGCTGATGGTCCTCAAGGGATGCTTGCCCAAGTCTTGAATGACCAAAAAGTTCCTGCAAATCATCAGGCCAAAGAACCACTAGCTGATGATCCTCAAGGGATGCTTGCCCAAGTCTTGAATGACCAAAAAGTTCCTGCAAATCATCAGGCCAAAGAACCACTAGCTGATAGTCCTCAAGAGATGGTTGTTCAAATCTTGAATGAAAATCAGGTGTCTGGAAATTCTGAACTTAAAGTATCAATGCCAAGAAGTAAAGCTCACAATCCTGGAGGAAAAGTGCCTACCTATCCTACATTAAAGTTCCAACCAGTCGAAGAATCTGATGATGATGAAGATTTGATGCCCAAATTTGAGGGTATTGGAAGAGGAGCTCGATTAAAGAATGGCAACCAAGATCCACGACTGTATCCTCCTGCTTTGGGTAAGAAATTTATTCCTGAAAGTTGTTTTCTTCAAAAAACATGACCGCAATTATTACCTCTGAAGCTTAGGTGGTATCATGTTCCTGGACATATACATGGTTCATTAGGAACATGAGGGGGTATGTAGGAATTCTTTAATGGAATAAAGAACTGTGAGAACTTTATTGGCAGTAGAAGGTAGCGATCTTTACATTAAAAGACTATAGTTGTTAAGACACCCTGAGATAATGTATCCCATAATACTCAGTAGTTGAATGTAATCTATTATTAGTACTATTTAATGACATTGTAACTGTAAACCCTCAAACTATGTTTACTATAGACAATGTGACGTAGAGCAGCACTTAATAATACGTTTATTTTATTTTCTCAGGTGGAAGCTGGAGTAATAAGGTAAGTTTAAGGGATACAGTTCTTTAAATATTCCCAGAATAATCATCACAGAATTCCATTACTTGCATCACTTTGAAATTTGACCTGCTGTTGTTCCTCTATCAGTGATGAAGGTCATGAAGGTTGACGCCTGAAGAGCACGAAGTCATTTGTAGGGGACACATAAACCACAGCACTGAAAGAGTAGAAAAGTAGGCTGCAAAACTCAATTCAATCCATTTTTCTTTTTCACTGTAAAGTAGCAAATTAGTAAGAGTTTGCTTATTGTTTTTATCAGGGTTGGTTGAAGTAATTGTATTTGCCAGCCATGTCTGATTAGAGATATAAAATGGCTGGCTGCAATTTTGATCTTAAGGTCATTTTATATGCAAATTTTGTACAAATTCTTAATTAATGTGATCAAATGTCCTGTAAAAAACTACAGTTTTGATTTTAATTAAATTTCCCTCATTGCACACTGCTATTGCTCGTCTTCATTAGGCACTGAGGTGCAGGCAATTAGGATGTTAAATTCCTTTCGTTTCATTTCATTTCAAATATATCTTTATTTTCATTTTCAGAATTTCGAATATGCTAAGAATTGAAAAACATTTTTAATAGAGATTAGCAGCACCATTCTGATTGGATATTAAAGTGAGTAGTCTCCCCTTTTCAGTTAAAAGCCTTGATAACCCAGTAGCTTCCCCTTGTCAGTAATAGAAGCCTTGAAAACCCAGTAGTCTCCCCTTGTCAGTAATAGAAGCATTGATAACCCAGTAGCCTCCCCTTGTCAGTGAAGGAAGCCTTGATAACTCAGTAGCCTCCCCTTGTCGGTGATAGAAGCCTTGATAACCCAGTAGTCTCCCTTGTCAGTGATAAAAGCCTTGATAACTCAGAAGCCTCCCCTTGTCAGTGAAGGAAGCCTTGATAACCCAGTAGCTTCCCCTTGTAAGTGCTGCAGAAGAATTTACTCAGATTATGAATGCCAGTGAGAAGTCTCCCAAAGAGAAGGCCATGCAAAAGATCACTGAATAAACATAACCGATGTTGATTACTTGAATATTTCAGTGACCTTGAACATAAGCTGCAGAAGAATTTTGTCAGATTAATGGCAAGTGGAGAGTTACCCAGAGAATGAAGAAGTTATAAAACTTTACTATCTACATGTACAATTTTAATCTGAATTTCCCTATATTTTTTATCTAAACTATTTTAATTTCGTTATTTAACTTTTATTATGACTTGTATTTTAAAGGATGTGTTGGGTTTTGCATTTTTTGATCAATTGTTGAAGAAGTTTACTATTTTATTTTTTATTATTGTCTATTTCTTTTAAACTCTCAATCAATCAAAATAAACAAATTAATCATATTAAATGTGTTTTTCTTTTATTTTTGAATTGATAGAGGGAGTTTTATAAAACCACTGGCCAAGGTATAGATTCCTGATAAACCATTTCTCATTAAGATTCCTGATGAGGATTGTTTATCCAATACATGAGTTGACAGCTCTGTTAAAATTTAGTATTTTGATATCTGTTTAACGGGTAATTAAGCTTTGATTGGCTATTGAAAGCCCTTTAGGTATAACACGTTAATTATTTACTCTTTACCTACAGGCCCTTTTCCCTAGAAAAAACATAATTTACAATGTAAGGCTATGACAAATCGTTTTAAAAAATAACAAGGGGGATGCAAAAAATTAACCTTTCTTATTAAAAATTTGAAATTCTATACTACAATCAATCTGGGTCAAAAAAGGGATGATTTGGGTTCATGCTTTAAATGGGAAGTTTTTCTTTTATAAATTTAAAAATGTAAACTTCCTTAGACATTGAAAGTCCTACTGGGCTTTAAAATTCAGCTTTAGGGAAACTGCAGCGTCCTGTTGAATGCTACCCTAAATGGACACTACCTAATGAGTGAAATGACCTTAATAAAATCTTTTGTTTCAGTTTTGGGCAATTGAAAACGGCAACAAACAATGAATATAAAATAAAATGAAATGGAGTTTTACGTCATATTCTCCAGTGATTTCCATCTCCATTGAACACTGGACCCTCGGGTTAGTGAGCCAACGTCAAACTCACTGAGCCATCACAGCTTAGATATCACAAAAGCAGTACTTAAAAAAAATGATGATCAAAAAAAACTTTGAAAATAGTACGAGAAAAACGTATGAAAATTATGCTTTTTTATCTACTTGATTAATCTAAGGTTATGTTTTGACGTGAGCGTTATTTAACAAAACGAAATGTACTAATTGTCGATAGGGCAATATGCATTTTTTTGTTTTTAAACGTCTTAAATCATAATCTATCAAGAATGGTACCACTTCCTTCATAATTTAGTGTTTGAGAGAACAAGGGCAATAACTCATATCCAAATTTTTCGATTTTATTGATTTTCACTAGGGTGCAACCTTTGATGATTACAAACACTCACACCAAGTTTCGTTAAGAATTGTATCTTCTAGAGTATTTACGAGTTAAAAAAAATATGAAGCGTTTTTAAGAACAAGGGCAATAACTCAGATCAAATATTTTCCGATTTTATTGATCTTCAATAAGGTTTATCTTTGGGTGATTACTCACACCATGTTTCGTCAAAATCATTTTAAGAATCGTGCCTTCTAGAGTTACAAAATATGTAACGTTCGTAAGAACAAGGGCAATAACTCATATCAAAATTTTTCGATTTTAATGATCTTCAATAAGGTTTTGTTCAAATACATTAAGAATTGTGAGTTCAAGAGTGTGATCAAGCGATTGTAGACGAACGGAAGGACGGATGGGAAACACCAAAATAAGAAAAGATGGTGTACGTTTCTCTCTAGTTGTGCATACCATGGTATATTTGGGGTAATTACATAAAATATGTCACAATATTTGATTGAACACTTCCTTGAAAATTAGGACGAATGATACATCATAGAACTATAAAAATGCAATTCAGTGCAATTTGAAACATTTTGGGGTACTTTCATAGAGGAACGAGTTTCTCCGGCGGTTGGGTTATTCCTGTACGGGCATTGCAGTTGAACGTCCAATTTAACGTTCAAGGCAAAACGAAATCTATTTAGCATTACCATGAAGGCAATCATTTTCATTGTGTTGTTGTTGCCGGTTTATTACGGTTTGGGGATACCCCGCATTCTAACCAGACCAGTTTCGGCCATATTGCCAAGAGTTCGGCCCAGTAACATTGCTGCGCGACCTTTGCAAACGTTAGCATCTTTCAATCCTTTCGGAAACGTCCGTCAAGTCGAGATCGAAAGCGACGATGAGGACGATGACAGTAATGAAGTAACTGTGGTCGGTGGAGTCCGATATGTTGAACAAGACAGTGACGAGGACGGAGAAAGTGAAGGTGATGAAGGATATGAGTCCGATGGTGATAGATCTTTAGAGGACGGATTGGAAAGCGACGAGCTGGTGGAACAGTCAAACCAGGGTGAGTACTGTCAACCCATCAACAATGACTCAACTTCTCCCGGGAAATTGTTGGTAAGCTATGCTATCCTGAATTCCGAAACCCTTCTGTATAGTCAATTAAATGCCTGTTTATGATATTTCGGACTGTCGGAGTAGTCGGAGGGTTTTAGATACCTGTACTACGATGACCTCTACGCTAAAGGTCTGAGTAATATTCGTGTATTAGGGTCCTTATAGATAGTCACATTTGGCATAAAGCTTAATTTTCTTAAACAAGGACATACTATAGTTGACCTCCATAAGTTGTGAGCCATTTTAAATTGTGTGTTTAGATACTAACTTTGATATTTTTTTTAAATGAGGTACCCGAGGACTAAGTTCAATTAACAAGTCTCTATTGCTATTTGAGCCATTGTCAAAATTTTCAACGCAATCGTTCCAAGCAATGTACACTGTATGGTACGCTCCATCTTCAATAGCCGCAACATGAACAGAAACGCAACGGGATCGTACTCCATTGTACCTCTGGAAAAGTTACCTGCCCCTCTGAACAATCAAGCCTGGCTATGACCCTGAATTGTGGGACATACATTTTATCTCTTTGTTTTCAATAAATCGATTTCATCTTATTCTAGGCGGTTCAAGGTTATTCCCGATCGACTATATGCTGTACACACGACAGAACAAGCTAGACCCCGATTTTATAGGACCGGGAAATTTGGGTGAGATGTTTATCGATGGGCCGGACCATGAGGGTACCATTTTCATTATCCACGGATTCACTGATAGTGGATATGGTGAATGGGTCCAGGATATGAAGGACGAACTTTTGAAAGTAAGTTGAGTGGTCCAAGAGTTAAGGGAGACAGACCGAACTTCCCACTTACAAATTCTGAGAGCTGGACTTCCGTCAACTGCTAACAAAACTAGTGGATTTTCAATGAATGCTAGCAACCAGCGGCAGCTTGACTTGTATCCGCTGCTAACAAAACTGATGGTAGATTCTGTAAGCAGCTGGATGTTTAATGAATGCTAGCAACTAGCCACAGCTGGACTTCTTTTCGCTGCCAACAAAGCTGATGGTAGATTCTTTGAGCAGCTGGATGTTCACTGAATTCTAGCAACAGTGGCAGCTGGACTTCTACCTACTACTAACAAAACTGATGGTAGATTCTGTGAGCAGCTGAATTTTCAATGAATGCTAGCAATTAGCGGCAGCTGAACGTCCATCAACTGCTAACAAAACTGATGGTAGATTCTGTGAGCAGCTGGATTTTCAATGAATTCTAGCTACTAGCGGTAGCTGGACCTCTACTGACAAAACTGATGGTAGATTCTGTGAGCAGTTAGGTGTGTAATAAATGCTAGCAGATTCTGAGTACAACTAGATTTTACTTCTGATCATTAGCTAGATTTAATTGACCCGAAAACTGCGATCGCAAAGTTGCTTGAATCGCAAAGAGTTATCGGACTTTTCTGCAGGTTAATATATGACACCCAAGGTAAAAATAGGGACATTGGAGTATCTATTTATCTTTATCTTCCAGGCCGGCAACTTTAACGTCATTGTCGTCAATTGGGAAGCAGGAGCTAGATTGTCAACCCTTTACTTTAAGGCTGCGATAAACACGCGATCGGTTGGCCAGAGAACTGCCCAGTTGATACAAGCTATTTTTAACCAAAAGGATGTCCCTGCAAGTCTGATACATATGATTGGACACAGTCTTGGTGCTCATTGTTCGGGCTTCACCGGTAAAGGAGTTAAGAGACTGACGGGCCAGACCATTGGTAGAATCAGTGGATTAGATCCTGCAGGTCCACTGTTCGCAAACAGGAATTCTGACAAACGCCTCGATAAATCCGACGCCAATTTTGTAGACATCATTCACACCAACGATGGAAATTTGTTACGATCCGGTGAGTATTTTCACAGTGTTTAGAACTGTGTCCAATACCTTGAATGCAATATCTATCTTTATTGTTTAACGGAAGTTTGTAAATGCAGCATTTCTCAGAAATCTGTTTTGATGAAAATGGTTATTGTTTCAGCTTTTGGGTGGAAGAAGAATTCGCCGTTAGGACACGTAGACTTTTATCCCAATGGTGGAAGCTTACAACCCGGCTGTCCACGTTTTAGACGTAAGTCTGTTCACTTGGTGGTGCTAAAGATCTAATTTTTGGATTTAGTTCTGAAGCTAGGATTTGCTGATGTACAGGCTGAGAAGCGTTCAATCGTTCATGTGAAAACTTATCATATGTCCTCAACAGTTGTAAATCAAAATAGAACAAGCCAATCGAACAAGATGGTGCACGCGCACTGGTATGACCGAAGAAACTTGGACAAAGCGTATTGAACACCAATTCATTTACAACGAATAATACAAGATTCCTACTTAAAACTGGAGGCTAAGATTACTGAAAAACTGGTCGTGGTACTTGCTTGAACAAAGCTGCCCTCGCTGAACAATACAATACCATTCAAAAGCAGAAGAGTAGGACGTAGAACTTCATTTCATTCTATTTTCATGTCGTCTTCTTCCAGCTGGTACATGCAGCCATAACCGAGCCCCGCTGTTATTCACCAATTCCATAAGAATATGCCAGTATCAGGCCAGACAAGGTGCCGCCAATTGCCCCGACGGTCCCGACGCAGGTGTTCAAATGGGTTTTTACGCTGAGAAAACAATGGGAGATGACCAGAGGACGTACTGCCTCGAGACTTCCGGTTCCCCTCCATATTGTGGAATTGTAAGTACGGTTATTTAATTTGTTGCTCTTCAGTGAGCTCACATACTGTATTCATACACTTACCCTTATACCTGACAAATTGGCTACAGACTACGTGGATTATGAAATGACGTTTTTCTCTTTCAGTAACTACCAAAAAGATGGGGGCAGAGCTAGTAGCGATTACAAAGTAGAATGTGTAGTGGTTACTAAAGATTTGCTTGGTAATTCAAATCTTTCAATTATGTGGTCGTTTCACTACATTTTATTTGAAAAATAAAAACATAAATAAGTGATATCACAAAATATATATACCTCCTTTAATTCCACGCCGTTACAAATAGTAGGCTACAGACTACACTAATGAAATAAATGACATTATAAACAAGAGTTGTCTCCCTTTCCCACATTGCATACTACATGAAATGGTACAGTAACACGGACTACATTGGACATCGTGTCATGTTGACACAAGGCTCTAGAAGTTTTGGTTTAGGGTGTGATAAGAGATCCTCCTATAGAAGCACTGACCAAGGTCACAAATAGAGATTATGCTATGAATTTCAGTTTACATCATTTTGATAAGAAATTATCTTCAAACTGGAGATATTTACGAGATGAACTATAATGATCAAAGAATGCAAATTGTTTACTTCAAGGAGAAAGGCGACTTTATAACAGCGTTTTTGGCAGTAGACTTTGGTAGCGACGTAAAAAAGCTGTTTCACAATCACAGAGGCAGTTCTGGCTGCAGGGTGGTAGGTGGCGATTTGTCTCATTGCACACTGCATGGCATGGCATAGGATCTCAGACTACGCAGATCGTCGTGTCATTTTGACAGTAGGGCTTGAAATAGTTGTTAATAATTAAGTCAGCTATTGTTACTAGTATATTGGATTTCTTACTCCGCTCGATTGCTTTTAAGGTATATTTCCCCCTAAATTCCTTACTCGTAACATTTCTCAAAAAGTTAGTAGTAAAAAAGTACATATACATTTATACTCCACTTGATTTCTGTTTAAAGGGGTATAGACATTCAAATTCCACACGGTCCTGCAATATATTAATGGCACCCATTATTGATAGTAAACCAGATTGTCACGTGATTACGTTATTCGCCCAGTTCCGCAGTTCAGAAATCAAAGACTGGAGCCTGTTTCACGAAAACTTAACTTAGGATGATTTTAGTGTTCAAATGGTCAAATTGGTCAATCACTAAAATTTTTATTAGAGTTTTTATTAATCAATCAAGTTACTGTATTTCTTAAAATCTTGATTATATCTTTGTAAAAAAAATTGTGTTACAGGTCCCTGGTCATTGGGGACTATAGCGTTTGTTAATAAGTTAATGACAGCACAAAATTTGTACAGTATGTATCAACAACGACAACTGAATACGCATTTGGTAATGAAAGGCAATAACGTATAAATTTCAGCTTAAGTGAGGATCAGATAATCCTTCGTGGGATTTAAAGTTATGGATTACAGGATCACTTTAACTCCGCAGTCGACGACATAAGACCTTGGACGGTTTCCAATAACACTATGTGGATATAAATAGAAAGTGACTCATTCAGCAGAAACCATAAATATTACAGCAACCAGGGAGTTCTCTAATTTTGAAGTATTTAAAAGTATAAGAAGCTGTTCGTTGCAAATACAACCAGGTGAATCGAGCGTATAGAATTCTGATCGAACGTTACTGGTCAAGGTAAGCTTAAGAACAGAAAGCACCCAGGGCAGCTTGCATAGATCAAGAATGAAATAGTAGGATCGTGAGTCTCTACAAGTGTAACGAATCGAACCAACCCTTCGGTTTCACGGACTGTTGCACAACATCAAATAGGAGCCGAGAGAGACTATGTAGTGCAGTAACCTATAAGAACAATCGAACAAAACTATTGCATACGTCTGTATTGTACAGCACAATTTCACGTTGAATCGAATGAACCATCCGTTTCACTGGCATATGCATAGCAGCAAAAAGAAAGCGACATGGACTTTCGTGTCGTACAGAAGTAGTGCAGTATTCTTTAAGAACAATCGAATGAACCCTCAGTTTCAGAGGCATAAAATAGCAACAGTGTCGTACAGAATGAATTCTTGGAATCAGACTTTTTGCTGAAATGGTTTGAGATCGTGTCTTGTTAGACGAATCGAACATTCTCGTTTCGTAATATCTGTATTATCTTTACAAGACAGCAGAAATAGAGCGGAACTGGTATTTTGTTGCGTGTCTCTTTAGAAAAATCGATGGGCTTATCTAGCTGTAGGTAAACAAGAGTTACAACTCGCTTTGCAGAACATTGGGTAAATTGATTCGTCTGTGTCTAAGACGTAAGCAGGAATTTCGCCTCCTTTGACGGGATTTGTGACGTATCTATTTCAGTAATCATATTCCAAGATGAAAACTGTGGGATTGTTTTTGATTTTCTTAGTGATTTTAATGGGACAAAGGGAAATACAGGTATGTTTTTTAGAAGTTTGAATTCGAGTGTGACATAAGATAAGTTCCTCCGTTTGGGGCCGGATGTCTTAGTGATTAAGACTCTAAGTTGCTCGCAAACCTTTCTCCCGGCATAGGTCAAAATAGTTTCTTTAATTGTTATTGTACGCGAGTTCTAACCAAATTTGACCAATTTGTGGTTAAATTTAAAAATATCATGGAGTTTTGAGTTATTGCCCTTGATATAGTCTATAATGTTATAATGATGGCTTCAAAATTTCAAATCTGATTGGATTTCGATTCAGTTGATCTTCTATGCTAAGGTGTGGCAGGGAAATCAGGATGGGGAGGCACGACGTTATCATCTCGACCTATACTGACATTGAACCCAGGACCTTCATAGAACAGCTTCCACTTTGATTGTTATCATTATGTCCATTGCAGGTTGAAGGCTGTTCTTCGTGTGGCTGTATGAGCGTTGGATGGGGAGGGTGTGCGGACGCTGGATGCAATCGCCGAGGTGGCTATTGTGTTAATTACGGTAGTCCCCCAAATAACATATGCACGTGCGTTGGTGGATAGAAAGCATACTTTACAAAAGTAAGCGTTTATCATATGCTTGGTGACATGATTCAAATGCAAACCACGGCATTGCGGTTCGATTTTTATTTTGCCGTGGATAGAAACACAAACCAGACTGCGCGTCCGCTTTTCGACTGACTCCACCTTCCATCAATGATCTGACCAAATTGTTAAGCAGCAAATTTTCAATCACCACTACATTATACATTATGCATATATGTTCCAATCCATTATATATTTTTTTCTCTTTCCAGATAGATTCTACAGCAACGTCAATTTTCCTTCCTTAACTCGCACCTTGACTATATAATATTCATAGTTATATCAATCTTTACTGATGTTAGATTATTACACACTTCGTACTTATACTTTGATTCACCTTTGATATTTTGCGTTTTGCATTTAAAATAAAATATTTTTAATGAAATATGTTTTTGAAAATATACGAGGAATCAATGATTAAGCAAGGACGATGAGATAAGGCATGGTGACGCGATGATCATTGAGCTAAGATGCTTTGTGACTCGGTGAGCTTTGTGACTCAGACAACAAGAATGCTGTGTGACTCAGTACACTATATTGCTGTGACGATCTTTGACTTGATGAGATAAGGCATTGTGACGCGATGATCATTGAGTTGCGTGACTCAGTGAGCTAAGAGGCTGTGTGACTCCAGGAGCTAAGATGCTTTGTGACCCAGTGAGCTTTGTGACCCTTTGAGCTTTGATGCTGTGTGACTCAGTGAGCTGTGTGACCCAGGCAGCAAGAATGCTGTGTGACTCAGTGAGCTTTGATGCGGTGTGACTCTGTGAGCTAAGATGCGACTCAGTGAGCTTTGTGACCCAGTGAGCTTAGATGCTGTCTAACTCAGTGAGGTTTGTGACTCAGACAGCAAGAATGCTGTGTGACTCAGTGAGGTGTGTGACTCGGTGGACCTTGTGATTCATTGAGCTAGGATGCGGCATCACTCAATGTGGTTGGACAAAGTTATGCAGTGATTCAGCGAGCTGTGTGACTCAATGAGCCTTGTGATTCAGTGAGGTTTGTGGATACGAATTAGGATGCAGTGTTTCCCGGAAACTCTGTGAATTGATGAGTATCTTGTCCAGTACCTGAGTCAAAGGAACAAGATAACCAGGGCCCACATTTACATCTATGATAAAAGGCCGCTCAGGGAATCTAAAGAAACAAAAGATCCCTTGTATATTATATCTTCTCGTGATCATACAGGACCTGCTATATGTCGAGGACGTCGAGGTAATTCAAACACCATTGTAGTCTGAAGCATATCTGTACTAATCAGTGTAGCCTCCCTGATATATATAATTTATACTCATGAATTCTAATCAATGCCCCTTAAAACTTACAATTTCTTATTTTGTGTCTGTATTGTAATCTGATAACCTTTCCATCACAGTCCCGCTCCAATGACGTCATTTTAAACCAATCAAATCATATCACGCAGCTCCGTTTTTGATGATGATGAATATTGCTTAGCGAAGAAAAGAGTAACTATCTTTTTGGTGATTTTATCCCATTTAAAGATAACCTAGCCTTTTGAAAAGTGTCACAGATAGTTAAAATCTAAAAGACTATAAAGATAGCTGAAATTGAGTTCCATCAACTGGTAAGTAAATATTAAGATGACTTTACAGATAACAGGATTTGATCTGCTGGTAAGGTAACTAGAAAGATGACTATACAGAATGCTGAAATTGAGTTTTATCAGCTGATAAAGTAGATATTTAAATGACTATACAGATAGCTGAAATTGAGCTATATCAACTGGTAAGGTAACTAGTAAGATGACTATACAGAATGCTGAAATTGAGTTTTATCAGCTGATAAAGTAAATATTTAAAAGACTATACAGATAGCTGAAATTGAGCTCTATCAACTGGTAAGGTAACTAGTAAGATGACTATACAGATAGCTGAAATTGAGCTCTATCAACTGGTAAGGTAACTAGTAAGATGACTATACAGATAGCTGAAATTGAGCTCTATCAATGGAAAAATTCAGGCGAAAAAATCCCTTTAAATTGAGAAATTCCCCTGCCATGTTCTTGAACTTGTTTATTGACCACCTGCATCGACCGGTAAAGCGAGGTTACGACCTTAAAACATGTCGGCCATCTTGGATACCGTACAAATCCACTCTTTGATAAAATATTTTACATGTTTTGTTTATATTAAAGAACACGTGATTGACAACTAGTGTATTTTTCTCTGTTGGAACAAGTAAATAAAAATTAAATATGATTAAACAGATAATTTGTGCCGATTTTCAGTACATTATTATTTTGAAATATTTTGGATAGATAATTTCAGAGAATTTATTAATTTCAAAGTTTAAATGTAGTTATAGCACCGTCATCTGTTGAAAAAAAATACATTCTCTAGAAGTATCCATCCAAAATAAATTCATTCTTATGCCATCGAAGGATTATTTTCAAATATAGAATAAGCCTTCAGATATACTTTGTACGTCAATGCGTTATTTATGACGCTCCAAGAGGACCATATTACTTCATTTCATGTTTTTATACTTAAACTTGTGCAGGATATTTAGATTTGCCAACTAACTTCGCATTGTAAAATTTAAAACTTGCCCAGAACATATTCGAGGCAGCCATGATTATTCTTCAAGTGGGACAAATCATGTCACTATACAGGATGTACATGTTAAAGATCCCTAGACAATTGGAATTTACAAATAGTAGGCTAATGCCACTGTCCTGGCAAAAGTTAACTCATTGCATGGCGTTGGCCGTCTATATTAGCCCATGAGTGCAGAAGAGTAGAAGGTAAAACTCATTTTCATTCCGTAAGACGTTAATTCGTCTGGAACTAAAACAAGGATCTATAAGCAAGGCCAAGGTCATGTAAATTCAAACACCACCACACTCAGTTATCATTGTTAAAGGAGAAAGGTGGGGGGGGGGGAGGTTATGAAGTCATTTCATGGGCGGGGTGATTCGTAATGCACTAAGAAGATTTAGATTGGAATATATGAATTGGCAAGGCCTTTGACACTATCTAGTGTAAGATCCTATTCCAGGAATCCTGGTATGAAACTGATTCTTATATTAGCGAAGTACGAAATCTAGCGAGCGGTCCCAATTATCAATCATACGCCGTTATATTTCTAACTTGCCCAGTCTACGATACAATTCTATTAGGCACTGTTTATTATACACACAAGTTCCGTACAAATTTGATCCTCCAACGCTAGATGATAGAATATAATCTTATCTAACTTGGCGAAGTTCGAAATCGACCGAGCGACCGCCATTATCACTCTTCAAAAGAGAAATATTATGTCATTTCATAGGCCGTTAATTCTGCTGCTAGACTAGGGTCATAAATTGTAAATTAAAAGTAAAGGCGTAGATTCTTATTTTTTAATCTTCTCATCTTTATTGCTTGGCACTTAACATCTTTTGGTGCATTCGAGAAGTCGGTTCACACCATATAGACCACTGTACTAGATACTAAAATGGAACAGATTGGAGTTTTACGTCTTCGTGGTTTGGAATTCTGGATTTGGAATTTCTGTTTATGATAATCATGGAATCCCACAGCATCGGGAATTTAAGGAGTCCATGTGAAAAAAAAAACCTTTTAAGGGTGATTTGATTTGAATGGCTGCGGTTTCCTAGACATATTCTAGGGACCAATTTTGATTGGACAATATTTAGCTATGAATATGTAATTTCTCACAGTCTCGAGGATGTTTGGCGAATGGGGCTGTGGGACACGATGACCCGGATTTTCTAACTCTTTTATGATAAATAATATAATTTAAAAATAGAACTACAGTAAAATTCTTTTGTGAAGTGATCTTCATTTACAACCACGACTCCGGAAGAAAGGACTTTGTAGAGCAAATGGCGTCAGCGCATGCGTACAAGAGATGGCCAAATCCCGCGTCCGACCAATTTACTAGAATCAGGACACGAGGATAATTAGAGGATATTTTTCTTCTTTTTACTTATCTATACCGGAAAATATTATGACCCATGACGGCATTCGACCGAATTATTCTAATAATGGACTTCAATTATGTTCGGGTCCGTTATTTTCTATGACGTAAGAACGACGCGATAGTTTCGGATAGGATAAATCCCGCACTACGACATTTAAACCGCGGAAATGGGAAACACATATCATATTGGTCGGGAATTAAAAGAAGAGCCCAAAAAATAAGCTCACCTTTGTTAAAATTGGGTAAATGAGATGTTATAAATTAAGTGACGAACCCCCTTTTAAAACCCCCATAAACCCTTATTCTGTTTAAACCCGATATCCTTGGTACAACTCTAGACCATTGTGATTCATAATTTATTGTTACTATAAACTCTCCGTATACTTATTGCTTACTAATTTATTACCTTTATTCCCAAAGTATACCTGAATCACTGCATAGGAATTTTATAGTGAGTAAGAGGGGAGATAAATGTAAGGTTTTTCTTTCTTCTATTGGACACAATATTACATCTTTTGTCTATTTAAATTACTTGGTGGCTCCATTTTGGTTTTTTTACGATAATCATTAATTTATAGAGAACTGTACTTGGACGTTTCTATTGTTACATCAGCGTTACGCTGGTACAACGCCGTAATGAAGATACAATGTTACAGAGAACTGTATTGGACAATAATGGCAGAATTGTTTTCAGATTGATTTTCTTATGAAGATACAAAGTTACAGATATCTTTACTCGGAAATATTCGGGGTTTTCTGTGTTTAGAATGACTTTAGTCCTAACAACAGTGTTGCGCTGATTTACGAATGCAACGCCGTTATGATGATTCAGTTACAGTGAACCCTTATTGGCAACATTCAGAGTTGCTGTGTTCAGAATGATATAAGATCTAACAACGGTGATGTGTAGATTTACAAATACAACGTCGTAATGAAGTTATTCAGTTACAGAGAACCATTCTTGGCAACTTTGAAAGTTCCTGTGTTCAGAATGACTAACAACGGCGATGCGTTGATTTACAAATACGACGTCGTAATGAAGTTATTCAGTTACAGAGAAGCGTTCTTGGCAACTTTGAAAGTTCCTGTGTTCAGAATGACTAACAACGGCGATGCGTTGATTTACAAATACGACGTCGTAATGAAGTTATTCAGTTACAGAGAACCTTCTGGCAACTTTGAAAGTTCCTGTGTTCAGAATGACTAACAACGGCGATGCGTTGATTTACGAATACGACGTCGTAATGAAGTTATTCAGTTACAGAGAACCATTCTTGGCAACTTTGAAAGTTCCTGTGTTCAGAATGACTAACAACGGCGATGCGTTGATTTACGAATACAACGTCGTAATGAAGGTATTCAGTTACACAATTTTAATCCAAAATATAGTCCGAACAACACCTTGGGATGTTTACGAGACAGTAACTGTCACTCGGAGAAAGGAAGACGGTGTTACTCTCTCTATGAACATCTAGTGACAAGAAACGACAATAACGAACATCGTGTTTCCTGTTCATCAAGGCTCGAATAACCTGTGAAATTTCGATCGTGTGAAAATTAGATAATAAATTTTACCTGCTATTGTTATTTTGTGTAATGACGATCTCAAAATTTGTAAGGGTGGTCGAAAATGGCCGACTTTGATCGAGAAACCCGGAGTCTTTTTTTTAAGGTATACTTAGAATAAAGATGAAATTTAAAATGAGATGGAATTTCATTGTCGTCTTGATTTTCGTAAAAGTTAGTTTTTAACCGATTGTGTACGAACTTAGTGTCGGGAGTTCATTTAAATAAATAATCCAGGTAGTTATTAATAACATTTTAATCGTTTTAGTTACTATTATAAATAGATAAATAAGATGAATATCTGCCTATGAATTATTAACTTTCATATTTTTATTGTAGACGAACCTCATGTCGGTTTTTATTCTGAAACGTAACACAAGTAGTAACAGCACAGTACTATAAACTCCATATTACACGACTGTATACCTTTACGATTCGATTTCTCAAAAACGACCTTAAAGCCTTAAGATTGACTACAATTTGTAGTATGCTGTACTGCTATGTCTATGAAGACAGACCACAAAGACACCAAGAGGAGCTCAATTTTCACATCAAAACGTTCTCGAGATGGATTTTATTTCGTCGAGAATTTTCGCTGCACATTTGAATGTCAAGTGACGAAGAAGGAATGTTTATACTTGTCTTTGAAATTCAGTCTCTATTTATATCTGGCCTTATTCTCTACTTTCGTTTTATAAACACCAGAAACATACCGTTATGCCTTTTAGTCTGGGCCTGTAAACTCCCATCTTCGCAGTGTCAAGCTTGCTTGTTGGTAGTTCCAAGCGTATGGTGGTATCTCAAACTGTTGTTGATTGATGACAAGCTAACGTTCGCCTCCATCCGATGCTAATACCGTTAACTAGGTAGAAATTGGTTTCCTAGTAGTTCGTAGTTGGACAATGTCAAGCTATTACTACTTAGTCTTATACCTTGACACCGGAAAGTTACAGAAAGTATGTCAACAAAATCTCATAACGCTTACAGTCTGTCTTATCTCGAGCTCTAATTCGATGTATTCGCTAGCGTCAGATCAATCAAATCGCTGCAGTTCGTGATACAAGAAAGGTGGCTATTGCAGTCAAAGTATAAAACAAAGGACATTAAAAACACGATTCGCTGTTTCCATATTAAGCTCTGTGACCTGCATAACTGGCGGTGAGAAACGATGTTAAGTTTAAAATTCAGATGGTATTGTCTCGACCTATACCGGAATTGAACTCTGGACCTTCAGGTTGCCAAGCAAGCAGCTAACTCACTGAATGGACCTGGAATACCTCCAAGTATTTGTGTCAATACAATTGTCTAAAGCCAATAAAAATATCAAATAAATATTCTCACCAAATGTGTAATACACCGGAGGGTAAAGCATGAGAATACAAATTGTGGTTTATGTTGGTTTGTAATACGACGCCACCTTTCGAACTTAGCTCTCCAGTGAAGTAGTAGCGCCGTAGTGTTGAAGGTGGCGGCCGCGGGGTATTGTCGGGTTTTTAATAACGGCGTGGAATGATGAAGGTTTAGCACTCAAGGGCATTAAGTGGCGTCGTTGAGTTACCAAGCAATGTCAGGTATGTTAGAGTTTGTGCACAGTGGAACACCGTTTGCATTTTCGGGGCGGGTTGTAGTCGATTTGAGTGTATCAAATATTTCTCGGCGTATGAATATCTGGTTACCGAGAATAAGTGATCTTTCGTCATTTCAGTGGAACCAGCTGTAAATGGGTACTGAATCAGTCATCTTTCCTCATAATTCTAGTCAACCCAGCTGTAAATGGGTACGGATAATTTGGAAACGATCAACGCCAAGAGGTAAAGCCAAGCACCAGCTGGTAAAAACAGAATCACGTTAAAAAGCGATGTCGGAGTGAGAAGCCAAGTCGCAGAGTGTCAATAGAGTTGTGAAACAGTCAGTATTGACGCTCCCTACACACTTAGTCAGTTAAACACTCTCTTTCACCAGAACTCTTCAAATAATATAAACAAACCAATGGGGTCTGTTTCGTTATACTGAGTTATCTGCCCTCCGGCTAAACACATTACAGTACTCCACACTTCATCATATTTGTCTAGAAATCTGAAACCAACACATATTCAATAAGATCATACGTTTTGCCTTCGGTCTTAATGCATGTTTCTTGCCTTGACCTTACGATTGAACTTTCTCATCACGTGAACAGAACAGGTGATCATTTTGATTCCGATACTTGAAAGCAAACTTGAAAATGGTGTATTATTGTCTGCATGCTATTTGTCTCCGCTGATGCCTCACTTTATGTCCCCAAATCTAAAACGAACACATGAGACCCTGCGGCTACGGTGGTAATGCAAGTTTCTTGCCTTGACCTTGCGTTTGACCTTTCTCATCACGTGACCCAGGCAATAAAAATGGAGTATAACGTAGTTCATTTGCGTCTTAATGTATTGTCCCAAGACAATTGAGAACAACAAAAAGTACTATGGTATGATATCATATCAACAGGGTGTAAAACTCCATCACGGTGAATATATACATGAGGTACGATAAGGCAAACCATACCCAACTAACGATGGTATGCTATCATATCAACAGGGTGTAAAACTCCATCAAGGTGAATGTACACATGAGGTACGATAAGGCAAACCATACCCAACTAACGATGGTATGCTATCATATCAACAGGGTGTAAAACTCCACTAAGTTGAATATATACACGAGGTACGATAAGGCAAACCATACCCACTAACGATGGTATGCTTTCAAATCAACAGGGTGTAAAACTCCATTAAGTTGAATATATACACGAGGTACGATAAGGCAAACCATACCCAACTAACGATGGTATGCTATCATATCAACAGGGTGTAAAACTCCATTAAGTTGAATATATACACGAGGTACGATAAGGCAAACCATACCCACTAACGATGGTATTCTATCATATCAACAGGGTGTAAAACTCCACTAAGTTGAATATATACACGAGGTACGATAAGGCAAACCATACCCACTAACGATGGTATTCTATCATATCAACAGGGTGTAAAACTCCACTAAGTTGAATATATACACGAGGTACGATAAGGCAAACCATACCCAACTAACGATGGTATGCTATCATATCAACAGGGTGTAAAACTCCACTAAGTTGAATATATACACGAGGTACGATAAGGCAAACCATACCCAACTAACGATGGTATGCTATCGATATCAACAGGGTTAAGGGAAGCTCATAAGTTGAATGGATATACATGGTTACGGATAAGGCAGGGGATCCCGTTAAGGGGCTCGTATCGAATGGAATCATGGTTCGGCGGAGGGGATCCCGTTAAGGGGCTCGTATCGATTGGAGTAATCTAATGAGATTCGTTCCAGAGGGGTGGAGATCCCGTTAAGGGGCTCGTATCGAATGGAATCATGGTTCGGTAGGAGGGGATCCCGTTAAGGGGCTCGTATCGAATGGAATCATGGTTCGGAGGAGGGGATCCCGTTAAGGGGCTCGTATCGAATGGAACAGGCTCGGGGGATCCTTAAGGGCTGTATCATACGCCGGAGGGGTACCGTTAAGGGGCTCCTATCGAATGCAATCATGGTTCGTAAGGGAGATCACCGTTAAGGGCTAGTATCGAAGGAATACAGTTAGGCAGACCGTTAAGGGGCTCCTATCGAGGGCAGAGCGGGAAATCCAAAAGCTTACGTCTTGCTCAAGGACGAATGTACATAACTTAGTTTAGCAGGTTCCAAAATAGGGGCATCCAAGGGCAGACAACCCTATAGCAGACATCCGCCAAGGGTAGACAACTACCTGTTATAACAGCTAGATCATCTTAGCGCAGGCTCCCTTACGCCAATTAAACAGACTTTGAAAAAGAGAATAAAGCAGTTTTAAATTTACTGCATACTAACTCAGAACCTAAGGCAGACCACCAATAAACATTCAAAGTAAACATTAATATCAAGGCGACGACATCTAATCTCAGTACCTGTTTTTAACTTAGTTTAGTCTAGGTGTCCAAAAAAGGGGCACCAAGGGCAGACAACCCACTTGCAAGACTCCGCCAAGGGTGACAACCTACCTGTTTTAACCCAGCCTAATCTGAGTCGTTTATCTGTCAGTGTTTCTCACCTTACCGCCATTAAAAAACTCATTATGAAAATATGATGAATGGAAAATGTCAGTTTTTTATTACTCGCATATTTAACTCTATAAATAATAAGACCAATTAAACATTCTAATGTATAATATATATATCATAGGCGAGGACATCTATATCTCAGACCTTTGCTGGTGATATTGGCCCTATGACACTTTATAACGGACCAGTTTGCTTTAAATTATTAGGCCTTTACTGGTGATATTGGCCCTTTGACTCTTTATAACGGACCAGTTTGCCGTGTTTCACAGCCCTTTCTGGTGATACTGGCCCTTTGACTCTTTATAACGGACCAGTTTGCCGTATTTCACAGGCCTCCACTGGTAATATTGACCCTATGTTACTTTATAACGAATCAGTTTGTCGACAATTAATATCGGATCAGTTACACATCTGTATTATAGTCATTAACTTGTAATATTGGGTCTAAGATACTATATAACGGACTTGTTGGGCCAAACTATTGTGCCGATCCTGATAATATTGGCCCTGTGACATTTAATAACGGACCGTTTGTACTTCGATACCGACGTTAATCCACCCATCACCAATTGTCAGGGACACCGTTTATGTCCTCGGGGACTTATTAATTCATATATTAAAGATAAAAAATGTCCGAATTTCTATTAACCTGGATAAAAACATGACATCTCACACCTCGTGTCACCTTCTCACGTCCAATCTTCATCTCTCATCAATCTGCATATACTTAGATTTAGTTTTAAATATTCAACTATTCAGGTATCTCGTCTAATTACATATCTAGAAAATTTCGTTTCGTTTATTTTCTATCGATTACTCATTTATTCGTGACAAAGGTTTCTAGTCATTTGGATGGGACATTAAACCGAGGACACGTGTGCTCCAAGTTGTACCCGTTAAAGATCCCTAGACAATTGGAGATACCAAAACGAGTAATCTAATGGCTCTGTCTTAGCAAAAGTTCAATTTCGCACATTGCATGGAGTTGCAGGCTGCATTATCCCAATTAAGTTTTGAAGTTGTGATTATCCCAATTAGGTAGAGAAGAGTTGAACGTAAAACTCAATTCATTACATTTCATATTTGGTTACGCGCTATTTATCGACCGACTACAAATTCATGACATAACCGCCAATATATCTCACCTAGCTACCAAAATAACAAAGTACTCGAAGTTATTTTGGCGAAATTGGAAATATTATGATTGAGACTAATAAACACAGTTGGAGTGTAAACTAATGGCGGAAATATAACCTTTTAGTTATTCAGAAATACACAAATAAACTACATTTATTTCTTTCTTGGTTTGTCACAAAACTTCCTCGGCCACACACGTCAGATATAGCTTAAAGGGACTGTACAGCAATCATAACGAAATAACTGCATTTAGTTTCGTTTTTGTTTGTGAGTTACCTAACCCATTCAAGATCTATGATCGTGTACAATGAAATAATGAAGGAAACGGAAATGAATTGAATGGAGTTTTACGTCCTTATTCTTCTGCACCTTGTGGGCCAATGAAGACGGTGAAGACAACGGAGGTGTTATTGAAGCGTTTCGTTTATTTTTTCTGTGGGTTACCTCCATGTATTCTTGATCTTGGACGCGTCTTATCCACAGCAAACAAAAAACAATCTGTATATAACAGGTACAATATATCTCACCCATTGGCGAGTTATTATTATTTTCTAGTTTCAGATCAGAACAGAAAAAACCATCCAACGATCCAGATCCCGATTTCTCAATAAAATATTTATTCCACCCTAGGCCTGTACATCTGGGAGAATCAATCCCTCCCTTCCTCTGAAATCTAATAAACATACAATATTTAGAAAACCCCTTTACAATCCCTTTCAAGCAAGGCCATGAAACAAAGGCGCGACAAAACGATGGAAGCGCTTAGTTTTAGTTGAATTGCAGGAACCACAGGCGTCTGGCCGAATAATGCTACTTGGTTCTATCAGTATCCTCAATTAACATACATTTTTTTTTAGAAAACCTATATAACCCTTTTAAAGCAAGGCAATAAAACTAAGGCGCGGCAAAACGATGGAAGTGCTTAGTTTTAGTGGAGTTGCAGGAACCAAAGGCGTCTGAATGAATGATGCCAATCGGTCTCTATACACATATAATTTTTGTTGTTTAGAAAAACCTCTATACAATCTCTTTAATAGCAAGGCCATAAAACTAAGGCGCAGCATTACAGTTTAAAGTGTGGTGGGGCTTCAAAAATAACTAAGACAGACGAAAAAAAGATAAAATCGGGGGACTTGAAAGACAAACTTACACAGAGAGAAAATAACCGACAATGTTTAATATTCACTTTATGATTTTCCATCTCTTTTAAGTCTTTAGGGAGTGAAACGAAAATGCTAATCGTATTCTATGTGAAAAAATACATAAAAAATAGTTATAAATGATACACAATGTTATTGACTCGAATTGTCAACTTTGTTCGCTATGTGGCAACCCTAAATGAAAAATTACGCTAAATGAAATTCTATTTTGAGTTTTACAAAGGTACAAAATATAATTTGATTTATTTTGTTCAAATCTAGTCTGATGAGGAATCATTTTCCGAAACACGCCGTATAAGCTTAACATAAGCCTACTGAAAGCCCTAGAGAGATACAAGAGTCTGTGATAGACATTTCAATTTAAGTTACTCGTAACGCTTTTTAGAATGAAGTTTGACATGCAGTTCGTCTACAATGATTAACAAGAAACGCACTAATTGTATCTTTCGAAGTTACAAGAAGCTTAATCTCAATCGTATAAGGGAACGAGAATCTTGATGCATGCGAAAGAACCGTATCGTGCACCAGTTGACCTCAATGACCTTTAACCTATAAAACCACTGAAGTGCGCATGTATATTTGTTATTATAACTAACAGAAAAGTAACTGATCTAATAAACCATTCTTTAATTGCATAATATTCAGCTCACAAAACTTATTCTGGGTTTTATTGCCTCGATCATAAGCCTCTTTATGCAATCAAACCGAGTGAGCCGCCAGCCAAAATAAATTTCTCTGACAGTATTTTACGACAATCGTATATTGTAATGTACTTACAACAGGAATGTTATTGGTATTTGCCACCATTTTGACGTTATTTTACGAGATATGCCGTTATTTAACGATATTTAGACGTTTTTAAACGCCGTTTTGACGTAATTTTATGTCCTGAGTTTTTCAACTAATAAATTTCCCCCGGTGTAAACTAAATCTGTAATTTCAATCAAATATACTTTATTTTGTCTAGTCAAAACTAATGTTTTTAGTCCATCAATTCCACTTCGTTAGTTGTTAGCATAGGCCTACTGTTTTACATAATAGAACTGCAGATAGATTTGTCAAAACTTTTCAAATGACGACGGGTCCGACAGGCGGATATAACAGTAGGATATAAAACTCTATTTCATTTCATTAGTCTAATAAGATACAGAACAGTAGGATATAAAACTCCATTTCATTTCATTAGTACAATAAGATACAGAAAAGTAGGATATAAAACTCTTTTTCATTTCATTAGTCTAATAAGATACAGAACAGTAGGATATAAAACTCTATTTCATTTCATTAGTACAATAAGATACAGAAAAGTAGGATATCAAAATTCATTTCATTTCATTAGTACAATAAGATACAGAACAGTAGGATATAAAACTCTATTTCATTTCATTAGTCCAATAAGATACAGAACAGTAGGATATAAAACTCTATTTCATTTCATTAGTCCAATAAGATACAGAACAGTAGGATATAAAACTCCATTTCATTTCATTAGTCCAATAAGATACAGAACAGTAGGATATAAAACTCTATTTCATTTCATTAGTCCAATAAGATACAGAACAGTAGGATATAAAACTTCTATTTCATTTCATTAGTCCAATAAGATACAGAACAGTAGGATATAAAAACTCTATTTCATTTCATTAGTCAATAAGATACAGAAAAGTAGGATATAAAACTTCATTTCATTTCATTAGTCAATAAGATACAGAACAGTAGGATATAAAACTCCATTTCATTTCATTAGTCCAATAAGATACAGAACAGTAGGATATAAAACTCTATTTCATTTCATTAGTCCAATAAGATACAGAACAGTAGGATATAAAACTATTTCATTTCATTAGTCCAATAAGATACAGAACAGTAGGATATAAAACTCTATTTCATTTCATTAGTCCAATAAGATACAGAACAGTAGGATATAAAACTCTATTTCATTTCATTAGTCCAATAAGGTACAGTACAGAAGGATATAAAACTTTATTTTATTTCATTAGTCTAATAAGATACAGAACAATAAGGTATAAATACTATTTCAATTTCAGTATTCATTTGTATATTAAAATTCATGCATATTCATTTCAAAATGGCCATTTAACTGAACTATTTACATAATAATACAGGCTTATTAAGTTATTTAGAAAGTGTATAAAGAGCAGCTCTTGAATAAATAGTTGAAATTTGATTGGTTTAGTGTAGTGTTAATGGGCGTTTGTAAAATACATTGAAATTGTACAGGACACGTTCAAATCTAAATAACATGCTAGATATTTAATGGGTATATTATTAGCAATGAATTAACGGTTGAAGTGCTACTATTGTGCACCTCATTGGATATATGAAGACTGAAAACACTGTGCAGTGAGCAATAAGTAAAGTTTTGTCGAAATTTTGAAGTCAACTATATTTCCAGTTATTATGAAGTTGTTTTATGTAAGATTTTGTGATTCACGTAGGCCAGTTTAGAAGCTGAAATTTTCAAAAATTTAAAATATTTTTTTATCTTTAAGAAAAGAACTAAGAAATTCAACCAAAGTTGAAATATGGAGATAACTTTGAAAACTGCAGGTCGAGTATGTACACAAGATAAAGTCGAGAGATTTCTATCAATCAAAATTATGCATAGTGATAACTCAGTGGGAAAGAATCCCGATACCTTTAAAGTGGTGGGAGTGTGTACTGTCTTCATTTAAAGCAGACCTTTGTAGTATAAAAAACGAAATGAATGGAGTTTTACGTCCTACTCTTCTGTACCTAATGGGCAACGGGAAACGCCCTACTGGGAGCAAATTGGAAAATTTGACACGACAGCAGCATTAGCCTTCTCCTTTTATGATTTCCAACTGTCAAGAGATATTTGACGTGCACAACCAGTAGCACACGGGGCTTCAGTTGATTGTCCCATCCGAACAACTAGACGCTTTTTCTATGTCATTCCCTCTGACCTACATCACTGACAAGGGGAAGCGGGGTTGAAAAATCCGAAGGCTCATCTCGACCTTTGCTGGGATTGAACCCTGAACCCTCAGGTTAGCAAGCAAGCATCGAACTCACTGATCCACCACGACTCCCCCAACACTAACTTCCAACTACATCCCGTATGAACATCAATAAGTGTGTTTTGTTAATGTTATAGTCAACTCCAGTTTTTTTTCACTAAGCCAGAGGGAGTAATCCTAGATAATAAAAATCATTTGGCTATATTCCTTTTAAAAACCGTCGGATTGTTATAAGATTTTCAACATTTGCTTTCAAATTCTTTATAACGGCTCTGACAGAAACCAACCTACACCAACATTTCGTATGGATATTCGGATTAACTCCGTGACTCCATGAATATCCTTGAAACAATATCGCAATGATCGGATTAACAAAACCTCCAACTAAACTTTGGTTCTCTTACAATTCTCAAGCATATATTGCACTGCTCACATGTTTGGACAAATTGACCCCTGGGGGTCTCAAACTATCCATAAACCAATATTGCATGGTCAGATGTTCGGACAAACTCATATCTAAATTTGACTTTCTGACCATTCTCGGACAACAATGGTCAAATCTTCGGACAACTGAATATAGCTTTCAGACTACCCTTAAACGAATAGCAATGTCCAGATGTTCGGGCTACATTTATTCTGGCTTAATCATCCATTTATCAATATCGCAATGGTCAGAAATTCGGATTACTTTGATTCTAACTGTGGACTCTTTGACCGTCCTCGAGGTGATATTCGAATTATTCTTTACACTAATATAGAAAGGGTCAGAAGTTCGGACTAACTGCCCCCCTGAGTCGTGCCTTCATTCGGACAGTTAAACTCATAAATATTTATATTAAAGGAATACAAAGGACACATGCCGGGCTACTTATCTTGAGTCAAAACTTGTTTAAACAATACACAAAGAAAACAAGAAGATCGACAAGGGTTGAAATAAATCGGCGAGAAAATAAAACGATATTATGAAGCGTATTATATGATAAGGTGGAACTGTAATGGAGCGAAACCGATTCATCATTTCGCTGATTATTTCAACTGCCAGTTTTGTAACGGTCAGTTGAACCGAACCTTTTTTTTATATTGCCCTGGTCGCTTTCGTAAAATCTTTTTTTTTGTTACTGATTAAGCATCGAAAGGTTATCCTAAAAATCAAATAAAAGGCTAAGTGATTTCAAAACGTATTCAGAGATCACACAAAGCGTATAGGTAACGATTTGGAAGTACGACCATATCTTGACCAAAGGCGCGCTCGATCTTCGTTTAAATAATCGGATATACAACCTTCCTTCAAACTATTGGCACGCACGACCTTCCTTCAAGCAATTAGCACGTTCGACCTTCCTTCAAACTATTAGCACGTACGTACGTGCTAATAGTTTGAAGGAAGGTCGTACGTGCTAATAGTTTGAAGGAATGTTGTATATCCGACGTTCTTCCTTTAACGTACGACATTAGTTTAACAATAACCACGTACGATCGTCCCTTAACGTTTGACCTTCCTTTAACAATTGTCACGTACGATCGTCCTTTAACGTTCGACCTTCCTTCAACAATTGTCACGTACAACCTCCTTTTAACTATTGGGACGCACAACAATTGCCACGTACAATCTTCCTTTAAGTACGACCTTCCTTTTACAATTGTCACGTACGTTCTTCCTTTAACGTACGACATTGGTTTAACAATTACCACGTACGATCGTCCCTTAACGTTCGTCCTTCCTTTAACAAATGTTACGTACGATCGTCCTTTAACATTCGACCTTCCTTTAACTATTGGGGCGCACAATATCCCTTTAACTATAGGGACGCAAAACCTTCCTTTGACTATTGGGACGCACAACAATTGCCACGTACGATCTTCCTTTAAGTACGACCTTCCTTTTACAATTGTCACGTACGTTCTTCCTTTAACGTACGACATTGGTTTAACAATTACCACGTACGATCGTCCCTTAAAGTTCGTCCTTCCTTTAACAAATGTTACGTACGATCGTCCTTTAACATTCGACCTTCCTTTAACTATTGGGACGCAGAACCTTCCTTTGACTATTGGCACGTCCGACCGTCCTTTTACTATTGGCACCTAAAACCCTACTTAAAGCCAATACCATTCCCTTAGGTAACGATTCGAACACACAGCCGTCCTTCAATTATTGATACGCAAGATCCTCTTTCAAGTATTAACGCACGGCCATGAACGGTCAATTATTCCAATTAAATAGATAACTCCATTGAGTGAAGTTTATTTACGGCAGAGATCTCTTGAATTACCTGAACAATTCGATCAAATGATAAAATAAATAAATACTCTCGACTGGTAGATTGACGCTGAAATCTGACACCCGTTGATTGAGAAGCCAAGAATTCAAACATGCAACATTTAACAGAGGTTTTCTACTATTTTTTGCCCGTCTTCATTAGCCCATAAGGTGCAGAAGAGTAGGACGTAAGACTCCATTCATTTAATTTCTTCTAGTTTGGTTAAATGGAGTATCTTTGTACTGTGGCATTCTCGCTCCTGATCAGCGAGTGCACAACAAACTAGTATTCGGAGAGCAAGATATTTTAATCTCCGGTATTTTGATGATTCGAGAATCTTCACTTCCGTATTCTCACTTCTGTGCAATGAGTTTATCCAGTCATATACCAATAAACAGAAATGAAATGGAGTTTTACGTCCTTTTTTCTACACCTAATGTAAAAATTAAGACTGTCATTGTTCAATGGTGGAAATTTTGACAGGAAACCGACAGTAGAATACTCACATTCGATTTGTTCGTTTATTGACAAGGCACGAATCGAACTTGAAATCTTCGTTGCATTTGTAAGCGTGACGGAACATCCCATGCCGCTCATGCCCATGCCGGGAAAGATATGAAAAGAGGGCATGCCAATTCGTTATTCCATTTCCGGGAGTTCACATAGATTTTTTTGTAACCAATTTGTATTGGAACAATATGCCACTTCACAACAGCACTTGTCAACTTGGGATAAAAAAAATGAAATGAATGGAGTTTTACGTCCTACTCGTCTGCACCAATTGAAATGGAAAAAGGATTGGTTTTATCGCTGTACTGGAAAAATTACCCCCACTGAACACTGCATGGCATTGACCGTTTTTATTAGAACATGGATTTAGTACAATAGAACGTCAAACTCCATTCCTTTGGTATAGAAACAATTTTAAGTTTCACCTGCAAGTATGTAAAGAGAAAAAAATGACCCGTCTAATTTTAAAACAATGAGATGCGAGAGAAGCATTTTACACGACGCGCATACATATGTTATGTGTGTACACCGTTAACACAGCCAGTTGTACGTACGATGTAAATGGAAGGCGGGTAGACAGGCAAGGCAAGGTTTAGGTTGTCTATCGCCGTCGTCTCAAGCCATGTGTAAACCTTAGTCGAGTTGAGATACAGACCGTCGTGTAGAGCTGGACCAACCAAATACTGTCATTAAAAGTTAGTCAAACGCCTGGGACTGAGTTTTAATGTGAACTTTATTCATTCATTCATTCATTCGAGACTTGACTGGCAACTGTACTGTAATTTGTTGGGAATTTATTTTTGAAAAATATAATAAGTGAAAATGTTCAGTGTAGAATTTGGAACGGGTATAGTGGCGGTGAAATGTTTCTCGGTTTGTGTTACTGTGTTTAACTAAAGTAAGTAAAGCATAAGAAGATTTGGGATAAAGGGGATGATTTCTTGGCTAAAATACTTGTTGAAACCTAACACCAGCAATTTAGTGACTTAATATTCACCAATCGGAATGGTCCTTTCTATTATTTTACCGTTTTTATTGTGTTTTTATAGAATTGGTATGAAATTATAATGTGAGCCGCCAACTCCAACTTTTCATTATTTTGGATTTCGTGCTAGCGAAGTTACCAAGTTACGAAGTTTGGAATAATGTGACATATTTAGGGGATATTTTGTGGTTCAAATTTTTCTACTTTTGAAATTTTTATATTTGTTAGAAATGTTTGACGAAAAAACTTAGTAACTCAAATTTTTGGGGACTTTTTTTCCATTCGATTTATTTCGGAAATTATTTTATTTTGGATTTGATTTCAAATATTTGAAATTGTTTTTTTAATTTAATATTGTGTTACAAAAGATATATCTACGAAAGCACAGACCGAGGGATATTAGTGCTTTTCCCCGAACGAAAAGACACAAAAGTCGATTTATAGCAATTGAAAGTTGTTTATCAAAAATATATTTCAAATTTCTCCGAAAGGATTGATCCAGGAATTCAGAATTGAAAGACAGAGAATTTTGTCCGAAAATCGGCGAAAAGAAATAGGAATCGAAAAACAAAAACAAAGACTAAGGATTCTAATAAAATTCAAGAAGAGAACACATCGAATCAATTGAAACCAAATTGTCGAGAGCACATTTCAATAAATCTAACAAATCTCTCTAAAAGCTGAAGCAGAGCTTTCCAAAAAGTTCGTCAAAATTACGCCAAACACACAGGCCGAGGAATCTGTGGGTAGCTAATTGTGTCTATGTAGTAAGAAATTGGAGTATATCTAATCAGTATGAGGAGAGACGTGTTATCGTGGGTACTACATCTTGTGATTTTTATATTGTGCTTTCAGAGATATAACTCTATTCGCTGGTTGTGAGTATTTACATTTTTTTTCATATTTCATCCCACAATTTGACATCATATTCATACCTATGGTCCTATAAGCTTGATGACAACGTTTCATGTACGTTTCCTCTATAATTATTATTTCACTTTACTATTTTTCAAGACACATAATTTTTAAGTAACTATTTAAAAATATTTAACATGTTTAAAAATTTCAAAAAAAGGTGTCACTTTTAAATTTGAACGTTATTTTAAGTACATTATATCTACACTAGCAAAATCAAAATAATATTGAAGCTAACGTTGAAACATTATAAAAGACAGAATTGATATTCACTAAACTAAACCATCGGATATTTTGTTTAACACTTGCACCCCTAAAACCTTGTTGATCACCCTTTGGACATCTACAACATAACCAAAATACAAAACTTCAGTATGTATATTAATAGGTTATTGAGACAAAGTTAATATGTAGCACCAATAAGTAATTTGGTCTCTCAAGATCTAGTCAAACGCTTTCGAAAAATCCAAATAAACTAACTTTAAAACTTAATTTTGCAAAATTTTCTACAATTTAGGCAAAAATTTAGAAATTTGTGTATCCTATTTCCAGCATAAGCATGACGTTTTCCACAAATTTAATTCAATCACTTCCAAACACAATTTCAATACAATTATGTCAACATTAAGTAAAGATTGGTGCTAGAAATTCACATCTATTAACAGAAACAGTGTCAAGTAATCTATGCAAATTGCTATGCTTGTAATGGTATTAGGTGTGATAAGAGATACCCTCGTTTATAAGCACTGGCCTAGGTCACAAGTATTTGTTATTATAAGAGATACTCTCCTATAGAAGCACTGGCCTAGGTCACAAGTATTTGTTATTATAAGAGATACTCTCCTATAGAAGCACTGGGCTAGGTCACAAGTAGAAACTATAGTAGGGATTTCAATATATAAATAAATCAACTTAAATTCAACTATTCACTGAAAAATATATAATTATTACTTCTGGAGATATTTACGTACTTAACAAATGCTTCAAACATCCATAGCGATGGCTTCAGGGAGGTTATAAAAGGGGATCTAATCTACCATGGACAAGATCATATATTATCATTTCATAAAACATTTACAATATCCATAAATATCCGGAAAAAATATTTCAAGCATTGCATAAAATTATAAATACGACCTCATTAAAAATGTTAATACATGCATTTTCACTATGCACATTTTTTATGTATTCATTTGCATATTTATGCATACTAATTAGTCGAATGCTGCTGCAATATTATAAAGCAACTTCAATAATATCAAACACCATATAAAGCAGTTAACCTATATAATATTACCATGTGAAGAATTATAAATATAAATGTTCCATTTATTTATTTTTGACATTATTTTGACCCCAAGTAAAATAACCATTTTAGTTTTAGGGATAAATTCAAAATTTTTAATTTATCAAAACGACAGTTCTGTTTGCCCTACACATTGGTTCTTTATTTTGTTAGTATTTGACGTTTAAAAATAACCAAATATTAACTTGCTTTAAGACATTACTGAGAATTATTGTTTTATTTTATTAATTTATTTTTTGGTACAGTTTACATTTTGCTAGTGACAGAAACGTCGTTCACAGAAAATTATAGGAATGTAAAATAATGAAAACACGTTGGTATTAATGTAAATTATCGAAACGTTGTTCGTAGAAAATTATAGTAATATAAATAAATGGAAACACCTTGGTATTAATGTAAATTATCGAAACGTTGTTCGTAGAAAATTATATTAATATAAATTAATGAAAACACGTTGTTACTTATGTAAATTATAGAAACGTTGTTCGTAGAAAATTATATTAATACAAAACAATGAACACATTGTAATTAATGTAAATTATAGAAACGTTGGTCATTGGTTGGTATTAATGTAAATTATAGAAACGTCGTTCGTAGAAAATTATAGGAATATAAAATAATGAAAACACGTTGTTATTAATGTAAATTATCGAAACGTTGTAAGATAGAAGGACGTATTAATGACAATTTAAATTGATGAAACGTTGTGTACAATAAACCAAAGATAGAAATATGAGATTATACATGATCAGATGTAATTTAAAAACATCATTATTTTTAAACATCGGAAAAGGAAAGGAATTAATTGGTGCTTGTTAATTTTATATTTTCGTCATTATTTTTTAATAATGGTTGATTTTGAGAAGATGAATTAATCGTGTTATTTGTCATTTTAACGTACAAATTCACAACAACGAAAATGTTAATTAAGATCCCAAAATACGAAAAAAATCAAAATTTTCTGTATTAAATTTGAATTTTCAAATATATCATTTTCTAATATTGTGAAAAAAAATATATATATTTGAAAAACGTTTTAATCCTTTTGAAGAAAATTGCATAATAAGTTAATAGAACATAATAAATATGCAAAGTGAATTGTGTGAAAAATGTCGTAAGGTAAACGTTATAGGGCCTGCGAATAGAATCAAATTTAAAGTAACAGTGCCCGATATTCTATCAAATAGAGTATAAAAATTAGCGGACGTACGTGGTGTCATAACAAAACACTAGAATATCTTCGTAACCCCATAACTGGATAAAACTATGTTATTATTCATTTAAATAAAGTTATTATTGAAAAAATCATAACTTTTAAAGCGTTTTTCAATAATAACTAAGTATTATAGATTTATGGACTTATAAAGGGATTCTCTTGAATAAGTCCAACTGATGAATTTTTTTTAATTTTTATTTGACCAACTTTGAGCAGGACACAAAACTTCATTCATTTCATTTTGACCAAGTTTGAGTAGGACGCAAATTTCCATTCATTTATTTCATTTGACCAATCATGAGTGTAGGACGCAAATTCCCATTCATTTCATTTCATTTTGACTAAGTTTGAGAATAGGACGCAAATTTCCATTCATTTCATTTCATTGACCAAGTTTGAGTAGGACGCAAATTCCCATTCATTTCATTTGACCAGGTTTAAGTATAGGACACAAATTTCCATTCATTTCATTTCATTTTGACCAAGTTTGAGCATAGGACACAATTTCCATTCATTTCATTTCATTTTGACCAAGTTTGAGAATGGGACGCAAATTTCCATTCAATTCATTTCGTTGACCAAGTTTGAGTAGAACGCAAATTCCCATTCATTTCATTTGACCAGGTTAAAGTATAGGACACAAATTTCCATTCATTTCACTTCATTTTGACCAAGTTTGAGAATAGGACGCAAATTGCCATTCAATTCATTTCATTGACCAAGTTTGAGTAGGACGCAAATTTCCATTCATTTCATTTGACAAGGTTTAAGTATTGGTCGAAAAACTAAACCAAGCTTGAGTTTAGGACGCAAATTCCCATTCATTTCATTTCATTTAAGTAGGTATGTAGGAGGCAAATTTCCATTCACTTCATTTCATTTCATTTAACCCCGAATTCAAATTTTATGCTCATTCTTGGAGGTATTTCTTTAAAATCTTGAAGGAGGAGAGAATTGTTTATTTAATTCTAAATATCAGTTGTAAAAGATGTTGATTTTACTCGCTACAACCCTTTGATCTGCCTGTCTGATATAAGCAATTGTCATATATTATTAATTCTGTTTACTTGAGAATATTTCAAAGGATTTTTGACGGTTTGTAAACATTTGCTGCGAGTTGTAAAATAGTTCGAAATACTCCTGCCTTTTCTCATCTCCATTAGAATGTATTGTATCTGAAAATTTTGGGACCAGATATTTAGGTAAACTAGTGTGAATTTATGAGAGTTTAGACTTTTTGTCATAAAATGGATAAACTTTCATACAGTATGTGGGCAATGTTTACGGCTATTTTGGACTTTTTAGTGTAAACATTAGCGTGAGTTTGAGAGACTCGAACTAAGGACTGGAACTAACTGATGCACTGAGATATATTTGAGCTTTTAATGTCAAAATAATTTCAAATCAAATCTTCAATCAACATGAATCAGAGCTCTTCGGACTATACATGGACCTGTAAAATGGTATAAATGTACATGTACATGTATCTATAAAATGCTAATGCATGTACATGTATTTGTTATATCTTTGTCCATTTGTCTCTATCTGTATAAATGGGTCAGAAAATGTCGTTCGTTAGCTTGTATGTTATTCTTGACGTCTCATTTCAATGCAAAACCTTTATGCAAATGATAATTATAATATATCTTTGAGGGATCGACGATAGATATGCGCGATTCTTTATTTACAGTTGATTTGATACTTTTCATTCGTGTAAATTTGTGTGAATTTGAGTAATTAGACAAACCTGCTCTAAAATTATCAAAGTATATGCAGACTCAGTGGCCTGTAATTAAACTTTTTTCTCTCCATTTTGTAAATTATTGTATATTTGAGTCATAAGGCGAACCTCAAAAACAAAATCATTTTCATTCGTTTACAATGGTGTGAATTTGGGTTAAAAGACATACCACATGCTGAGAACACCTTTAAAATTCCAACTTAATTAACACGTTGAATGAAGGCCCAATAGAATGCCAAAAACTCTAATAATACCTGATCCTAACAGCTATACATGTAAATAAATTTATCGCGAAGATAAATCGGTGACATTTCCCTGATAAAAATTGAAAATTATCAAATTTTTTGACGGATCCGAACAGCTACACGGTCGATAAATCATAACAAGTAAAACACAATAACATCGTAGACTGTGAAGCTGTAAATTAGGTACTATTGAAATACATGTATATGATAACGTCAAAGGAATATAGGCCTAATGGTTTAATTAACTACAAAGGAAATGAGTGGAGTTTTACGTTCGACCTTCCTCTGTGGGCTAAGGAACGTGGGCAACGCCATGCAGTGTCCAAATAGAGAAATTTAGCTCAGTGAGGATGTCGACGTACATTGTTCGAAGCATGTGAGCTCTAAGTTTATTGTTCCATCTTGGGAAAAAACCTCAACGTTTATTCTATGTAAGGCCCTCAGACCTGTAGGGCCCATCACGGACAGGGGCAAATCGTCGTTCTTTTTTTTCATGAAGATGACCCTCCCTGCCCCTTGGTAGAATCAGGACAATAACTGTAGTAAGGATCTTATTATTCACCCCCTATCTATCTGTGTTCAATAAAGTCAACACCTTAGCATATTACTCTATTTTACTCAAAACCTACATACTGTTTCTCACTCTTAGAAAGGACAAGTCACAATTTTAATGACAACCCATCACACCTTCATTTTCCTAAATAATCATACTGCTCTAAACGGGGAAAAGGGAATCAATCTCATTTCCTCTTTAAAAAAAAATCTTAACCTTAACCCACAGTTTTTAAACGTTTCATGAAGCCAGACAACACAATTTTCATGAAGCAGCCTCACATACCCCGCCCATCGCAACCCCACCGGGGAGAAAGGAATCCGTCACATTTTCTTTTTAAAAAAATCTTATCTTTCACCCACAATTCATTAGTGTTCCATATTTCCAAAAATCCCCATACTACCAGGGAGAAAGGAACCAATCTCATTTTCTCTTTAACAAAAAAATCTTATCTTTCTCCCACAGTTTGTTTTTTCTTCAGTTGTCTTTAGTTGTTGCAATAAATCCTAGGAAAAACAAAGTGTTGTTTAAAAATTGAGTTTAAGTTGTAAGTCAATCCAGTGTATAAGGTATTAAATTTCAGTTTTTTAATTATTTAAGGAGCGTTGACTAAGATATATGTAACTAAATAGTGAACATATTTCAATGGAATGTACAGTTGTGTTGTATGGGCGAAAGTAAACAATGAAATAATGGACTATATTTGTGAAAACATGACTTCATAATGCAATACATTGGATTGAATTTCAAAGAGGCCATTTTTTAAAATTTGCACCGAGTTTGACTGAGGTATTTGTATCGCTTTCTTATATTAACACTATAACGTTATAAATGTAGTTTGTAATGAAGCGTTTTGAGCAAGGAGTAAGACAGGGCGATGTGCTGTGGCCATGTCTTTTAAACAATTGAATGAATAGTTTTGAAACGCTTAACCTTAATAGATATTAGTACTGTTCGATTCTAATTGAATGTTGTTGTTTTTTTTTTAAAAACAAAATATTCCAACTCCAAAAAATCAAATCTCTCTGAAACGTAAGAAATAAATCACCTCAAAAACATACACATTGCAATCAAACCTTTCTATAAATGGAAATTTTGTACAGAATGTTTTGGACGCTATATAGGTGTATTTTTCAGTTATGAACAAAACACCTGATTATTCTTATAGAACAGATCATGTCAACATAAATTAGGATTGTCAACCTGTTATCCATTTCAGAGAGTCCACATAGCTACAAATGTATACTCACGTACCATTTGTACCCCTTTTTAATCTAAGCCAAGGTGATGAACCCGTCCCCCAACATTATTAACAAATTCATTGATGAAATTTACAATTCCCACAAAGAAATTTTAAAATCAAATAAACGTGAGATGTATGGAAATACTTGGTTCAAAGGTGTTCAAGTGCTACATTGCTTTCAATTGAAAACCAGTTTTGTTGAACTTTTTCTTCGTTTTCTTGAAAGCTTGTATAGGCGGAGTACCTTTTCGACATAATTTCTGCCTTGGGCTAAGAAGCTACGACTAACGAGTGGCTTAACGCCAAACTTTGATGAAGTACGTTCAGCGGAATGTGAAGTAGGGCGATAGATAGAGATTACAATGAAACATTGCCTCGCCAATTGCTCTGAATATTATAAAAAGCACACTTGCAGCGAGGTCATGACATGCGTCGAAATCCCGATTAGAGAAAAAAAATAGAAAAAAAAACTTGAGCTAATTTTGGACTGACATGGTAGAATGTGATGTGAATATAGAGTAGTAATACTGATCTTTTTTTAACTTGCCATTTCGGTTTTTCATTTAAATGTTATTGCCAACAATATATCATTTTTTGAATGGATATGCTGAGCAATAAGCGTTCACTTTAAATGTAAGCACGCGTCTACTTGACCATGTCATGTATTGTAGTCTCGAGGGTGGGGACGAGAGAGTTTGTCCCAATTTGCTGAATGTAAGACAAGACCATATCCTTGTGTATTGGACCCTATTCTGACCCATGTAAAATAAAGAGTTTATGTTCGTCCCAATTTGTGAATGTTAGACAATACCATATCCTTGTGTATTGGACCCTAATTCTGACCCATGTAAAATAAAGAAATATTTATTGGGACGCGTCTACTTGACCATGTCATGTATTGTAGTCTCGAGGGTGGGGACGAGAGAGTTTTTCCCAATTTGCTGAATGTAAAACAGGACCATGTCCTTGTGTATTGGACTTAATTCTGACCCACGTAAAATAAAGATTCTATGTTCGTCCCAATTTGCTGAATGTTAGATAGGACCATATCCTTGTGTATTGGACCCTAATTCTGACCCATGTAAAATAAAGATTCTATGCTCGTCCCAATTTGCTGAATGGTAGACAAGACCATATCCTTGTGTATTGGACCGTAATTCTGACCCATGTAAAATAAAGAAATATTAAGTTGGGCTATGAAACATGCCCGAAATACTTGAAATTTCAAAAGAAAATTCAACAAATTATTTAAAATTCATTGTCTATGTTTTACACGAGGCCATCCATCACCTTAATATATGTGAGGTAGTTGAAACAGGTAAATTATTTCACCACACGGGTTCAAGTCAGTTACTCCCCGAGTTGTGAAGGGTCCACGGTGATAGATAAATATCTTTCGTATTGTTTGAAACATGTTAGAGGGCCAGATAATGATGGATGGTCGAAATATTAAAATGCTGACCCCTTTTGTTGATGGAGTTTAAGCAGATTGACCTTTGAAGAAGGTATGACTAATTAAGCATGATATCTATGACCTTTTTCTCCAAATTCAACCCAGATGAAAGCCAGATTTTAAGATATTGCAGTTATCTGATTGGTAAAAAAATTATTAGATTTAAAATCAATTATAGCGATTGACAATCAGAATACTGAAACACTTCTATAATAGTAATAAAGGTTTCGTGACTTCTACTCTTTGAAATGAATCATAAGAATATGATATGTGGACTCTCTATAGTGAATGTAGAGTCAGTATAACCCTGCTTCAGAAACATCGTAGTCTTAGATAAGCTTGAAACGCAATAAAAAAACAATTGACCAAGGACATAGGTAGAATTTATAAAAAGGTAAGGGCTAATAACGTCGCCTTGCTTTACACCGTCTTTTATATTGAAACGTCATCAGCTTGAAAACTGAGCGATCTAGTAATCAAATTATTGGCATTACCACGACATGGAAAATTATCTATTAGATTTGGAAAGAAAGAAGCAGTCATTTTTACAAGGATATTAACTTCGGTTGGTAAAGATCCTGTCCACAAGTCCTTGACTAAAGCACATGGAATTGATCTTTCCTGAATTATGAGTAATATCTACAGTGAGGTCGATGCGGAAAGATGACTTATTCCGACATCAACTTTCTCAATCTATTTAGATCATCTGCAGATTTTGTTTAACCTCAAAGTTTCTTTAAGTGATAGTGTGCATGTGACCCGAAATACCCTCTAACATTCTGTAGCCTATCTTGGATGACGGGGTAATGGCCCCTAAAAGTATCCCAGTTATCGTTTAAACCGGGTATTATCATGCTAATCACCCGCCAATAGACAATTTAACATTCAACATATTGTTAGGCTTAACTCGCCGTCTCTATCTGAGCGAAATCAGTGTCACTTTAATTCATTTCAATCCTATCGCTCCATCTTGAATATTTCACGCTTTTAGAGGGTCACACTCTTCAACATCTTTTTATCCGATTTTCTGATGAAAAAAATTGAGGCCGAGTTTGGTTTTCAACAGTTCAAATATTGTGAGCAATATCACTAAGACTCTATGGATGACTTTAGAGTGATTTAACCTACAGAAACAACTATATTTTACAAGGATAACAACTTAGGTTCACAAGTCCGCCGTGACAGGGATCCTTTCTACCAGCTGGTCCTTGGCCAAACCTCTCGGCATTGATCTTTCCCGGATTATCCGTACCCATTTACAGTTTGGTGGACTGGAATTGTGAGTGAAGATGACTTATTCTAGGTCATCGGACTATCAGAATAAAACACCAAAAGAAAAACCCGAATCCTAAGATGAAATAGTTTCATTTTTCATGTCTTTATATATCCCTATCAAAGTATGTCATTTGTGGGCACAGGTTAATGGATTTCGTGGCACAGCTTCCCTTTCAGTAACCTAAATAACACTCTGCTGCAAGAGGATAAACAAAAGATGACCAATGACCAACGGTCGAATACCCAAACATTGATGGTGGTAGCATTCTAAACGCATAATATCTACTCACTACCCCTGTTTGTAGGCCGACTGAGGTCAAATGGGAGTCACTATTCAGGTTCAAAAAATGAATTCCTTTCAAGTTCATAAGCGGAATAAGGTCCGTGAGTTTATTATACGAGAATTAAACATTATCTTTATCGTATGCTACACTACAATTAATTTTATTGTACAATCGTGCTTCGTCATAATTTAATTTAAAATCCACAGTGCGGACTCTTGATAGGCGGTGTCTAGTCATTCATTTCAAATTATGAATATTAATATATGATAATGACGTAATGATTGACAGTTATTACTAGACGTGTTAGCCAATAATAATCTGTCTCTGTCGTGTTATAATAAAGATGGCGGCGACGGTAACTAGGGGTGATATATTGGTGCGGGATGACAGGAAGTTAATCCGTGTCGTTATTATTTAATTCTGTCACCTGACATAGGATTAAGATGTAGATTTGTTTTTCCCCTGGGGGTCATGGCTGTTAATTATTGTCACCTCAATAATGTTCAGGCATTCAATCACCCCTCAACCTCCCCCCCCCTCTCTCTCTTCTCCAGACAGGTTCTCATTTAAAACCACAGAGTCTTCCCAAAACTATAAAATTTATTTTCGTCTTTATATGACATACGTAAACATAAACATGACAGCGAATTTGGACATTAAAGTTTTAACTAATTAATATCATTAACGTAAAGAAAAATTACAGTAAAAGATCTTCTATTATGAAGTTATGGGACTGACATGAAATAAACCGAGGCCCCGTGTCTTACAGAAAAAAGCGTCATTTATTTTATATATGTGGACACTGTCCCTGTGGTGGGTCTGAGCTACCAGACAAGATCTATGGAAGAACAAGGAGTCCGTTTTCGACAAGGTTTGTGAACCTCTGATAACGATCACTGTCAATTACGAGGATTAACTTGACTTAAACTACAAATAACCCGGGCTTAACGCCTGTCATGATTATATATGTTAGCATACTCGTGATTTATTACTCTCTGTGGTTTAAAAACTTCGTTGACATTAAATATTAGAGAAGAGTATTTTTTTCCAGGGATGCTCACTTTCAGGTCCGCGTTTTATATTCAAAGGTTGTATACTGATATAGCATTACTCACTTTCAGGTCCGCGCTTGAATAATGAATATTGTTGTAATGATCTTTTACTGAATTATTGTATCCATGTTAAGGTTATGTACACTTTTCTACAAACCTTCATCGATTGATAGGCCCCCAACTACCCATAATATATTTAAAGCGATATACCAGCAATCGGTACCAACTGGTGGGCCCCGACTACCCTTAAAATATCTTTTAAGTGGCCATATTAAAAGCGATATACCAACAATCAGCACCAACTGGTGGACCCGACTACCCATTGAGAGTACATATCGTGACAGTAGATATAACATTTAAGTAAAAAAAATAGTGAAAAGCGTGTACCTTCGGCATAAACACCGACTACCCATTAAGGATGGATTATAAATTGTCACAGAGCCAAAAAGGAGTTTTACGTCCACCAGTTTAATTGAACGTCTCTAGATAAGATAAATAAAAGTTAAAAGCGGGTACCATCGGCATAAATCCCGACTACCCATTAAGACTAGTATAAATTCTTATAAAGCCAAAAAGGAGTTTTACGTCCACTGAACATCTCTAGATAGAATAAAGTAACACGGTAAACCCAGACTATGGCTATTAAGGATATGAATTGTGACAAAACGAACGTTGAAATGATGTAGTGTATTTGTTCAACTCAAGGGTTTTCTAAACATCTTCAGCTGATATAATTTTAGCTATAGTAAGATTGAATAAACATTATCTATTACAAATTCTTCTTATAGAATACAGGGGCAAGTAGCTTAAAGGTATTGCTTCGCGTAAAATTCTCGTAAATCTGATAGAAACATAAGCGTTACAGGTATTGCTTCACGTGAAATCCTCGTTAAATCTGAGCAATAAACGTTAAAGGTATTGCTTCTTGTAATTTTATGGTTAAAACAAATCGCGCCTCAAACCAAGAACCTAACGGTCATGTACTGTTATTTCGGGTTATTCAACTTACGAATGATGCAGAGTTGTTAACGTGGGGTTCGGATTGAACAATAAGCAGAGGTCAAACAGAGGTAATATACTGTACATGTTGAAGATCTTCGGTACTTTGCATATCAAACTCTTTTGGCTCACTGAATGGACATATATTCGAGGTAAAATGTAGGACGTAAAACTCATTTCTATTCATTTGTACATATATTCAAAAGTTTTGTATTTAAACATTGTGATTGAAAGAAAAGCCTTAACGTTTTCCTTTAAAGCGGTGCTACATGAAATATAGACTATTTATAAAAGTCCAAATAAAGTTTGTACCCCCTTCAACATTATCAAAAACATGCCATTTTTTTTCTTTTTGTGTACGGCTACCTGCTTTGTATTTATAAATCGTAATTGTAAGAAAAGCCACAAAGTGTTCCTTTAAAGCGGTGCTGCATGAAATGTAGACTATTTATAAAAGTCCAACTTAGTTTGTACCCCCTTCAACATTATTAAAAACTGACGATTTTGTTTGCATTCATCCTATTCTACTACTGCTATGTACTTTACCTCAGGCAACGGACGGCTTCAAAAATTGTCAAATAAATATTCATTTTATCTTCTCATTTTGTGTGTTCTTATAGAAAATTAATATAAATTTACAAAATAGAAGTTTTAATTTAAGTGTTCTGCAACCATTTTTTTTTTCTTCTTTCTTTTTTCAAATCTCGGTTCAAATTTTTGCTGCTTTTTGAAAAATTGCCTAAAAACTAATTTTTAATATAACCGAAACCACTTTGCATATGAAAAGCACATTAGTTTCGTAAATATCATGTATATAAATTAACATATTTCAGTTCATTAAATATTTGCATATTAGATGAACAAATAATTTGCATATCATCCTTATAGCAAGTTGCAGTTTTTGCTTTATATAATGTAAATATCATAAAAAATTGAAATGCCCGCACCAACTAGGCCTACATGTTCTGCATGTTACAACTAATAAGCATAGCTACCGTAAGGTGTCTGTGGAACTAATTTGCATCTTATTAACATATTATAAGAATATGTCCAATATTCAAAATAGCCTGTTTTACAAATTGTAAGGAAGCATAATCAATGTATGTAAATTCTATCATCTTTACAATTTACCTGCAATTTATTTGCATCTCATTTACATATGAATAACATTTTACCCACATTTCCAAATAATATAATTTTGAAAATTGCAACTTATTAGCATATTAATAATGTAATAGACATTCTTATGCTCATCTCATCTGACACATATCTCTCATCGATATTAAGCTTCTGCCATTTGGTAGATTAGCATATTATTTGCATATTCACCTTAGCAAATCTCTACTAATTACTAACAATAAATTTGCATATAATTAGCATATGATTACCTAACACATTTTGTTTCTATAAATTACAAAGTAGCAACTAACTTCACAATTTTTTACCTAATGTAATCTCTATGAATTAACCACAATTAATTTGCATCTAATTAGCATATGATTAGCATATCAAGGTAATAATTGTCTTTGATGTTATGCAGATTATGTAAGATGTAAATAGTAAGGTGAAATTTGGTCATTATTTATGAATTAAATTCTAGTTTTTTAAAAGAATTGTTTATTGTTTTGTCAGTTCGGGGGCTTCATGCCATTTATCTAATTTTATTTTATCTTGCGAGCTGTGGCTATGATAGATCGCTTTCTAAGTGAAATATATTTCTAAACGTAAAAGAAACTGATAAAGCCAAGAATCTCTCTAATATATAGTTTTAAACTTAAAACCTCTTTAGTTTTCAAAATAGAAACGTGAACTTTCTCGACGAAAGTTCCATGAAAAGGCAACTTTGAAAACTTAGCATAATTGAAAATTATATTTAATGTAAAACGGGTCATCTTGTAGTTATATAACTTACTCTAGAAGAAATTTACATCAATTTATTCAAAAAGGATCATCTTTTAATAAAATAACGTAAAATAGAATAATTCCTAATTCTGAAAATAGCATAGAAATTCTTAGAATATTTTAAGGAAAAGTTCTAAATTAATATAAGTTCAAAATAGAATAGTTCCAAAACTATTGAAATTTTAATTGAAATTCTCTGTTATAAAATAGAATAGTTCTTGAAACTATGTCTTAAATATGAGTCTTCAGGACTTACTTTTTAATAACTTATAGAAAGGCAACAAATCGATGTGGCATCGGGTGTTAAAGAGCTGCAGGATTACTGAGCTGATGGCATCACAATCTACAATTGTATATATAAAACAACTAAATGAAGGGTAGAGTTAATCTACATGTTACATCAGATAAAATAAGTAATCTATCCAGGCCGGTCTATGTACAAACATCATGACCAAACCAACAGTGATATAAGGTGTTCTATAGCGTTCACATTCCCGAGTAGCCTACATCACAAACTACAATTGTATATATAGAATACAACTAAATGAAGGGTAGAGTTAATCTACATGTTACATCAGATAAAATTAGTAATCTATACAGGCCGGTCTATGTACAAACATCAGGCAACTTTAATTGACTGTTAGTTTAAATTAATTTATTGGCTCAGGACGGCTGGGTTTATTTGGGTGGATATTCCCGGGTTTTGAACTGGTATCTTGCATACCGACTCTTTAAGCCAATGATAATAAATTGTGAGAGAAAATATTTAGAATGAAAATATAGTAGACAGGTAGAATAAATACCCTTACAATTCGCTACAGTATTTTCTTTCAAATTTCTAACTAAAACCACTTATCATGTAGGGTTACTTTTTGTTAGCCACGAGTTGCTGGCCTTGATCTTGACCAAAAGGAAGTCTTGAGGTCAGCTACAAAATTGATCAGTGAATATTATGAAAGTATGTGAAAGTATGTGTATATATCATTCCTACCTAATCAAGTATGGATATAATTGTATATGAAAGCACTGAATTTCATTCCAAGTGTAAGTTCCTTTAAAAACGAAAAAAGTGGGGCGTAAACCTCCATGTGCTTCATTTAACTTTTAAGAATGTATGTAATCAAGTATTTATACATAAAAACAAAGATCATTCTGTGGATTTGCTCCTTTAAAACGAAAATTGAATATATTTGTATGTAAAAGTAGAGAGGGTTACCCCCTTTAAAGAAAATCTGTGTCATTTTTTATTATTTAAGAAAAACAAGTATGAATATATTTGTAAATGAAAGTATAGAATATTATGTTAAGTAACATATTGGCAGGTCTGATGTTGATTTTGTAAGGTATACGCATATTTGATATTGTGTTTGATATACGCTCTAGAAGGTGATATAAATACACAATAACTCAGGCAGTTGCAAGGTCTCGTGGCCCTGGGATCAAATACATACGTAAGTACGGGTGCAGTACGCCCATATTCAACAATCAAAATACGATTTCCTTTTATGTCTCTCAAAGCTGTTCAGGGCAATGGCGTATTGGTTCAGGGAGTCAAAGTTGACTTTTAACCACCAAACAATACAATCTTACAACCATATATTACTTGCTCATCTTTGAATGGAAATATGGGCATAGAATGAAATTTTCTCTTATGGACTGTCAGAACACTTTAAATAAAATCAAATGAAATAAATTGAGTTTTACGTCCTAGCACCTACAGGACTAATGAAGAAGGGTAACGCCATGCAGGGTGTATGAGGACATTTTTTACCATTCTACTCTTTTTGTGATTTCCAACTGTCAAGGGATCTTTAGCGTGCACTTCCTATTGTGCATGGGACCTCTTATTGTCCTATCCGATCGACTAGGTAGCTCCGTTAGAACATATCAACGTGTGCTGTTTCGAAAATCAACGAGAGCATTTGCAATCTCACAGTTTTACTAAACAATCATTTTCTTGAATTAGAGAGTTGTGAGTCTCAATGAAAGCACTGGCCTAGGTCATGAGTCCATGTCTTCCTAAAGCATTCGGCAATTATCGACAGTTTCCGTAAAGTTTGGATAGTTCAACCATCACGCTTGACAATCTGTACCTAAGAATGCTGTCGTTTGGCCTATATGATTAAAAAGCTTACAATGGTTTTTCTTGTTTCGATTGTAAAAAATGCACAGTAGGCTGACCTTTGTTTGTTTGTGTCAGTTATTTATGAGGTGTACTTAAAAAATAAACAATAAAATAACTGTATATTATTTACTTATTGTCATAGTTTTATACCGGTTGGTCTACTTTTATTTTATTTACATCATTCATTCTTTTATTTATTCGTTTGTTTGTTAGTTCATTCTTTCATTCCTGTGTATCAGTTACACCGGCTACAAGATTGTGACACTATAGCGGTCAGTCGCCATTAGCTGGCAGATCGCAAAATTAAAGCAGTCAGTAGCCATTAGCTGGCAGATCGCTACACGATAGCAGTCAGTCGCCATAGCTGGCAGATCGCTACACGATAACAGTCAGTTGCCATTAGCTGGTAGATCGTTACACGATAGTAGATAGTTGCCATTAGCTGGCAGATCGCTACACGATGGTAGATAGTTGCCATTAGCTGGCAGATCGCTACACGATAGCAGTCAGTTGCCATATCTGGCAGATGGTTACACGATAGCAGTCAGTTGCCATTAGCTAGCAAATCGTTACACAATGGCAATGTTTAGCGACAGCAATGGGTCACCATTGATCTAAACAATCGTATCGTACTAGTTAGTACGATAGCAGTGAACCGCCTTAGATCTACACTATCGTATCGAACAAGTCTCCGGGCAAAATTAAACCTTTATTCCTTGACCATTCTGTTTTCTCGTAGCCTTAGAATAATAAATCTGAGAATAATAACATCACGTAGTCGACTAACGGTACTTTGTAAGCCCCATTGAATAAAACCTAATTCTACCTAAATATGAGGGGTGTGTCGAATTTCTCCGGCCAATTAACGGTATGTAGCTTGACCCTTTCACAGCCCACTAGTGAATTGACATCAAAGACATTTAGCTCGTGTAAAGGATTCGAGATAAAGAGGGTTAATTTAAAGGAATTCACTGCACGTTTTGTTTTGGTCATTTGATCATTATGCACTCTAAAATTCACGCGCTTAAAGTGACGGTCTCGAAAATGTATCAATGGAGTGATGGGGTAGAAATGGTGTGATATTTCTACTCCGATTGAGGTTATAAAATCGGACAATTTCTTGAAGTGCGCAACGAAGGAAATTTGGCCAGGACAACAGTCTACACAGTCTTTGTCTTACTCAGTCTGTAGGAAATATATCCATGGATGGCAAGGGGTATTTTTCAACGCATGGTTGTCGTTTTCTGGTCTCATCCGAGCGTCGTTTCCACGTCAACCCAGCATACTTGCAGCACCTACTGGTGGAACAGTTTGAAATATATACCTTGATATATGTACCGATCATATCCGAGTATTCGCCATCAATTAAGCAAGTATCTAACTCACCGAGCTCAACCATTAACTAACCTGTATAAAAGCATCAATACGAGGAAGCATCCAACTCACTGAGCTACGCCGGCGCCAAAGGCTTCTTTAAAAACATTTAGTCGTTTTCTAGCCTGTATACAGTATCTATGCGAGGAAGTATTAACTCTCTGAGCTACGTTGGCGGCGCCCAAAACCCGTTTAAAACAATCAATCGTTTTCTAGCCTGCATACAGTATCTATGCGAGGAAGCATAAATCTCTCTGAGATACGTCGGTGCTCAAAGCCCCTTTAAAAACATTCAGTCGTTTTCTCGCCTCCAGACAGGATCTATGCGATGAAGCATAAATCTCTCTGAGCTACGCCGGCGCCCAAAGTCGTTTTAAAACCGTCAAACAAATACTAGCCCATATCAAAGCATCTATACGAGGAAGCATCAATCTCACTGAGCCACGCCGGCGCCCAAAGCCCCTTTAAAACAGTCCACCGCTCTCCAGTCTGTATAACGGTATAGGGTATCCTGTAGAAAAGGTATTCGTTTGATGTTGTAGATACTCGAAAACTGTGGAGTTCATTTCAGTAACATTCTCGCATAGCATTGCTATTAAAACCTGTTCAGTTTTCTTTACTATGTAAATAACGATAAACCTACTTATTTGTTTTTACAGTCATCAAAAACTAAATCTCTTTGAAAAGTTACGAATCGTATTTCTATTTGCATAAATAGGTGATAACGAGTTTTAAAATTTAAAAATCAAATTTAATTTCACAATATTAAATAATAATTATAGAATCGAAATGACATTATTTCGTAATATTTTTAAGTTAAATCGTCGTTTTTTAAGAGCCTTCATTTGCTTCTTATGTACACTCGAATAATATACGCAGTCAACGCTAACTTAGGAATGCTTTTAAAAATATAAAAATGATTTTTGCTTATTATGACGTTCGGAAATCATCCATTTATTGAAAATTTAGCAATAATTTCGTAATGACATAATTTTTTACTTGTTGGTAGTGACTAGCACTGCGTTAGTTGGTGCTTAAATGGAAGTAATTTTGAATTTTTCGAAGTACATTCCGTATGAATATTCATCCAATTTCTAGGCTACTTTATAAGACCTCGGAACCACAGACCACCCATAATATTTCACCTCATACAAATTCCAAAGCATAAAATAATATCATATTGCACATTCATAAATTTGGATACACGTATGCACATGCATGCACGTTACCATAATGATTGTTTACAAATACCAGCTCCGTGTTGAATGAATGAATTGAATGGAAGGCGTTGTTGACTATTTGTATATCTAAACCATTGTTACTAAACCTGTATAACACCTCTATGAGAGCTGATCTTGTGACGGGGTACAACAAGGATCACTTTTATCCCCCTGTTTCTTTATACAGTGTGTACATAACATTGTTAAATAATAGTTAACACGTACTGGAGAACAGGCTTGATGTTTTTAACGATCCCGTTTCAAGCTTATAGTCCGAAAATATTCACATGCTTGACATTACAGTGCTGTTAGACAAGATTTTCAAAATGTTGCTTATATATCGATGAGTTATTTGAGATAAATTTAGTTATCTGTATCGCCTTGTTGCATATTATTCAACCAAAAAATCAATAGCAATTTGAGAAATATCGCCTTGCTCAACACGAAGTACGTCTGAATTTCATTCTGAAAAGTTATATTGATGGGATTGGTAAGCTATTTCTGCTTTGTCTGAAGGAAGGTTGAGTATACAGGAATCGAATACTAATAGAGTTAAACGAAGGTCAAAGAAAGATTATTACTTAAGTTCTTAAGTTCTTTTTTTTATTTTTTTATAAATTGATTAAGCGCTTTACAATAATTGCTTAGTTTTGTGAGTTTTCGAGAATCTGTTACTTTATGACACCAGGTAAGTTTACTGATGAATACATACTCATATTGACCATTCTTGAGAACTTAAATTTTATGTTCATTCTAAGACGCAGTTTCACTTTAATATCTCGAATTTATTTACGTGTAATATTGGATAATAAGGTTCCAAGTTGGCTACCTCGCTGAAAGAGGGGACCAATGTAAAAGATGTTGGTTCTATTATGAAGCAAACACTGTGAATTGTTTCTTCTGCAGACATAACATGTGATATAATGTAAAGTTTCGATTCATAAAATATGTTTATTTCATGTCTAAAACATCTGTTGTTACAACATAAAAATACTTATTATTTTTATTGCTTTAAAGTGGCAAACCAGATTGTCGACAAACGACCAAATGGAATGGTCTGAATTGAGCAGTAATTGGGCCTACAGGTTCCAACAGGGTTGTAGGAATTATGTACTGAAGCGCATTATAAACGTTGCCATTTCATTGAATCGGGACATCCTTCGGTCTAATTTGGTAATATTTTCAAGGAGAAATATGTATATTTTAAGCATTGGGAATTTTGGCCCAGAACTATATTATTAAGTCAATAAACACATACTTCTCTGAATTAATGCAAGTCATTAACAATTATTGCAGTGTGGACTCTCCTAAATGATGCCGTTATTACTGAGGTGGTTAGCATAATATTAACCTCGTATATTCTTCTGATTCCACCGGTGCTGCCAACCTGTAAATAGAGTCCATTCATCATTGTATTCAGTATATCTAGTTCGAATCATTCTGGGCTGGTTTATCTTCCGTCCTGTTCATAGGAGAACGCGTAGTTACCAGAATCAGGACACGAGGATAATCAGGAGACATTTTAAGGTGTGATCTCGCCGAACTATTATTCTATACCGGAAAATATCATGACACTTTACATCAGTCGACTGATTTTAGTCTGGCGTTGTAGTTTTATGGTCCCTAATTAGGTTCAGGTCTGTTCTTTCTATATGACGTAAGAACGACGCAATAGTTTCCGATATCGACCTCCATTCTTCTGCCCGTTTGTGGATGTGTTGAATGATTTGGAATTCAAACTCTTATGACAATTTGTTTTTCAGAATGATAGATATTCGTATTGCTGTCTGTCTTTGAATTTTGTAATAATAGATATCCGCACTGCTATCTGTCTTTGGATTTTGTGATAATAGATATTCGCACTGCTGTCTGTCTTTGGATTTTCTAATAATAGATATTCGCACTGCTCTCAGTCTTTATATTTTGTAATAATAGATATTCGCACTTATGACTGTCTTTTGATTTTGTTATATATTTTTAAAAAAAAACTTCAAATTTATTATGGCAAATGATAGATGTTCGCACTGTAGTATGCCTTTGGATTATGTAATAATAGATATTCGCCCTGCTGTCTGTCTTTATATTTTGTTATAATAGATATTCGCCCTGCTGTCTGTCTTTATATTTTGTTATAATAGATATTCGCCCTGCTGTCTGTTTTTGGATTTTGTAATAATAGATATTCGCTCTGCTGTCTGTCTTTGGATTTTGTAATAATAGATATTCGCACTGCTGTCTGTCTTTGGATTTTGTTATAATAGATATTCGCATTGCTGTCTGTCTTGGGATTATGTAAGAATAGATATTCGCACTGCTGTCTGTCTTTGGATTTTGTAATAATAGATATTCGCATTGCTGTCTGTCTTGGGATTCTGTAAGAATAGATATTCGCACTGCTGTCTGTCTCTGGATTTTGTAATAATAGATATTCGCATTGCTGTCTGTCTTTGGATTCTGTAAGAATAGATATTCGCACTGCTGTCTGTCTTTGGTTTTTGTAATAATAGATATTCGCACTGCTCTCTGTCTTTATATTTTGTAATAATAGATATTCGCACTGCTGTCTGTCTATGGATTTTGTAATAATAGATATTCGCACTGATGTCTGTCTTTATATTTTGTGATGTAGATATTCGCATTGATGTCTGTCTTTATATTTTGTGATAATAGATATTCGCACTGCTTTCTGTCTTTATATTTTGTTATAATAGATATTCGCACTGCTGTCTGTCTTTGGATTTTGTAATAAAAGATATTCTCACTGCTCTCAGTCTCTATATTTTGTAATAATAGATATTCTCACTGCTGTCTGTCTTTATATTTTGTGATAATAGATATTCGCACTGCTTTCTGTCTTTATATTTTGTTATAATAGATATTCGCACTGCTGTCTGTCTTTGGATTTTGTGATAATAGATATTCGCACTGCTGTCTGTCTTTGGATTTTGTAAGAATAGATTATCGCACTGCTCTCTGTCTTTGGATTTTGTATTAATAGATTATCGCACTGCTCTCTGTCTTTGGATTTTGTTATATATTTTTAAAAAAAATATTCAATTTGTTATGTCAAAAAAGAGACATTCGCACCGTAGTTTGCCTTTGGATTTTGTTATTCAGTTCTAAAAATTCAAAGTTTTCAACTCGTTATCCTTCTCTCTTTACATTCTATATATCTAGCGTCTAAAGAGTGTAAATAGTTCTAACAGATATAATATGTCATCGTACAATTGTTTATGGCTGTAATGGAGCATATCTGCCAAATTTTAACTGGTAACAATCATACAGCCGCGGCTTTTTATCAGAGGAAGCTATGCGCTATTACAACTGGATTACATGTACCAAGTAGGTAACAGTGACTGTTTATTGCCCTCCACGTATAAACAATAGATTTATGACAATATTCCTGCTACATATGGCGGGAATTTGGCCTGGAATTCACGTCTGTTCAACTCAGATGTCGGCTGCTAGAGACATAAAGACTTAACTAATGTTTTCAAGTTTTTTTTCAAAAGATTTTTCGTAACATTCGTACCAGTTTTGTTCATTTAAAATGTCATCCGGTGCTAAATAGATATACTTAGTTTTTCTATGTCGTTTATTTTTCTTTAGAACTTCTTCGAGGAATGCGAAATTTATAATACATCGACGCGGACCACGGAGTAAGCATTACTATGCTGCCTAGAAAAACAGCATCTATTCGTAAAGACTGCAAGGCTACCTTTCGAACGTCGTTTATTTTACTTCATGGAATGCTAATTTTATTATACATCGATGCTGCCTTGAAAACCGCGTTTTTCATAAATTCAGGGGAAAACAAAGCTATACCATTACCAATTTATAAAATGTGGACCTTGTCGTTAAGAACTTCATTATGCAACGCGAGTTTCAGCAAAATCATTATAAAACAGCGCGGACCTCGGAGTAAGCAATTTTATTTGAACGTCATATTTAATTGGATATTAAAACCAATCAACCACCAGCCACAAAAAAGAAGGATCCTGACGATGGATTTAGTAACGTAAGCTTACATATCCTTCACGATGTAATAGAACTAAAGACTCACTACTGGCTAAGGGTCGAGTATCAGAAACGCTAGTATACTTAACGATACAGTAATGAGAAGAATGGACCGCCGGCTGTGATATGTTATGATTTATTAACCTGTAGTAACAAGTTTTAATAATATCGTTATATACAGGTGTTAAATACAGGTGAGATGGTCGAATACCACCTGCTGTTATAGTCAACAGTCTTACTGAACCAAAAGATAAACGTTTTATAACAAGTATTTATATTTTATGCGTATCGTGACCATTATTCTTCTGCTTGCACCATTCCAATTTTTAACGAAAACCACATAACCATTATTTTGGTGTCCAGACCTGAAAGGAACACGTTCGCCATATGTTTAACCAACCTCAGAAATTGGCTAACCATTCATAGTGTTCAACAGCACATCACAACGTCGAAATCTGAACTTCAATCCATGTGTGTCCAGAAATATCAGCCTTTAAAAGTTTAAATGACCGCTCATCTTATCTTGAGACTCGGCCATGGACAAAGTGATAGATTATGAAATTCCTAGTTTGAAAATCGTTGGAAGGAATTGTCCGATTTCGTACAATTTAGTATTTCTAAGAATAATAACAAAGTCATCAACACCAGAAAATGGCGAACCAATCTCTTTGATTCGTGCAACAGAGTTTGTGTTTTGGATATCAAATACTCGTCAGGAATCGAACTGCAACCGACAAACGACACAGTACATGTATGTGGAAAACTTGCAAATTCAAATCGCATTTTAAATATTGATTTCATAATACCCTACACAAATCTTTGGTTTCGACATTCGTAATTTAAATATTTACCGTTAATAGGTCAATTTTTTTTTCAGTTGTCGTAAAATTTCTAAACGTTTTACATAAATCAATAAAAGTTAAGTCTCGATCAACAGGTGTTAATTTGTAATAACAATATTGCCGTAAGTCTTGTTATCAGCGACTATTCAATTATATTTTACGTTTTTACTACGTCTGCTAAAAACGGAACTTCTCAATGGGATATCGGCCATCTTGGCTATTAAAAGTGCACGTGAATTTTATGTCGTTTGATTTCGTCAGACTCTCCCGTCGTTTTATGTTTGTCGGATGAGAAAAGAGTCGACGACATCTGTCAAAACATTCAATACCTTGGATACCTTGATACAGACGTTCTTAAACTCACGAGCTATTCGACGTCAATCAAGGGACATAACTCAACGATGAAGCGTGAAATCCCAAAGTGAGTTGGTGTATCTAGAAATATGGCAACCATTTCAGGCCTTTTACCTTTCGTCTTCCAATCTTAATTAATATCAGACGATTGCTCTGACTGCCCTCTAGTGGGGCATTTCTGATTAATTCCTAACGATTTATGTCTATTTATCTATTTCATGCCTTGGAAACAAGATGGCCGCCTGATTATGTTTGATGGTTGTCGTTATCAAGGTTGATATCTACCCATGTACAGGTAGAGCTACACACGTGTTCTAATTACGGTGTTTTTAGATTCAGGTGTTCTTACTTGAAACAATTCAGCGATTTGGTTCGTTAAAGGACCACCACGACGTGGAACAGAAATTTAGAAATGATCTGTGGACTAATCGTCTAAACGAAAAAGATGTTTCTGGTCATAGTTTTGAAGAAAGAACGTTTGAACATAGTCCAACTTTAGACATGTTCGTTTTACTTTTTTCTATTTTCAATAGAGCTGGTTTGGTACGGAGAGTCGTTTGTTAGATATTAGTATCGAAAATATCAATAACTAAAAATAACAACAAGTAATTATTATTGTATAGTACTTATGTATTTTGGGTGCCATAAAATCCAGCCACATGCTTGTTGGACCTAACTGCTTGTTTGGCTATTGTTACCTAACTAACTAGTCAGAGAGAGTAAGACAATTTCAGAGGTAACAATTACTTAAGATAGCAAGTAGTTGTTTTCTATAACGGAATGTCCAGTCGTCAACAGACCTAAATGTAGTTGTATTTTATTGTAAATGCAATGTTTGTTTGACATCTATAATCTCGCCAGTGAGTGAGAATGGGTCTAATATGTTCACGACTGAATTTATTGGGCATCAGTTTCAAAGGTAACAATTACTAAGAATAACAATAAGTAATTGTTATCTATGACATAATGCCCTGTTATCCAGGTTTCGGTTTCATATACACTTCATCAATGTAGTTGTGAAACCATATTACCTCGCAACAATTAATTGGATTTCGGGGAAGACGAATCTTCACTATGAAATATTAAAAGAGAACGATTCATTCCCTAGTTATTATTTACAATTACTTTATCGACAATTACAATTAGTAATTTACAAGAAAAAAAAGTAATTGTAAACTATATACTAGTAATATTATGTTCAGATAATATAGTAATATTGGTTTTCGATTTCATAGACTCGGTAGTTTAAAACGGTACATTTGAATAACTATCACCTTGCTGGTTAGATAGAGAGAAAGACTGTAACAAGTTTCACGACGAGTCAACACACAGGCGAATTAACCCACATTACTATACTTTGTTATAACTTAAAATTCATTTCACGTTTAAAATGTATTTCATTATACTAGTAGTATACAGTGTTTTTCACAATGGGAGCTCGTTATGGCATCGTATCTGTCTTCATCTTGACAAATTGTTACTTCTTTGATAAATGTACAGGTAGATTCTGACAGTTTCGTTTAAATTTGACGTTATTCGTAATTTCCTGACTTGAGTAACGTAACTTTGCTGATGCGTGCACGTCGTTTATTTGTATTTCCTCATAAAAGTGAGTTATAATACACGTAGAATATTGTTTGATCCTGAACTGCTTTTGCAAAGCTATGTTGCCAGATCATGGATCATAACCAAAATATTTACAGGAAGCAAACTCATGAAATGAAACACCCCGATTAGCATTTGAATCAGATAGCAAGAAAACTAATTATAAACTTTTGTTTATTTATGTCATATAAGCATAATTCGCGATAAGTGACGTCATCAAACAAATGGTTTTGGTTTAACTGCAAGAATTAGAGACGTCTGACCGAACATTAAAAGAAAGAAACAACTATATTTTACAAGGATAGCAACAATTAAGGATCTTTTCTACCAGTTAGTCCTTGGCCAAACCTCTTGGTATTGATCTTTCACGATTATCTGTACCTATTTAGAGCTGAGTGGACTGGAATTATGTGCGAAGATGACTTATTCGAAGTCATCGAACTAGTATACAACGCTCTAACCAACTGTGCTATAGACAAAGTGTTCCGAATAATGATAAAAACCCTTAAAAACCCTTTTTAAAATCGCTTCAATTAAAAGAGAAAGCAAAAGAGAAATGAAGACTTTATCCAAAGATTCTTCATTTAGGAAAATTATCTCTAAACGAGCGATAAGACAGTAGAATATTTCAACGTATTCTGATAAAACTAAGTACCGACTTAACTAATTTTCCCTGACAGCGATGACAAATATCGCCTCATTTAAACAATATCTTCAATAATGTATCATCAGAAGGGTGTTTATAGTAAAAACCATTGTAAAATACTTGAAAACTTAAACATTAACAGTTACCGTATTGTTGTTTATCTATTGTTTACAATTTATGGTGTGTTCTTCGTAGATTTATGTCCCCTTACAAGTGTAGTAGTCTTTCGTTTTGATCTCGGTGCCTTCAAAAAACAAGCAATTTTGATTTCAGTTTAGGGCGGACCTCAGAGTAAGCACTATGTACATCGATGTACGTTATCTTTTGTTTATACTTTTTCTTATTTTTATTTGTGAGATTAATGCCTCTAAAAAGTGAAAAGTGTCAATTTAGATTTCATGTTAAGGCGGACTTCAGTGCAAGCACTTTGCAAATCGATACAGCTACTGTATTCTCGTTTATCTTTTGTTTACAATTTATGTTGTGTTCTCTGAAGATTTATGCTTCTTTGCAGTGACGTATGCTATAGCAAAAAAAGTAAAAAACAATTAAGATTTCTTTAAGGGCGGACCTCGGAGTAAGCACTAATATGCATTTCAATACAGTAACCGTTTTGTCGTTTATCTGATGTTATGTTCTTCGGAGAAAAGGGCAATTGAGCGCGGACTTCCGAGTAAATCGAATGAATTAAATGAACGAATGGAGTTTTACGTCCTTCTCTTCTGCACCTTATAGGCTAATGAAGGCGGAGGACTTCCGAGTAAGCATTATGGATGACATATTTGATAAGGTAAGGACCCGTTTATCGAAATATCCCAGCGCGGACCATAGAGTAATCATACTACAGAACTTGTTTTTGGATATCTATTAAGACTATGAGTAAAAATTAAATTCCCTCGATTCGTTTTACTTTTCGCTTTTCTCAAAAACGACCGAAAGGCCTGTATTCCATTGTATACCACATTTCTGAACAAAACAGAGAACATGTAAACAACACCTTCTTTAAACTAACACCCAAAGTCGGTGCCGTCAGAAAAGAAGACGCCTGAAGATTTCTGAGTACAGAACAGTAAATTCTTAATACTTTGTCTCGGAAGATAAAAGATAGATTAGAAGTTTCAAGTATGTATTATAGTCTCACACGGGGTCAAGGACGTACTTCTGAGGGCAGGTAATCTTAAAGGAAAGGTCAAGGCTAAATTTCATATATAAGAGAGTGATTTTGTATTTCTGAAACAAGTGACCAAAAGCCTGTATGGTGAATATCTGGCTTTCAAAAATGAAAAAAAAATGGATAAATTGAAGGTGTATTATTCTATGATCTGACGGGATTGTCGTGCAACTCGTGTTCTGGGTCATTTAATATTCAACATTCAAATGTTCAATAATCGATTAAACAATCTCACAATCTGCTTAAATCACATAATGCCCTATGAATTCATAAGCTCGCGGTTGAAATTTGGGGCTTCAGATCTAAGTATGTCAAGAATTATACACGTTTGAAAAATAAAATGGCGACTCTCCATTTCTTGAGATATAGAGAAAAGATAACTTATATAGAAAAAAAAGTAAAATTTATGAATGCATTGTGAGATTTTCATGCAGTTCTATTACTGAAGACTATTTACATATATTCAGGGCCCCTACCCCCCCCCCCCCCCACCCCAAAAATAAATAAATAAGATTGGCGAACCATATAAGAACGTATCAGATCATATTTGGATCATAGATAAAATACGAAATGAAACAGTTTAATCCGACCACAAAGCATCCACTCTTCAAAAACACAATTTAACCCTTTTAATGTACAAATCTAAAACAGAGGTGTCTATAGTATACCAGACATCAAGGCTATCACAGACAGGGTTAATATATCAAGTTTGATTTTTTCTAGTAATACTTATCTTCTTTTGGTATAAGCACTTCACACTTTCTTTCAAATCTGGCACGTCTTTAAATTGTTTTTGAAAAAGTGAGGTTTTTGAAGGTATCTTTATTTACGTTTACCTCGGATCGTTAACGTTGGAATTACTTCTTAGGTTCAATTGCTCGTTTGAAAACACTTCAAACTGTACCTTTGTGTCTAACAATCGACGTTCGAAAACGAAATAATTTTGAAAGTGTTTCAATCTATACGTTGGTCTAGCGTTTGATTTCGCTTGAACTATACTTGAGCGATGCTTTGCAAAACACTGTTAAGAGATAGTAAAGAAGTTTTCTACATTTATTTGTTTGTATAGGGGACACTGATAAAATCGATTTTTAATTTCAATCTGACGTCTGTGATTCCTGCAATTCCACAAAAACTAAGCGTAAGGTCATGTCACTAATCGCAAAATACATGTATGCTCGTTACATATAAGGAATGCCCCTCGAGGTTAGTGACGTCATAAAACACTGAGTTTCAGTGGAATTACCGAACCACAGATGTCTTATTACAAATTAGAAAGATGTAAATTATCGATAGGGTCCTTACATGTGTGGCGTTCTGATTGAAATCAATGTTTAAGGAAATATCGATTAATGGTTTACTAATGCATCGTCATTTACATGCTTTATCGTGCGTTGCGGTTGTGTTGGATTGGCTATTCTATTCCTACTGTCCTGCAGCGTGTTCACCATAGTATTAAACTTTGAAGGAAAGTAGGAAGAATAACGCCATTTAATCACCGTCCAGGTATATCTGTGGTCTGACAGTAATCAAGACGGTACCTGGAAACAATCTACTAGTTCTAAAGATACTATTATTGTTTTAGTTCCAAGATTCTTAAAGTGATACTTGGCATTTACATTACCCCATGTACTACAGGCGGTGCACGTTAAAGATCCATCGACAGTTGGAAATCGCAAAAATACAGAGGGCTAATGCCCCTGTCCTGGAAAAATTACCTTTATTGCCCACTGCATATGGTTGTCCGTCTGCATTAGCTCATTATCTGTAGAAATGTACGACGTAAAGCTCAGGTTTCATTTATAATTTTTGCGGCCTTCTTTCACTTACAGCGTTAAGCATCTACCTTCATTAATGGGGATCATTGGCATGCCAGCTTACCAAACTTTAGTCTCTATGGTATAGTACAATATTGATATTCATTGACTAGCATGCAGGTTAAATGTAAAACAAACCCTTTCTAGATACATTAGCAGGTCCGCCAACCAGACTGTGATTCGTATCGTACAGTTTACAGTATCAATATTCATTCACTAGCATGGAGGTTAAATATAACAGAACCTATTTCTAGGCACATTGGTATGTCAGCTTACTAGACTGTAGTCTGTACGGTATACAATACCGACATCCATGGAGGCTACATGTATCAGAACCCATTTCTAGATACATTGGTATGTCAGCTTACTAGGCTGTAACCTGTACGGTATACAATACCGATATCCATGAAGGCTTAATGTAACACAACCCATTTCTAGAATCATTGGCATGTCAGCTTACTAGAATGCAGTCTGTATAGTATCGTTTACAATACTGACATTCATTCACTAAAATGAAGGCTAAATGTAACAGAACCCATTTCTAGAATCATTAGCATGTCCGCTTACCAGAATGTAGTCTGTATAGTATCGTTTACAATCCATTAAGGTGTAGTAGTTTTAACTAATGACAACCAGACCTACGATACATTATCTTATACAAAACACCTCGAAACCTTTCCCATTGTTTGTCTAGATTATCTTTTGTTTATTTTTCAATCCTGTAACACGTAATAAAACTGAATGATTACATATTGTCGATTTCCGGGTGGAATTAGGAGTTAAAATGGCACCTTACTGGTGAACTGCAAATCTAGTTTTTTACCTATGACATATTAAAGTGCGATTGGCTTGTGATTAGAATTGATTCATACCGTGATTCGTGTTTCAAATTATATGTTCTATGTTCCTTAGGGGAGGTAAGGAGCTAGGGGAGTAAAAGGAAGTTTTACAATATAACATAAGCGTTTAGAGTTGGTAGTATGTAATATGTGTACGAATTAGCCCAACTTCACCCTTTCATTTGAAGAATGTTTTTCCTCCAAACATCCGGATTAGCACGCAGATTAGATTAATGATAAACATGTTGTATATTTACTTATTGTTTTAAAAATTTCTTTAATGACTTTGTTGAAGATAACATAAATCTGAACGAGGTTTTAAAAGACTGTATTGAGTGGTCGACATTCCTTTAAATCCATGCAGTGTCAGGTTTTACTTCAATATAACTAATCCGAGGTGGTAAACCTTTTACATGGTGCGCTTTGAAATCCATTGCCCCTCGCTGTGGTTTGACTTAGTTGCTTCCCGCTCAGACCAACGCTGGGGTATCTCAGTATCTCGCTAAGCTAGGCTAAACGTTTGAGACCCATCACCCTTTGCTGTGCCGGGTCTACACAGATGTTTCAAGTATCTCCCTAGAGCTAGGGTAAGGCTTGAGATACTTCCAAGACTTCAATCACCCCAAACACATCACATTTGTCAAGTTATTTAACAAGATAATTGCACATGACATTTTCGTCTGAAAAGGGCGCGATATTCAGGTAGTGTAAAAGAAACTTCTTAGCAAAAGAGTTCCAGCAAAGGGAGATTACTCTGTATCAAATCTGTCAAAAAACATGACGTTATCTTGAGTGTTGAAACGGAGATGGCATTGTGTGATATCGTGAGATACACCGATAACGTCATAATAATATAGAACTGTGTTGAAACGATAGCTTCATTATGTCAAAATATCGGTTTGATATTTACAGGTTTTGAAGGTGAAAGGTCAAGGTCGCTTAAGGAATGCTAGTAAAATGCACTTTCTTTGTTCTAAAGGATCTACTATTGACAGATCGTAGCCAAATGTTGGAGAATGTATTTTCATTGCAATTCCGTATTTCAAAATCTGATTCTATTGTAAATGGTCAGGGTTAGGGGCGACTATGGAGGTAATGCGCTTGCTTAGTGAAGGCAAACTTGTTGGACATCGGTACTGACCTCATGTCGGTTCCGAACGGATTTTTCATTGTCAATGATCCGGGTCTGGGGAACTGATTGTAAAAGGCGACACGTCGTCCTACAATGCAAATCTGAGCCCAATATAACTCGGACCGCTTAAATTTAAGATCAGTGGACAGGTCTAGTTGGTGCCCCACAGATTACTTGTAAGACGTAAAACTCCATATGATTTTGGTACTATATTCCTCAAATAAAAGATCTCTACAATACATATACACACACCCATAATAAGTCTAGACAATTCAAAGGAAATCACAGGTTTAACCCTTTGATGGGTACAAAGCTAATGAGGCCGTAAGTATTGAAGATTGTGTATTTTGTATTTGAAAGGTTATGGTTAAACCCTTTGACCTCGGATAACCCTTCAAGATAATTGGTTGATGTAACTTTTTCAAGATTAAAGGGAGACCACTCCCGATAGTTTATTCACAAATCTCTGTGAAATCTCGAGAGTGAGTATGAAGTTAAAGATAACAATCTTGGAGCTCTTCAATGAAAGTTAAAATAATACAATGAAAACTTAAGCGAAATAAGTTTAAGAATTAAAAGAATTCAAAATTTTGTCCCATAAAACCATGTTTGTTTCCTTATGACGCAGACTGGAAGGGATGCCATGGAAACATTATAATCGTACGGTTGAAACCATAAGACGAGGAATGTACTATACCTATGTACTGTAGTCTATGCACCTATGCATTCGACAAATGACAAAGAATTGAATGCAATTGTAATTCGTAAGATTAAGCTTATGGCAACCTATGCTTATGAAAACTTGTGAGTATATGGACATAAGTGCTCAAAATTCGTTTTATCGAAGCATTATATACCCGTAGCTTAAATTTCAAAGCTTAAAGAATCCATTACAGAATCAAAATTTCTTACGCGTGATTTAACCCTAGCTTTAATGTCTGAATTCTCACTTAGGAGAAGGCACTAGGCAATATGTAACCCTGGCTTAAATATCCAAATTCTAACTACGGAAAATCAATCTTAGAATCAAAATTTTTTAGGCATTATCTAATCCTAGCTTAAGTGACCAAATTCAAAAATTTTGAGAATCAATCTAAGAATCAGAATTTCTTAAGGCATGATGTAACCATAGCTTAAATGTCTAAATTCTAAATCGAAAGGAACCGTTTCATGAATTAAAATGTCTTCGCCATTATGTAACCCCGGCTTAAATGTCGACAAAATTCGTAAACCCAAATAGCAAGTGAATGAGGGAAAGTTTAAACAATTTTACACGTTCAGTCAATATCTCTGCATACCGTCCAATGTTATTGTATGTCAGTCTAGTCAGACGGGGTACATATTTGGACGATAAAAACGGGCCAATATTTGCCTATTAAGAGGTGTATTAAAGATTATATATTTATTTCTATATAATAAAAACCCACTTAATTCATATATTACTTAGTCCAACTATTCATTCAATATAATGTTTTTATTACTAAATATTTTCATTTTTTTTGGTATTTTTTAAATTGTGTACACTTATTTCCCTTGTTTAAGTTATGTCTCGTGCAGTACATGACCGATGTGCGTAAAACTTCATTTCCTGTCTATAAAGTTATAAGTCTTTACAAACTAAATGACCGATGAGCGTAAAACTCCCTAAATTCCTGTTAAATTGTTCCGGAATGGGGAGAATATTTAGCGTCTCAACGTAAAGCTCCATTTAATTTCATTGACCTACTAAAGTAAAGAGTCCACGTGCATTCGCTCAACTAGTTGAGCCATTGATCACATGACAGTCAAACCAGTACGAAGAAAATCATACTGCATGAAGTAAAAAACAATAATCTCATGTAATCAAGGTCTGGTGACGTCACAAACCCCTAAATATCATGAAATCAAAATAATGCATTCCTGATACTAACAGGAACTGGGTTTGCTTCAAATATAACATGACGACATATGCAGGATTTGTGACGTCACTAGACCTTGATTAATATACGTAAGATGTAGCATGGTGATCAAACATTTCAAAAAATTAATTCAATTCGTAGTGAAAATGGTTGACATTTCTGAAATTTGGTCGTCTGCTCAAAGATGGCTAACATGAAATGATAACATGAGTCAAAAAAGGTCATGATCGATCATGACTTGATTTGTAAAGAAAAATATTCATGTTAAAAAAAAGTATTTATATGTTTTTTTGACAGTGATCGGTCAAAACCTGAAGTATGACATCCGAGGTACAGGACAAACCATGTCGCCATCTTGTCGACCATCTTGTCAATCGAATATTTATCCGAATCAAAAATGTATTTCTTGCTTTGTGTTGATGTTTACTAATTTATTTAAATGTAGGATTGTTAAAAACAAGATACTTGTGTACATATTCATAAATGGATGTAGAAAATATCGTGTTGAATGTGACGGTTTGGGGGGAGAGAAGTGTGGGGTGGGGGTTGCGCTTGATCAGCATAAATTTCTATTGGCGTCACATACCCCCCCCCCCCTTCTTAATTATCATTATCATCAAATATTAGGAAAGATTTGGCTGGGATTCATTTGCCGCACCCCTAACGTTTCTGTAGCCAACTGACGCTCTTCTTCATCAGGTTAAATTTCTTAATTTTCGTTTCCATTTTCCATTGTTACATATTGTACGCAGTCGGTTTATTAAAAAATGGAATGTATTATCAGAAAAACGAAACATTCTTTTTTATCTCCAGACACAAATAAATTCTATATGGAATCATAAATTCTAATTTTTGTCGCGGAAATCAACCATAATTCCTCCCTAGAAACGAAGATATCAAAAGCCTCCCTTTGAGCTTTTATCTGATCGAGGCAGATCGTTCAACATTGTGGTGTTTTATGATGTAATTTTTTTGTTGCAATTTTAATTAAAATCGTAATGTGTGATATAAAACAGAATTCATTTAAGTCACAAAAAATGTTTCTACGAAATAAAAAAAATTCTCCATCTTTGATCGTCTGTTAAAAATTTCATCAAGCGCACTTCCGGTCGTTAAACGTCATCGTAAAATGCAGTCAATGAGAAAAATGGAAGCTTTTTATGCGGGATTGATCATAAATTGTGAATAAAAAGTCTGATTTGTGATGGAAAATGGCGGAGTTATAGACTTCGCTAGGGGTGTATTAAAACAGAATTGAATCAAAATCGCGCCAATCAAAGTTGTTAAAAAGAAAGTAATAGATTAATTTTGAGAAAGTTTTTAATTCTCTATGTCAGCTTGATCGCTCGTCAGATTTAAAACCGATTTCAAACACAGACAAATTTCTAATGCAATCAACAACTCATAAAGTTAAAGTCGTAAAGTTTGGAATATTTGGAAGAGTATCAGGAATCTGCCGGTACCAAAAATAGTTCGTCACTCTGAAATAACATTCCAATGAATCTAATAAACTACAATTTATTGAGCAGCGCAACCTTGTCTAGTTGATATACCTTTATTCCACGTGGACTCTTTTCTGAGCAAAGTAAAAAGTTTATTGAATTTTTTTTTCTATATTTTTTCTATAAGGGATTTGGAATATTAGCCGCCAAATGGTATTGTTAGTCTTAAACCGCCATTGCATTAATAAAAAAATATATTTAATAATATTTCTTGTAATACATTGCAAAGATACACATTTCTCTCCAAAATAGTTTAAAATTTTGGTTTAAAATTGTCCTCTTAAAAATAACTTTTGAAGTCGTTATTGTGTGGACATTCTTATATTTCTATCAATGCAAAGAAAATGTAAATGTACTCATTGAGACTGCTATTTTAATTTTTTATATAACAATAAGTAAATAAATAAAAAAATAAAAAATAAAAAAAATAAAGAAAAATGCCCAGGTAGAATAACTTGTATCGACGAGACAAATTGAGTAGTTTCCATGGCAAATGATATGTTTTAAGGCCCAGGTCGAAATTATATTATAAATAATAATAAAAAATAAATCAAATAAATCTCTTTTTTTTGTGGTAGTCGATATTTACCCAGGAATTTTTAGTCTCTGCTGGCAGTGGGTTCACTCTCTAAAGTTATATTGATATGTCGAATGAAATCTCAAAAAAGCTTCTGGTATTCTGGAAGAGTGAGCATGATTACGGTCGGTGTATGTATAAATATGTTCTGAATCAGCGTTATCATGTGAAATATAACTGCATACTGGCCGATTTGAAAATAAATCAGCTCAATGAAATGAGTGATTGAATCTGCATGATGACGTAAAAATTTTTACTGTACAGTATGCTAGTTGAATATGTAAAACAACTTCAGCTAAAAAATATGAGTGTTCGAATCTGCATGATCACGTGATATTGTTAAAGTATGCTGGTTGATTTGTAAGTAAACTTCATCTTAATGAAATGAGTGATCTGGCTAATTTGAAAAACAACTTCAGTCAGGTGAAACTTGAGTTTTGTTGAATCCATCAATACAATTTACTAAATAAACTTACCGACGCTGTAAAAAAAATCGCAGCACTTCTCAAAACACATCAACAATACACTTAGATTGATATTCACAGTTCATTGTCATTTTTAAAACACAAATTTGCCTTCATATTGCATGAACATCTACATTTATATAATAACATGAACTTCCTTATGATTGAGAGTAGTTTCCCTTGATGGAAGATTCCATATTGTCATTAGGGGGGAATTGAAGTGCACGTTCTTAAGCCTCAATTTTTCTTATTCTACCATGTTAGAATAACATAGTATATGTAATTCAATTTCCCTCATTGCACACTACATGACGTTGCCCGTCTTCATTATCTCATAAGGTGCAGAAAGAGTAGGACGTAACTTCTTCATTTCTAATGAATTTGTATTTCTTTATCGTTTCAGGGCATTATATAAATCCAAACACAAAACGTGGGAGAATCCAAAAATGTGTTCGAAAGCTTTAGGATTGTTACCGCGACAGAGGCGTATCTGTAAGCAACACTTGGAAATTATGTCCACTATAGCTGGTGCCTCCTTGTTGTCCGTGGAAACCTGTCAAAATCAGTTCTCAGATCGACGGTGGAATTGTTCGTCCATTTCTCAAGTTCCTTCCGTTCCCAGAGATTTATCCAGAGGTAAGGACTTTATTTGATGTTGCCTCCAAGATATGTTATGTTTCGTTTACCGAATATGTGTTTTAACATGGTCTTAGCACCTTATTTTAATATAGCTTTATTAACCCGTGTTAAACAAGCCCACTGCACTTCGCTTTGAAATGGTTTTATTACTAGTAACCCGTATTAAACCAAGCCCGCAAAATTTCGTTTTGTCATTGACTTCTTAACTCATATTACACTTCGTGTCTTCTATGGACCAATTTTGACTGGACAATATTTAGCTATGCATACGCAACTTCACTCGCTTGTTTTACCACGGCCTAAAAGAAGTACTAGTATACATGTACATCGATTTACAAAAAAAAAACATATGTAGCCAAACAATGTTTGTATCAAATCCGTCATAAAAAAAAAATTAAATCATGTTTTTGTAAACTCGAATTTCCATGCCGTTTAATTTATAGAATTGTAAAATGCACCCAAGAACAGCCATACCTCACGATGTTCTAAAAGTTTCTAATGTACCTTCTCTTGATTTAGCCTGGCAGTTTCACTTGTTAAATTTATACCAAACAGATGTTGATAGTTGTATCTTTCAAAGTCGGTTAAACCTTACTTCTATTTTCAATTTTTATTTTTACCTTCAAAATTTACAAGAGCTCATTAATACTGCCGATGCATGTTTCCCTTACAAATCCTCATCGGGGTGAAAAAACTTTACACGACTTTTTTTTGGCGGTTATGTGCTTGATCGCAGGAACATAGATTTATCCATCTAATTCACATGCACTTGTGCATATTTAAACAAATTGCACATTAAAATATTGTGTGTTTGCTTGTTTTTAAAAGTTTTTTTTCAAGTTTTTTTTTTGCATATCATTCATTGTATTGCCCCCTTGAGCTAAATGTTAGACAGGGCCATGTCCTTGTGTATTGGACCTAATTCTGACCCATGTAAAATAAAGAGTCTTTAGTTGTCTCCATGAGCTGAATGTTATACAGGACCATGTCCTTGTTTATAGGACTTATTTCTGATCCATGTCTCCATGGGCTGAATATTAGATAGGACCATATCCTTGTGTATTGGACGTAAGTCTGGCCATTGTAAAATAAAGAGTCTATGTTTGTCTCCATGGGCTGAATGTTAGACAGGACCATGTCCTTGTATATAGGACTTATTCTGTAAAATCTAGAGTCTATTATTATTGTATACGGGATGAAACAAGGCGACGCTTTGACGTTATAGCTATTATACATGGATGCAAACGCATTTTGATCAATAAATATCGATTATATATTTTTGAAAAAAATCCGATCCACAAAATGAAAACCGAAATCCTAAAAACATTTGACGAAACATACGTAGGCTATTAGCTAATGAACTTTTCATATGAAGAATTATATCAATCATACAAAAGTAAGTAGTATCAGGTGTCTAGAAGAGTAAGCATATCTGGTTGCACAGGTTCATCCATGCAGCTTAATCTGACCAAATCGGACAGTAAAGAGATTTTGAGACTCAAACCAATTCTATATCCAAGCGATTATTTGAGCAAAATATTCTAATTTGTTATACAATTTTCTATTGCAGGTACTAGAGAACAGGCGTATGTATACGGAATCGCCTCGGCAGCCCTGACACATTCTGTTGCTAGAGCGTGTAGTATTGGCATTACTCGAAAATGTAGCTGTGGGGCTCTACCAAACACTGCTCCCACCGGAGCCTTCAAATGGGGAGGTTGTGGCGATGACCTGCATTTCGGTGTGGCTCTGGGCAGAGCTTTTACAGACGCTTCTTTAAAATCCAAAAAAGGGAAATCCAAATCATCGAAAAAGGCCATGATGAATCGACATAATTTTGCAGCGGGTAGAAAAGTAAGTATACTATTTTAAAAAGGAATAAAGGAATTTTGCGTATAAGAATGAACATAAAATTATAAAATTTTAAACTGGCAAATAAGAATATATATTCATCAGTAGATATATTTCTGCTGCCATAAATAACATACATGTAACAGAATCCTGATAAATATAATCTGATAAATCCAAAATACGTAGTAATAATCCATCAATAACAACAGAATCCTTATATAATCCGAAAAAACCTAGTAATTATCCATAAATATACAATTAATGATTGATAAATACTTAATAAATTTGAATAATAAAAAAACTTCATGACGCTAGGTAAGTTCAATGAATATATACTCTTATTGACTATTCTTGAGAACTTAAATATTTTGTCCATTCTAAGAAGCATAATAAAGAAAAGAAAGGTGGCCTTGGTTATCTGAAATACTAAATCTTGTATTTAAAACTGAGTCATTATTCGCAAGAGGCATACAAATTGATATGGATATACAAGCTATAAAGAAGAGAATTTTCTCGTTATGAAGAAGAGAGGGCAATACGATAATTTTGCTGTGCAAATTTTTATTTTTTTCTTTGCTAGGACTATTGACACGAAGATACAAAAATATAAGAAAATGCTTATAAATAAAAAGAAAATCATTTCATTTTTATTGAAATTTAAAAAAAAAGGGGGAACAATTGAAGATTTTCATATAAAAATGTTTCTTAAAAGATCCTTACATAGATCTCAAATTTCCAAAATTTGCATTGAAAAGCCAAAATTTAATTTTTTTTTAAAACGTCCAAAAATATAAAAGATTTTATTGAGCATCAAATTGACAGAAGTACAAATACGTGAGATACCTAAATTATATAAATCAATTTAGCCAACTTAGAGGGTATAAGGTTACATCATATATTTTTTATCGCTCGTCTCTAAAAAAATGAAAAGCATAAAATTATTAAAGGTGCGTTAAATCCACTTTTATCAACTTAAACTTTATAAAATTAAAACAGCCATGTTGTTAAAACCGTCTTCATTAGGCCATGAGGTGCAGAAACGTAGGACGTAAAACTCCATTCATTAGATTTTCATTTCATTTGTGGTTAAAAACAAGATAACCTAGAAGGTAGAGGAATAAAAGAACCATTTGTATTTCCACTGATTATCCAATATTGTGTTCATTTAATGTCGTTTAGATGGAACAGTAAGCCTGTGTGCACGTTAAAGGCCCCTCGAAATCGCAAAAAGAGTAGGCTAATGCCTCTGTCCTGGCAAAATTGCCCTCATTACACCCTCTATGGTATTGCCCATCTCCATTAGCCGTGGACGTAAAACCTCATTTATTTAATTTCATTTTGCTATCAATTTCGTCATTATATAACACATAAAAAACTGAGTCAGACCACGTTCGTGCATGCTGAAGTTAATAGACCGAACGTTTCCGCTGCATCAAACATCAAAGCGGCTAGATTTTATGGCTTGGGTTAGATGACAATAAAACGTTTAGAAAACACAGTGTGTAGAAGGGTAGCCTGATAAACACTGCAGATGAAACGTTTATCATTCCGCCATCCACTAACTTATCTAATAGTTACCTTACACATTTTACGATCTCTGTGAAATTAATCATGGGCTGGGAAATTATGACTATTCACAAAGTGCAGTTACTTTGAGAATTGTTTTTTATCGACTTGTAACATCTGATATGGTCGTATTATAACCGTCTTCAAAGGAAACAGATTGTATTTTTTAATATTATGACGAGATATTGCAGAAGTGAGTTTTTTACGATGCATTTATAACATGTGACCGCCTTGTAGATGCAGTGAATGCAATATAGATTGCATGCTAATGAAATGGGGTATTACATCTATCTGTATACAGAAAGACAGAATTTGCACAACCTGGTTTTTTCTTGTCAGTGATCCAGGTCAGAGGGGGTTACATGGGAAAGGTTTTGGATGGGACAATAAACAGAAGTCCCGTGTTCTACAGACTGCGCACGTTTAAGACAGTTGGAAATTGCAAAAAGAGTAGCTAATACTGCTGTCTGGCAAAATCTTCCTTATTACACACTGCATTGCGTTGCCCGTCTTCATTAGCCCATAAGGTTTCTATTCATTTAAAAATGAAAGGTTGTAATATTTTATAATAGATTCAACAGAAAAGGAGGTTTAAAGTATCCTTATAAACCTTATTTATTTTTTCAAAAAAGAGAATTTACTTCAGAATTGGACACTTTACATCTGCGAACATGATTCCGCCAGAATATTATTTTAAAATTCAATTGTTTTAATTCAAATTATAAATATAACAGGATATTTGAAATATTTGCAATAACGGCCCTCTAAAATGATATATTATAAATGGGCAGACGATGGCGGGAGTTTATGATCTAATTATCGCGTTCTTAACGCCCATTAATCTTTTATCTCGAGCTTTATAACAACAAGGTGCGATAAATATTACTTTTATACGTCTTTATAATAAGCATGTATTATATTTATTTTCATATTTCACAGATATCTGATAAACTCGGCATAATGGCCCTCGATAAATTATGAAAAATCGGCGAATTTTTGAAGAATTATCGCTAAAATATGTTAATATTGTCACAAAATATGCATACCTTTGTAAATTGGCCAAAGTAATCAAGTTTTCGCGACTGTGTGCCGAGACTCGCGACCATTACCGTCCCAGATAACGATCAAATTCAGCCAAATTTCAATTAGATTTGCTTTAATAGACTCGCTATGTCGGCATCTTACAATGTTAAGATCCGATAAACTCTCTTGACATTTTGAATTAAGCGGATCATATTGGGGTAAGATCCGTCCTTGTACCAAAATTGTCTTCACGAGAGTTAGATCTTTCAAAAAGATTGATGGTTTCCGGCTCTTTACTTTTCGGCCAAAATTTGAAATAATTATAGTTTTCTATCGTGGGTTTAATGAAATGAAATAAAGTTTTCGTTTAATAAAATTTTAATAATAATTGCAGACGATGACAATTTCGTTGAATTTTTCATTTTTAGTTGAAATCTTTGATACTAATATTATCCATACGCACACAAATGCCGGACTTAAATGTTCTTATACAATTTAAAATATTTTCTACATATTTTTTAAGGGAATAATTTGCCTTTAAAAAAATTTCAATTCAAGATGAAAAAGAATATTTTCGTTTCATAATTTGTTAATTCCATAATTTGAACATTTCTCTTTTTGCAGATAGTAGAAAGTAGTTTAACGACGGCCTGTAAATGTCACGGTGTATCCGGATCGTGTTCAATAAAAACATGCTGGAAATCACTGCCTGATTTCGACTCTATTGGAGCTACCTTAAAAAATCGTTACGCATTAGCCGTGGAAGTGAAAAGAAAACGAAAGAAAAAACAAAAAGTGTTAGTTCCTATAATGAAGAATAAAAAAACAATTAGAAGTGATGAACTTATTTATTATACGAAATCTCCGGATTATTGTAGTCCGGACGAAAAAAGTGGTTCCATAGGAACTCACAATAGGTGGGTATTCTGTTTTCTTTTATTTTAGCCAATTCTTTTTCTCATTCAAGGCAAGACAACTTTGTCAATGCATAATTTTAGGTATTCATATCTCTAACTGGCAGCCATGCACATGTCTGTTATTGACATGTTGAATTATAGAGTCACTGGATCTCGAATTTAAATTTTGAAAAGTGAATCGGCTGGCTAAAATTGAGCTTTATCAGATTCCAGTAATACAATTTCATTATAAATTTCGTCAGAAATAAAAGCGAAATGTACAATACATAAGAAACGTTTATGCATATAAGTGAATAACGGCTTAAGACAAGGCGACGTTTTATGTCCTCTTTCATTTTTCAAATTTGACAATGAAACCGAAATTAATAAAAAAAGAAAAAATGAATACGTATTAAACGCTTCAATGTAGGCGTTTCGACCACGAGGAAAAAAACTTAACTTCAATACTTAACTCTATTTCAGATTATGCGACAAAACTAGTCGGGGTTCTGGCGGATGTGACGTCATGTGTTGTGGGCGTGGTTATGACAGTTTTAAAATGGAGGTGATGGAGCGTTGTGAATGTAAATACTACTGGTGTTGCTATGTGAAATGTAAAACGTGTGTGAAAACGCTCAACCTCAGCAAATGCAGATAAAGACGCATGCGTTTTAGTTACGGTTTTACCAGGAGTGGAAAGAAATCGAAAACACTGAAAGTCGATGCGACGAATGATTTGACAACATTAAAAGTGACTTAAGAAAATTTGTGAATTACTGCCAAAGATTCGCGTGTACGGGTTGCGCAAAAAACTGTAATGCGAACGCATCTGAAAACGTAACACTTATATGTTCAGTCGATGAACTCGCAAGTAAAGTGCTTAATCGTATGACAAAGATATACCATGAAACCTCAAGATCAAAACCAAAACGTGACGATATGATCACGCCGCGGTGATGTGACAGTGTGACGGATGTGACAGTCACGCTTTGTGTGACCATATAATGATGTGACAAATGTGATGTCACGCACTGTGACGAATAGATGCATATATTTGTAAATAGTGTTGTATATATATTGAATTTTACAGATATCTTAATATTATCAAAGAAATTGTTTCACTGGGAAAAGTTTTACAGAAGCTTAAAAGAAGCGTTAACCGTTCAAAAAGGCCTAAGTGATTGGACATTTGAAATTACATTCTAAGCATCAATGTGGTTATTAATATCGAATATTTACCGCTAAGATCGTTTAGGATCATCTTAGAGTCATTTGTGTTGTGGAATCAAAGTTTTCATTTGTTGAATTTAGGCAAACGTGGACTGCCATACAAGCATTAGATCGGGTACGACTTTCCAAGTGAAACACTTTAAAGGACATATTCTATGAATCCAAGAGACCTATTTGATGATGATATTTATCAATGTTTGTTAAAGTTAGAAATCGTCTAGTATTTTATATCATCTTATTTATACTGCAGTTCCTTAATCACGCCTGCTGTTTCGGCAATGTAGCAAGGGTTTGATTTAAGCGGGAGTGTGTGACAGGAAATGTGACTAATTCCTCTCTCCCTGAGTTGTACAATAAATATGTTTTTATTAATTTTGTGAAGTCATTTTCAATTTGCCTTCATGTGAGCAGAAGAAAATCTTTTTGATTATTTTCCGATAAAATTGACGTTCACTCCAAATTTAGGCACAAACATGTCAACTTAAATATTTTTATGCAAAACACAGCACTGGACAATTTTCAAAATAAATGTAACGGCATAACGACAATTTTCTCATTGAAACGTAACGTTATAACGACAATTTTCATTGAAACGTAACGTTATAACGCCAATTTTCATTAAAACGTAACGTTATAACGACAATTTTCATTTAACGTAACGTTATAAAATCCTTCACTAAAACGTAACGTTATAACGACAATTTTCATTGAAACGCAACGTTATAACGACAACTGTCATAGGAACGTAACGTTATAAGACATCTTTGACTAAAACGTAACGTTATAACGACATCTTTCACTAAAACGTAACGTAACATTTATATTGAAACGACAATTTTCATTGAAACATGACGTTATAAGAAAATTTTTCATTGAAAAGTAACGTTATAACGACAATTTTCATTGTATTATGCGTTATGATTTTGATATTTCCGTCACGTTATTACACACTTTCACCAAAGCGTAACGTTGAAGTAATTGTGTTTTTGATATTTTCTGATATCCCATAATTGTGACAATTTAACGTTGCAATATTAAAAGTGTAATATTTCTGTTAAAATGTTATATTGAAATATATAATAAAAAATGTCAATTCAAAAACTTTATCTTGTGTTTCTTTAATAGAACCCACTATCAAACCTATTTTTTACTCTCGGTACCAGAACACCCTATTGAAATTGGACAAACCTATGGGAAAAACTTTTGCACAGACATACAAAAGGAATATGAATCACGAGAATGGACTAGGTAATTTCATATCCATCTATTACGGTCCGTTTTTAATTGATAAAATCGAGCTTTTGTCAGCCCCCTCTTCCCACTTTCAAATTGCATTTCATTACATAGGAAATAATGGAAAAGAGGGTGGGTTATAAATCCCAACCACCAAAACGCTCTAATTGGCAATAAAAATTTGCACCAAAATGATATCTTAAATTTTTAGGATCGTAAATATTCATACTACGAAACGAAATTATTCAGTCATGTGAAATTTTTCAGGGTTGGTTTGGATACAGAACCACCTGTGAGCCCTTTTGAAATTCCTGTGGCCCTCTGTCGGCGTTAAGAAAAAAAGAAAAAACAACTATATTTTACAAGGACAACAACATAGGTTCACAAGTCCGTCGTGACAGGGATCTTTTCTACCAGCAGGTTCTTGGCCAAACCTCTTGGCATTGATCTTTCCCAGATTATCCGTACCCTTTTACAGCTGGGTGGACTGGAATTGTGAGTGAAGATGACTTATTCAAGGTCATCGAACTTTCACACACCGATTGAGATAGTTACCCCAATCACATTGTTATATATTATCCCGTCCCGAGCAGGCCAATATACTATACCGTTAGAATAATAAATCCGCTATCTACGAGATAGGCTTTTATGTTGTCTTTACTCCCGAGTTTGATTCTACCATGAAATTGTCTTGTTCTTATCTCGAAACACATGAAAATTGGAAGAAATAAAATTTCCTCTCGTTTCATCTTTTTCGCACTAAGTTAACCATCTTTATTGGCTTCTTGTGATTATTTAGATTTTCATGGTTTAAACATTCTAATTACAAGTTAGATTTAATATGATACAATGTTAGTTATTTCGGGGTTAGTGACGTCACCAATCTTGTATTCGGTTAAAAGTTAAAAATCGCATTTTTCTTCTTGATCAAATGGGCGTTCTAGATTATTTCGGTTTTCATAATCTAAACATTATAATAAAGGCGTTGAGCTAATAAGATACAAGTTTCCTCTTTCGGGGGGGGGGGGGTTAGTGACGTCACAACTCCATTTCTTTGTTAAAAAGTGACACACATAATATACCCAGCAAAAACACTGCTTTTTTCGTTTTTTTTTTTGTGATTCCGGGATGTAAAAGTCAGTTGGTGAAAAAGAAAGGAAAAACACAAGAGAAAACAAAAGATTAACACTTACACCCCTCCCCTTTATTGCTCCCAACTGTATAAGGCCCATGTTTCTGAGATGATATGCTTGCAGAAGGAATAAAGGTTTTTCTGTTAGTACATGTACATCAACAAAACTTTCTGTCATCACCGTCTCTGATTAGCACCACCATTAAGAACATCGGCGATAAGCCCGTGGGTGGGTATTCACTGAGCGGCTACCAAGAACACCACGAAGGCGTAGATCAGAATCTGGTTTCTAGGTGTTGTCAATCTAATTGTTGTGTCAGTTATTATCAGAAAGAAACCCCGTTATGATAACTCCCGGATAACAGTGTCAGTATTAATATTATCCGTGGAATAAAAGTGTACCGGATTCTCCCGAGGTGATAACAGCAAAAGCTATTAAATGATAACACATAAAGATTGCGATATCTATCAATTGCACAGGTTTGTTCACCTGCATGCGTTCGATTGCCAGTTTTTGAGAGTGGGCTTAAAGCTAAGGTCAGAGCTTCATTCTCGAAAACTGAAATTACAATGATTCTAGTGTTCGAGTAATCTGATTGGTCAATCCCTTAAATTCTCAAAAACTTTACTTAAATATGATTCAAATTGTCAATCTAATTGGATAATAAAACAAAATTTACAACCGATTTAAGTGATTGACCAATCAGGTGAATAAACACTTAAATCATCTTCAATTAAATCTTTAAGAATAGGGGTCTTGATAAAAGTATTTCTTGGATTTTATTAAAAGTTACGTTTTTGAGAATAAGGCCACTGCTCTCATATATATTAATTCCCCAAACAACAGCAATGTACAAGGGGCGATAACTCCAATTTATGAAATATCGAAATATTTTTAACTGAAAAATGGAATTCATTTGGAATAGTTGCATCAAACGTTTTTATTTTCGAATAGGAACATATAGTGATGAAATAAGAATATTTGTGATAACATGCCAAGATAGAATAAAGGCCTACCCGGTCGACCATACACACGTCCTTCGTATCAATGCGGACCGAGTAATGTGGAGAAAATCTAGATTTAAGATACCTTTGACGCAAGCTCATTATGAACTACAAAATCTGCAAAGTTTATATCAAATGAACGAAAGAGTTGGTCAAGCGTGTTTTGATTTTTAACTACTCCAATTTATGAGGCGGGAATAATAACCAATTTCCAAAATGGAGGGATAGCGTGCAGACGTGAAATTTATGATCAAGATTGCCATCGATACACTTGTTTCACTCCACAATTATATGGGTTATTGCCCCTGATAATTTGTATAAGTACCTAAATAACTACAAAAATGTTATTGCTTACATGGGTTATTGCCCCTGTTAATATACATGAGTAGATAAGTAGCCAATTATTGTTTCGAACTACAGAACAGATGAGTCGATCTGGATACTCGAGTAAATTAATCCTAGAGTTGTCTGTCCTGTTGGGGTGGAGGTATGTAGGTTGCCAGGGTAAGGTATGTAATTGAAGTATTATCTAAGCACATATTGTCTTCTAGGATTGTCGTCTGCTAGGACGGATTGTCGACTGCTAGGGTGGATTGTTTACAAGCCTGACAACTCAATAGTCTACGGTTCTGATAAAATGTGGGTTTATTTATATTCACATGTCACGCTTGCTCAGAACAATACCAAACATGAACCAATTGCCTTTACAGTTGGTCCCAAATCCAATAATTCAATCCTACCAGCAGGGTGAGAGGTGGGGCAAGATTTGGCCCGCCCACATTTCAATCAGCGAACAATTCACTATGACCCTCCTAGACAATTTTGGGGACCCTCGATCTGCCAACTTACCTTGTATTTCGTAGAAACGCCTCCGATCCAGCCCCCCCCCCTCCTGTCATGGAGGTTTAAAGGTCGACGTGGCAAAATTCTTCTAGTCTTCAATTGGACAACGATAACGAGTGGGCCTCATTGCTCATAGCATAGAGTTGCCATCTTTAATGGGTCAATCAGATGCAGTGCAGAGGAGGGGGGGGGCGTAAAAGTTTGTTCCATCGAAGATATCAAAAGACAAATGAAGACCATCCTTTCTGAAAATAATATTTCAATGTTTTTATTTCAATGTTATTTATAAATAGTGATATTGAAAAGATTGAGCAACAATTCAGAAGGAGTTACCTCCCATTATTTAGAGACACGTGCAAGAGAGAGAAAGAGAGGGGAGACAACCTATTGATAAACGGCGAAAGAAACGTCACGTGGACTCTTTTGCAGTTATCCTATATCTTAATTTCCAATTTTTCTTTTTTTTTATGTCATTTAACAAAATCGGAAAAAAGTTGGTGTTCAACAGACCTTTAGGCAAGAAAAAGAAGCGATATAAGTTAAAATTTCTAAATTTACCACAAGCCTTGCCAGTGTGTTTTCTATCAGATTGTTTAGAAGTCACGTTTCATTTGCCTCTCTAAATATATCTTTTATTAAAGTGCTATGTAGTTTTCCATAAGAAACTACATATACTTCTTACAATAATAGACACGAACGTAGTGAACAACCATTTTGAATTGATAAAGGACATACATCATTTAAAGTTTTAAATGTGAATTGCAGAAATATTAAGCCTTTTTATAAAAATTCGACATATTCAGTCAACGTAGAGATTCAAAATGGCTGTTACCAACCGTCGTGTGTTATTTCCATGTTAGAACCATACAAGGTTCAGTATAGTGGAACCCGTTTCTTAGAACAATTAAGCACAACACAAAGTAAAGCATTATGAAAACCTCTTGTTTCGCCATCGCTCAAAGTGTTAAAGACAATATCAAGCCTACGAAGGAGAACCAAAATATCAGAATACAAAACAGAAAAGAACCGTGTTCCGACCTGTACCTGTAATTCGTTTCTACTATTTTCTACGGTAAGGATAATCAAGCAACAGACACAACTTGTTATGACGTCTTCTTAAAGCTAACGTGCTTTGACAAAGAAGAACAAGATGACGTATCAATCATAATATAGCTCAACCATATAGATTTAAAGGGATACTACGTCTCACCTGGTGTCATAAAGTAACAGAATCCCTTAAAATCTGTACAACTCACAAAACTAAGTCATTTTTAAAAAACGCTTTATCAATTTTTTCAGCGTTTTACAATAATCAAATACATCTTTATGAATAATAATTTAGTTTTTTGGATACTTACTTATTTTTTATGTTATTTATTGTAGCAAGTATATTTACTTATTGGCCAAATCGAAATTTTATTTTCATTCTAAGACCTATTATCCCTTTAAATAAGGTATAATAATTAACATCAATACATGTATCTCATTTGGTAGCGAGTTGTGGTGTCGTCTGCTAGGCGATTAGGTGCCTTGAGTTCAAATCCCCCTCAACGTATGAAAAATTCAGATGAATGAGCTAGTGGTTTTCTGAAAGTTTTTTTTTATTAGAAACGAAAATCAGTTCAGAGTGGCTACGATTGGATGCATCGTTTTTGAATCCTAACCAATCAGATTTTATCAAATATTTGTGGTTCGTAATTTATAAGCCCTGCTTCACAAAAAGTATTTTGGAATACGACATTCCAATTGGTCCGAATTGAACTGAATATTAGAAATAAACCAATCAGATTCAGATCTAGAAATTGATTATAAATAAACCCTATATTTGGAGTACGTTGTGCAGAGTGTTTTTGAAGTGTTCTTCGTGTATAAAGTATCTTTTGTAAACAAAATGGTGGTTGAAACTTGAAATATTGGTCTTCAGTTATGTCCCTTGATAGAGTCCACAATTAACCATATCTGAACATTTGAGATCCGTCTTCCGTCGCTTCGGACACTTTATCTCCGTCATTTCCGGCCATGCGCACTGCTGCAGGTAAATATCCAAGAGGTCTCCATGACATTTTTCGTTTTAAAATCTTATCGACTGGGTAAAACTGTGGTTTTTTGGATAAGAGACTGAGATAGTATCTGAAAGACGGTTGGATGTTGGCTTCGGGATCGAGGTACGGAGAACTGGCTCGTCTTTCTATATCGTACTCTGAAGAAGGCCGACTGTAGACTGTACAAATCATCATTAATACTAACCCGAGCCAAAACATTTCACCAATTTTCAAATCCATTCTGCAATGAGAAAAAAGAAGCCAAATTTAATGTTCTACCGAAACACTTCTTACATCTATTTACCCCGTTTTTTGATGTTCAATGCCACAAACAATCCCAACCTTTGGTTTTAAATTTAAACCTATCATGTTCTAATTATTTTAGTGTAATTACAGCACGTTAGCTTTAATTTAGCACATTGTAGGGTGAAGTAGGGGTAATTCGTTCATAGGATATTGGGTATGAAATAAACGATTTTATCCAATGTGTTCAGTACACGAATTACATAGTGTATGGACATATCTTGAATGTATAAATTTAAAATTGAGTGTTACGTACATGCAAGTATGATTTTCATGACGCCATAACCACAGCGTTAATGCGGTTAACAAAACAAACATACCGTAACACTTACATACACTTGTCGGTTTGGTGACGTCGTCAACACTAAAATTACGTTTATTCCTTTTATTAAATCATCTATTTAGATGGTTTTGTTTCAGCTAGGAATATTGCGAATTAATCAAACAAAAATACCATTAACCTATATAAACCCTTTACCGTATTATACTTATAGAAAATGATGCTGATACAGAATTGAATTATTATTTTCTATTCGCTATTAAAAGACAAATTTTGTAGTGTGAAATCCTTTTGAGGTATTGTCTTTCTTTTCCGTAATGTAGCCTCTAGAGACCGTAGGCCTTTTTGTCTCCAGCAAGAAATAGCATTTATTAATGGACAAAAACTTATCGAATTTCGTCAAAATATTTAAGGAAATTTCAATGGAGTTTTACGTCCTTATCTTCTGCACCTAATGGGCAAATGAAGACAGGGTGTGATATATAGAGAAGATAACCTCCAAATTTGAGGTTTTTTGAAAGAATTGTGCAAATTTTCGTCCATTTCTAGTACTTCTGTACACTATTTACATAAATTGAAAAAATAACTTGCATACTAGTAAATCCACGAAAATAGCGTAACCTCCCCTTTAATTTGCAGCAGTAAATTGGATCAAGAAATCCACGAAAATAGCGAAAACACTTCGTCATTTGTTGTGGGACAGTCTTTTATAGGATTCACAAAACCTTTCTTTAGCTACACTTGTAACACATATTTCGCAGAGGCCCTATATCTATATATATGAATATTTGATTTCAACAATGTACATTATCGTCCCTGACCTCTGAATAAATGTGTCAAATACGTGATCATTCCCTGTAAAAATGTGGATCAAAATATATTCGTTTCACGTGTCTGTATAATTAGCCAGAGTCAATTATGAATGTAACGTATTCCAATCGGAAACTGATTCTTCTGGTTAGGCTCTTTCCGGAAGAGCTGTGTCATTTTTCCCATTACAGACATACGATCCAATTATAAAAATATTTAATGAAATCCATCGAGTTTTATGTCCTCTACTTTTAATAAAGTCGATCAAGGACCCTATATCAATTTCATGGGGAAACGGGTTTAAAAATCGGGTTAAAGAATCGGGTTGAAAACCAGGAAGGCATTATTTCGATCTATGTGGGATTAAACCTTGACCTTCAGGGTCATTATTGCACGAGCTTTTTGATAATAAATATGCCTTTGCGACAGTGACATCATAAAAACGCTTAGTTTAAATGGAATTGCACGAGCCTTGATAATTGAAATGGGACAAATGGGCATAACATTTTAAAATTTTAAACTTGTCCAATAACAGCATATATTCATCAGTAGATATACCTAAATAAGGTAACAGAATCCTTATATAATCCAAAAAACTAAGTTATTCATAAAATGCAGTTGAATATTGATTAAGCGTTTTTAAAATAATTACTTAGTTTTGTGAGTTTTCCGGATTTGACAGGAATTATATAACTTTATGACACCAGATAAGTTTACTGATGAATATATACTCATATTGACCATTCCTGAGAACTAAAATTTTATGTTCATTCTAATAGGCAGTATCACTTTTACAGAAGATCTAAAAAAAAAATTTGTCTGAATGACCTACCGAATGTTTAAGATCCGTGTGTATTCAGCTCCCACGGTTAAGCAAATATAGAATAAATTATATATTTGGTTAATATCTCCTAGTTTATTGACTTCAAAGATTATTATAAAAACATCAATTTTGAATGTCAACGTGCTTTTGTTCAATATTTTACATCGAAAATTAACTGGAAGGAATTAAAGGGGAGTATGGAGAAGCGTAATTAGAAACAGGAATTTAGTCACACCTTTGATACCAATCAACAATAACAACCATGATCAGAACGAGTTTGGAAGAATGAAGAAGATCGAGTAACTCACGCTTCACCATCAAGGGCCGAGTTTCACAGCCATGTCATTCGACCCGACCAAATCTCAAGAATTATCAACAACCAAACCAACAGCACAGAATCGTCCAACTTGAACCAATCCAACTACCAACTACTACGAATACCAACAACTACCTAGTTTGCGATATCAGGATCCGCTGGTAGCGAACGTTAATTTGTCATCTACCAACCAACCAACCAACCAAGTCATACCTTCCATAATGTCAAGATATTATAAACTTAATCTTATACATTTCTTACCCTGGCTGCAATAGCTGCCTTGCTTGTTTCTGTCGAGGCCTTTGATTGGTTATATTCCAAAGAATCCATTCCTTAATAAACTTCCATGATACAAGAACGATGGCTACGAAGTTCGTAACAGCTTGTGAAGATGGGATATAAGAAAGGTGGCTATTGCAGTCAAGGCATAAGACGAAGTTCGTAACAGCTGGTGAAGATGGGATATAAGAAAGGTGGCCATTGCAGTCAAGGCATAAGACGAAGTTCGTAACAGCTGGTGAAGATGGGATATAAGAAAGGTGGCCATTGCAGTCAAGGCATAAGACGAAGTTCGTAACAGCTGGTGAAGATGGGATGTAAGAAAGGTGGCCATTGCAGTCAAGGCATAAGACGAAGTTCGTAACAGCTTGTGAAGATGTGATATAAGAAAGGTGGCTATTGCAGTCAATGTATAAGACGAGGTTCGTAATAGCTTGTGAAGATGTGATACAAGAAAGGGGGCTATTGCAGTCAAGGTATAAGATTATTAGGGGTAATGCATGATCGCAGTAAAGTCTATCGGTTCGCGGCCTCCCATATTTGTGGATGGTCCGTTGGTCGAGTGGTCTAGACGGTTGACATGTATTGCTGGCGATAAGGTATGGAAGACGGATGCGGCCATCACTGACTCTCGCGTTGTCGCCTTTGAAAATAGGGCGACAACGCGACAACGCGACAACACGACAACGCGACAACACGACAACGCGACAACACGACAACGCGAGAAAACATGAAGGCGACAACACGACAACGCGACAACACGAGAGAAATTACATGGGAGTGAATGGGGGAAAATATCAACACAGAAGTGTGTGTTAAATTTCTCTCGTGTTGTCGCGTTGTCGCCTATAATTTATACTTTCAGACTTCTTTTTTCTCGCGTTGTCGCACTGTCGTCCCTCGTGTTGTCGCCTTGTCGTGTTGTCGTGTTGTCGCGTTGTCGTGTTGTCGCCTCTGAAATATGTCGTGTTCTCGCACTGTCGTGTTGTCGTTTTTACAGTTTTCTCGTGTTGTCGTGTTGTCGCGTTGTCATGCAACACGACAGTGCGAGAACACGACAGAATTAAGAGGCGACAACACGACAACGCGACAACGCGACAACACGACAACGCGACAACACGAGGGACGACAGTGCGACAACACGAGAAAAAAGAAGTAAATTAAGGGCGAGAACGCGACAACACGAGAGAATTTTAACACACCTTTCTGTGTTGATTTCTCCCCTATTCACTCCAATGTATTTTGTCTCGTGTTGTCGCGTTGTCGTGTTGTCGTGTTGTCGTGTTGTCGCGTTGTCGTGTTGTCGTGTTGTCGCGTTGTCGCGTTGTCGTGTTGTCGCGTTGTCGTGTTGTCGCCTTATTTCTAAAGGCGACAACGCGAGATTTTCAGTGGCCGCATCCGTCTTCCATAATAAGGTGCCTAACTCTGAGATCGCTGGTTCGGAACCCGTTCGGGTCTCAGCCAATTTTCAGCACGAGAATCTGTGCTATACCAAGAAAGTGTTATCCCAATAACGAAAATATTGAAGGTATAAGTAGGAAGTTTGTAACAGCTAGACATAGTGAAGATGTGATACAAGAAAGGTGGCTATTGCAGTCAAGGTATAAGTACGAAGTTTGTAACAGCTAGACATAGTGAAGATGTGATACAAGAGAGGTGGCTATTGCAGTCAAGGTATAAGTAAGAAGTTCGTAACCGAAAGACATAGTGAAGATGTGATACAAGAAAGGTGGCTATTGCAGTCAAGGTATAAGTACGAAGTTTGTAACAGCTAGACATTGTGAAGATGTGATATATGAAAGGTGGCTATTGCAGTCAAGGTATAAGTAAGAAGTTCGTAACAGCTAGACATAGTGAAGATGTGATACAAGAGAGGTGGCTATTGCAGTCAATGTAAAAGTACGAAGTTCGTAACCGAAAGACATAGTGAAGATGTATACAAGAGAGGTGGCTATTGCAGTCAAGGTATAAGTAAGAAGTTCGTAACAGCTAGACATAGTGAAGATGTGATACAAGAGAGGTGGCTATTGCAGTCAAGGTATAAGCACTTGTCAGCTTGACATTTTATTATGAGTTTCGTTTTTTAGTCTGTTTTAGAAATATGTCATTAATGTTGTGTTTCAGTCGTAAATACTTAAAAAGAAAACACGAAATGGAATTTTAAAAACTATAAGAACTACAGCGTGTGAAAGACGATATACAAGTGTGAGTTAACAAAAGAACACCGTAGGTTTACAGTCAAAAGGCAATGCTTATATAGTGTTATGACGATATAGAACAATCTAGAAAGATCATGATCTATATGGGGAGATCCAAAAGATAAACATTTTGATTGGTATTTTGGTGCCTCGGAATCGTCAGAAATGCGTTCTCTAGGTTACTAGTTTTCAAAATTTCCTGGAGAAGGGGGGGGGGGGGCCAGGACAAAAATAAAGGGCCCCAATACCAATTTTGTCTGTCGTGGCGACGGGACTGGGGAGATCTACAAAGCTCGATTTCCTCTATGTATTATTCTATCCATAGGAAATGTCACATCGCATGCACACTAGGTATGGTGGAGTATGGGCTGCCGTCTCTGTAAATGTGCAGGTTTGTCAGGTGAACAATGTTTTGTACAAGTACGATCGACATGAAAAGAGCCTCTTATGTATCATATTGTCCATAGGAAATATCACATCGCATGAACAATAGGTATGGTGCCGTCTCTTTTAATGTCGCATGTCTTTCTGTTGAACGATGTTTTATACAAGTACACATGTTATTTGACAAGTTGACTTTAATTTAGCTCTGAAGAATTGTCTCTTATAATACAAGTAGTAGGAGGTTTAGACTAGTTGAATCGGACTCCGACCGCCCATAGTGTAGAATATTCCAGTGCAGTCTACATCAAGATATTGCTTTCTAGTGGCGTCGAGCAATCTCCACGACAATAACCATGTTTAGTTTTTATTCTGTTTTTAGAAATTTACACTACAGGGATGGTGTAGACCGACGACGCCATACAGTGTACATGAAAGGAAAGTTTGTGAGAATATTGTTTACATGGACAATTCCGTCTACGACAAACTTCAATCCAACGACCTTGGAAATCGAAAAATGAAATGAATGGAGTTTTACGTCCTGCTCTTCTGCCTCGTATGGGCTTATGAAGACCGGTAACATCATGTACTGTACAACGAGGGAAATTTTGCCAGGACAGCAGCATTAGCTTTCTTTTTTTGCGATTTGTCAGTCCCTCCGATCTGCATCATTGCCAAGAGGAAACCGGGCTGAAAATTAGCAGAAAGCGTCACTGAGCCACTGTGGCTCCCATTGGAAGTCGAAATAGACTGGAAGCAGTGTTTTGCCAAAAGGATTAACTCTAGTATATAAGTTTGGGGAACTTATTTTGAGATGTCTATATCCTTATCACTTTTCAAATTGTAACTTTGACGTGCGGTTCTCTAACAATTAAACAAAAACGCACAACAACGTAGTCACGTCATATTGACAGGATGACGTTAATAACGGCCCGGAAGTGATGACAGAGGCTTGTTATTGACTCACCTCTCGATATCAGCTTAGCAGATAATAAAGACGATTTGGATAAAATTAAATTGATAACATTCCGAGAGTGACGACAGACGATCGTTATTAATCTACTTTGTCTCTAACACATATATAGTTTTGACTGATCGTGTATCAAGGATACTCAGTTACCTCCCTTGAGGTTTAATTCAAATATCGTGTTTCCCTTCTGTTGTATCATTTTACTCTACACGTAGTCCACGCCCACGTCCACATTTCTTTCCGCGCAAGAATATTAAAGCAGTGATAGTGTATTAGCTAAATCTAAAAGCCCAGACGGTAGGGGCCATTAACATCTAAATTCAAATTACGAAATTTAAAAATAAAAAAAAAATAAAAAATAAAATAAAATAAAAACCACTTGTCTATGGTATTATCATTAAAATAACATATTTTTCAATTATTTTGGCCGATATTTTCTCATTTTCTAACAAAAATAAAAAAATGAAATTTATAATTTCTGTCTTGTCGGTTTTGTCACGCGATCTCTGTGGAATTCAATTCTCGAATATAAACATAACATTAACATTTACATGCAAGGCAAAATAATAATGCATCCCATGGGACAAATTTTGCATATTTTCAAGATATTAGTGCTTACACCGAGGTCCGCTCTTAACAGCATACATAAGCAGTACCAGTTAAAAATACGCTGATCTGTATATTATTTGATTTTATTTTACTCAAAAATAATTAACTTGAAGTAAATAATGTTCACTCCGAGGTCCGCGTTAAAGGACATTTTCTTCTAATAAATCAGTTTTCCTTTCTATTTCAAGATGCACGAAATAGTGCTCACTTCAAAGTCCCCATCGTGGAAGAGGGGACGTCGTTCACTTTTACTGTTTGAAAGGGATACGGCGTCTTAGCATGAAATATAAAATTTTAGTTCTCAAGAATGGTCAATACGCTTAATCAATTTATTAAGCGTTTTTCAATAGTCAAATGCATCTTTATGGATAATTACTTAGTTTTTTGTATATTTATTTATTTTTACGTTATATATGACAGCAGGTACATTTACTGACGAATAGAGCTCTTATTGGTCAAGTTTAAAATTTTCAAATATCATGTTCATTCTAAGACGTATTATCCCTTTAAATGCTAGCGACAGATTAGTGCAAAAAAATCGGGTTTAATTTCTTTTAAATGGGATATTAAACTTAACTCGTACTTTAATGTCAGCCTCGATCATAAATAATTATTATACTAATTCGATTTATGTTACATTTTCTTTTTCTGTGGTGCTAGGGACCATAAATACAATTTACATTTCACAGCTAAAGAGATACACTCGTCTATGAAATGAAATGAAGTTTTACGTCCTACTCTTCCGCACTAAATGTGCTAATAAAGACATTTTCTTTTTCTGTGGTGCTAGGGACCATAAATACAATCTGGACTCGGACCAGTAAAAATTATGTCTATGATTAGAATTTTTCGTTCTATTTTTAGAAATCCTCTTTCTCCCTTCCTTTGGGGGTTTTTGCATGCCCATTTTTTGACTAATTTTTGGTCTAGATTTGAAATTTGATGTCTGAAATTGCATTTTCTTTCAGAATTTCTGAGATAATGAGAAATTTAATTGGCGGAAGGTTATTTCTAAAAATAGTGGTTTTGTGTGCAGTGGCAGTCAAGCGGATGTTGATAAAATGTAGTGGTTTACTTTCATTTTGTTTAGTTCAAAATTTTCATGGTCATGCTATATTGAAATTTTGTACAGAAACCAAGTATTGGCCAGGCTTTCATGTGACATACAGGAAAGCTTTCAACGAGATTTCTGGAAAAAGTTATGGAAGGTTGAATTTCGTGATTTAACATTGAAACAGATGGCAAATGAATTGGCGGACCGAGTCCATCTACAGTTCACAGCTGAAAGGGATACACTCGTCTATGAAAGGAAGTTTTACGTCTTACTCTTCCGCACCTAATAGGCTAATGAAGACATTTCCTTTTTTCTGCGGTGCTAGGGACCAATAAATACAATTTACATTTCACAGCTATGAAATGAAATGAAGTGGAGTTTTACGTCATACTCTTCTGCACCTAATGGACTAATTCAGACAGGTAACGCCATGCAGGATGCAATTGTGGGAATTTTGTCAGGATTTAAACTTTGAAAAGTGTTGCAGGTCTTTTAGTCTCTAAAACGGCTAAAATTAACCATTTTTTTTCAAATTTTCTCCTAGCAAGAATGCATATCCCAATCAAAACTACACTTTAAAAAAAACTATTTAACATTCTGGGTTCTTGTAAATCTTACACTTGGTGTAAAAAGCATATTTTAGAAATTTTTTCAGGTAAAATTTACGATTTGTTTTTTTATGAAAATTTTAAATACTGCCCCTTTAAAAAAAAATTCGATTTTTTTGCACACGATTTGGCGTGGGTTGATTTACTACAGAACTTTACACTTGTCCCATATTTAGATTAAGCATTTCTTTGACTATAAATATAATTACACTAATTAGATTTATTGAACATTTCTGTTTCTTTTACTTCACAATATTTTTAATCTTCTCTCTTTCAAGTTTAAAGGGATTGTAAGTAGTAATCGTAGATTTCGTTTTTTTTCAGAGGGGGGGGGGGGCATACTGATAGCATTAATGTGCAGATTTCTTATTTCAGTCAGACGTCTGTGGTTCTAAGAATTCCACTCAAACTAAAGAGCCAATCAGTATATCTTTAAGTACGGAAGGTCGAAACGGAAAAATTCACGAACCAAGATGTTGCCATTTTACACAAAGATATTTAATTATATACCAAGATATTTAATTATATACCAAGATATTTAATTATATACCAAGATATTTAATCAGGTATATACCAAGATATTCAATTATATACCAAGATATTCAATTATATACCAAGATATTCAATTATATACCAAGATATTCAATTATATACCAAGATATTCAATTTTATACCAAGATATTAACTTATATACCAAGATATTCAATTATATACCAAGATATTCAATTATATACCAAGATATTAACTTATATACCAAGATATTCAATTATATACCACGATATTAACTTATATACCAAGATATACAATTATATACCAAGATATTTAATTATATACCAAGATATTCAATTATATACCAAGATATTCAGGTATATACCAAGATATTCAATTATATACCAAGATATACAATTATATACCAAGAAATTTACATTTTATTCCAAGACATTTTGACCGAGTACCAAGACATTGAAATATATAAGTAAGGGGGGAAACTCGCTAGCTCAAACTGAAAATGATAGAGTACATCAATTCTGACCATAGGTCTTTAAAAGGGCTGGAATCAAACATGAATATCTCACATGAAATTGTTGGTTACCCGGAAGGGACTAAAATATTTTACAGTTTGCCTTTCACTAAAAGTAGCAGAGAGAACACCGAGCAAAAGGTACAAAAGGGTCTTAAAGCTATGGGACAAAATGTCATACACCACGCACAGTGCTGTCCTCAGCTCTAGTTATTATCATTATTAGTAGAAGTATTATCTTCATATCTAAGTGTGCACTAGAGAATAAATACTACGTTAATAAATAATAATTTATTTATTTTTACGAGAAATCATTAATATTCGAGTTGACCCAATCTACCCTATATGTCTATTGACTATATACTTAATTATATCCATAAATAGATTTATTTTGCATTTTCTGGATCTGTAATTTCTACAATAAAAATTCAGATCGAAAAATCATTGATATTCGAGTTGCCCCAATCTCCCCTATATGTTTATTCTCTGTTCTTATTGAGTTATATCCATAAACAGATTTATTTTACATTTTCCGTACATTATCGTGTCATTTTTATAACAAAATTGAGAGAGCAATTACCAATCTCCCCTACATAAAATATACATGTATCTATTCTGTATACTTGGGAGCTGCGGTGGCTTCGTTCATAAGATCCTTGAGGGCCCAGAGTTCAAACGATGAACGTTTGGAATTTTCAACCCGGTACGCCCGCGTCCCTTGACAATTGGAAATCTCAAAGAGAGTAGGCTTATGCCGCTGACCTGGTAAAAATTACCTCAATGCACACTGCATGGCGTTGTCCGTCCATTTTACCCCATAAAGTACAGAAGTGTAGGATGTAAATCTCCATTCATTTCATTTCATTTTTTAAACTAGTTTTGTCGTTGGGCCTCATAAAGCCCCGTATATATATAAGTGAAACCTTTAGAATATTTCTCTGCAATTAGGCATTTATTTTGCTTCTGAAAACCTCCCTAAAAGAATAACGAACTTGAAAGGTTTACGTAAGCTATTAGAAAAAATCAACGAAAGGCTTTTTTGTAGTTTGGGGACAAAAATATACAACCTACAAAAAAAAAACGAATGGCCTTTTCAATTAAAACAACCTTTTCAATTAAAACAACCTTTTCAATTAAAACAACATTTTCAATTAAAACAACCTTTTCAATTAAAACAACCTTTTCAATTAAAACAAACACCCTAATCTGTACCTACTGTATGAGTGCTTTCGTTAATTTGTCATTAGTTACAACCTTCAGTCTCTAATCAACATTCTAAAATTAATGAAATGTTTTCAATTTAACTTTTTTTTCCAATTTGTTTCCTTTGTATTTAGGTATTGAACAGGCTAACCGATACACACGCCATTTCAGATAGTCTTACCTCATAGATCGGATTTTCCTTTCAAAGAGTTCTTCTCAAAATCACTTCCCAAATTTCAGTTCCTTTATTAAATTCTATTTACAGTTTTAGTATTTCTAAAAATAGTTCCAAACATTATATTTCTTTGTATAAATTGTTCCAGAGTTTCAAAGAAATTTTTTAAAGTAATCGTAGGTCTTAGAATGAACATAAAATTTTAAACTTGGTCAATAAGAGCTCAATTCATCAGTAAATATACCTGCTGCCATAAATAACATAAAAAAATAAATAAATATCTAAAAAAAACTAAGTAATTATCCATAAAGATGCATTTGTTTATTGAAAAACGCTTAATAAATTGAATAAGCATAACAAAAATAAATTAGTTTTGTGAGTTTTCCAGATTTTAAGGGATTCTGTTACTTTATGACACCAGGTAAGTTTACTGATGAATATATACTCATATTGACCATTCTTGAGAACTAAATTGTTATGTTCATGCTAAGACGAAGTATCTCTTAAATAAAAAAAAATATATACTCTACCTTTTAATTCTTTACAATTTTCCTAAAACAATTCTTTCGTTCCTTTATACAAATTCTCCTGACAATAGGATGGTTCCAAACGTCTGCGACTACTTATCGTCTTCCAGTGATTCCAGTTGCACGAATCGAAGAAATATGAAGACATGTCGCCGATCTCGCCCACAAAATCTAATTTCCTACGTATACGTCACTTCCGGCTAGAATGGCACGCACTACGAGAAACAAAAGAAAGCGACAAATTTAATGATTTAAGAATAAAACTCATGTTTTGTCAATAAAATAATTTCGTTTTGTGTTTGATAGAATAAAAAACAAACGAGCTACTCATTCGGAACATAGAGTAACGCTGGTGAAAAAACGTTTCTTTTCTAAGATGGTTGTGTACAAGTCAATTTACCTTAGTCTCAGAAACGATAATTTTTTAAATAAATAAAAAAAATTATGGATTGATATTTCTAGAATATTTATTGTTTTCGTTGTTTTAATGTGTTTTTTTTTTTTTTTTTTTTTTTTGAGCTTAACTAATCAGTGACAATGTTCACAGCTCACTTGATTTTGAGCCTAGAGATCTAGAAGTATCCACGTAAGAAAGTTAAAATGACGATTCGTCTTTTTCTTGAGAAGCCACCTTATTTAGAAAGAACGTATAGCCTATTATGTACAAATAGAAAGTGGAATTATTTGAGGTGTTATGCTATTATTTCGTGCTTTTCTAGTACTACTGAAGACTATTTACTTATAAACAACCCCTAGAAATTGCGAAACAAGACTGGGTTCGTCAATCAGCATCTCTTTTGGAGAGTTCATATAGCTGAAAATGTTTCATTGGGCTCTTCAGCTATTTAAGAGAATCCACAAATATATTACTGTTTTCTATATTCTCCAGCTCACCGTTTAGAGAGTCCATTTTGATATAGAATAACGTTTATATTTGCCACCTTATCATCGATTTCAGAAAGTTCACATAGGTAATGATATTTATTTGAACATATCTTTCGAGACTAATTTCGTACCAAGACCACAACAGTGTTCAGTGGTATCTCATTGGGGATTCAAAATACGTCTGACAAGACAAACCAAACGTGCACATTTTTTTTCTTCAAATTCAATAAAAAATTCAATCAGATTCGGCAATTTTCACATCTCAAAAATCTCATTAAATTATCATATGGAACGAATTTTTTTTCAATTTCGTTTTCGGCGAGACTTAATCTGCCATTTCATAAAGAATCAATTCAAACTGATCTCTGGTGCAATGGTGGGTGGCATCACCGTTAGGCAGGGCGTGCTGACCCTTTCAGTACACTTGATGCCTATCCGTCAACTTGATAATTGATAATCCATCTTGGCCCTTATTGTTGAAAACTTAACTTAAAATGATTTTAGTAATTCAGTCATCTGATTGATCACTAGAATTAATTTTAAATTTAGTTAATTTATTATTTATTTATTTATTTTGTTATCCAATCAGATGACTGTATTTCTGAATTAAATTTAAATGGGTTTCTTGGGAATAAGGCCCCTGGATATTCATGTAACAAAACGATACAAACAACAATATGATACAGAACTGTAGGACAAAAAATAATAAGATACAGAACAGTAGGACATACAACAATAAGATACAGAACAGTAGGACAAAAAATAATAAGATACAGAACAGTAGGACATACAACAATAAAATACAGAACAGTAGGACAAAACATAATAAGATACAGAACAGTAGGACAAAAAATAATAAGATACAGAACAGTAGGACATACAACAATAAAATACAGAACAGTAGAACAAAAAATAATAAGATACAGAACAGTAGGACAAAAAATGATAAGATACAGAACAGTAGGACAAAAATAATAAGATACAGAACAGTAGGACAAAAAATATTTAAGATACAGAACAGTAAGACAAACAACAATATGATACAGAACAGTAGGACAAAAAATAATAAGATACCGAACAGTAGAACAAAAAATAATAAGATACAGAACAGTAGGACAAAAAGAATAAGATACAGAACAGTAGGACAAAAAATAATAAGATACAGAACAGTAGGACAAACAACAATAAGATACAGAACAGTAGAACAAACAACAATAAGATACAGAACAGTAGGACAAAAAATAATAAGATACGGAACAGTAGGACAAAAAATAATAAGATACAGAACAGTAGGCAAAACAACAATAAGATACAGAACAGTAGGACAAAAAATAATAAGATACAGAACAGTAGGACAAAAAATAATAAGATACAGAACAGTAGGCCAAACAACAATAGGATACAGAACAGTAGAACATGCAATAATAAGATACAGAACAGTAGAACATACAACAATGCGATACAGAACAGTAGAACAAACAACAATAAGATCATAACAATAGGACATAAAATAATAAGATACAGAACAGGAGGACAAACAACAATAAGATACAGAACAGTAGGACATATAATAATAAGATACAGAACAGGAGGACAAACAACAATAAGATACAGAACAGTAGGACATAAAATAATAAGATACAGAACAGGAGGACAAACAACAATAAGATACAGAACAGTAGGACATAAAATAATAAGATACAGAACAGGAGGACAAACAACAATAAGATACAGAACAGTAGGACATATAATAATAAGATACAGAACAGTAGGACAAACAACAATAAGATACAGAACAGTAGGACATATAATAATAAGATACAGATCAGTAAGACATACATCAATACGATACAGAACAGTAGAACCCCATTTTATATCTTAAACTTAGATGGCGTAAAACTCCGATTCATGACACGTACAGGTGTAAATTTTTAATCTTCTACAAAACAACATAATCGGCCAGTCTAATTAAAATATAGATCTTACTTTCGTTCGTATTTTATTAGTTTCGTTTCGAATATTTTTATTAGCTATTGGCTCTGTACGTAACCACTACCTTTTCACCAATCGAATACCCCCACCCATCACATAAAGATGATTGACGTAACATTATATATTTATCAAATAATCACACATCGTATATTAGTTCGCGTGTAGTTTTGGTGTTGATGGCATGATTGCGAAAATGCCAAAAAGTGTGATTCAAAAAGTGTTACAGTCCATTTTGAAAAGTGATACCATTCTAACAAGAGATCTTTATTGTAGATGACCCTTTAATTTTGAAGATCCATTAAGCTTTCGTTATAAGTGTACGATATTCGAAGGCTTACCTCCACAATAACCACGTTTAGACAGCCACAAGTTAATCGTGCCGCGTCTGTACCGAGTAAGGCTCGCCTTAAGTGGACCAGATTTTATGGCTGTCTTAAACGCGGCTAATGTCAAGCTATTCCAAACTGCATCCAGTAGTTTGACATAATACAGCATTGATGTCAGCAAGTACAGCCAATCAGAGCAATCAGACGATGTATGTGCCTTGACAGCTCTTCAAAATGAAGGCGAAAAAAACACTCGAGAAAAAATTTGTAATTTGACAATGTTATCAATACATCAAGTGATCTGAAAAATATTATAGCAATATTTAGTATTTAAACGATTATTTTGTGCTTTTTCTGGCATTGCCGTGGGAAAAAGAAGTCAAAAACTTATAAAAGAAACCGATCGTATTGTTAAATCACAGTCGATGTGTTTTGAGAAATAACTTGAGCCATTATATTGCGTTATTTTAGGGTTAATGACGTCATAAAACCAGCATGCCTATTACAAACCATAACAATGTTTATTGCTTTAACATTGTATTTATGTAAAATCGAAGAAGTCCTGTTTGTAGAAACTCTGCCATTATTTTCCCAGTTACAATTAACAGAGGCCCCATTTCCTGAACCCGTCTAATTAAAATTAGATCGCATTTTTTATAAACAGAGGCCCCGTGTGCTACATGCTGTTCACGTTAAAGGTACCTCTACAATTGGAAATCGCAAAAAGAGTAGGCTAATGCCGCTGTCCTGGCAAAATTTCTCTAATTGCACACTGCATGGCGTTGCCCTTCATTAGCCCAAAAGGTGCAGAAGAGTAGGACATAGGACTTTTTAATGTATTTGTCTTCAATGTCACAAAAATGGATCAATTTGCACCATACTGAGTTCAGTCGGTTGTCTGTATTTCTTGCAATTTCTTAGAAATATTTTGTTTATGACGTCACTATTACTATGATATCTATGGGCTTTAGGGATAGTGACGTCATAAAGGCTAAGTTTTCACAGAATTGCAAGAACCACGATAAATACGTCGAACTGAAAATTGGAATGGTGCAAATTAACGCACTTAAAATTTATAAGACCTATTTAACATGATAATTGGGAATCTAACTTAAAATAATTTTGTTTTATTTTTATGCATCCCAACTTTAATTTTCAAAAAGAATCACTGCTTTTGTCATTTTCGTTTCATTTAAAATCAACATATTGATGAGCCACATAAAACCAAAACAAATAAAATCGAGAAAATTAAAAGAAAATAATCCAGAAAAGAATTCCCCTATGATTTGTTCTTCTGACAACTGACAAATTAATTAATACACTGAGAGAAAAAAACTTGAAGACTTGTACTGAACTAAATTAATACTTTCATTGAGTAAGTGCATTACGCAATTTGTTCGGGAGCCGCGATGGATCTGTGAGTTAGACGCTTGCTCGCCAACTTGTTGGTCAGGGGTTCAATCCCGGCAAAGGTCAAGATGAACTTTCGCATTTTCAACCTGGTTTCCCCTTTTGATGTAGGAAAATGGGTCTAGTTGTTCCAATGGGACAATAAAACCATTTGCTGTTCAAGATCACTCGACATTAATTGGAAATCGCAAAAGAGTATATAGGCTAATACCGCTTTCCTGGCCAAATTACCCTCACTGCACACTGCATGGCGTTGCCTGTCTTCATTCGTCCACAAGGCGTAGAAGAGTAGGACGTAGGACGTAGAATCACCAAGACGTGACGGTAACTACTCAATTCAACTACTCAACACGTGAAGTCACATTATCATCAATTATGAATATTTGATGTCACACATCATCAAAACTTAACACGTGACGTTACATGACTTCAAATTACACGAGCTAAACACATTTTCAATATTGAATTTGACGTCACATATTATCATATGGGATCTGTACAACAGTACATTTTGTAAGGGCGGAAGAAACCTTACATGACGTCATTTGCTTCGACCAATTGGTGGTAGTCGGTTCTAATTTTGGTCGGCGTGTAAAAGTCTGGTAACATTGAATAAGACATCTTTCGTCATTATTCCAGTCGATCTTGCTGTAAATATATACTGAAAAAGTCATCTTTCGTCTTTTTTCCAGTCAACGAGCTGAAAGTCATCTTTCCTCATTATTCCAGTCAAAAAGCTCTAAAGGGGTAAATAGCCAAAGACCAACAGATTTAAAAGGATCCAAACCTAAGTTATTTTTCTATAAAAGTTGTCTACGTGAGATGATTTTTCTTTCGAAATAAGAGCTTAAGGGCTTGAAGATAAACATAACCCACAAAGCGTTCTGCATTTGAATCTGCCCGCAGTCTTAATGAAACCCGTGAAAATTTCTGCACGTGTAGACTAAGTTGTATCAAATGAAGCCATAGACTATCTGTACAATTCGACAACGGAATAGAGAAAATTGAAATGACTGAAAGATTTATAAAAATTACATCTTAGGACTTAAATCTTTGAGTACTGACTGTCATGAATCGGAGTTTTACGGCATTTAAAATTAAGATATAAAATGGGGTTCTACAGTTCTGTATCATATTGTTTGTTGTTTGTCCTACTGTTCTGTATCTTATTGTTGTAAGTCCTACAGTTCTGTATCTTATCGTTGTTTGTCCTACGGTTCTTTATCGTATTATTGTAAGTCCTACTGGTCTGTATCGTATTATTGTTTGTCCTTCTGTTCTGTATCTTATTGTTTGTCCCACTGATCTGTATCTTACTGTTGTTTGGCCTTGTGTTCTGTATCTTATTGTTGTATGTCCTAATGTTCTGTATCTTATCGTTGTATCTCCTACTGTTCTGTATCTTATTGTTTGTCCCACTGTTCTGTATCTTACTGTTGTTTGGCCTTGTGTTCTGTATCTTATTGTTGTTTGTCCTACTGTTCTGTATCTTATTGTTGTTTGTCCTACAGCTCTGTATCTTATTGTTGTTTGTCCTACTGTTCTGTATCTTATTGTTGTTTGTCCTACTGTTCTGTATCTTATTGTTGTTTGTCCTACTGTTCTGTATCTTATTGTTGTTTGTCCTACAGTTCTGTATCTTATTTTTGTTTGTTCTACTGTTCTGTATCTTATTGTTGTTTGTCCTACTGTTCTGTATCTTATTGTTGTATGTCCTACTGTTCTGTATCTTATTGTTGTTTGTCCTACTGCTCTGTATCTTATTGTAGTGTGTCCTACAGTTCTGTATCTTATTTTTGTTTGTTCTACTGTTCTGTATCTTATTGTTGTTTGTCCTACTGTTCTATATATTATTGTAGTGTGTCCTACTGTTCTGTATCTTATTGTAGTGTGTCCTACAGTTCTGTATCTTATTGTAGTGTGTCCTACTGTTCCGTATCTTATTGTAGTGTGTCCTACTGTTCTGTATCTTATTGTAGTGTGTCCTACTGGTCTGTATCTTATTGTAGTGTGTCCTACTGTTCTATATATTATTGTAGTGTGTCCTACTGTTCTGTATCTTATTGTAGTGTGTCCTACTGGATCCATAACCACATGCTTCTGTTTTGGGTATAAGGAGCCGCAACCTTGTTGTTCGAGCGAAGCAAGGCTGTAAAATGAAAATGAAATGAAAGGAGTTTAAGGTCCTACTTTTCTACACCTGATACATGTATAGTGAAGACGGGCAACACCATGCAGTGTGCAATAAAGGGGATTTTTCATTTTGTTTTCTCATTGTCAGACTGGATTAAAGATGGCGTAATACCGATTCAAATTTCACAACAATTCATGGTGAAAGAAATTTTTTAACTCACACTCATAAACCTTTTGCTCTACTAATGATCCTTTTCAAGTCGCTAATTTCTAATCGGAAGTGAAAATGATATACTTGAAATCTTCAGGAAAACGATACGACGAAAACAGCAGGTCTAAGAATCGAACGTAACCTTACTCGAGGCTATTCCGGAAGCCGTCTGAAGTTCCAAGTTTCTTTACGTCATTCAACCGGATATTAGGAAGCCCTCACAGCCAGTTCGGGAAGGAGAGTGTCTGGTCGATTTTCAAAAAAATCGGTAGAAGATGAAGAGCAAACTTTTCACTACGTGTTGTGTCGGCAATAGGTCGATTTTGAAGCCTCTGGCTCTTTCGGGCACTATTTCCTTAAGGACTCTGTGACCCAAACTAGGTCACATACTGGCCAAAAACTGGTCTAGTCTCTAATATCGAATCTCTTTTTGCCTACATACAGCTTCGAAGTAGATTAAACCGGTTATGTCTACAAACGTATATAAAAGGGAGCGGGGGAGGGGCGCTAAGAGAGTAAGTGACTTAGTGAGAACTATTTTCCTCGGAAATGGGTTGTTTAAATCTTCCACTACATATATATTATTCACATACCTGACTCAATACAATGAACTGGCCTATGCTGCAGGAGAACTTGTTTCTGGCACCCAGACTTATTTGCAACTGGATGATTCAGACTAGATCATGCATGATCATTCAGTATTCGCAACAATTTCACTCTAAAGACTGTCATTGTTTCCATGGGGTTTCAAAGGCTCAAAAGAATTTCAATAAGCCCTGTATTCGACAAGAGTTGTTTCCCTTATTTGGACGATACTACTTTGTTATAGGGGTTGTTAGATTGCATGTGGTTAATGAAACTGTACAGTATTCAAGAACCCTCTTTTATAAAATCAGATGTTCCATTAATATATAAACTTTGACCTTTAGATTTTATATAAAACAGTGTTTTCGATTTTCATAAAACAAAATGTTGACTCAAACATACAATGAATTGATTTAAGACGAGAGTAATGCCTCCACAACTCTTCAAACATTAAGGTGCGGTTTATGAATTGTTCTTACATACAAATACCATGCCAACGTATAGTTTTCAGCTATTTTAATCTGTATTGAAAACACAAGATATATAGATATACTACTTCTAGGTTTATTACATACTACGTTTGCATACTAAATATTTACTTGATAACGTTATCTGCATGTGTTTCGAAACGTGGTATGTAATACATGTAAACCTAGAAGTAGTATATCCATATTTCTTGTGTTTTTAATGCTTATGCTTATTATACTTCTATATGTCTTATAAAGAATGGTTTAATCTCTACTTTAAAATTGCCCTGAACTACGTCCGTGCATGGTAATTCCATGCTAGAACGGAAACATATTTCCGTATAAGTGTAATGTCGATATAGGAAAAAATTGAGGAAGCGAAAGATGTTCTATTCCTACCCGGACCGTACTTTCATATATCCGCTTTCTACATTTTCAACTCTATATTCATAGGACTATATATGGGTCAGAATTAGGTCCAATACACAAGGACATGGTCCTATCTAGTGTATGGAGTCAAACAAAGACTCTTTATTTTTTCATGGGTCAGATGAGGTCTAATACACAGGACATGGCCCTGTCTAACATTCAGTCCATAGAGACAAACATAGACTCTTTATTTTACATGGGTCAGAAGAGGTCTAATACACAAGACATGGCCCTGTCTAACATTCAGCCCATAGAGACAAACAAGACTCTAATAAACAGGACATGGCCCTGTCTAACATTCAGCCCATAGAGACAAGCAAAGACTCTTTATTTTACATGGGCCAGAATTATGTCTAATAAACAAGGACATGGTCATGTCTAAAAAAAGTCCATAGGGAAAACACAATGAATGATATGGAGAAAAATACGCGAATAATTCACTGTACAATTTGTTAAAAAAAAACCACACAAGTACATGTGTATTTGATGGGCAGATACAAACACGTGTACGAGATGAACAGAGATCGGTGGTGGTAGTATATGACTAGTTAACGTCCTTGAACAGACATCAACAATACAAACGGATTTATATAGGGAAAAATAGGCAAAAGGTGTTAGTGTAATGCATAATAAGAGGCTGGCATATCGTACAAAACACCGGAAATTGCACCTAATCCATCTACACTTTAAACTCATTTAAACCTAACTGTTGTCCTGTTGTCATTTTCAATCGAAGACTTCCTTCAAAACTTCATGACTTACTTGACGTACTCGGTCGTCGATCCCGAGGGACTCTATAGCATGTCTTTGAGGGATTACCCCCGACAACTTTTATTTTCCTTGTCATATCTCTCATAAAGACAATGGCGCGTTTTGTTATTTGTCTTTACCGGTTTCACATGAACACCCTTTTGTGTCTTTCACCAATTCTTCGTCTCAGGCACGCGAACTTAATATCTTTCATTTATTAAATATACAAATATAGAAGTTGAAAAATGGTCGACGGAAATTGAATTTTTTTTTAATGCTTTTAAGCCTTCCTTACTCGTTCACGCAAAAGAAAAGAACATATAATTGGAGATGTTCATTCATAAATAGTTTATCGGTTGACTTACTTAAAGGCACCCAAATTTAAGCGACAATGTATCTATTCGGATCCTTTTTTTAAATACAAATTTCAAACTTTTTTCTTTTTATGGAGGAAGGGGGGATTAGTCCGAAACTTCCCAGCCTCTGATAGCCTCTGGACAGAAATAACTCTCCCACAGCCATATCTGCCCAAATAGCTATCAGAGGCTGGGAATAGAGTCAGTAAGTGTCGGACTAAGGGGGGGGGGGGGCTGATGGATATTAGGTCTGGGTCAGTTACAACCATTATCCCACACAACATTCGGTTACCGCTCGGCTACATTCGTAAATTTCCGTAACTAGACAAATACGATAACAATAGAACGTGTGGCATATGAGAGACATTTCGGTTCAACCTTTGCCAATGTTCGTTAGTTTCCGTGTGCTAAACTTTTTTGTCCCGGAGTTCAAGCAAAGGGGATGGAACGGCAATACGGCGTACAATACATTTTTAATCTTTAGCTCAATAAGAACTATATTACACTTTAAAATCAGTCTATCAACTCTAAAAGGCCAAGAACTGTCATTTTTTTTCTTAACCTTATCGATCGTGGACGTAAAACTCCATTAAACAAACCCAAGGAAAGTCAAGTCCGTTACCCTTACGATGATAATCGAAGTAAAACTCCATTCCACTATATTCAATACATAAGAGAAAAAAGGTTGAAGACAAAGATTTTTTCGATTTACTTTCTCTTTTTTATAATCTTCTTACCAAAGTTGTCAAAAGTAAACAAACGATTTCCCTTTCATTTCCGCAAATTAAGAGAAATATTGACGCATATCTTTAGTCTTGATTGTCACAATGCAAAATTATGTAATATATAATAAAATAGCGTCTTTTTAAGCAAGACTACTAAAGGAGTTTTCAAAACGTGTCACGTGACATTACATCTTCCGGTTATGGCTGTCATATCAAAATAAAATTAGTAAAGGTGATGAAAATGATGACAAAACATCGTTGATGAGGATTTTTAGGGGGTTGCAGACGGCGGAGCATCAAAAATGGGGTCTCGCCTTAGGTAAGTAAGAGTTTGATTTATCTCTGTAACTTTGTGATCGGAAATAGACGTTCCAATAACTTTCAGTCTGTGCCCCCTTTTCATAAAATATAAACAAAAGCTTGCTCTTATCTAACTGTTTTTTTGGGGGTGGGTTAGTCATTTCCTTAAATACTGTACAGTGGGTTCACATTGTTGGCAAGTGTCTGCTTGGCATAGGAACAGCTTTGTTGGTTGACTAGACATGGTTCAAGAGTAGGCCTACTAGATCTATGCCGTGTCCAAGCTTGCTATATAATGATATTATTAAATGTCAAAACTCAAAGTCCAAAAGAAAAGACACTCACTGGCACATGTCAGTCACACCACAGTCAGTTCTTGTCTCACTCAATGTAGTGTAGCTAAATCTCAAGCACATATAGTCGGCTAATTTCATATATTTGTGAAAATGAAATCAATTGAATTTTGCACCTAATTGACGCGTAGGCCTAACACCATGCAGTGTGCAACGAGAAATTTTGCCAGGACATTGGGATAAGCCTATTATATATGATATTTACACTTGTCGAGGGATCTTTAGCATGAACAGTCTGTTGTCCTATCTGAACTAGTCGACGCCTTTTCCATGTCAGTCCCTCAGACCTGCGTCACTGACAGTGGGAAATTGTGTGAAAATCTAAAAATTCATCTCAAACTTTACCTGGAATGAACCCTAGACCATCAGGTCAGCGAGCAAGCATCTTACTCACTGAGCCACCGTGGATGTAGGACTTTTAACAGTGACAGAGTAAACCAATTTTGTAATTAAACTGCTATTTTATTTTCAGGGAACATCCTGAGCGACTGTTTGAAGTTTTTATGGAAGTAGCCAAACCAAATGGAAATATAGATTGTAAGTCTATTTATTTCATTTTACAATGCAATATAAGTTATATAGAAAAATATGAAGATACAAAACAAGCTGGAAGCCTATATAAATTGACTTCGCCTGTGTTCACTGTTCCAAATGTGTTGAGTATCGGTACAGTACTTTATGTAATAAATGTACAATAATGTATGTTGTTATAATATAAAATAGAAAGAGAAATAGGTTCAGGAACATGTTTCACAAAATTTTTACAAAGATACAATCAAGATTTTAAGAAATACAGTAACCTGATTGGTTAATAAAAACTCAATTTTAGTGATTGACCAATCTGACCAATAGAACACTAAAATCATCCTAAGTTAAGTTTTCGAGAATTTTTTTAATGTGTGATACATTTTCCTTTTCAGTTCCATTTGTCCTACAAAAATATCCTGATTCTTTTAAAGATGAGGTGAGTATTTTCTTTTTTTTATATCATTCATTGTATTTCCCCAATGGGCTGAATTTTAGATGGGATCATGTTCTTGTGTGTTGGACTTAATTCTGACCCATGTAAAATAAAGAGTTTATGTATGTCCCCATGAGCTGAATCTTAGACAGGATCATTTCCTTGTATATTGAACCTATATAATAATGTGTCTATGTATGTCCCCATGGGTTTGAATTTAAGGTAGGAATTCTTGTAAAAGTGTTTTAACTGTAGTAGATGTCAATTTAAATTCATATTCAGCAAAAGCTGTTATTGTAAAAACAACAGCCTGGTTAAATACTAGCAAGTCAGCCAGTCCTAGATAAGAGACCATATTTAATTAATCTTATTGTTTGATAAGTGATATCTGATTATGTAATATTCTGTAATACACAGTTATATATCCTATATAATGATATATCATAGGGATATTTTAAAAAAAAACCTGATATACTGTTAATATTTAATTGCTCTTTATACTATGTTTTATGGAGAGATTGAAATACAACTAATTGTAGTTATTTTAACAAAGGCTGATTGCAAAGGTTCATTTTTACTGATTATGGGTTTTGATATGGTCTTATTTACCTGTATGAAACTAAGAATGCTACACTTTGCTTTGATATGGTCTTATTAACCTATTTTAAACTAAGCCCACTACACTTTGCTTTGATATGGTCTTATTAACTTGTATTAAACTAAACCTACTACACTTTGCTTTGATATGATCTTATTAACCTGTATTAAACTAAGCCCACTACACTTTGCTTTGATATGGTCTTATTAACCTGTATTAAACTAAGCCCACTACACTTTGTTTTGATATGGTCTTATTAACCCGTATTAAACTAAGCCCACTACACTTTGCTTTTGTATGATCTTATTAACCTGTATTAAACTAAGCCCACAACACTTCGTTTTGATATGGTCTTATTAACCCGTATTAAACTAAGCCCACTACACTTTGCTTTGACATGGTCTTATTAACCTGTATTAAACTAAGACCACTACACTTTGCTTTGATATGGTCTTATTAACCTGTATTAAACTAAGACCACTACACTTCGTTTTGACATGGTCTTATTAACCTGTATTAAACTAAGACCACTACACTTTGCTTTGGTATGGTCTTATTAACCTGTATTAAACTAAGACCACTACACTTCGTTTTGATATGGTCTTATTAACCTGTATTAAACTAAGCCCACTACACTTTGCTTTGATATGGTCTTATTAACCTGTATTAAACTAAACCCACTACACTTTGTTTTGATATGGTCTTATTAACCTGTTTTAAACTAAACCCACTACACTTTGCTTTGATATGGTCTTATTAACCTGTATTAAACTAAACCCACTACACTTTGTTTTGATATGGTCTTATTAACCTGTATTAAACTAAGCCCACTACACTTCGTTTTGATATGGTCTTATTAACCTGTATTAAACTAAGCCCACTACACTTTGTTTTGATATGGTCTTATTAACCTGTATTAAACTAAACCCACTACACTTTGTTTTAACATGGTCTTATTAACCTGTATTAAACTAAACCCACTACACTTTGTTTTGATATGGTCTTATTTACCTGTATTTAACTAAGACCACTACACTTCATGGTCTTATTAACCCATATTAAACTAGGTCAACTTCATTTCATTTGGCATGTGTGGAAGTGAGAACAAAGCATTGATTGGGTTAGATTTCCTATAAAATTTCGTGGGCCAAATTTGATTTGACAATTTCCCTCAAATGTATTACCACGGCCTTGAGAAAGTATAACGAATAAGGGTGTGGTTTGGACAATAGTAGACTATGAATATGTAATTTACCTCACTTGTATTAACCCACAGTCTTGAAATAGTATGGCAAATGGATACCTCACTCAATACAAAGTTTAGAAAAATTTCAATCAATTTTAGATTAAGGTACAAGGAAATTTTGTTTTTGTTTCATTGCTTATTTTTAGAAATAACATTTCCTCACATGTCTTTAAGTTGTTATTGTTATACTACTTGTCCTAATTAAGGTCAAAGGTCATAGGTCATCTTGAAATGACCAGCCCTTATACAATGGCATTATATTTAGTTCCTAGTTACACTCACATTGTACTATAAACAGTTCAAAGGTCATCTTAAGTCAATATGAAATTACTAGTGCAGAAGTGATTGTTTCAATTTAATTTTTAGTTCAGTTCAATTCAAGCCTTTTAGCCTACAGTTTGCCCCGTCTGCAGGATTGAATGGTTACTGGGGCTCTGAATTATTGTCATGGGGCCTGCAAACTGGATTGGGGAGAGGTCCAAAGGGTAACTTTACGAAGGGATGTCGATAGACACTAACGGAAGTGGGTCCCCATTCTCGCTTGGTGGGGCTCAGCCACCATGTACCACACCCTAGCAAAGGGCCTGCCTACAGTACTATTGTCCTGTTGTTTAACATTTTATTTTCAAAAATATGTATATGATAATCACCTATTATGAATGATACTATAATACAGTATTATAAACATACAATATAGATAAATAATATATATACACAATATATACACAAACATTTGGTATGCTCTTATCACCTTTTACAGCTTTTACTATAAGTGACGTAATCACAGACTTAGATTTAGTGGAACAACAGGAACCATAGACATTTGACTAAAAATTAAACTAGTGTAAATTGATGCTATCAGTGTCCTTGATATAAATAACAAATCTCCATAAGATAAGCTCTGTGAAGTCGACTCTGAAAATGGTGAATCTGTCCCCAATCTGTCACTTTACGGCATAATAAATATACTTTAATATTTGAGTGGTATACGAATACAAATACCATAACTTATGGCTAATCCAATCAGGAACCATTTTCCGACGCTTCCATATTGCTCCGATATTTCTGGAATTGTTTTTTGATCAAGTTTTATTGTCATAACACTGAAATTAATTCCATTAATTTGTTGCCATAAACAAAATTTGGCCATCAGTGAGCAATTTCACGATTTTTCCTCATAAAAAATTCATAGGTTGTCTTCTGAGGGAAATGTGACAAGAGCTGTGGTTTGATTCAGTTGATTTGTGGAGCGATTAAATACAGAAGTTTGAGTTTTACATCCCATTTTTCTTCAACTGATTAAATGTATTAGGGCAATGCCATGCAGTGTTCAATGAGGTGGTGTTTTACATCCCATTTTTATTCAACTGATTAAATGTATTAGGGCAATGCCATGCAGTGTTCAATGAGGTGGTGTTTTACATACGATTTTTATTCAACTGATTAAATGTATTAGGGCAATGCCATGCAGTGTTCAATGAGGTGGTGTTTTACATACGATTTTTATTCAGCTGATCAAAGCTGGCAATGCCATGCAGTGTGCAATGAGGGAAATTTGACATCAGTGAACTTACCTTGTGTCATAAAGTAAATGACTCCCTGTAAAAGCTGGAAAATTCAAATAATTAAGTTTTTATGGATAATTACTAAGTTTTTTGAATTTGTCAGATAATTCAAGGATTCTGTTATTTATGACAGCAGGTATATCTATTGATGAATATATACTCATATTGACCATTCTTGAAAACTTAAATTTTATGGATAATTACTAAGTATTTTTGATTTATCAGACTATATAAGGATTATGTTATGTTATTTATGACAGTAGGTATATCTACTGATGAATATATACTCTTATTGACCAAGTTTAAAATTTTATGTTCATTCTAAGACGTAGTATGATTTTCTTCTGTTTTCCAGGATGTATTAAAATCGTCACCAAAGTTCGCCTACCCGTGTGAGATTGACTGCGGCAACGTCGACCATTTTACCTTTGTGTTTACTGACATTGAAGGCCTATTTAAGTTTGGTTTTTGTCGCCATACACCTGGAGCTCAGACAACGCTATGTATAATAAGGTGGGTCGCTTGAACTTTTTCAGTTACATTTTCCTTAAGCTGTTACAAACTATTTAAACTTTAACCTTGACTGCAATATTCACTTTCACATCTTTACAAGCTGCTATGAATTTTCGTACTTATACCTTGACTGCAATAGCCGCATTTCTAGTGAAGGTGATGAGAACATAGTCTCATGAAAGCACAACTTTGTACTTATGCCTTGACTATAATAGTCATCTTTCTTATATCACATCTTCACAAGCTGCTATGAATTTTTAAAGTTATACTTTGACAGCAGTAGTCACCTTTCTGGTATCACATCTTCACAATGTCAAGCTGTTACAAACTTCCTACTTATACCTTGACTGCAATGGTCACCTTTTTTATCTTCACATCTTCACCAGCTGTTATGAGCTTCATACTGTCAGTATTTACTATTGTACGGTACCAACTATATCACTGCATTCTTAGATACTAGAAAGGTGTCTATTGCAGTCAAGGTATAAGAAGCATATCATATAACTGGGCCAACGCATTGTATTACGAAATTCTTATAAAGCCAGTGGAACCAATAAGAATCATGATGAAAACCAGAATTCATATTCATGCCAGATCACATCAACTACCTCAATCAAATCCACAAACTTAATGTCATGAAACAACATTGCCTTGAGATCAAATATCCTTTGTAGGAGGTTAAATAACCATAATTCTGTCTTTATGTTGCCTGTTATTTATTGTCATATAGTAATAACAAAAAGTGAATTGATTGTATAGACATAATACCATATTTAAAAACCCATCAGAATAAAAAAGATTCCTTTCTTTGCCTTAATTTGCAATTTGTCTCAAATGTATATTGCATTGTCTTTTAGCTCTCATGATTTCCTTTGTCTTATGAGGAATTAGTCTACAAAGTTTATCTCATGACAATGAAATTTGGAAGCAAATGAAATTGCATATTTACTTTTTGTATAACTTTATGTGTTTGCATATAAGGCCTTTTCTACCCTCTTTAATAGAGGTCTTTAAGGGTTGTCTCTGCAATCTCTTTCATGCTGGAGGATATGAATAGAAACACAAAAATCTATGTAAACCCCTTCAATGATAATAAAATTTCAAGTTCACATTCTCAGATGTAGAATATATGGATGTAAAACTCCATTTTAGTTGAAGAGAAAGAAAAATGACTATATTTTACAAGAATAACAAATTAGGTACACAGTTGAGGATCCTTTCTACTAGCGGGTCCTTGGCCAAACCTCTTGGCATCTACATCTCGGTTGATCGAGGCCATCAGATGATCATGTTGGGCCTACAGCAAATGATGTTATGTCCATACTAATGCTCTAACCGACAGTGCTATAGAACCTATTGTCAAGAGAGGTGAATGGAAGCTCTTCAATGGCCACTAAAAAAACGTCATATACTCAAATGCAAATCATTAGGATGTAAAACTCCATTTTTTGCCATTTCAGTTGTTTACCATGGTTTGAAATATTTTATAAATTATTAAATATGATAGCTGAAATACTCAATCGTTCAGAATTAAATTCCGTGGTTCCATTGTTAGAAGAGACCTATAACCTAGAAATTCCCATGCCAAAAGTTCCTGTTACTATAGTAGCCAATCAGGAGGTAACTAATTTATTTTTATACTGGCACTTATTCAGTAATTTCCTTTATTTTGGTAAGATTAAATTTTTAAACCTCATTGCTCACTGCATGACATTGATCTTCAGAACTACATATTACTCCAAGGGCTCTCATTCCCATTAGTCCAATAAGATCACTGACTTCATTGTTAATTTGAGCAAGCAGTATATGCAAAAAGGACCATTTCGTCTGAAAATTTTCCATTTTCCCAGCCCCTCCCTCACCTTTCTGTCTGAATAAGTTGTTAACCCTCTTAATTCTATTCTTCTCTTTTCAGATGTTTAGTTTTAGTGGTCCTGATCCCAGCCAACTACCTAGTATTCCTGCCAGTGTAAGAAATCCTTTTTCTCAAACTTAGTTATGTTATGGCTGCAAAGCTACTGTGATATTGCGTCTTAGAAAAGACATAAACTTTAAGTTCTCAAGAAAAGTGAATATGAGTATATATTCATCAGTGAACTTACCTGGTGTCATAAAGTAACAGAATCCCTTAAAATCTTGAAAACTCACAAAACTAAGTCATTATTGAAAAACTCTTTTATTAAGCATTTTACAATAATCCATTGCATCTTTATGGATTTATCAGATTATATAAGGATTCTGTTATATTATTTATGGCAGCAGGTATATTTACTGATGAATATATGCTCTTATTGGCCAAGTTTAAATTTTATGTTCATTATAAGACGGAGTATTGCTTTAAGCTTTCCCAGGGTAAAAGCAATAGAGATTAAGATAGGGTCAAGGGTATTTTGTTCAAGTCATTAAAGGGACAATAGGTCCTAGCATGAACATAAATTTTAGTTCTCAAGAAAGGTCAATACTAGTATTACATTCATCAGGGAACTTACCTGGTGTCATAAAGTAACAGAATCCCTGTAAAATCTGGAAAAACGCGCAAAACGTAAGTCATTTTTGAAAAACGCTTAATCAATTTTTAAGCGTTTTTCAATAATCAAATGCATCTTTATGGATAATTTCTTAGTGTTTTGGATATTTATTTATTCTATGTTATTTATGGCAGCAGGTATATTTACTGATGAATAGAGCTCTCACTTACCAAATTTAAAATTTTCAAAATTTATGTTCATTCTAAAACCTATTATACCTTTAAGTTCTGAAACCCTGTAGGTTGTGTCCTTTGTGTGCATAACTGGCCTAACTGCTTCAATTAACAAACATCAGATACTGAGAACATCAACAAGATTGTTGGCATCCAGTTTATTTTTTTTACTTATCAAGATAATTAAACTTTTTTTTTAGAGAAATTTAACTGAATATTACAATGCAATAGATACTCATAATATGATGATAATATTTGCCCAGTAAGTACCCGTTTTATTATTCATTGGTTTATGCTTGAATATTGTCCAATTTTGTATGTACATGACAAAACATATTACTATTCCACAGAAGGCACTGGCACAGGCTTAAAGTCATGTTCACTTACATATAAAAGCTAGTATATTAAAATGGGAATTTGAAGAACTTATAAAATAGTGTACGAAAGAAACCACTATATTTCACAAGGATAACAACTTAGGTTCACAAGTCAGCTGTGACAAGGATCCTTTCTTCCAGCTGGTCCTTAGCTAAACCACTTGGTATTGATCTTTCACGGATTATCCGTACCCATTTACAGCTGGGTGGACTGGAATTATGAGTGAAGATGACTTATTCAAGGTCATCTGACTTTCACACCCCAATTGATTACGGAACCCACAGCCATTGGCTCGACATAACCATTCAAATCATGTCATATAAATACCAACGCTCTTACCGGACTCTAAAGAATCTCATAAATGCTTCAAAAAATAAAAAAAGTCACAAAGGGAAGGCATACTCACTTCTCTCTTATTATTAATGTCTTTTGGTTTTCAAATTTTTACAGTATGTTAAATGAAAGAAGAATTTTAGTCACAAGTAAAAAATTAAGTCGGTTAACATCTTGTATCCATGCTGCAGAAGCATTACTGTATCCCATGAACTGGTAAGTTACTATTGAGGCATAATTGAGGTAGTAATATATCCCAGGAACTGGTAAGTTACTATAGAGGCATTATATAGGCATTATTGTATCCCATGAACTGCTAAGTCACTATAGAGGCATTACTGTATCCCAAGAACCGCTAAGTTACTATAGAGGCATTACTGTATCCTAGGAACTGGTTAGTTACTATTGAGGCATTATTGAGGCATTACTGTATCCCATGAACTAGTAAGTTACTATTTAGGCATTATTGAGGCATTACTATATCCCAAGAACTGCTAAGTTACTATTGGGACATTACTATATTACTTCCAGCAAGTCCACATAGTTAATTTTGTATACTCTTTGAATGTTTTTCAGGCAGCATCTATTTATACCTGTGCTACCAGCTCATGGTAATTTAATGGAATATGTTAGGTAAGATTATTTCTGTACATTTTTCATATTGTGAAGTCACTGAACAATTTATTTCCTTTTAGTAAATCTTGTTTCTTTCCTTCAATTCATTTAGTTATTACATTTTTTGCTTATCATAAACTTTATATCAAAATATACCATAACCCCTTTAGAGGTTAAAGGTCATTTTTCCCCATGGTGTCTTGACCAGTACCTTTTGTATTCACTTCATTGATTATCAAAATACATAATATTTACCAAGACCAAACTTTCTCTTGAAAACTGCCTGTATAAGCATGTAAAACATTGAGTTAATAAAAATCAGAAGTAGTATATCCATATATCTTGTGCTTCAAAACCAAACTTATCACTTTCCAAATCTCTGGTCTGTCCTAATACTGTATTTTGATATTTCTAGTGCTCCAATGCCCTACTTAATAGGAGTCCATTCCAGCCTATTACCAGTAAGTACCTCTTCATAAACTATACAGGATACCACCATTGAGTCATTGCTCGAGTAGGTCACTAACCTAACAACAGTTTTAGAGATTGTTTCCCCTTTGTCAGTGATGCAGTTGGGAGGGGCTGGTATGGAACAAGTATTGTCTTGTCATTTAGATAGGGTAACAAACTGAGACTCTGTGTACTTGATCTAGCAAGGGAGTAGGCTAATGCCACTGTACTCTCAAAATTTCCCTCATTGCACAATTTTTAGTGTTGGATGCAAGAAATTCCATGCTGTCATTTCTTTTGGTACATCAATTTAGAATATATTAATGTTGGATGTGTCCAATAAGGGGAAATGAAATGAAAGGAAATGAAATGAATGGAGTTTTACGTCCTACTTTTCTGCACCTTATGGGCTAATGAATACGGGTAACGCCATGCAGTGTGCAATGAGGGAAATTTTGCCAGGACAGCGGCATTAGCCTACTCTTTTTGCGATTTCCAACTGTCGAGGGATCTTTAACGTGCACACGGGGCCTCAGTTCATTGTTCCATCCGAACGAGTGCAATAAGTGGAAATTATGAGAATTTGCATAGCTATAACCTTTAACCTTTACTGCAATATTTCAGAAAGTATTAAAGATGGAGATAGGAGATGCTGTGATAGTAGATGCTGATAAAAATACAGTTCAGACTTGTCATGAAGATTTTCAGAATCTGCCTGAAGATGTGGTAGGTCCTTAGATACACATTTGTTATGGTGACGGCATCTTCAGCCTGGCTTTTCTATAATAACAGGAACCACACACATCTGACTGACAATCTGACATACAAATAGAACCTATATATTGCCCTAATTCACTTTAATAGCTAGAAAACATCTTTACAATATGTTTGTAAAATTTGTAACGTGTCTTTCAGGCAGCCTATTTGAAGAAGTGTCTCAGACCAGATAAGTTAAAGAATTCTATGATGGATTCTGGTGATGCCATTTCTAAAGCTTTTCTTCAGGCTCTAGTTAGATTAATAGGTAAGATTAAAATAATGTTCAACATAAACTTTTCAACTATAGAGGGCTCTCTACTGACCATGTTATAAGGGGTATCATTGTCCAAACCAGGCCCTCTTTGTTGAACGCTGGTTTATCACGTGATATGCCTGTGGTAAGCAAGCATTTATTGCGATAACAAGTTCCACATTCATTCCACATTTGACTCCTTAAAGATACTGAAGGATTGTTTTTTCATATAAGAAGAATCCCTACAGAATAATAAGAGTACAAATTATCCTTAAAGATATATTTTTTTTTCTATAGGTGGTTATAGAGATGCTTTAAAATTCCGAACTGGTGAACCCATAACCTTTGACCCAGACCAATTTGTGGTATCCAGAAGTAGTGATATGCAGGGATTTCTACAGAACATGTTACAATTACAAATATTTCAACAGGTGGGCAGAAACTTTATATTATTCTTAATGAGAAAAATCAACAATAATTTATTTTCTAGTTTATCAATAACAATTGTTATTTTATTTTCTAGTTTATCAATAACAATTGTAATTTTATTTTTTTTTCTAGTTTATCAATAACAATTGTTATTTTATTTTCTAGTTTATCAATAACAATTGTTATTTTCTAGTTTATCAATAACAATTGTTATTTTATTTTCTAGTTTATCAATAACAATTGTTATTTTCTAGTTTATCAATAACAATTGTTATTTTCTAGTTTATCAATAACAATTGTTATTTTCTAGTTTATCAATAACAATTGTTATTTTCTAGTTTATCAATAACCAATTGTTATTGTCTAGTTTATCAATAACAATTGTTATTTTCTAGAAAACTATTGTTTTCAATAACAATTGATATTTTCTAGTTTATCAATAACCATTGTTATTTTATTTTCTAGTTTATCAATAACATTGTTATTTTATTTTCTAGTTTATCAATAACAATTGTTATTTTATTTTCTAGTTTATCAATAACCATTGTTATTTTATTTTCTAGTTTATCAATAACCATTGTTATTTTATTTTCTAGTTTATCAAAACCATTATTTTATTTCTAGTTTTCAAACATTGTTATTTTATAGTTTTTAGTTTATTAATAATCAATTGTTATTTTCTAGTTTATCAATAACAGACTGGACATGTTGAATACAGGATATGGGTTTTCTGATACTTTTGAACAAATGTCGTTACTGTATGCTGATAAATTAAATACTCAATCAAAATATAAAGAATGGCAGACACAGATGAAGGTAGGGTTTCTTCTTTTAAACTTCTTCGACTAAATATCACTATTTAACTTGTTACTCAAAAAGGTTGCTTACATTAGCCCAGTTATTTTCATGCAGTGAGTCGGTGAGGGGAGGGTCACATCGAAAAATAGTCTTGTTGTTTACATGGCATGATAAACCACAACCCTGTGTGCGACAGACAGCTGGAGATCGTAGAAAGAAAGTCAGGCTTTCATAATTTCCTTCATTGCATACTGTATGACATAGTTGATCTTCTTTTGTATGACATACATGTAGTTGGTCTTCTTTAGTTCATAAGGTGTAGAAAGGTAGGACGTAAAACTCCATTCATTTCATTAATCTTCATACAAGAATAAAACAAACAAAATTTAGGAATAAGATATGAAGACTTTTTACAAGTGAAAATTTAATTGACAGGTTTATTGTCTCTTTACAGAAGCAGGGTAAAAAATTACAGAAGGGAGGAAAAGATATCTGGTCTGATTTGAAGGAAAAGGTGAGAAATTTGTCTTGTTTTTCTCTTTCACAGGCTCTATGCTCATTGAGTCATTGGTCTAATCGTGTAAGGTCCATGAGGGTGTATGGTTTCTATAAGGATAGTCCACCACTCTTTGAGTTTAGATCATGTAACAGTATTATTTTTGCAGTGTATTCTTGAACCTATCTTATAATAATTCACTATAGAGATTTTTTATTACTGGTCTTTATTAACAGTCAACACAGAATCTATGTACCTGGTCATTTTTTGTGGCAATTAAAATGGGGAATGTGTTTGTAATGTTGATTTGACTTAATTTTTGATATTATGTCTATAGAGTACCCTAGAGCTTTTGATGCATATTCCGATTTTTAATGTTCCTTTTCATCCAAATTAGATTGGGTTTTTCCATCTTTCATTTTGCCAGTTTCTCCTTCATTTTTCTTTCATTCATCTACTTCATACATTTCGATTTCTCTTTTCCATGTTTCCTACTGTTTTTCATTCCTTTATTCTGTTTGATCCTGGAATCAGTCCTTCCTTTCCAATATCATCTGTCTGATTCAGACTGTGCTTCAGGTTGTATACGTTAAAGATCCCTAGACAGTTGGAAATCGCAAAAAGATTAGGCTAATGCTGTTGTCTTCGCAAAACTTCCCTCATTGCACCCTGCATGGCAGTGTCTGTCTTAATTAGCCCATTAGGTGCACAAAAGTAGGATGTAAAACTCCATTTATTTCATTTCATTTTTTTCTTTCCAATATAGTATCAATATAATCCAATATATATTTATTAGTCATTCATTCCGATATGATATTTCTACTATCTTTCTATCAGGCAGCTCCTATGATGACGACTGCTGTACAGTCAGTAAGTAATAGTGTATGTCCATGTCTGTCTAGCATGACCTTTGTCCTTTGACCTTAACCCTATATATACATATATATCCTCTGTATTTATTATCATCATTTCTAGAATTCATTTCAATTCAAGTTTAGGGTTAAAACGCCACACTAAGCTGTGTCTCTGAAGCTCTGAATGTGGCACCGTAATATACCTTGAGAAAGATTTGAACTTATGACACCATGATATTGTTGCTTAACAAACAACAATCCAAAATATATCGTTAATAAGCACTGACATCAATAACTATTCTCTAAAAAGGATCAATTTTCAATAGGCACAGACTTAAATAACTATGCTTAAGAAAGTTTCAATCTTCAATATCTAACTAACTCAGAAAAACCCAAATATAAGATTAACATCCAAACAAAACACTAAGTTGCTTGTTAATCCTAGCAATAAACATTCACAGATAAATGCATCTTAATCCATCCCATAATTTGTTGCACACATCCTGAGATCCCATGTCTGTGATAGCTCAATATATGAATTCTTTTTTTTATGATTCTTTATTGGTACGGTGAACAGAATTTTCAAATTTTATTTTTGTAACTATTTACAATGTCATTTTTTTTGTTTTTGGAGGTGTTAAAACAATGTAGTGTATTTTTGCATGAAAAAGTGTTAAGATTTTTGATTTGTGTCTTGGTGCAATTTGTAATGTTGGTTTGGAAAATTATTTAGCAAAGATCAATTGTGTTTATCTAGGCCTGATTCAAACCATTTTCTTGATCAGTCCACTTTATTTAATAGAAACTAAACAGACTAAATATTTTATGTGTTGATTACTACTTATACTACCTCAAATAAAGTGGACTATCCAGGATTATGTTTTGAATAAGATTTGGATGTGCATTATGCTCTTTGGTTTACTTAATTGTTCATCATATCTGGTAAACAGGTTTAAACATGGTTTTATTAACCTGTATTAAACTAAGCCAACTACATTTAGTTTTGTAGGCTGAGAACAAAGCAACTATAACATTTGATTTAAATGGCTGAGAATTCCTAGAAAGATTCTAGAGCAAATTTGGATTGGACAATATTTGGCTATATATTATTTTCCTCACTTGTATTACTACTTCCTTGAGGAAGTATGACAAATGGGGGTTGGTTTGGCCAATATTCAGCTAAGAATATGTAATTTTCTCTCTCTTGTATTACCTCAGCCTCGAGAAAGTAGGTTGAATAGCAGATGTGGTTTGGGACACGATACTATATTGTTATGAGTAAAGATGGATGTTAATATATTGATGAACAAGAAATCTTTAAAATAAATTGCCACTTATGGATCTGTGTACAAAAAGACAATTAAGTTTGTCAAAAAGTGCTGGAATATTAAATCCATCATTGAGACAGCCATACTGGGAAATAAGGTTGAAACTAGGGAATGAAATCCCACATTGAGCCGACATGCAGCTGCATTAGCTCTGGATTCAGAATATGGTAGAGTCATATTAGAAATATTTGTTTGTGTTTTGTAGGTGAAGAGTCACGGTAAAAAAGCCTATTCTGATATAAGAGCTAGATTGAATGAGGTAAGTAACCATTACTAAACACTTGATGATACTTCTTAATTGGTAAGTCCATTACCAAACACCTGATGATACTTCTTAATTAGGAAGTCCATTACCAAACACCTGATGATACTTCTAATTAGGAAGTTACCTATTCTTCCAGCTCAAACACCTGATGATACTTCTTAATTGAGAGTTCCATTACCAAACACCTGATGATACTTCTTAATTAGGAAGTCTATTACCAAACACCTGATGATACTTCTTAATTAGGAAGTCTATTACCAAACACCTGATGATACTTCTTAATTGGGAAGTCCATTACCAAACACCTGATGATACTTCTTAATTAGGAGTAACCAAACATTGCTTCTTAATTGGTATCACAAAACTGTGTTTTTAATTGACAATTAAAAACCCATTACTTCTAAGTAACTATTTCCAAACACCCATGTACTTAATTGGGTAGATACAAATTACCTATTACTTCTTAATAAGATCATTTCCACAAGATAGGTTTGTTGGTAGATGACCCAAATTACCTATTACTTCCTTAATTGGTATCACCAAACCCATGATACGTTTTGGTAGATGACCAAGTTAACCTATGTACTTCTCAGGGAAGTCCATACCAAAGACCTATGATATTTTAATTGGGTAGATGACCAAGTTATTCTTATTGGGCTTCCAGTAAACTGGTATCACAGACTAGGTAGTTGTTGGTAGATGACAAGTTACCTATTGCTTCCAGTAAACTGGTATCACAGACTAGGTAGTTGTTGGTAGATGACAAGTTAGCTATTGCTTCCAGTAAACTGGTATCACAAACTAGGTAGTTGTTGGTAGATGACAAGTTAACATTGCTTCCAGTAAACTGGTATCACAGACTAAGTAGTTGTTGGTAGATGACAAGTTAACGTTCGCTTCCAGCGGATGCTGATATCACAGACTAGGTAGTTGTTGGTAGATGACAAGTTAATTGCTTCCAGTAAACTGGTATCAAGACTAGGTAGTTGTTGGTAGATGACAAGTTACTATTGCTTCAGTAAACTGATATCAAAGACTAGGTAGTTGTTGGTAGATGACAAGTTAACTATTGCTTCCAGTAAACTGGTATCACAGACTAAGTAGTTGTTGGTAGATGACAAGTTAGCTATTGCTTCCAGTACACTGATATCAAAACTAGGTAGTTGTTGGTAGATGACAAGTTAACTATTGCTTCCAGTAAACTGGTATCACAGACTAGAGTAGTTGTTGGTAGATGACAAGTTAATTGCTTCCATACTGATATCAAAGACTAAGTAGTTGTTGGTAGAAAGACAAGTTAATTGCTTTTATAAACTGATATCAAAATAATAAGATAAAGTTAGCATTGCAGAACTGAAAGACTAGGTAGTTGTTGGTAGATGACAAGTTAACTATTGCTTCCAGTAAACTGGTATCAAAGACTAGTAGTTGTTGGTAGATGACAATTACTATTGCTTCAGTAAACTGGTATCACAGACTAGGTAGTTGTTGGTAGATGACAAGTTAACTATTGCTTCCAGTAAACTGGTATCACAGACTAGGTAGTTGTTGGTAGATGACAAGTTAGCTATTGCTTCAGTAAACTATATCACAAACTAGGTAGTTGTTGGTAGATGACAAGTTAATATTGCTTCCAGTAAACTGGTATCACAGACTAAGTAGTTGTTGGTAGATGACAAGTTAGCTATTGCTTCCAGTAAACTGGTATCACAAACTAGGTAGTTGTTGGTAGATGACAAGTTAACGTTCGCTTCCAGCGGATGCTGATATCACAGACTAGGTAGTTGTTGTTAAATGACAAGTTAATTTCTGCTTTCAATAAACTGATATGGAAGATACATATTAAATCTAATTCATTTATTTATAGATGCAGAATGAAAGATCTCCTGGATCCAAGACTTCTTTGAGATCAGGCAATTCTCCATCATCTTTAAACCGAAGTAGACCTTCCACTATCGCAGGAACGGAATTCAGAAGAGAACGGGTAAGAATGATAAGTGTATTTTTTGTTTTTAGAATAATAAATTTCATTTTTTTTAAAAAATCAAGATAAAATATAGCATTGCAACTTGAAAGATCAATTTATTGGATTTCTCTTTCGAATCATCAAAGGTTTCTAAGTGTTATACTGCATCTTAGAATGAACATAAAATTGAAAAAATTGACACTTTTTAATCAGTAGATATACCTGATGCCATAAATAACAAAACAGAATCCTTATATAATCAGATGAATACCCCAAAAAATCTAATTGAGAAAAGCTTAATAAATTGATTAAGCTATTTTCAATAATTACTTAGTTTTATGAGTTTTCCAGATATTACAGGGATTCTGTTACATTATGACACCAGGTAAGTTTACTGATGAATATAAACTCATATTGACCATTCTTGAGAACTTAAATTCTAAGTCTCTAAGATTCTAGAATGCAGTATGACTTAAAGAAATTTTACTTAATGAATTTCTTTCCATTACAGATGAACCGAACTGTGGTATCTCCAGTTTCCAGCACACCAGGGGAAGTCGATAGAAAGATTCCTTTCGCAGATTTCGAATCTTCGAGTACCAATTCTTCATCCTCTTCTTCATCCAATGATATTCATTCTTACACTCAAATATCCAATCAAACAGCAGAGATTAATGCGGACAAGAAAATATCCACGACAACTTCACAGAGCTCGGAAATGACTTTCGACAAAAAGATAGCCACTGGTTTAAGACCATCTCGACCTCCGAGACCAAAACCAAAACCGAGAGTATACAGTAAACCACTTCCTCCTGAACCAAGTAACGAATCGGTTCCTCCTGAGAAGAGCATTAACCTGGTCCCACCACCAAGTGAAACGAAAACAGAGAGACATATAGACGAGAGTCCATTGATCTCCTTTAATGACGAAGCTTCAACTGTGCCGAAAAATCCCATGGGCATGACTTTTAATAGTGACGTAAAACAAAATGACTTGCTCTACTCATTAAGTTCTGGATCGAAACAGTCCCCTTCATCGCTAAATCGCTCTAGTGCATTTCGTCAAAGCGATCGCTCACCGAAGATTCAAGGGTATGTTTCGAACGTGTACACTCCTCCACAAATTCGCCGGGTTGAAACAGATCCCGTGAAACTGTTTGATCCCTTAGCCAATAGTGATATCCAGTTACCCAAAGTACAACAACATTGTGATTCCAAAGACTTGCTAGGAGATCTCCTCATGGATGTAGGTTCGTCAAAAACCAGCCCCCAAAATTTAACCCTAGACAGTTTTGATCCCTTAGCAACACCACCTAGCAACCGCCAATCAGGATTTCTTAATGCTTCCTTACAGTCAAGTGCAAGTGGAAGTTCAAGGTCATTTGAAGATTTGTTTTCGAATACGAGTCTAGATACGGAAACAGCGAAATTTACATCAAATATTACCCAGAATTCATCAGCAACGGACAAACAGTCATCTTCGCCATTTACAACATGGACGACGTTCGAATGACTAGACTGGGTTTATACGCTGGTGTTTTATATTTTAATTCTGGGTATTCTTTTAAAAATTGACCTCATGTGGTAAGTCTATAGAAGTGGTATGTTGAGCATGTGGTACATCTAGACTATAGACTTTATAGAAGTGGTATGTTGAGCATGTGGTTTTCTATACTATAGACTCTATAGAAGTGGTGTGTTGAGCATGTGGTACATCTAGACTATAGACTGAATAGAAGTGGTATGTTGAGCATGTGGTACATCTAGACTATAGACTGAATAGAAGTGGTATGTTGAGCATGTGGTAGTCTATACTATAGACTCTATAGAAGTGGTATGTTGAGCATGTGGTAGTCTATACTATAGACTCTATAGAAGTGGTATGTTGAGCATGTGGTACTCTATACTATAGACTCTATAGAAGTGGTATGTTGAGCATGTGGTAGTCTATATTATAGACTCTATAGAAGTGGTATATTGAGCATGTGGTATTTTGGACCAGTTATATTTGATAGTGATAAAACAGTTATTGAATTGATAAAATCCCAAGTGTGTTTGGTTATGACTTATAAAATGTGCTGTGGATAGGGGCATGTTTTTACACTTGACATTGGTAGCTAGCTCAATGTTTGCTACCAGGGTCATGTGGTTTCTTGGACCAGTCAATGTTTGATATAAGCTTAAGTGGTAGATAGCACTACGTTGGCTACAGAGGGAGCTTGTGGCATCTTGGACCGAACATGTTTGATTAAAGCCAGAGTGTGTGTTATATTGACTTATAAAATGTACTGATTAAAGGGAACTACCTCAAATGGTAGCTAGCTCTATGTTGGCTACAGAGGGAGCAAATGGTATTTTGGACCAGTCATATCTGAAAGTGATAAAACAGAGATCGATTTTGTGCTTTTGCCAGGTCATGTCTTATAAAAACCAAAATAATTTGAGCACTTGATTGGAGCAGCAATGTTGCTAGGGTCTTGTGTTTTAATATGTGCCAATCTTTGATTATCACTATTAAAGTATACTGTTAGTTTGGCTTGAAGCAATGTGTCTCCACCAAAATTAATTTGGATATAACAACATTTTGAGAAATGGTTTGATCTTAAGCACCTGCTACTAGATAGGGAAAGACCCTTACCAAATGGTCCAGCTCTATAATGCTTCAGGAGGAAATGGTATTTGACAGCTTGCTGATTGATACAGGTGACTTATTCCAGGAATGAAATAACCTAAATATACCTCAGATTTGAAGCTTGATAAGACCATGATTTGTGTTTAAATGTGCCAATTTGATTAACATTGTAACTGTTAGTTTGGCTTAAAAGTGCTCCACCAAAATTAATTTGAAATAACACTTTGAAAATGGTTGGTCTTCAGCATGTCTAATAGTGAAGCCCTTACTCAATTGCATCATAGACTTCTGAAAGTGGTTCAGCTTGCTTATACATAATTCAGATATTGAAATATAACATATAAATCTTGAGACTTATAGATTTGAACAGTAATTACTGCTCTCTCAGATTTGAAAGTAAATAAGCTCTCTCAGATTTGAAAGTAACTTGAACTCAAGCTCCTCAGATTTGAAAGTAACTTTTATTTAAGCTCTCTCAGATTTGAAAGTAACTTTGAACTTAAGCTCTCTCAGATTTGAAAGTAACTTAATCAAGCTCTCTCAGATTTGAAAGTAAATTAAGCTCTCTCAGATTTAATAGTAACTTGAAATCAAGCTCCCTCAGATTTGAAAGTAACTTTTATTTAAATTCCCTCAGATGTGAACAAAACTTTTGCTTAAGCTCTCTCAGATTTGAAAGTAACTTGAAATCAAGCTTATAGATTTGATAGTAAATTAAGCTCCCTCAGATTTGAAAGTAACTTTAACTTGATCTCTCTCAGATTTGAAAGTAAATTAAGCTCCCTCAGATTTGAAAATAACTTGGACTTGAACTCTCTCAGATTTGAAAGTAACTTTTATTTAAGCTCTCTCAGATGTGAACATAACTTTTGCTTAAGCTCTCTCAGATTTGAAAGTAACTTGAAATCAAGCTCATAGATTTGAAAGTAAATTAAGCTCTCTCAGATTTGAACATAACTTGAACTAAAGCTCCTTTTACTTAAGCTCTCTCAGATTTGATAGTCACTTAAGCTCTCTCTAATTTGATAGTCACTAAAGTCTCTCAGATTTGAAAGTAACTTTTACTTAAGCTCTCTCAGCTCTCAGAAAGCTTTATCCCTTAAATATGTGTAACTCTCATATTGTTTTCATGCTGCCATTGTTATTTATCATGCTTATTTATTATGTAAATCAGGTATAGCTATAAGGTCATGTCCATTTTAATATATATTTATCATCCAACCATTTAGGTCTAATACAGGTTAATATGGTTTATATTTATTTGGTGGCTATTCAATACATGCAGGGTTAGATCCAAGGCTACAGAACAAAGGCTAATTCAGGAATACAATTTGCTTTGGAATGTGGTTGGAAATAAATAAGGCTTATTTGATAGCTATTAAATAGATGCAAGGTTAGATCCAAAGCTACAGAACAAAGGCTAATTCAGGAATACAATTTGCTTTGCTTTGGAATGTGGATGGAAATAAAAAAAACCTTTATTATATAGCTATTAAATACATGCAAGGTTAGATCCAAAGCTACAGAACTAAGGCTAATTCAGGAATACAATTTGCTTTGGAATGTGGATGGAAATAAAAAACCTTTATTTGATAGCTATTAAATAGATGCAAGGTTAGATCCAAAGCTACAGAACAAAGGCTAATTGGAATGTGGTTGGAAAAAAATAAGGTTTATTTGATAGCTATGAAATAATAGTAAGGTTACATCAAAAGTTACAGAACAAATTCACTTGTCTGGATAGTACTGGAGTAGGCCTAACTACCAGAATTTGAATAAAAACACACCTGTTAAAAGATTGTTTTTAAAGTATTTAAAGATTATATATATATATATTAGAAATAAATTGTATATATTTTAGTATGTTATTGTCTTACACTAGACAACCTTCAAGTTGAATAGGACACCATTGTATGGAACAGTAAACCAAGGTCATGCTGCAATTTGTGCACTTAATGATCCCTGGATACTTGGAAATTGCAAAAAAGAGAAGGCTAATACAGCTGTCCTGGCAAATTTCCCTCATTGCACCCTGGATGGCCTTGTCTGGTCTTCATTAGTCAATTAGGTACAGGACGTACAACTCCTTTCATTTAATGTTTTCTTTACAATAACCCCCTCCCCTTTTTTTTCAATCACAATTACTAGCTTCTCAACCAGTTATATAGATATAATCCAAATATTCCAAGGGTATTTAGATATAATCCAAATATACAAACGGTAGTGCATATACTTATTTCTTTCCTTACGTTAATGAATGCCGTGAGACCTTATGTATGTTCTGGATGTATGTTTTCTTATTTGCTAATCAGTTGTGGTCTGAAGGTCTGAATTATTGAAAACAAAGTGATCTCCCATGTATTATTTGGGATTTGTAATTAAATAACAATTACATCGGTCTGTATCTTACAGTTTAAAATAGACTTAACGCCCTTAGTTCAACTAAACTTGTTTCCACTATTCGTTTGTTGGTTCCTTAAATATTTTTGAAGCTACGCCAAATTCCCATCGTGGACATTTATTATAGGCCTACCAACAACACCCCGAGTGGAAGTTTGTTCTCCCTTTAATTTAATGGGTACCGATATATCGTGTTATACAAAAGTTATATCATGCAACTGATGAATATACTCTTATTGACTAAGTTGGAGACTTTGATTTTATGACCATTCTAAAAGGAATTATAAAGTCAAAATATATAGCATGCTGAAACCAGTTTCCTACTTTCAGTAAACAGTACATAAATTTTAGTCGGTCTTATTTGGCAACCATGTGCTGTTGCGTGTTGTTTGTTGCTTTTGTGCATGTTGCGTGTTGTGTGTTGTATGTTGAGTTTGGGGCATGTTAAAGATCCACAAACAAAAATTCAATATCAATAAGATTAATATAATTATTCAGGAGTAAGGACGAAGGACATAAAACAGGTACTTCATTTCATTATTGCCATATCAACTTCAACAAAATTGTAGGCTTTTGTTCGTCGATAAAAGCCTAAACATTTTTTTTGTTTTTAACAAGATTTATTTCTGACTGCCCAATTAGATCATAGAAATAGACACTATGATAAGATTTCCCTCTTATCTTAATTACTTCAGATTCGCCATCTTGACAAATTCAAGGGTGTTGGTCGCCATTTGTAAATTAATTTGATGAAAAGTCGACAACTCGCGCCATATTTCAAATCATCTTCAGAAATCATCACTTCCTTGACAACCGTCTGTTTTCAATTTATTGGAACCCCAGAGCTATCGTCTGCTACCACGCTTTACCCGTTTCACAAGTGTACGCTACGGGTCTTTTGTTCCCAGCATGCCTGCGGTAATACTCTTGACATTGGGCGTACATTTTACGGATTGAGGGGTCAGCAGTTCAAGGGGGAAGGTCCCTAACTCGGGTTTCGGGGTATGCTCGATTAACTTCGCTACCCCGAGGACGTCACGAGCATCTTTAACCCCCGTAGTGCTATTTCTTGGAAGGTTTCGTCTACAGCTGGAGTATTTGTGTCGGAGATTTCTTTGATTTTGGCAAAAATAAAACCAAAATTGAGAATCGTACTATACAAGAAACCTTAATACCAAAAACCGCAAAATTATTTGGCACACCAGACGAACCACGTTTAAGCAAAAACTTTAAAAGAAAATCAAAACAAAGCAAAAAAACTTTTTTTTAAATAAAAAAAACTTCCCTGTTTTTGGTGCAAGTTTCTCTGAATTTTTAAAATAATTTTACGTTTTTTAATATTTTTTTTCTCGATTTTTATTAATTGTTAATACTCGACGACAGGAAAATGGAACAGTTGTGTTCCAATAATTAGATTTATTTATCTGGATTTTGAACGCCGTCACCTTGTACCATACATAATTCACAATATATTATTATGCTTGTCGAAATCTTACTCACGTTTTGAGAAGTTGTCTTAAAGATGCTTCTGTGGCCCTCTTTTTTTAAAGTGTAGGTTCATATTGTAAAAAGTTTAAAGCATTGGTCTGAAGTGGAGAAATAGAACTGCTTTTTTTCAATAATTGGCACTGAAACGAAGTCCCTTTTACAATAATTACTCACAAATTGTCCTCAAATCTCATCTGATGTTCAACATCGGGAGAAATATTAGGTCGCACTACCAATACCTATGACGTCACAAACCCCGTTACCTTATAATAATTAAAACAACAAACTCAGAATTAGTTCTAATACACAAGAACATGGTCCTGTCCAACAAACAGCCCATGGGGCAAACATAAACCGTGTTTCCACTTGGGCAAAAAGCCGGCTTTAAGCTAGCTTTTCTCTGTTTCCACTTGTTAAATTGCTCTTTATTTTACATGGGTCAGAATTAGGCCCAATGTATAAGGACATGGTCCTGTCTAACATTCAGCCCATAGTGACAAACATAGACTCTTTATTTTACATGGGTCAGAATTAGGCCTAATACACAAGGACATGGTCCTGTCTAACATTCAGCCCATAGAGACAAACATAGACTCTTTATTTTACATGGGTCAGAATTAGGCCCAATACACAAGGACATGGTCCTGTCTAACATTCAGCCCATAGAGACAAACATAGACTCTTTATTTTACATGGATCAGAATTAGGCCCAATACACAAGAACATGGTCCTGTCTCACATTCAGCCTATAGAAACAAACATAGACTTTTTATTTTACATGGATCAGAATTAGGTCCAATACACCGTCTAACATTCAGTCCATAGAGACAAACATAGACACTTTACTTTACATGGGTCAGAATTAGGTCCAATACACAAGGCATGGTACGGAACATTCAGCCATAGAGACAAACATAACTCTTATTTTACATGTCTAAATAGGCCCAATATACAAGACATGGTGCCGTCTAACATTCAGCCTATGGGGACAAACATAAACGGTTTTTTATATGGGTCAGATTAAGGCCCGATATATAAGGACATGGTCCTGTCTAACATTTAGTCCATGGAGACAAACATAGACTCTTTATTTTACATAGATCAGAATTAGGCCCAATATACAAGAACATTGTCCTAACATTCAGTCCATGTTGAGAAACATTGACTCTTTATTTAACAGGGTCACTGTAAGGCCCTAATATAAATTATAAGAACATGGTCCTGTCTGACCTCGCCTTGTTTTATAATTCTATATACAACGTGAACGGAACCATCATCAATACAAATATATTATTTTTTCTAAAACCAAACCTAACCTTTAATAATTACCTGAAGTATTTTGAATTTGTTTATTTAGAATGTGTAATATTCTTATTGCTAATTGTGTATTTCATACCTCGTGAATTTATACAGTTATTATCCCGTGCTGCTGTTCCTTTCTATCAAATGCCATGGGGTGTCATATAGCTGGAACATTTCCGTTTTCATTTGTATACGAATTTTACATTCCTAAAACAAGGCCCGCTGTCAGCGGTTTAATTGTACGGAGAACAGTAAATCGGGGTTGGCATATAGAAAAGATATATAATCCGATTTACAACTGGGGGGTATGAGCCAATTAGTTTAGTACTCTTTAATTAGTACTGGTTGATTAAAATGATATGTCTTTAGCTGGTGATGAAATAAGGAAATACTATTCAGTACCCATTTACAGCTGGGTTGACTGGAATAATGAGAAAGATGACTTATTCAGTACCCATTTACAGATAGGTGACTGGAATAATGAGAAAGAGATTATTCAGTACATTTACAGTGGGTTGACTGGAATAATGAAGAAAGACGACTTATTCAGTACCATTTACAGATGGGTCGACTGGAATAATGAAGAAAGACGAATTATTCAGTAACCATTTACAGATAGGTCGACTGGAATAATGAAGAAAGACGAATTATTCAGTACCCATTTACAGAAAAGTCGACTGGAATAATGGGGAAAAATTACGTACTCGTACCCATTTATAACATAGTTGACTGGAATAATGAATGACTTATTCAAGTCCCGTTTAGAACATGATTGACTGGAATACTCAAGGCTCCTCGATAAATGCAAGGAATATTTGTAAACTAAGATTTTATATTGTATAGATTTGAATCAAACAAAAGTTGATACTCTCAACAAAAAGAGTCGAAATTCAACCTGACTTCGCTTCCAGTTAAATGAATCTGTTTTCAGAAAGAAAAACATGGGATTTAATACGAAACGAAATCCTTTATAGAAATTCTACACACTCAGTTTCAGAATTTTAACGAAGCCACTTAACTCAGCTTCCCTTTTCAAGAACACATTACAGTTGAACAGGATTTTAGTCACTGCCACATCGACTGTCAGCTTCACAATTTAGCGTCCGTCCCGAAGGTGGGTACGTGTGTATGTTGGTGTGGGGAGGGGGAAGATGGTGAGCGGAAAGGGGGGGGGGGTGACAGATGACGAATTTAGCGATGGAAACCGCGTGTGCTATGGGGCTTTTGTCTTATCTAAGACCTCTCGACAGTTAAAATCAGAAAAAGATTGCGCTAAAATTTCTCTTACTGCATACCGCATTGCAGTGCTGGTGACCAATCGAGCGCATAAAAGTTGTACGTAAAACTGGGCCTGTACTGGGAGGTACTGACATGGAAAAAGCATCTAGTCGTTCAGAGGGGACAATACACCTGAGGCCATGAGTACTACTATCTGTGCACGTTAAAGATCCCTCGACAGTGGGAAATCGCAGAAGAGTAGGCTTATGCCACTGTCTTGAAAAAATTTCCCTTATTGCATACTGCATGGCGTTGTCCGTCATCATTATCCCAAAAGGTACAAAAGAGAAGGACGTAAAGCTCTATTAATTTCATTTCATTTTCCAATAGCCATGCCCATTCCGTAGTCCTACCCAAGACTTGAAGTCTAAATCTTCCATAACAACTTTTCCTGAAATCTTTCTTGATTTTAACGAAGCCACTTTGTTGAAACTCTAAGAGGATGGCCATTTCTATGTGACAATTGATTTTACTTCAGACGTCAACTTTTCAGTTTTGCTTCCACTCTGTCATTACTTCAATGACAGGAATCTTACAGATTATTCCAGAGTCGCAGACCTGGAATCGATTTGCAGGGAAAATCATAAAAATCAAGAAAACTATAGTGAAGATATTAGGGCTGGAGGTGGAGACGGAGAGGGGGGGGGGTGTTGTTGTGATGTCAGCATAAGCAAAACCTCTTTTCCTTTTCTAAACTCCATGCTCCCGTGTTCTTAACTCCTCGAGCATCTGTGCCCTTCAAGGTCGGAACACAAAGAATGCCTTCGGATGAGCGATGTGCTTTTGCGAGTTATCCTATTAAACACTGCATGGCGTTACCCAGTTTAAAACCTCAATACGTACCAAACCTTCAAAGGAGCAAAGATAAATGTGAGACATCTTAAATAAAAGACAATAATATGTAAGATGAATTACAATCCGAACCAAGTCTTCTTTACAAACGAAACAAAACACATCTTTAATTCTGACACAACGAAACAGGAATCTAGTCATTATAAACGTATTTTGAATCGATAGATAGATTTGGGCGAGGAGCCTTCCTACGCTGGGTACCCGTCGAGAGTCAAGTCGCCGTTTGGTCGACGAGCGGAACCAGCTGGATTGGAAAGACGTCACGTGACCAAAACAATGGCCGTCCTCTAACGACACGTGTGGCAGACGTGGTGTCATTGATTGCTGCATTCGAGATACATTGTAATCACGACTTACTAACAAGGCCTGTCATTATTTTTCATTGATGATTACAATTTCAATTGGGTTGATTCGAAGTTAATTATATGTAACTCGATACGAAGGGTATTCCCCGTCTTGTGTTCGGTGTATATGGAAGCGATGGCATGCCACGCACCTTGTGATGCATTCGAAACAAACAGATTAGCCGTAATTACAGTGTCAGTCTATCTCAGAGAAAATCAGTCAAATTTTCAATGATTTTCTAATCAGCTTTTAGCATTGGCTAATTTTGCTTTCAAATGCCCTTTGCAATAGGGACTCGAAACATATTGGGTTCAAACTTGACCGGAATAACCCGCATCTATCTATTGTAAACTTAATTTCAAATCCACATCTTTTCCTATAGTCAAACTATTATCAATAGTTAACCCATTGACCCCAGGGACTAGAAGAATATTAGAATCAAATTTGCCTAGTATAAATCACATTAAGAAGTGGTTATTTTTCTTTCAATCCAGGCTTTTTCAGGCAACTGCAGTATCAATATTAGCCATGTCTCCATTCATCCCAGGGACTCGAAGCACATTGGGAGCAAAATGAGCTGGAGGACATAGTCTATAACCGCACCTTTATCGTAAGGCCCCTGCCCTTTATTCTCAGGGACGCCCATTGGAAAGATACAAAAACTGCAAGAAAGGATTTTTTTTTAGCATTTAGCATTTGCGAATTTCGTTATAAATTAGGTTATTCGCTATCAAACTGATTATTTAAACCCGCGTTTCCCTTCACCCCATGGACGTGAAACATAAATTCCAAATATTTCTACGTGGACAAATCGCCTATTTAAATACACGTTAGTCGTAATTCAGTACCATATTAGCCTTGTGCCTATTTCCCACAGGGACTTGAAGCATATTTAATTATAATTGAGCGGATAACCCGCATTTTTCATTTTTTTCTGTGACAAATTATTGTGGTATTTTGAAGGACATGTCTGTATTAAAACAGAAATGAAGGCATGCCGTTTATTTTCCTGGGAAATGAAGACTTCACTTGACGAACGCCACAAGTCTCCGACCCGCTCGTCTCAATCGCCATATGTGTTTTGTAGGCTTTTAGTTTGAAGGTTGGGAATTCTGGAAAAATTTCTACTGTCGTCGTCGAATTATTTTAATAATTTGTTTTCATTTGATGCAGACAAATCTTAAACAGGATAATGCGTCCGTTTTAAAGCGACCTGGGCTTTCTATGGTTTGTTTCTAGTAGGTCATATTGCATTGTAGACAAAATAGCGTCGGAATACCAATCGTTACAAAACACTTACTTTCTACCTTAGGCACTTTGAAATCGAATAAAATGGTAGACTTTTATGTTACAGTTCGTTTAAAAAAAAATGCCTCGTTGTACACTGCGTGGTTTAAACTGGGGCCAAAAGATAAGACGTAAAACTCTAATTCATTATTATTTAAAATTATGCATGCTAGTCCCGTCACAATCTACACCCCCTCCCCATTTCATGACCATCTATTTTAGATATGGGCCCGGTGCTTGTGATATAGGCCTACTCACATACCCTGATATTGCCCGGGAGTTATAGACTTATCGTGATTTAAATAACACTAAATAAAACCGATATTGAATTTGCCTTTGAATAATATTCCATATGTGCCTTCACGGCCTTTGATTTCAAAACCTACTTTCAATTCAAATTCATTTATAATATTGTTTAAACCATTCGTGTTCATCAAACCGTGATTCTAGTCAATTAGAATTCAGATGTATTCACATTGGACTGCGTGGATATGTTTTTTGAAAGGGACCATCGATTCCAGGTAAGCACAGTATAGTGAAAGCCTTTAGAAAAATAATAACACAACTGCATGGTATCCTATGCATGTAGGGGTTCTATAGTAAAGTGGATAGAGCGTTGGTTCTTTACGTCATGACGTCATTTGCTTGGATACGTTGAAAATGTCGGACGTGAGTTCTAATCTCGTCCGGAGTGTGAAAATCCGATGACTTTGAATAAGTCATCTTCACTCACAATTCCAGTCCACCCAGCTGTAAATGGGTACGGATAATACGGGAAAGATCAATGCCAAGAGGTTTGGCCAAGGACCAGATGCCAGATAGGATCCCTGTTACCGCTGACTTGTGAACCTAAGTTGTTAGGCCTATCCTTGCCTAGTTGTCCCTGTCATCGCTGACTTGAGAACCTAAGTTGTTTTCCTTGTAAAATTGTTTAGTTCTATAAGTTAGGTGTTCGGTTGAAAGGTCAATTTCATTTCTCTACTTGTGTTAAATCAACTCGTCGTTTCGTGCATAGAAACACTAGTCGTGGCAATATGCCCTAAATACCTTTAAAAATCGTGTAACTTTTCAGATAGATTTCCTACACCGCCTGGCGTTTTCCTTCTTCATAAGCCGCCTTCATGGGTAAGAAAAGGAGCAGAAAAGCGGGTTAATCAATTCATGTGCAATTCTCGCCCTATGAGTTTCAAACGATATAGATGGGACAGAATTGGAACCGTTCTGAGAAAGCTCTACAGTTTACATTACACAAAATTCCTCCGTACCGCTCTGAGAATAGATAACTTTTGAAGTACATATAGGCCTACTATTTATACTTTAAAGTACTTTTATACTAGTATTCTAACACAATCTGTGACATAACGGCCCGGATTAATTGAAAATGTATATGAGGCCAAATAATAACGTAGGCGTACATAATAAAAGGAGAGTACATGTACATGTACGTAGGCCTACACTTCCTTAACATGTCGTCGTTGTAGCATTCCGTTAGCCGATTTGCGTTTCACTTGCTGATATCCCAATTCAATGCGTCAATCTTTTTCAAATTCATTTCTAAATTCAGGTTATCAAATATATCCTTAAAAAATTGAAAAATAATCATCGTTCCGTATTTGTATTAGTTATGATTTGTACGTAACCACTCCAGTCAGGTGATCTCCTTAAATAAAAATTAATACAAACGAAACGAAAGGTTGGCCTAACTCTTGTAAACTTGTCCTAAACGTGTATTTCTGGAAGGGACCTTTAACAAAAATAAAGGATACTTTTTTAGAAATCGATAAAAAAAATCGCTTACAAATACATGAATCAATGTTTTCTTTTCGACATGCGGCCATTTTTCTTAAATGACGTAAGCTATATTTTATGATACGGTGTGATATCGAAAATTGTCATGGCAAACGTCGTTTAGTGTATTTAATTTCCAATATTTGTCATTCAGGGCCTCTTTCGTTTTCTCCATGGTTGCTTTCGAGGACAAATTAATGATCATTAAATTCCAGAGCTGTCAATTTGTAATTACCGCCCTTGTTGGAAAACAGACGAGAAATTATGTCTTGGTTATCAAGACGGAAGTATGACCAGCGTTCAAGTCTTTCAATTACCGCCCTTGCAGACGAGAATCTTACCTCGATTTACCAGGCGGAACTAAGACAAGTGTGTCAATGTGCAATTACCACAAAACACACGAACATAGTAGATCTTCCTCTATTTTCCAGACGGAAATACTGCAAAGGCTTAATCACTACTCTTGGTCGCAAGCAGACGAAACATCATGCTACGGTTATCAAGGCGGAAGTCTACCGAACACAGCTCATTTCCTTGGGACCTTCTGAAACAAAACGTTAAAACCCGTTTCAAGTTTCTAACATGGCAATCGAGTCATTAAAATCGTATGAGAAAATAGAAACAATTTCTTAGTGACAGGCGGCCATTTCTCGTATTGTGAATTACAAATGGCGGAAAGAACGTGCAGAGCAGACGTTGAAAAGGGAATGGCGTCACGGTCATTAGTCGCTTGGTGAGATTTACGAAGCGAGAATCCCACGAAACAAATCGCTTTTATGATCAGTGCATCAGGCAGCCGTATTGTGTAGAATTCGTGGGGATTGGGCAATGTGAAGCATCAAATTTGACCATATTTTCGGTACGTGCTGCACCTTGCCATGAAATCTGATTCAATCCGTCGTATTTGCATTGGACCACATTTCACTGTGTTGAACTATTGTAAATAAAATCAACTAACCATCCCTAGGGGCACACAACTCCTGTGAAAACTACTCGAACATGATCCTCTTTAATATTATGTATCAACTTGGGTAGTTTAAAGATCTGTCGCTTTAGTTGATGGACATGGACTCAGTCATTATGAAACCAGTAACAGATTAACTCAACACTGTAAAATCTTCATTTAAAACAATACATAAAGAACACATCATAATCCACTACAGATCAACAAGATATTTATTTGCATAACAACTCCTTGTACCAAAACACCATCGCTTCATTAGTCCATAAGGTGCAGAAAAGTAGGACGTAAAACTCCATTCATTTCTTTCGTGTCATTTACAACAATACATGTATCATCAAATTCGGTTTCCGTCCCCAAAGATTACCTAAAAATTAAAACCTTACCCCAAAAACACTCCATCATATCTCTCGTTTTTTTTATACTAGTATGTATTTTCAAATTGTAAATCTAGTTTACCGAAATACTAGGCTAATGAATAACCCGGTCTATATATAGATAGCGAATTGTATTGTTGTTTCCCATGGATCCCGCGGTCAGTGCTTTCGCGAGTTGGATTTTCAGCATTTTTCTTCATCGAGGTTTTTAAAAAATGTAACAGTGAAGTAACACTTGCATCAATGTCAGCTCAAAAAAACACCTTGATTCGGTTGAGTCATTCACAATTTTCGAGTGGTTCAAGTTCTTGCTTTATTTTCGTCTTAAGAATTTTACTACTCGGCCCCGAGGGGTTAATATTAACCCTTTCACAAGTTAAACACTTAATCGTTTGATCGAGGTGTTCGCTGGGCTCTTAACCCTTCTAATACTTCATCATTACTTCTTCAATTATTTTCACGCTATTTAGCTAAACACCTCTCATTTGCAAATTGAAAATGTAAATAAAGTAACTGAAATGAAATGGAGTTTTACGTCGATCTAGTCCACTCCAACAAACATGGCCCATGTTTTTTTAAGTGTATTTTAGAAATAAAAGATTCTAATAAAAAAATATTGTATTTATAAAATTGTTATGCGACGTATTGGATCTATATCTAATGTAGCTATACTCTTATTTACAAATGGGAAATACAGATATAGATAGAGGGGGGGGAAACTACTATCTCGTAGTTCCGGGAAAGCACGGGCCTAGGAATCAGACTTAATTTTTATTTCCTGCACCGATCGGGATCGAACCCCGGCACCTAGTCGCCTAGCAGACGACAGTCCAACTCGCTAACCACTGAGCCATTCACCACCCTAAAAAAGTGAGTTTCAGAACTCAGTTTTAACGAGAAGTAGAAATGGAACAACGTGTATCTGAAAGTGGACCCCTTTTAAGGGATCTTCATGTGGACTCCACAAAATAATTGAGTTGAAAAACCAAATAGGGTTGTGGAAATTCTATCACGATTTTATTTTAAATGATAATATTCGTTTACTTTTTTGTTCATTATTCTTGAAAATTGTTGCCACAAAGTCATGGTAGTGATAACGGGGTGGAAACATCGATATACTTTTGTATAATAGAAATTTATATATTAATATATTTCGCCTACTTTCCCCAATTGTACACTGATTGGTGTTTTGATTAAAGAATAAGGCTTCTTTCACGATACATTTTCGTAAACTAAATCTTGATCAGGACAGTAGTTTTTTAAATGAACGATAACTTTTATACAGATAATGGTAAGCGGAGTGTAACAGGAGTGTAATCGATATATATGAGTCGATATTATTTACAAATATATTGTACAAGGATATACAGCAGTTTAACACATATATTTATTGTTCAAGAACAATTAGATATCGTTTAAAATATATCTCATAGTATTGTACAAAATTTCTCTTAAATTTAATTTTCATTGCCCTAATATTTATATCCACGAAAGAGGGAATTTTGAATATTTAAAGGACCTCATATTTGGGACCAAAATCGACTGGAATTCGCTACAGCCGCCCCTTTAAAAATCAGGGCTTTGTATAGGGGTAATGATATTGTTTACCTTTCTAGAGTACCTTTAAATATATGTTTACATTCCTTTTAATCTGTAGCCTATTGTCAGGTGCTGAGATTCTTTTCATTATGATTGACAGCTTTGATTGACGTGGGGTTTTCATTACTTGCCTATTAAGTTCGCCAAGGACCAATAAGAACGACTTACGCGAGGTGTGAGGAATCCTACCGCGCGCTCGTTACCGCTGGAACTCTTCAATAGCGACATATGAAAAGTCGTTTCGTCTCATTAAGCCCCGCCTACATCATCGTCGTTCTCGATTGAAGCAGATGAAAATAAGATTCTTTCATGGTTCCCAAACATTTGTATTTAAAACTATCTCATCTCTCGTGTGTTTGGAGATTCTTAAAAAAACATCAAATATTTTATCTTAAGTTGGGAACATTTTCAAAATTCTTGGATTTGTGAGTGACAGAGACTTACAGAAAGCGAAGTTATAAGCCTAGCGTTATACTAAGTTTCAAAGACTGCGGTGGAATAACGAACAGAAATTGACGTCGATAATACGTGTCAAAATTCGGTAGTGTATTACAAAGTTTAACGGAATATTGGACCGGTTACTAAAGGGTTAATATTAGTTGTGTTTAAGGGGTTAACCATTCCAATACCCTTTGAAAGGGGTTAGTGAAGACTTTCTTAGAATGGTAGAAAAACCAATGATGCCTCTCTCTTCCGATTCCAGCATGCATGGACAAGGAACATGTTCGGATATTATTCCTTTGGATTGCTATGCACGGGTACGTATTTTCTTGTGCATATTTTGAGAGTAAATGCCTATTCCCCAGTCTGTACTTTCGAGAGCTGTCAAGAAATTTTTCATAAGAAATTTTCTACAGTTTATCACTATTTTCTGTTAAGGTTTTATATTTTTTGTGACATATTTTCAATTTTTTAAAAAGAAACAATATGATTTAAAAAAATATTCAAAATGTAGGTACATGTTCTTGAATAATGGGCAGTCAGGGAGTATAGTTTACCTCCTCAACTAATGCTTCTGGGAGCTGTCAAGACTTATATTTACGAAAGATCCATAATTGACAAATATACTCCTATAAAATACTGATAATTTTTCAATTCAAAAATGCATCAATAAAGAAGAAATATAGATAGGACTCAATACTTCGAATTCGGCATCATATTTTAAAAACTCTCCTATTTATTATCAAAATACTAAACAAATAAAATATTATTAGTTCGGGTAAAAGGAGTATACTACGTTTCATTGGCCTATATCTAAATATATTCGAATATATATGGAAAATTTATAATTATAGTAAAAAACATTTTGGTTCTGATTTAATATACAGAAGTTGAAACTGAATTACTCTGGTATATTATTTAAATATATAAACATTTATATTTAAACGATATTAACTCAATATCAATTGTTTACAAGTAACCAATATGAATATTATATAAAGAACACAATTATGGATATACTACTTCTCTTTAATTTAAACAAGGTTTCAATACACATACAGGAATCTTTATCCTTTATCAAGCAATAATTAAGATTCCTATATGTGTATTGAAACGTTGCCTAAATTAAAGAGAAGTAGTATATCCATAATAGTGGTCTTATTTATCTAAAGTTACTATATCTATTATTGTATTGCTTTGATAAAGATCCTGCAAATATTAAAGAGAAGTAGTATATCTATAATAGTCTTCTTATTTATCTAAAGTTACTATATCTATTATTGTATTGCTTGATAAAGATTCCTGCTATATTAAAGAAAAGTAGTATATCTATAATAGTGTTCTTTATATAATATTCCATCTACTTCTAAATGTCGTTTAAAGATAATATAAATACATGTATAATACATAAAATAAATATATAACAGAATTTTTGTAATGAAAATAATGACAAATTTACTAAGATGACAACAAGTTATTGAATATAATGTAATTATAATAGTGAACATAGCATAATAACATAACTATAGTAGTGTTTAAATATATGCCCTAGTGTATATTATGTTCAATGTTGACAAACTGTATTCATATAAATAATATAAAATATAAAATATGTTCTTAAGAAAATAAATTAGAAGTGTTCATAAATATTTTTAAATATTGATATGTATATCCTTAACAAAATTATGTTTTTAACATAAATTAAAATATGTTCAAAAATACTCATTAAAATATGCACCACATGCTTTATATTCTTATAATCAAAACATGCTCTTATTTATATATAAACTATATTTGCAATATGCTATTATGTTCTTAAAATATCAAAATAAGCTCTAATGTTCAATATATTAATATACATGTATGCTCTAATGTTCTTAAAATATTAAAATGTGCTCTAAGAATAAAAATATGCTCTATGTTCTTAGAATATTAAAAAATGCTCTAAATGTTCTCAAAATATCAAAATAAGCTGTAATGTTCTTAGGATATCAAAATATGCTCTAAATGTTCTCAAAATATCAAAATAACCTCTTATGTTCTTAGGATATTAAAATATGCTCTAATGTTCAAATTATTTTATGCACCGATGTTTTCAAAATGAGAACATGCAATAATATTTATATTATATTATATAAAAAAAATGCTCGAAGGTAAACACACTTTAGAATAGAATAATATATAAAATTGGCAGGTATCGTCTTACTCAGTCTATTATAAATCTCAAATTTGTCAAAATGTTTTATAAAATATATGAATAGGTGTTTAAGGGAGTCTCGGGTAATCGAGGGATGGCTCAACGTCCTTTCATTCAATTTTTCATTCATTCATTCATTCATTCATACAATTTTTACTATATATTCAACTATTGGCGGTTCGGGTTTAAGATTTATATAGTTATTTTTTAAATCTTTTTGTGTAAAAATTAATCATGTAGACTCTCTGAAATTTAAGGTTGGTTCGGAAATGCCATTGCAAAGAGCTAGCAGGTCTTTACTTAAGCCAAAATTTGTACATTATTAGCGAATGATTTTTTTCGAGAATTAAATGACACTTCTGTAAGGCAGAGCTTAGTCGGTGCCTCTACCATTGCTTGCGGGATTCAGTCTTAAAACCCCTTCAAATTTGCCCGTAAGGCATCCGAATTACTTAACAATGATCAGAGGCGTTTACTGTGACTTATTATGCAAGGCAATGGCGATTAGAATAACTCGCAGACTTAGAATAGTAGAATTCAAACCTGCAACTCGTCAAAGTTCTATCAGAGGTCTGGTTTTAATCAATTGGTGCTCGTTGTTGTTCAAATTAAAACACCTTGGTGGGCTTGGTATGTTCTTTAAGTCAAGAATTTTCTCCATTGCACACTGCGAAGTAAACCCGTCTTCTTTAGACTACACTTTAAAGCAAAAATCGTTTCTTTTTTGACCAAATAATAACAAAAACGTATAACTATATATTTTACTTAATTTCTAAATCTACGGAATTTCCCTCATTTAGCACTGCATGTCTTGATTAGTCCTATTATGAGATCTAGAGAATTCTCTGGTCGAAATTCTTAAAAATTCTGGACACACCTTTGAGGTTTCATGAATTTTAAATCATAAGGCATAAATGTCTTCAATTGAAAGAAAATGTTTGTTGTCTGTGTCCAAATTTCCAAAATGAAAAATCGTCTGCGAACAATCAACATGTTATGTGTCAATCATGTTTCTTATTGTCTGGTGTTACAGAAAGCATAAACAAGTTGGGCGATAAGGAATCTAATGACCGTTTAATTAAGAAAGGTGAACGGAGTTGTGGTCTGAATCCAAAATTGAAAGATCGTCTGCTTCTCGTCTGCGAAGTGTCAAGCAGACGTTAATTTAATCAAATCCCGCCAATTTCTTAACTTCGTTTATTTTCTAAATAACCGGAATAAAAATATCAACTTTATTAAAAGCTGTTGATAGGGTCGACGGTGAGTGCGGAATTTCGTCGCTTCGGCATCTTGATTTCTGGAGAAAGAGGAAGAACAAAATTCAAAATTTTAGTTTGAAAAATATATGGACCAAACTTCAATAGCCTACAGTTTTACTGTTTGGAAATATAAGATCAGAGGCCAAATTGGCCATTTAACAAGTTTTAACAAGCAATACTTAAGCGTATATCAAAATAACTAAATCGAATGTGTGGATTCTATGAAAGAGAATCTAAGATCGCAGCACGAGCGATGTTAATAATTGGGCTTTGAAAAATAAAAACAGTAAAATTCCAATCATATTTTGAAAAATAAAATAAAAAGACCTATACCATAAAATATAATTTTTTACTAAAAGGGATACTATTTGAAAACATTGTCTTAGAGTAGAAGACTAAGAAAATACTGAAAAGAATATGTTTAATATTTCTTGAAATAAGCAACATCAAAAATGGCATTATTGACATGTGAACTTATCTTAAGGGGTTTGTGAGTTGAAGATCCTAGTCGTTAAGTGTCACCAGGAGTTCTATGGGTGTGGGCATGTTCTCCCAAACCCCCTCTTCGAGGAAACATTCCATCATGCAAAAGAATCTCCCCTTCTTGGAACGGCGACTTAATAGTTCTAAAATTCTTCAAGCAATTTTTGATTTTCCTTTGATTTCTTTTGATTTTGCTGTAGTCAAAAATAAAATAGAATATTTAAAAAAAATGAATCGGATTGACGAAGAAATATTTTTTGAAACAATGGCGATCGTTTTAATAATTAAAACCACAACAATGACTTTAGTACTTTGAAGTAACCAATTTTTTCTTTTCATTCTACCGTTCGTGACTAGGTTAACTTCAACTTCTTTACTGAAAGGTACTTAAAAATTATCCCGTAGAACACAAATCTATACGTTATGTTAAAACTATGATGTCACTTGTGGCGAGAGAGCATTTTATATAAAGTTCTAAATTCCAAAAAATTCCAACTTATTCCAGTGTATTAAAGAGATCGTAAATTTAATGTTTATCGGGGACACTGATAGCATCAATTTACATCGTTCTACTTTTTAGATGTCTGTCGTTCTGGCAATGCAACTCAAATAAGTGTTTCATTGAAAAGCTATGGTGCTACGATTTGCAATTTCTATAAATTAATAACAGGAACCACAGACTTTTAATTGAATAATGGAATGGAGCAAATTGATGCTTTCAGTGTCCCCGATACACATGCAAAATTTAGAAAACCTCTTTACAATCTCTTTAATTGCTAAAGAATTATATATTCATATACAATAGATTTTTACACTTTGTAAAGGTGAATTATTACTAATTTTGGCTCTATTGTTGGTCTTATGCAGTCAATACAATGAAACAAAAAAATATCATGTACGTTTGACATGTACGTAACAATTTTAATCTTTGAATAAATAGAATTGTTAGTATATTATTTGCATATTCTGCATGCTTTATGATTTTATTGTCAAATGTTTTGAAACTATACCGTCATGTTTCACTTATTATGCGTTTTGTGAAGGGTAACAGCTTAAGTTGTGAAAAGTTAAGGGAAAATCTCTGCAATTTTAAGTATATGAAATGAAATTCAGTTTTATGGCCTATTGTTGATTATTCTACATCTTATTGGACTCGTGAAATGATGGAAGTTTTTACGTGTCTTATACCTTGACTGTAATAGTCACTTTTTCTTTTTTCACGACCTCACAGTGTCAAGCTACTACAAACTTATAATCTTATACCTTGACTGCAATAGACACCTCTCTTGTATCTTCACAATATCAAGCTTTTATAAACTAAGACCAGTACCTTGACTGTAATAACCACCTTTCTTGTATCACATCTTCACAATGTCAAGCTATTATACCTTGACTGAAATAGCCACCTATCATGTATAACAGAAGTTTGTATATGCAACCATAGCTTGATATGTGGATAGTGTAGGACCACAGTTGGATATCGAGCTACAAGATGATAAACCCATTAATCACCTGTAATTTATATATTTATTTTTCTATTTGTTTGAATCTGACAGGTTCATAGCATGTAGTGTATTTACCGGTCCAGACAGTTCTATATGCATGTCTGCTATACACTGGTCTGATACAGACTTGATAGTACAGCAGTGAATGGAGTTTTACGATTTCACATCACTCAATATGTTCATTTTCTTTCTTTTTTAAATAAGACATCGGATGGTCCTTGGCTTTTATACGCTTAAAAAGAGAGTCGACAATTCTCATTCTCATATATATATAGAACTTAACACACAGCTTAACCATTTTATGCCTTAAGAGGGTTCACATAGCTCATTAATTCATGTATTCATCCAAAATCACAGAGAACCCCAAAAGTGTCTTAGAAAACTAAGCGCATATCTCCGTATTATACCTATGTAGAGTTCACATGACTTATTTCAAGCATTACATCTTTTTTACAGAGATCGGTGTTAAAAGTGCCTAGAGAAAACATCATGCATCAACGCCCCCCTTTCTTGTATCATAGTATATGCAGAATGTACCCATAGCTCACTTCATGTATTATATGTTTTACAGAGACCGGGGTTAGAAGTGCCACTAGAAGATTCAGCATGGATATGTGCCGGTTGCGGAGGACGAATCTGCGACAGATTTTACTTGATGGCAGTGGACAAACAATGGCATGTACAGTGTCTAAAATGTTCCGACTGTAAATTACCCCTCGATTCCGAACTCACGTGCTTCGCTCGAGATGGGTGTATATACTGCAAAGACGATTACTATAGGTAAGTTCTCTTTTATTCCCTGGCTTACTCCATTAACCACGCCGTCATTCGCCATGCTTCATTGTGGGCATGGTCATACAAGTTCACCTTTAGTTTTTGACCGGAGAAAAATATCGAAACGCTGTATTATATTCTTACCATTGATCTCTATATATTGAACCAACAATCGCTATATACAACGTTAAGACTTTATTTATTTGCAATTCTTCAATACACGAGTTTTATTTGTGCATGGTCTACATTTTTTATCTCATACCAAATGCATTTGAGTCGAAAGTGAATGCTACTTCAAAAACAAAAAACCTTTTCAAATCAGTAGCGGAAAACCAGTTGATTCGAATTTACTGCGTTTTCTTATCTAATCAAAATGCATGTATGCGTATGCATAGGCAAATGTTTTACTATTCCGTGGAGTAACCACACGAAAATAGCATTGTTTGTGAATTTAACCAATAAGCGTAAATCAAAAGGTTCTAATACCTCCATGTAGAAGGAGAAAAGGGACATTTATTTTTTTGATAAAGTCGTACGTACATTCACACATACATTTAAAATGATATAAAACACGGAAATTTTAGTAGACCAAAGCACGTGCATTAAGAAAACTGACTAGACAACAGAGTAAAATGAAATTATAATGAAAAATATCAAAGATAGATATATTAAATTTTGCTTTGATTTCAATGTTAACAGTGTGCACGTGCACGCACGCGAAATGCACACGTTTTTATTGTTATACTAAATAAAGTGTTTTTTGTAGTATATCAACAAAGGCTTTACACACCTTTGATTTCATTTAATAAGTTCAAAAGGCAACGAATGCACGTACATTGAGCGCTCGCGAGCATATATGCAAATACATTTATCAGGATTAAATTTAATTTAGATAATTCTTTTAGAAATATGTTAAGAACGTAAATTAGAATTTATTATTTCGAATTTTGAAAAGTCCAATTTACTGGAATGTAGAACATTTATTTTTAATCGAAAACTGAATGAATGAATGAATGAAAAAAGAGGATGAATGAATTTCTTCAAAAAGAATTTGAAAAATTACTAAGAAATATTAAGATCAATTTCTTCACCAAAATATTTCCTATCTTGATTAGAAGAAAAGAAAAACAAGTGTAAAAATAATTGAATAATGAATGAATAAAAGAAAAGAAAAGAATGAATGATTTCTAAACTAATCGAACAAATCATCAGAGAAGTGTAAAAATCAATTTTTACAGAAAATCAAATTTTTTTAAGTATTATGAAAACAATGAGAAGGTTTAGAAATCTGATAGAAGGTTATTCAGAAATAATCAAACCTAATTATTTATTTATAACCTTATATTCCGTATTGATTCCGTAAACCTTCGATTTTGTAATTTCATCTTTAGATAATGGTATAGGTGTAAATGTATGAAATGAAAAGGAGCTTTACGTCCTTCAGTTTTGCTCGTTATTGGGGTAATGAAACGAAATAGGGTTTTATATCCTATTGTTCTGTATCTTATTGAACTAATGAAATGAAATGAGGTTTTATATCTTGCTGTATCTTATCGGACTAATGAAATGAAATAGTTTTTATATCCTACTGTTCTGTATCTTATTGAACTAATGAATGAGGTTTTATATCTTGCTGTATCTTATTGGACTAATGAAACGAAATGGAGTTTTTACTGTTCTGTGCTTTCGTTTTCCGAAAAATTCCTCCATCTGCTTATATGTTTTGAGATGTCCTCAAATTTTAAAGCAGCCCTTCTATGATACTATTGGTAATCTTCGATACTTTCGCCAATATGCGTATTCACTCTTTACTTATCAAATTTGTCTAACACATGTTCCCTTCGATACTTTCGCCAATATGCGTATTCACTCTTTACTTATCAAATTTGTCTAACACATGTCCCCTTCGATACCTTCGCCAATATGCGTATTTACTCTTTACTTATCAAATTTGTCTAAAACATGTTCTATTCGATACTTTCGCCAATATGCGTATTTACTCTTTACTTATCAAATTTGTCTAAAACATGTTCTATTCGATACTTTCGCCAATATGCGTATTCACTCTTTACTTATCAAATTTGTCTAAAACATGTTCCCTTCGATACTTTCGCCAATATGCGTATTCATTCTTTTCTTATCAAATTTGTCTAACACATGTTCCCTTCGATACCTTCGCCAATATGCGTATTCACTCTTTTGTTATCAAATTTGTCTAACACATGTACCCTTCGATTCTTTCGCCCATGTGTATTCACCGTTTCAAAATAGAAATTTTAATTACATCAAACCCCCATTCTTCTTTCGTTTTCTTTTTTGATTTCGTATTTACACAGTGGTAAGAAAGCACAAAAGAATAACGCACGACCAGAATAGTTGAAATCGTAACAAAGAAAGGAGCACAAAAGAGTTATTTTTTGTAGCTTTAATTATTCATAGACGATAATGAAACAAAACAAGTATTCTGATCGCTTATGCTGCTGATTTTACCATACAGAATCTAATAAAAACTCTAAAATAATAAAATTCCGTTAATCGATTGTGGGGATTGCAATTACCGTAGTTCCCCTTGTAAGGCTAAGCAAAATGTTTTGGGTTTATAGTGTTTGTCCTCGAACTTAGGTGAGCGTGGTTGTCATAACGACATATAATTGGAATTACGAAAGCACAGGCCGAGGTAAAAAAAAAATCGGTTTACAAGGAATAATGAACATCATTACAATTTCTAAAATATAAATTCTGCCTAACTTAGGGTATTTGGTTTGTTTTCAGCACGGTTCAGGGCGTTTTTTTAGGTAGTTACATAGACAAAAATTCTTGTTAACTACAAGCTGTGCCTGTACAATCCCTCGAATAATGCTGTTATCCTGATATTTAACTCAATAAACACTGCATGGTGTTTCAAAAATCATTAATTTATTTCTATCGACAGTTTTCAAAGTAGGATGTTTATTGTGTTATGTACGGTAATAACGGTGTTATTACAACAATAAGTTCGGTTATCTCAACATCTCCAAACAGTTATCACTAATTTTCATTTACATCAAGTTTTCTTTACTTTTTGAATATTTTATCAACTTATTGAAGATTTCAATGAAATTTATCGATTTCGAAATATTGCAGCAAAGATAGCCATGTTCTTGAACATTTATTGGTAATAACCAAAGATCTTTCTGCATAAGAGTACATCTTTAAGGAAAAAATATAATGAATGATTATTTTCATCATACTCTTCTGTGGGGTTCTATAGCACAGTGGGTAGAGCGTTGGTACTTAAAGTCATGACGTCATTTGTCTGGATACGTTGAAAATGTCAGACGTGAGTTCTAATCTCGATCGGTGTGTGAAAGTTCGATGACCTTGAATAAGTCATCTTCACTCATAATTCCAGTCCACCCAGCTGTAAATGGGTACGGATAATCCGGGAAAGATCAATGCCAAGAGGTTTGGCCAAGGACCAGCTGGTAGAAAGGATCCCTGTCACGACGGACTTGTGAACCTAAGTTGTTTTCCTTGTAAAATATAGTTGTTTCTTTCTTTTCTCTCCCTGTATCTGATTGCTAATGAAGACAGGCTTTATCCACACAGTGTTCAATGAAGGAACTTTTGCAAGGACAGCGGAATTAGTCTGCTCCTTTTCTGACTTCTAACTGCCGAACATGTTAAAAGTATCAAAAGTTCTTATGAGAACTTTGATTAAAAGTTTATAAAGTTCAATTAAGAACACGATACAAAACGATTATGAAAATAAACGGAACTTGTAATTTTTCTCCGTTCGACCATGTTTCTAAAGAATCCAATTCCTTTCAAGTCGGTGTGAGTCTAAATTTTGATCTGTCGGTGGCTTAAGTTTACAAGATTGAAAAATAAACTGACATTTCGAGTCAAAATATTGACATGGTTACCGGATATGGCAACACACAAATTCTGGAATATCTGAGATTTGCTGATGGGAATTTAAAATAGTTTCGTTTGTTTTTAAAAGTTGTACGTTTTTTTAAATGAACATCTTAATGTGTTTAATTTAGAGAAACAAGTTTATTGTCCTTTGTTGGGTCCCACTTAATTTCATAAAGATTCAAAAAATGTTTCGTTTTCTTGTATACCTTTAGTTGTTTATGAACGATTTTTTTTCTAATTTAGTGCCATTTGCATAACTTTTTTTAAAAGCACTTAATACTTATTTTAAAATAAATATAACTACGGAATTTAATTTTCGTTTTTTTATTTACTGAATTTTTTTATGAATCCATGTCTGTACGTAACTTTAAACAGATCATTGACTTTTTCCAAATCTATCATCCACAAGCGTCTTCCGGCTTCCTGATGCTATGTTACGGGGCGGTTGTATATGATTAAGTCAAGAGTAGACGACCCCATCTCTTTCTCTTTCCGCTCTCGCCTAATCTATCATCGTCATGTATAACGGTTCCAATTACATTCCAAACCCATTTCCTTATCACACTGTACCACAAAACGAAACTTTATCTTGATAAAAGATATTTTGAATAATATTTTGTTTTTGTTAAAAAAAAAGGAATTAATACTCATTTGACCTGTTTGAATATTTCCGTTTTTTGTGAATAAAATTCACTCGTTTTAGTTTGCTCATCGTTTGGGAAAGAAGATAGGAATTGAAAATATAATTCTGATTTACAATGTCCATTAAGAAAAACTAAATATTTGTCTCTAGGTATCCGCCCTCGTCCGTTTTCCCCCTTGGAATATGGTTTACACATTTGGTTTACAGTGATCTTTTGGAAGCATATTTAAAATTATATTTAACATATTTTCGTTTTCTATTCCAGACGTTTTGGTGTAAAAAGATGTGCACGGTGTCACCTTGGAATTGCTGCTAATGAACTTGTTATGAGAGCTCGTGACGTAGTGTATCATTTATCCTGCTTCACGTGCAATGCGTGTAACCGACCCCTGACAACGGGCGAACAATTCGGAATGAAGGACCATCTTGTGTACTGTCGTACGGACTATGAAATGATGTTTCAAGGAGACTATGTACCGAGCATGTCTCCCGGACTAGGCGGTCATCACCAAGGGTTACCCTACTATAACGGAGTCGGTGCCGTACAAAAAGGACGACCAAGAAAGCGAAAAAGTCCGTGTCCGGAACTAGAACATTGTCCAATGGGTAAGTTAGTTATTTTGACATCATCATCATCATCATCATCATCGTCATCATCAACATTATTATCATTATAGGCATACATTTACATGCAAACTACACATATGTTATACGCCAAGGAAATGAAACCAAAATTACCCTATTCATCCTATGCAATCACAAACAGTTATTGCAATGGTCTACCGGTACGGTACCGCCATACAACACATTTAACCGCAAACAACACATTCTTAATTTGATAACAGTTTATGATCTTTAGAGTAGGCCTAAGTTTGATTAAGCAATTACTATCTATGATCCGTTTCGCTAAATAATCTGCCGGGATAATATGTTTCGCCGACATCTCACAGGTCAAACAAGAACCCTTCATGCTGGGCATTATGTCTCCATGGCCCAAGGATATGTACAAGGACGATAAGCAAATACAAGACAGCAAACCGAAAAATAAATAGTATTTTCACACCTTGTTGGTTGTTCACAGTTGGAGAACAATGAGTTCTTTACTATATAAGTTTAGTCTATTCTGATTATTAAAATTTGATACATCGGAAGCAAATTTGAATACAATGGCCACTTGTTCGTGAAATTGTCGAGGTTTGGTCTTCAGAACAATGCTTGTTTACATACTATAAAACGAGGTGTGCCGAATACAAAAAAACAGCCCCAAAACACCCTCGACGTACCGAGTGGGGTATTTAGATCTAGACAGTTACAATGGCGGTTGACTTCCCACGTTTAAGAAAAGAATCGTCAAGTTTCTTTCATTGGAATCGAATGACTCTATTTAAACAACTTGAGATTTGAAAATAAACAACGGTCACCTTTTGAAAATAAACTTTGCCTTTTTACAACTGTCCGTTGCTATGGGGGGTCCAGCTCGCGTCGTCTGCGTTTAATCTGAATTCCCGCCGTTTTTCCCAAGGCAAGCAGAAAGTCAAATATCTATCGGCTGCTATGACGTCGTGTTCGGTAACTTTGGTGGTTACATTTCTGATATGACGTCGTGAGCTGGTTCTCGTCTGCGATTTTTCTGATTCGTTTTTAATCTCGGATCAAGTTTGACACTAAGCCTTCGAAATCTTTTTTCTGTGTATGTTTCGAAATTGGCCAGGACATGGTGAGGTTGCAACCCTGGGAATTTGGGAGTTTTCGTAAGAAATTTGGTTCACTGAACATAAATTTTTGGCTTCTTCGTATCCCTTATTAGGCCTACTGTGTAAATCAAAAATCTACCAAAGACAAAGTTCATTTTCGGACAAACGGCAGATGCATTTTTTAAATTCACATTTTGTTTATCTAAAAAATATTTATCAATAAATCGGAACATAGATCAAATCTTGAAGATGATTTTAAATAATTTTAAGAAATTTCGTTTTCTTTTTTCTTTTTTTTCTTTTTTTTTTTGTTGGACGCTTCATTCAGTAAATTAAACCACCCTGAGCTGTTTTAGGTCTAATTATATTCTTTTTTAAATGTCTTCAGGTAAAGTTAAGTACCGGAAGTATTTTTAATGAAAACAAATATCATTTAAATTTCGTTTAGTTGATATTCTTTTGGTTATTTCACTCCTTTTATTTTCTATAAAAACGAAACGAAAAATCCAGGAATCTGTTTCAAACTGATTGAATAAAAAACGAGGACTGGATCCCATGACACTTGACACAAGGGAATTGGTTGTTTTCGGTATAATCCAAAAAAGGGAAAAAAGTCAAGGACTTAGCAGATTGACTCAGGTGCATTCGTTGTCATTAACGAAACAACAAGTGATACTGCTCTGAATATGAAAGACCCTAAGCGTGTAGGCGAAATCAATAAATTATTTGGCTGAAATCTGAACAAGCTTCTGAAATTGATTAATCCGGTGTTGTATTAGGATGTATCGTATAGCCATTAGACTGTATACTGATACGCATAGTTAGTCATATCATCGCCACAAACTAGCTTCGTTAGTCATATAATACATCCATCACAAATCATTCCAGGCCATTTTCAGTTCCGTACAAATTTATGTCTTGTTTTTTTGCTTTGTGTAAACCGAAACGAAGTGAGCTCTGTAAAATTAATATGTGATTATTGCAACTTGATTTAACTGTATTTTATTCTTCATCAATTTGAAATTTGATTATTTACTAATCAGTTGTAGAAAGTTATAGTTACGTACAAAGTTTAAACGTAGAGATAAAAAAAAAAACGAAAAGCGAAGTATTAAGAATATATTTTAATTTTTTAATTTATTTATTAAATTATTTATTATTTATTTTATTATTTTTTTAACTGAAGAAAAATAAAAACAGAACCTGAAGCATGTTGTAACAATGAGCAATGTAGTAATACATGTATTTTAACACTTAAAATATTTTGTGAACATGTACCGATCAATATGAATCAACGGATTGGTTCTCTACGATTGAGCTTTTCAACCCAGCCCTTAACTCTACTCAAATAAAATCAGATATATTCAATCTTCTCTAAATATTATACTTTGAAATTCAAACAGTGGCCAAAAATTCAAACTGTAGTACAAATTCCGATGACAATCCGTAATGGATTGCCACAAATCTGAGAAGGGATAGTAATGTCAAAGTGGGCGGTTAAATCCGTAATTGTAATCTTCGGTGATGAGCTAATATGAGGCAACGTACAATTTTGACACACGTTTTGAAAAATTGGAATATCTTATTCTCAGTTTAATGACAGGCGAAACGAAACATTGACATACGCTTTAAGGAAATAGGGGATACCCAAAACGGGTAATTGGGGCTCATGTGGGAATACGAGGTACATAGGATCGGAAAGGGTTTCGTGTTCTTGCATTAGAAATAAATAAGTACCATTGTTAACGCTTTGAACACCGCACACGAACCACCCAAGATGCTGAGTTGCTTGAATAGGATAAAACCCTCATTTATATTACTGTCACTGTAGATTAAAGGCTTCGGTGCTAATTTAGGTGTTTAGGGGAACCCTGTCCCACCCCCTTTTTTTTAAAAGTCTTATGATATTTCTATAGGGATTTGTAAGTAGATACGTTTACACTCTTTTTTTCTTTTTCATATTTAACATTTTTTTGTATTTTTGTACAATGATATTCAAAGGGTTAATTTAATAAGAGGTTATTAAGAAAGGTGTCGAAAAGTTAACCCTTTTAAAGTCCCACAGTTCATTTCTTTTACCTCCCAATGCGACCTTAATGGGGTTGTTTTTATCCCATGGACATTTATAGATTAAGTATGAATACGAGGCTAATTCTGGGCATCTGTTTCGTTTTGCTAATTGGGGTTAACCATTTGAGTGCACTAACAAAATTGAAAAACAGAAAAAGCAGATTCTGTATATCCAATTTTTCCTGTTCAGGGGGTTAAGGAAATAACATCAGCAATATCATAATATTAGGCATAAAAATATAATATGGAGTTTTACGTCTAAGAAGTTTGCACGGAAAATTTAATTGGGGTTTACAGAGTTTTGTTGTTCGCAACTTATTAAGCTAATGAAATAAAACGAAAAGTCGCTTTGCATTTTTTATTTACTTCTCAAAACTATCTCCTTTGTAAGCATTTTTTCTTGAAAGTTACATACGAGTTCAAAATTCAAAACTTATCCAATTAAATTTTTCCACGACGTCGAAATCATACAAATTATTTTTGAAATGAGAAACAGTTCCCACGAAAAGAGCAAATATAATTTGTATTTTTGAGTCATTTTTGTTAATAGTGCAAAATGAAGTCATCAAATGATTTGAATGAGTCGAGTTGAATTTTGAGCTTTGTGAAACGAGGCGATAGAAAAGCCCACCTGAATTCTACTGTAATGTGACAATTATAGGGACCCTACTCCCCAATTTCCCCTATTAATGTGGTGTTTATTATTGAGACGGCAATTACCTAATCGTCCCTCCGTCATTAACTGTCTGAGAGGAGACTAGCCCATTGTTCCCCTCTTTACCCTACAATAATGTTATCATCGAATCAGCAGTCTTATCAAAGAATCAGACGTGTTGCTCACCTAGTGAAAATTAGGCGCGAAAATGAATAGTTTGCTAGCCGTCGAATAATTTCACTTTTGGTCGACTGCTATAGTCGCGAACAATTAGACGTTATTTTTTCGTATTCATTTCAATCATTTTGTGACTTGTTGTTCAATACTGAGAAAAACATCTCCACCATATTTGATTTTGACTGCGGGACGTCTTCTCGTTGTTTCTCTTCACGTCTGCTAATCCATGACGTCATGTAGCGAAATGACAATGTATCGATATCATCTCGAGATTTGATCAAACTGCAACTTGCGATCAGCTTACAACGGAAGCCGGTTAGGAGCAGATGTTTTTTAAACCTTACAAATCATTCGCCATTTTCTTTGTACCATGCAAGGACATCTGACCAGTTTGCAGTCAAACAATATATTGTTTGGGCATGCTGTGCATGAAACATTTGACAATTTCCATTCTTAGAGGCCGACCTCCAAATTTTTAGGGTTACTATTTCTTGCAATATTTGATAGTCTTGATCATTGCATAGATTTTAGATTTTGCCAAATCGATTCATTTTTAAACCCTCGGGACAATGGGAATGAAAGTCAATACCACTAGCATGACAAAATTTCCCTCATTGCACACTTTTGATTGCTGATTAAGATATCATTCCTTATTCATTTCTAAGGACATCAACCGATCTGAAATGCTACCAGGCCTGTGCCTGAATTTAACTCAACGTCCGTGGTCACTGACAGCGGATCGTTTTAAATGGCAGCCACGATAGTAAAATAGTTTCAGGGCCCTGTGTCACTCCTCGATCACTTAAATAACGAACGGAATTATTTCATATATAACCTTAGGTTAAGTTTAATATAGCGTCAAACACCTGTGGGCTACAGACCGATTTAGAATATTAAATTCTTTAAACGGATTTGTTACTGAATAAGGAAGTTCGAAAAAGTCTACTGAACTGAAGAATTAAAAAGCATTAGGATGAAAAATAAAACGAAAATACTACGAAAGATTATAGTAAAACTGAGTACATTGTTGTCTAGGAGATTTGAAACAATACGTACATTTCTCCATAAAAAAATTGCGATTCGTATCATGACATAAGTGTAAATTTTCTGTTTGTTAAATTGTTAATATTCTTCTTGTGTGATTTGAAAGACGAATAAAAAAATATTTCAATAAAGGAAATATTTTCATTGTGAATTGAAAGCCTCATTTGGGACGAAGATGTAATTTTTCCCCTTGTTATTTGAATAATGATTTTAAAACAATATTTAATTTTGATAGTGTAAACATTCTCCTTGTGATTTCAAATTGTAAATTTTCTCCTTTTGATAATGTAAACATTCTCCTTGTAATTTCAAATTGTAAATTTTCTCCTTTTGATAATGTAAACATTCTCCTTGTGATTTCAAATTGTAAATTTTCTCCTTTGATAATGTAAACATTCTCCTTGTGATTTCAAATTGTAAATTTTCTCCTTTTGATAATGTAAACATTCTCCTTGTGATTTCAAATTGTAAATTTTCTCCTTTTGATAGTGTAAACATTCTCCTAGTGATTTCAAATCCCAAATTTTCTCCTTTTGATAGTGTAAACATTCTCCTTGTGATTACAAACTGTATGTAAATTTTCTCGTTAAAATTGACCACAAATCTTGATAAGGATAAATGAATATCGGTATTTGTCTACTCGAAGAGGGAATATAAAGACCAACATCGAGAAATAACGGAAAGTAAACTCTCCACTCTTGGAGATAAAAGAAAAGCAGTTGTTACTATAAAAAGATCAGACTAATTAGTGAATGTTACCAGCTGTATTCGGCATGGATTTTTCTCTCAGTTGGTTTTACTCTTATATAAAATTGTTAAAGGTACCCGTTCGCTTGCTGTACTCTATGGACACAATTCGAGCTTGTGATGGGCTTAGTTCGGAGGTTTTGCGGGCGTTCGATGTGATTACCCTGGTTGTAATATATGTTCGATTTAACATGCCGTAGAATTTTTAAAAAATCAGTTATTTAAATTTGTCTCTATAATTTTTGTAGTCCTAATTTAAAAAGGACCATGATCAATTAGATTTTTGCGATGCTCAGCCACAAGCAGTGCTTTCTGCGCCCTTCCTCAAATTTAAGACATTTCCAATGGCATCGCCGTTGTCAAAACAGATCTAATATCGTCATATATTAGAATCTTCACGGAATCAATGCCGTCCTTTGTTGTCGACAGGGTGCTTATATTTACTGTATGAAATATTAATATCGAAATTTATTCCGATCAATTACAGGAATTATAGTCTAAGACGGTTCCAGCACGTTTCCAGGATTATCTGATCTAAACCCGGATGATCTTGGACCTCCAGGAATCGATTTCCAAAGATGACAACTTTCGCATTCCGAGACAAATCGATTTTCTTTCTTCTTTGATAAATTTATGAATTTTTTCACGAAATTAATTTTGTTACATTTCATCTTTAAAAAAAAAATCAGAAAAATCGAATAACAACTTTGTAAACGTGTTATTTAAGATATCGAATTTTTGAAACATGTATTAAATACAACTTTCTATTGCTTTATAGCCTAGAAAAGCTTGCAATATATTCGTATTTATTATTTAATTGCAGACAAACTAGAAGGCGGGATTGTATTGTGAGAGTGTAACGTATGACTAGAATTGTATTTTACATCTTTTACAGGCGAAATTTAAGTTTATAGAAAGAAAATTACTAAATAATTAACAAAAAAGAGATAAAATACACCCTCTAGGATGGCTTAATACTCTCTATTCTAATATAAATTGTTCAAAACGAAATAAGAAAAACTAAAGAGATTTAGAAAAATAAAACTGTTGCGTTTTATATAATGACTGATAAAAATTCTCTACACACTCTAAAATGGCTCCCGGCTCTCTATTCTAGAATAATTTGTTCCAACAGTTGGAACTCGCTTACGCCGCGGTCATTGCGCACAGCACAGCGTTGTCTGTTTTCATTAGGTTGCAGAAGAGTAGGACGTAAAACTGAATTCATTTATTTTCAAAACAAAAGAAGACAAAAGAAAAGACAGTTGTATATTACGACCTTTAAAAAATAAGAAATTCTTTACATCCTCTAGATTGGCTCCCGACTTTCTATTTTAGTATAAGGTGCAGAAGAGTAGGACGTAAAACTCCATTCATTTCATTTCATTTCTATTTTAGTATAACTTGTTGAAAACGAAATAAAACAAATGGAAGACATTTAGAAAATAAAACAGTGGAGTTGTTTATTTTTCTGGCTCTTGATTTCTCGACCCTTGGAGGCAATTTTATATATTTATTATTCTAATAGTACAAACTGGGTATTCTTTTACTCTGTAGCGTTCACAAACTTCTCGTTTGTTACCTTTGTACTCGAATCCCCGTGGACATTTAAAGAGAACTTTCTTTTGGAGGAAACTTAAAAGCGAAGTGTAATTTCTAATGCTTCCAGGGTATACGGATTTAAATGAAAGAGCTAATACAGTTCTATGCGTTTTAAACGTGAAACGTGCAATTTAGTTGCACGATATGGGATTTATTATGTCATAAGACTGCCAGATCCTGAAATTCCAATCGAGAAACGTATTCGGCAGCCTTCGGCAGTTTCCGTAAAGTCGATTTTAAAAGTATTGCAGAACATTCAAGATTGAGCGATCACCATAACCTCGCAAAAATAACAACCACTAGACAGCAAAAGCGAGGTATCTTTCATCGTGTTCTCGTATGTATCAGAACCTGAGGGCCCGGGGTCATCTCTCCGGGGGTCACATATTACCATCTTTTGAAGTCTATTACGTTTCGTCTTTCCTCTGTGCCCAGTGTTAGATTTTTTCGCACTTGCTTTCAAACTTCACCTCGTGGGGTCTGTTTTGTATATCATTTGATTATTATCTCGCGCTCATTGTAGACGAAGTCTCGTCCCAGGGGGTCGAGCAAACGTTATTATGCTTATATACCTATACTGTAAGAATATCATAATCTCGGCCCCGGGCCACGGGCCTCGTGAATTCAGAGTGATGTAACGATTCAGCTATTTGACTTACTTGAATGCTTTTAAGATCTTGAAAGAGCTTTATGTATTTGTAAGATATATCTGAAGACAAAGTGGAGTTTTCCGTTTTGCACTGTGACTGGTATAATGAAGGATCAATGCCATGAGAATTACTGAACTTTTTTGAAAAAAGGAAACAGTTTACTTTTGGGAAGTTTACCCCCCGTTGCTCTCCGAATGAAGGATATCTTTCCGAAACACGTATGGGTATAGCATGCGAAGGCTTTTGAAAATTTAAACATTGAATGCTAGTAAAACATATTCAAAATAATACTCAAAAAGGCCACAAAAGAGGTCACATACTTTTCTGTGTGAAAGTGACTTTAAAAATCTATGTCCTTAATGTTATGAAACGTCCAACTTAAGCTGCTTTTTGTGTCCTAAATGATCTATGTAACGAATTGTTGTTACGAAACGTCCCATAAGAATCTTCTCGCTGTAAGATAGAAATAAGAAAGTTTAAGAAGGATTATTTTTACGTAATTTCTACAATCGATAGAGTTACGACTTTCTGAAGAATTTCCTTTGCTTTGCTTTCGATCCGTTGAAGTGGTTAAGGAAGGGCTATGACACTGTGTTAATGGCGATGAAAAGGGGCTTGAATCGTCTTAACCTGTTTGGTCAACGGTTTGACCAGCGTGAAGGCAAACAGGCCAACTCTCTCAAGAGGGGATTGTATGTATTCTATGCCCTTTTCTCACAATAGGTGGGAAGGTTGGGAACCCCCTTAAACCCCTACTCGACATCGCTGACCTTTTTACAGAATTTTTGAAATATCCTTCTCTCATTCTTCATAGAAATGATTCAATGAACTCTATTCTTGAAAAAGTGCCCATTTCTGTTCTACAAATTTGTTTCGTTTTGTAATAATGCTATCGACTTTTTAGTAAACACTAATCCAAAACGGAAACATTATTTTCGAATAACCATTTTAGTTGTTTTTTTTCCTTTTATGGGTTATATCCCTATTTAAGCATTAAGTTGCATGCGTACAAAATTCCAAACCGAATGAAACGAAACGATATCTGTATATCAATCACCTTTGATGCAGCAGTCAGTTTAAGTCAAATGAAAAGAGCTCAGATTGTAAGCAGACGACTTGCAAATTATGACTGGAAGTCGTCTGCGCTAATAAGACACGAAACGAATCAACATAAATGGTATATAACGAGCACATTTCTGTCAAACTGAAATTAAAGAAATGCTTAATTGTTTTGTTAGCTTATTTGATAAAATCTAGAACTGCTAGCTATGGCTTAAGAAACTATTTACGAATAATTTGTTGTATGCATTTGTGTATTTGATATCTTTGTTTACTTTTTTTTTTGATATTTCAATACCTCTGGCATTCCATTACGTCATTACCCCCGTATTTGCCAACTGTTGTATGGTTAAAAAATATTCATTCATTCATTCATTCTTCTGACAATATCAAATATGCTCTCCAAAATCATTCATTTATTCATTCATTCATTCAATTCAAATATATTTTATTGATAAGGACAAATTATAAAATTCATGAAATATTCTAGTGAATAATTCACAAATATACAATTTATTCATTCATTCATTCATTCAATTATTCATTCATTCACCACCACCGCGAGCTAATGACAAATAATAAAGTTATTAAGGGCAAGAATGTCGAGGTAAATCTGTTGAAATATTTGTCTAAGCGCTGATTATTGCCACAAGTCGATCGTCTGAAAGTAATTGAGGATTTAAAATCTCGACACGACAAGTAGATTAACTCTGGCAACACCGCCATAGCCGGAAGTGACGAATTAAAACCATAAGGATGATTATTGCAGCGTTCAAGACTGTCTAGTTAAATCTGAATTTTTCTACTTCGGTAGTCTGGTCTGATAGAAAAAGAATTTGTTGTACGATTAACGTTTTTGAGGGAATTTTCCTCGTTGTACACTTAATAGAGTTGTAATTGCGTTTTGGCTCAATCAGGTGAAAACAAAAATTGGTATGAAAAATTAACGGAGTTTTACGTCCTACTCTTCCGCACCTATCCCAGCTGTATAAGCCTACTTTTTGCGAATTCCAACTGTCGAAAGATCTTTTACGTGCCCGACCTGTAGCAGAACTAGTAGGAGATAAAACTCTTATTTCATTTGCATTCCTTTAGTTAGTTATTAAATGAGAATTATCAAAATCCCGTTACAAATTATCACACCGAAGTATTAATTGTCGAAACAAAACTTGAATCTTAAACTTGAATCTAGATAAAATTGGTCATTAGATGGATGTTCAAGACAAATTCAGAAGCAAGTGTCAAGGTCGATTTTGGTCGACACGAGGCAGAATCCCTATGAATTTCAGCTCTTCTACCATAGTCCGATTACACGGCGATTAGCAACAGAATTATAACTGGGCTAGTAATTGAAGCATAAAAGAATAGGCCTTTCAATCAGTGGAGCATACGGCGGTTACAAGATAAGTTACCACCAGGGGGCGCTTGAAGTGTTTGCTTTGAATCTGAATCGATGCCTGCAGCCTCGAACAAGCTAGGCTACTACATGGGTGCATCAGGTCAATTGGAAGCGAGAAAAAAAAAGCTCAAAAGAATTGCTTCTCAAGCACATTAGTTCATTTGTGTGAGCATAAAAGAATTGGGTCTCCACCAAATGACAGTAGATCCGATAATACAGACTTTTCGGACGCAGTGTTTGATATAACGCTGTAGATGATAAAGACTACTTGTAAGAAGGATACTGCCAGGGGGCCTCTTGAAAATATTTGCTCCCTATCGGTTTTGATGGCCGTAGACAAATTGGACGACGATAACGAATGCATTAGATTGAGGATAAGTAGGGCTTGCAATAACAACGGATTCGTGGCGAATTTCAGATAATCATTTTCTCTAGTAGTTCCACCAATATTGACAAATGTTCCTGCAATTGAAGAGTTCCTGGAGGGTTGGTATGTTAGCGTGGTCACAGAATTTCGTACTTCAACCCATTTGAACAATCCTGCAAAATACTAGAATTTTTTGCATGGTAAATAACCTTCGGGTGGAGAATGAACGGTTTGTAAGCCGTTCACCCAAGGATTGTTTTGTAATCGTAATGGGGAAAGTTGGTTAGTTGGCAAATCCAACGCACCAAAACCGATATTGACCCAAGGACGGTTATTGAGTTTTGTTAGATACCGACCCTCTAATTAGCGGCATTACTCTAGCCATGGACAGAAGCATCATTATCCGGTATCATTTATCCTATTGTTGACCGAATTATATTGGAATCGAGACCCTTCGTTCTTTTCGGGACAATGATAAACTTTCTATGTAGCTATGTAGGAATGTATCGGAAGACTGTTGAGTGGATAGCATAAGTCGGATAACATAGAGGGTGTAATAAGTAAAATACATGAAGAATGGGATAGGAGATAGGGCGGTAAGGGGCGACGGGGTAGACTACCCAAACACCAAACACAAATTTGATCAACAATACAATTGACATAAGTGCAGAATCAATATTAAAAACATGCCATATAACGTTAGTTTTTTACTGCAATTCCAGTCAAAAATGCCGTATCATATCATTGGTTTGATCTTAATCAGACCTAAAAAAACTGAAAAAATTACGCAACAGTGGAAGGTATATAACAATCACCGGCTGGAGTTGAGCTACTCATCATCATGTACCAAGATCGCAATGAACAATAACGGAACCGCGGTGGCTCAGTGAGTTAGATGAATGCTCGCTAACCTGAATGTCCAGGGATCAACCCCAGCAAAGGTCGAGATAAACTTTCGGATTTTTCAACCGGAATCCCTGTGATATAGATGTAGGTTGGTGTGGTAAACGTGGAAAAAGCGTATAGTCGTTCGGATGGGACAATAAACCCAGGTTCCGCGTGCTACAGACTGTGCTTCGTTGGCCCATTAGGTGCAGAAGAGAAGGACGTTAAACTCCATTCCATTTTAATTTCGCAATGAATAATTAATTTCTTTTGTAATTAATTTGTATAATTGTAATTGTAAATTAAGTCACTGTTGGGGTGTAGAGTTCTTTCCTAACTTAACAAAGCATGAAAATCTGTCGAGAGAGGCCTACTATTTTAGATTGATTTTGCAGTGATTTGCAGTTTAAAACCCTGTCGATTGTTAACGTCAATGATTCTGTTTTCAATTTGCATTTAAAAGTACATGTACAATGAAAATTTTTACAAGTTTGATTTCATCTGATTTAAATACAAATATTGCTTGCATATCATTGATTTTTTTTTAATTGAAAATTTTCATTTTTCGAAATTATTTTTCAAAAAATTTAAATCGTTAACTCTATAAGCAATTTAAAATAAGCCTAAGGATACGAAACAAAGCTTTAGTGAAAATCAATCTAAAAATTCTTTGAAATTTAAACCAGAAACCTCTATGCTAGCGTCTTGCCCACCCCTTTTCTTAAGCGATTTAAAGGATTCGAATTCGTCACCTTATCAGTGACATGTGTTTAGGGGTGGATGGAAAAAAAATCCGAGTTTTTGATGAACCACCCTGAGTTTAAGAAGCGACATATTTAAGCCGCCGTTTCGCCCAAATACAAAAGAGTCCTCATTGTCCACAATCGAGGCAAAGAGGCGTGAAATCTCTTAAGTTTATCAAAGCATCCGATCGCTAGACACACAAATATAACGTCATCGAACTCCTACAGTGAGCTACAATTGCCCGAGGGGTGAGCGACGGGGGGTCGGGCAATCTGTAGATTATCAAAATAAGGGATTGTATCATGACGGTTTTAGGGGTGACAAGAGAATTGTAGACGTCATGACCCCCGGTTTATCATACAGTTTAAGGTTTCAAACACTGTATTTTTGACAGTTTCGTATATCAGTTTTTTGTAACCATACTTTAAGCTTTATATTCCAAAGTTTAGGGTTACAGTTTTTCTTCTTATCATATTTGAAGGCGATTTTCACTAAAGTTTCAAATTTCAAACCATATTTCGACGGTATTGTGTGACATATTTAAGAAGAGTTTTCAAAAGTTTTTGTAGCTTTCGTTCAATTTTAGAATGGCCTGCAACAGACTGAAAATTTCATTTCATTAGTCCAATAAGATACAGAACAGTAGGATATAAAACTCTATTTCATTACATTAGTCCAATAAGATACAGAACAGTAGGATATAAAACTCCATTTAATTTCATCAGTCCAATAAGATACAGAACAGTAAGATATAAAACTCCATTTCATTTCATTAGTCCAATAAGATACAGAACAGTAGGATATAGAACTCTATTTCATTAGTACAATAAGATACAGAACGTTAGGATATAAAACTCTATTTCATTTTGTTAGTCCAATAAGATATAGAACAGAAGGATATACAACTCCATTTCTTAACCCTACAGAAACGAATATCTGTTTTGATTATGTTTCAAGCTACGAATATCGACACTTTTCATATAGAAACTTGAATATCCACCATCTAGAAATAGAAATGTAGGTTATAGTGCTGAAATTAGACTAAATCGATACTTGAAATTTTAGTCAAAGAGTTTTCACTAATTAGCGTATGGGGAGGCCTCGAATTACATCATGTTGAATTTCGTCTTAAAGGGGTGAAAAGTAGATACGAACACCTTTGGCCGGGGGACTTAGTTCCGTAAATTGGAGTTTCGATTATCATCCAGGGTCAGTGTTTTCGAGATAAAGATGTCCCATGTTGCCAAATATCACATTATTTTCTTACAGTGGCGTATTGTTTGAAATCTTTTAGAATTTGACTGGGTGCTGTTGGTTTGACTTTCAAATGCACATTTACAGAGGAACATTTCCCAAACCAGGGTTAATGCTTTCGAAACGTGACGGGACGTAATATCTTACTATATGTTGAGCTCACACTTCCGCTAGTTCGAATTTTCTATGAACATTTTTCAATCGAAATCGAAAGCGAAAGCGGTCCGGGAAATGTTGAAGCTGTAATCAATGGAACTGTATTTAACTAATTGCAGTTCTTACAGTAGACATGTTGTTAATGGGGCAAATTGAGCTTACGCTTCCGGGACTCCTTATATCATTACGACCGTAGACTTTCAAGGTTTCAATAACGACCCCTTGCTCGAGTGGGTTTCAAGGTTGCTCTTCTCTCTACAAGTAGACCTACACCAGATGAATGACACATATAGATGAAGTTAACAAATTTAAATCGTTGAATTCAAAATTTCTCACGTACACATTAACAGATGACGTAGTACACAAGAACACTTCACACCAATTATTTTTCAATACTCCGACATTTTGTGCCTTTTTTCTGCCAATTACGGATTCGTTATTGATCTTGGCAATGCTTGTTAACCCAATTTGAATGAGAAACCGAGGTTACAGGACATGTCTTTGAAAACAGCTGGTTTCTTTGGTCCTTAGTTAACCACCTAATTCATGCCGATTTCGTCAATTCGTTGTATTTATTTAAGGGAATGTGTGATTATTTCGCTATTTTTGTTTTATGTGCCATCTCAAAAGGGCGACTGTTCGACATTTTGAACAATTTGAACTTAAACTTAAACGGTGACATGTATCTGGATATTTTTATTTGATTTGAAAGGATTATCAATTGAAAATAGTCAATTATTTAAGTCTTTCACATTTAAAAATTAAGTAACGTACACAAGTGGGATTAAATTCTTTGACAACAACGAAAAAAAAATAATTGGATGTTTCGTACAAATCAGGATTCAACGTTAAAAAAAACGAAACAATAACTGTTTTTCTTCTTGAAATTTAATACGAGCAATTCAAACAATGACTAATGTGCATAATAGGATTTGATTTTTTTTAGAAAACGAATAAATAAGGAAGTCATTATTCTTGTCAATTAATTCTAAATTATTATCTTGCTAAAAGTTAGGAATAAAATATAATAAAACGAACAAATGTTTACAAGTTTTTATTTGTAAAGTGAAACTTACATATTAGATAAATATTGACTAACGTACAATAATTCAGGATTGGGCAATTTTTAATTCAACAAAACAAAAAACGAAACATTTGATTGATAGTTCAATAGTTAATTTCTGTAGATGGTGAATTGATAATCGAGATTAAATTTTCTTCGGAACGAATAAATAACTCTGTAATAATTCTGATTTAAATAACAAATTAGGTCAAAGTACAGATTAAGAATTTCATTTTTTAACAAAACGAAATAAAATCAAATGATTTGTTGTTTCATTCATCGTACAAAAAAAAAGATTTAATGAATTTATGACACGAATAAATGAAAAATGGTCAAGAAATTCCAATAACTCAAAATTTATAAATGTACAATTGGAATTTATCAAAACATGAAACGAAAAAATGAAGTTAAATTTAATCCATATGTAATCCTATTATAAAATTTCATATTTATCAACGTACAAAAAACGATTAAAACTGAATAGGAAACGAATAAAAAGTGAAATTTTGTATCCATCAATCAAAATAAAGGCTTAACTAAAATACAAATAAGGATTTGAGATTTAAACGAAACGAATGGATAACTTTAAAGTCACTTGTCAATCGTCATTTGATATGTAACCTGTATATCATTTTTAATTATTCAATTAATCATATTAATGAGTCTTGAGGATAATAATGAATTATGATCTTTTAGTAAAATTAAATCCCAATGACATTTTACAGTTGGTATGGAATAATTTGATTTACATTCAATTAAATATTCAAAAGAATTTTTTTTTTATTTTATTTTTTTTTTTTTTTTTTGCTTAATTTTAAAAATCCCTTTTTTCCGTCGAAAATCTGTCTAACCGTTATACTAATGTCATACTAATTATCACACACGGCAGTATCCTGTAGAGCTGTGATATGTGTGGCCGTACTACCGCATTACGTTTACAAAACATAAGGTGCAAATCCGGGATTATCTAGTCCCTGATGTTTGATATCCGTTTAATGCCATGTGAGCGATAGCTTTGGTGTTATTTTTCGTCGAAAATCAGACTTTTCCTGTTAAATGTCACAAATCTCTTATCACTCACTAAGCAAAGCTCCGTTTTCCCAAAATTCTCACAGTATCCTGTGTTCCAAATCCTCAAAGATTAAGAATTGGAAACTACGAAAATCTCGTGTTTCCGTCACATCATCATAGTATCACACCTTGATAAACTTACGATTTTCTTATTTCCCGGAAATTACCGAAGATTGCCGAATACAAGACGCAAATGTTATTGCTTACTCTTGATAAGTTAATCATGCGCACTGAAGTAGAATTTAGAAAAAATATATTTATTTAAGACTATTTCTTTTTTAAAACAAAGAAATACTTGAAATGTTACGGAAATTACCGAAGATTGTCGAATGCAAGACGGAAATCTTCATTGCTTACTCTCAACTATTTAATCATGCGTACTGAAGCAGATATTAAAACATATTGCTAGTTAACTATAGTTTAAATATTATTTTATTGATAACAATAATACCTACTTCAATTACATGCTGCATTAAACCCTGAACCAAGCCATGTAGATGATAACTTAAGTTCCGCACATCGGATCTTTATTATGAAGAGTTCTCCACGTTGCTGAAATTAAGCTCTTATCAATTGGAAAAGTAAGTGTTTAGACGACTATACAGATTGTTGAAATTGAGCTCTATCAGCTCTTAAACTTAATATCTATACCACTATACATATAGTTGAAATTAAGCTCTATCAGCTATTAAACATAAATATCTATACCGCTATACAGATCGTTGAAATTAAGCTCTATCAGCTCTTAAACTTAATATCTATACCACTATACAGATATCTGAAATTAAGCTCTATCAGCTATTAAACTAAATATCTATACCACTATACATATAGTTGAAATTAAGCTCTATCAGCTATTAAAATTAATATCTATACCACTATACAGATAGCTGAAAATGAGCTCTATAAACTGCTTAAATAAATGTTCAGATCACTATACATACAGCTTATAGATGCAGTTGACTATACAAATTTGCATTGGTTATAAATGAAGTTTCGCATGCAAGACTTTTATACAAGAAGTTGGTCTGACAGTGCACCAAAAGCTACCAGTCATGATCGAATTTGCCAATTCCTTCATTGACCACATACATCGATCTTAGCGACCTCTTGAGTTTGCCTTTGACTATGAATTAATTTTTAATAACAAACAATCTTTACGCTTATTGTTCGAAACAAGCCCACTAGAAGAAAGCCGTTTTGTTTTCGACAACTTTTCATATTTTCTCAAGTCAGCGTCATTGTCGAATAATGTCACGTTCTTCGGTGTCAATCAACTACCGATCGTGATTTCCCGCCAAAATACTCTTCAACAGTGGAGTTACGTTCGGTGCTTACTTCCTGTCTCTTGTAGTGAAGAGTTCCCGTCTTCAAGACTGAAGAGTTCCTTATTAAGTGGTTTTAAAGGATGCATTTAAGAAATGGAAGGGTTTTGTTCCGCCAACGATGAGTAAGAGGGAGAAATATTTTCTCTATTATTTCACATTTCTACTGTTTTTACACCCAATTCTTGGGAAATGTCATATTTTTATTTCGGCTTATTGCCTTTTTGTTTCCGCTTCGAAGTACTCTAAGACCCATTTAAATGTTGCATAACAATGTTAGCTAGCTATTAGGACAACAACAGATAATTGCTTACGTATCAAGTATAAACGGAAGTGACGTTAAAATAAAATTCATCAAAGTCTTCTGCCACATTTCAAATTGTGGAATTCAAAAATTGTCTCTTTAAAACGGAACGATAAGAAATGAAAAGAAAACGAAAATAAAAACAAAGAATTTATAATCAGCATGACATAAAAATAAAGATTTATTTAGGAATTTAAAGAGAATTTCCATTCCTCGGTTATAAACTATGAATTTATTTTGACGGTAACGACAATTTTACGATGTTTACACCCAAAAACGTAAACAAATCAAAGCTGTGAAGTTGTAAATTTAGAGTGAAATTGATAAACTTAAAATGTTATGAAACTGATAAAGTTAGTTTCCGTGTATTAACGATCTCAGGTGCGGTTTTAGACAGAGAACATCCGAACCAGCTGTAACGGACAGCCGTAGACGGACGACGGACAGATTTCCGATTATTTGAATTATACACAACTCGAATTCTTTATGAGTAAAACTATTCCAAAACTTATGCGATAACTATGCGATTGCGTATATCAACTCTGCAATTGACTGATTTTTATCAGTATTTATAAAGCTACATGGTTTGTTTTGAAAACTGAAATTGACTTCAAAAACAGTAATAATTTAACTTCATTTCACCTGGTATCCCTTTGCAATTGTGTTCGTCAACTTTAAATTTCTACGAATCAACAACGCGAGCTAAAATTTTATTAAAGCTTTCGACAATTCCCTTTAAATGCAGTCAAGTAGGAACTTAACTAGCTTATCTTAAACCATAAAAGTGGGTTTAAAACAGCGTTGACATAATGAAGTGTTATTACACTAGCTTCAAGACAGGCGTTGTCTGGGGAATTGGTACGAACCATCCCATGATTAATGGACGTATCGACTTCAAAGTTCCAGAACATTTGAAATTCTGGGTAAAATGAATGAGTTGTCTACAAGTTCGAGACTAAATGGTCTGAGAAGAAGACGTTTATTGTCAGTCTGGTTTCAAACGGGGAGTTATGGCTTTTACTTCTCCAAAATGGTCGATGCGGAAAAGTCGGACGTAAAACTTCATTATCATGACGTCTAAAGTTTTGATTTTCTATTAGGAATCGCAATCTACAGACATAGATAGCCTCAACGGCATCATACCGAAAGCGTCATTTGACAAACTTTCCAAAACCGTTCAATGGACATCGTTTCAAAAGCGAAATTCGAAATTAAAATAAAATGAACTGTTTTGTAATGCTTTAAATGGAGTTTTATGTCCTACCGATTTACAATGAAGAAGTGTCTTGAAATAAAGAACAATTTGTCATTAATTTAATGTCATTTAAACTTTAATTCTTTAAGTAAGGATTATTCTTTTAGGCTCTTGTCCATTGTCAAGTTCTGAAGTTTGACGGTACCCCATTGAGAAATTAAACACTAGCTTAATGTAGAAATAATGGCAACACTTCATAACCGATTCTTCTTCTATTCTAGAGGCACTTGTCTGCAGGTGGTACTAGTTAAAAGATACTTTTTATCATAATGTATTGTACAGAGAGCATAAAAGAATGTGCCGTATTCGCGCCATGCTTGTAGAGTAAGAGGCACTCCGGATGTGGAGTATGACTCGCGTAGTTAAGTGCAGAATGAATCGTTTCCAAATGATAATAGCTATCAAATGAAGGATATATCTATTTATTTGAAATACGGAGAATACAATCAAACAAAGCTTACACCACGCACGTGCACGGTAGAATAGATCTACACGCGCATGATTTACGATGAATGCCACGTGTATGTCGTATGCACGTGCGAGATGTAGGTCAATCGGTAGAGTTCTTCAAATGCCAGATGGGTTCGGGACTATTTTTTTGATGTATCAGAAAGCTTTGTAAATATTTGACTTTAAACGATGGTATCATTTCGATTTTCTCAATGAAAATAAAATCTAAGGCTTGTCACGTCTTTAAGAAGCCCTAAGCAACCATTGTCTTATGATTGTACTATAAAACCAAGACATTGGCACATTCCAAGGAAATGTTATTGGCTGTGTGAACTCTCTGAAAGGCTCCTGAAGTCGACATACAAGTATAACTTATAAAAAAAAACATGCTTTGTGGGCTCAGTCTAAAAGTTAACAAACCAGTATACCAAATAAAGTTTCAACTATGCGGCGTCTCTTAAACAAAACCTAATAGAAAAAACGAGCTATGTAGACTCTCTGAAAGTAATAACAATTTAACAAATCAGTATACCTATTAGAAACGACTAGCCATGTGGACTCCCTGAAAGTGATGCTAAGTTAACAAACCAGTATACCTAATAAAGTTTTAACTATGTGGAAAATCTAGGGTTTTTTGAAAATTTAGGTGAAATCATTTTAAAATGAGGAATAATACGAAGTGTTCCGATTGCATGAATGGTTCTTGAAGATATCAACTCCTTCTCCAATAGTCGAGAATGTCCAGAATGTAAAGATAATAGTTGACATTTACATCATTGATTACAAGTTTAACACGATTCCACCCTGTAGTCTCGCTCTTCCAGTTGGTATTACAAAGGCCTCACTTAATAAACGGCATTTCAAATGCGATGGTTTTGCATAAGTACCTTGGTTTACCTTATCCAATAATATACAGAACAGTCGGATATCAAACACCATTTCATTATGTTAATTTAGCCATGTGCCACTTTTACTAATTTCAAAGAATGTCCCCAATCCTTTTCAATGTTACCAAAAAATATCGTCATTTCAACAACTAAAAAACAGAATACTCCACGAAAATGCCACCATCATTAAAAAGTTGCAAGATATCTTAGCTTTGTTCTTTTTCTAAAAGAAATGTTATACATTCAAATAACGCCCAAGAATTGTTTCGTTTTTTTTTCTACTTTTGGATCTCTTTTTGAACAATTGTAGAAACTCCTTTGTAGTTCGATTCGTCAAAAAGAATGCGTCTTTTGTTCAAGACTTCTGTCCGGAATTGGGAAATAACATGCAGACCATTTACACGGGTCTTTTGCGGTGATACTATCCTCTTAAAGTAATTCTGTCGTCTAAATACTTGGAAGTGGAGACAGTTTAAATTGATGCAGCGCGTTGTTCTTGAATTACAGTAGAACAAGTCTTGGGATTTTAATTCTCAAAAGTGTTACGCTGCCGATATCTGCAAATGAACTATAACAAAGTTTTAGATGTATATACAGATAGCTAATAAATGCATATCTAAGGTCGCATCTTTAATACTCATATTATGCCAAGCAATAAGTGAAGCAATAAGTGATTACATCCTTTTAAATGCCACTCGTTATCACTATCATGCTATGTAGTATTTTCTCACCATTAAAACATGTTTAATACTACGATACTTTACATATTCTATTATAACCAAGAGAATGCCATCTTAACCAAATTCTACTCTACTAATAAAGCTAATCATCTGGATGCATCCCTTAAAAAACAACACTCTACCACTGTGCAGTATTTTCTCACCACCGAAACTTCCCTTTGGAACATGGTGGTACTGCTTTAACACAAAGTGCTACCAAGTAGTATTTTCTCATTATTTACTAGAACAAATTCAAGTGGTTAATTAATTTCTGTGTCACGACCTCAATAAACCGGAAACAGTTGGGGTCAAAAAAATTAGGCAAACATTTAATAATGTGCTACTTACAGTTTTCAAAAGTTTTTGTGTAATTTTGAAGCTTTGTGCCAGATACATCGATTTTGATTTTTGATTGTAGTCTACCTCCCTTTCTTTAAATAAAATAAAAAACAAGCAGAATTGTATATAAATACCAATAATCAAATAGTTTTCTTGATTTTACTATGGAAAAATTAGGAAAGCCATCTTTAATGAACAAAGTTCTATTCCGTACAAATTTCGAAATAAAAATTTGGGATACGCAAATATGAAAAGCAAATTTTAATTACAAAATTGCGGCGAAAAACAGTCATGGCATTGCTACCAGAATTGTGACCATGGACGCGAACATTGATACCAGAATTGTGACCATGGACGCGAACATTGATACCAGAATTGTGACCATGGACGCGAACATCCGGACTTGTATTTTAATCGGGTCTAAAGATTCAGTGTTAAATGGTTTTAAATATACGGCAATGTTTTGGTTTATTTAAGAACAAGTTAGAGAATTTTCCGGGTCACATGTGGAAGCCATCAACACTATAAATATTATCTTTTAAAACTCTTCATTCGATCTCTTCGTTTTTTACTTACTGTATAAAAATTAATTGGCTTAGCCCGAGATTTTCTCCTCTCGAAACCCAACCATCGGAAAAAGCAATAAATTAAAAGTATATCACGAATTCCAATAGAAAGGGAAAATAATTGAATACATATACTATCGTCCTGTCATGGCTTTGAGTCGAAACGTTAAATGACAAAACAATAATATATGTTCATAATAAAAAGAAAATCAAAATTTAATTTTAAGGTCCATTATTTCTCATAAAATGATAGATTCATTTAAATATAGCGACTGTAACAGATACCGGAAGTGTGATGGCAGACGACAGACTTTTCACAACAGGTGGACAGAACATTTTCGTATCCTCTTTCAATGTTATGACGTCATCAAAATATTCCTACAATGATTGACAGCTATGATATTATGAACAAATAATAACATTTGAAATTGTGAAATACAGCAAAAAAGGTAGCTCAAAACTCCAAAATTCCAAAAATATATACATTTTTAAAAAAAGATGTGAAAAGAATCCTCGTTACATGAACGTTTGGTTCAAAGTTCATCACACACATAAAAGTGTTTCTTTTAGTTCAGAAATTTCATAATATACCAAGTAAGTCTGTTGAAAAAAAACTGCACAAAACCTGTATTTTATCATTACCCAGAATTCAATTCTCTGCCATAAATAAGTCTCATTATATCTGTCATCAACGATAGTCGTAAATAAGTCGTAAAGGAGTAATCTCGTTTCGGCTGTCGAGGTGTAAATGGAGCCAATCATTTGTGGCGGGATTCCTGGCATGTCGTCTGTCAGATTTAACTAGCAGACGACTCTAATATATGACCAAGTTTATCAATATGGTGTGTTTAGCCTCGTCTTTCAACATCGTTATTTCTGACCAAAACATTCCTTGGTATTTGAAATCGTAACAATCCAGTCCCAATTATATTCATTTGCTGCTGTCAGGTATGTTTTAGGTGGAAGGAAATCTTTGTCGGTGAAGGGGGATTTCTATGAGTGGAAGGGGTAATATTTTTGGGTTGGGAGGGGAATATTGTTGGGTAGGGGAGAAATTTAATTGCGATGACTTAAGATTTTTCATAATGAAGTCAAAAATTATAAACAGTCTATTTCAAATGACCAAAACATTTTATTTGTGATGCATATTGTTTTCTTCAGGCTGTTATTTGTATCTAACGTTTTGTTTTTGAGATGGGGGAATTTAAAAACGACCACACTATTTCCTTTAACACTTCTCATAAAGGTGTTTTAAAAAAAGGTAATAATGTCATTGGTTATTTGTAAGGGATATGAGGGAAATTTGACGGTTGGTGTTCCGGATGCATTAAGCTCATAACAGTGCGCTTTTTTTCACAACATTGTAAACACTCAAACAAAAATTTCGAATTGAAAATCCATTCACAGGATGTGTCTGTCACGTGACCTTTCCCGCGGTAAGCGGCCCGCGACGTCACTAATCCGTTTCAACACTTATAACAATATTTATTCTCAAATCCGAAATTTAACGCCTGGGTTCCTTCTATGACATATTCAGTTTGCGAGATAAGTTTGGCAGGTGGTGCTAATACCACTTTGTCATTTTTTTCGAATTTTTAAATGTTTCGATTTTCTTCTTTGATAAAAAAAAAACTTTTTTTACATAATTTTTAAAGAGATATTTCAGTCTAGGTATTTAGAGCTAAATTCATTGGTCGTATCCCTTATCAAAAACATAATCCGACGTTCTATTCGTCTACAAATGAAATGAAATGAATGGAAATGAATGGAGTCTAAAGTCCTACTTTTCTGCACGGAGAGACGGACTATCAATGTGTCTACAATTTGGGGATCTTTGACGGTGTTTAAGGATAAGTATCCATGTCGTTATTTCATTCTTCAAAGAGAAACTGGTAACCGAAATTAAATTCATTAAACTCATTAAAATAAATAGTACGCGACTACATCCCTTAAACTGTATGTTGATTGACAACTGAAAGACACACCCATTTTATGTTGTAATGTAATTCTTATCAGCCAAAATACACAAACTATTGCTGAACACTGGATAGTCGTAACAGGTCCGTTAAGATCAACAACTACAGTCGCTAACATCAAAACAACCAGTCATTCACTACTTAAATTTCTCAACTCTCTTATTTTAAAACTTAAACAAAAATAAAACGAAACTATATCAATATCAAAAATCGGAATAAAAAAATAAAAACGCTTCTGTTAATCAAATTGTGAAATCTTATTAAATAAAAAACGAAAATATTATGATATATGTCAAATTTCAAACTCATACAATTTGATCTACATCGTTGATATGTCTTGAAAATGATTTAGTGTATTTTCTAGAATGCAACTAAATTTATTCATGAAACGAAAATATGTCTTTGATTCTATACCACACGGCATAGAAATTAGGGTGATGAAAGTAACAAGCTGGTCAATAAAAGGCACTGGTTAGAATTTGCATTTTGCCTTTTTATAACACAAGAAGATGGCGTAATTATATTTGAAAATTCTGCATTGGTGGCATATTCTTTAAGCGATTCGACAGCGATTTCAGCAAACAAATCTCTTAGCAAATTCAAACTATGGAGTCGAATTTTGTTATGAAACGAAACTTTACTCCCACAGAATGCCAAGTTATACATATCACAAAGTTACAAATTAAATAAATTCGAAGAATATATACTGTCAAATAATAAGGGATCAGATTTAACCACAAAACGAATATATTTTCACAAGTCTGCATTGAACATGTCATCTGTACATAGATCTATCATCGTATCAAAAACGTCATATATCATATTAAGGAATCAAATTTACTCCGAAACGAAAATATAAAAATATGAAAACATGGGAATGGTATGTGTCAAATATTTTATTTCATAATAAAACGCTGGGTGGATGGTTAAAACTGATAGCCCCTTGTCAAATTCTTGGTTCATATGTCGAAAAAAATCTGATATGGGACCGAATTTACCGTTATAGATGCATGGATAAGAGAAAAGATAGCATGAAAGAATGTGCTATACGTGTGGGTGTAGGCATATTGTAAATAAACATGATTCAGATAGCGGATTCGTTTTCTAAGGTGGATATTTATGATTTGACACTCTGTATGTCAAAATTTCAACTCATGTTTTGATCATGGTGCGTTTGGCATGCTGTTGTTAGAAAGAAAGTAACCAAGCAAATGATATCATGCAACCGATTGTGATATAGAGATATCAAAAGGGAATATGAATAAAGAGGGATCTAGGGTGGATTCATTTTTATAATTTGAGCTCGACTGATATTTTGTTTTGGTGAATTGTTCTTTGGGATTTTGTTCTCCGAGAAAGAATTTTTTCGCTGTTGAAGGGTTCTGTTCATTGACAAATATTAATAGTTAAGTTATTAATTCAAGCCTTTGAATATGTATCCATCTTTCATTTCATGGATCACATTGTTTTTATTGTAGTCAAACCTAGTGTCGTATTTTCACTTTGAAGAGCGATACAAATCGGAGCTCTATAAAATGGTTAAGCATATGCTAGGCTGTTCCGTTAATAGAGTCATTTCATAAAGTTCAGTATATCAAGAAATTTCCACTTGTATGGAATTTTCTTTCCTTTTTTCCCCTGAGGCACTATGTTCAAAACAAAAACAAATTATAGAAATCTAGAATCCTAAAAAAATTCTATTTTAGTCCTAGTAATATATTTTTAGAAATATTTTCAAAATGAAACAAAAGATTAGAGAACTATTGAAGGTCAATTTTTTCGGGGGAGTTTGGAATCGAAACACGTGCATAAGAGGATGCGAATGTACAAAAGTAAGAATCTTATATTCCTCGGGAAACGAAGCTTTGCATGAAAACAATTTTTTAAAAGAAGTTAAGATGTTGGAAATATTCCTTGAAGTCTGGAACGTAAACAAGAAAATTTCGTCTTGATACTCATATATGACTGGAAATTTTTCAGAATTTTTTATTGCACCACCAATGGAAGTTTCCCGAAAGCTAGATATTGAAATAACTTGATTTACTGAAGGTGTTTTTTTCAAAAATTGGCTGTAAAGGTCATTAGACTAGGGCGCACATGAAACTTCATTACTTAATACATTTGTCAATGTTTCGTTTTTTGCGTAACATTTCAACATTTCAGAAAATCCGTAAAATAAACACACCCAGCGTGAAATATATATTAAATCTATGTCGGTTGTCAAAGTGCCCCACAAATCATAGATCTAACGAGGCTCTACGGACACCCTATTAAACTGCCAGAGCGTGTAGCTAGCGATCAACCCGTACTAAAGCCATGTGTACACAACACGATTGTTAATTTTCTAAAAGGCAGTTGAATAAGAAGAGAAGGGGTGCATTGCTGAAAAAAACAACCGCGCATAGAGGGCAATCCTTTGCCTTACTAGTATCCACGGACTCATTAAAATTTGGTAATCTGACGTGAACCGCAACGAATGAACGTAAGATACGTAATATAAAATTGAAAATACATGATGAAGCCCATTTCTAAAATTCAGGTTTTCTCTTAAAAAGTGAAAAACAAAATGTACATCTGGCTTTACACTCCCTGAAGAATATAAATCATACTTTAATACGAGAATTGACGAGAACTATGCGTGAACGCCATGAAAGTGGCGGGAAAGTGATGGAATCAAGTGGCGCCCCCTAGGGAGTTGGCAAATAAGAATGACGATAAGAGAACAGCTGAAGGAATTTTATGAGGCGTTTAAAAACAAAGTAAACCGTCGAAATCGGCTCAGAAAATAAATATTTAGATTTCTGACGGTCATCAATTGCTAGTTTACTTCGTTCTTAAACACCAGATTGCAGTTTTATGACTTTGTTACGTGTGTTGTTATCGTACAAAATCTGTAATCGTCTTATCAAGATTAATCGTAAACGAAACAATATTTAATTAATGAAGTATAATATAAATATTATGTCCTTTACCGAATTCGATTTACTTTTCTTATTTGGTTATTTGGTTACTTTTCGTAAGAAACTTTTAAAAAAATCTGACAAATCATACTTAGAGAAACAAAAAACCCAAAATTGTATTGAATTTTGCTTCCTATCTGTAGCTTCATTTTCATGTGAATAATCGCTTGAAAATCTTAAGCTTTATTTCTCAAATATCACCGTTCCGGTTTTTTTCCAGGATAAATTTCCTTGTATCCTTGAGGACATTCTTTCGTGTTAAGATTCCACAATTTATCGGATTTCACAAATCGTAATTCCTGGAACGATTCCAAAGACTCAAGTAAATCATTAAATCTCTGACAAACTATGCAAGACGTAAAGACTTAAATAGGATTGTGCTTGATTGGCCAAATCAGTGCCTCCTAATTGGAATCGTTTGATAGGACTGCGAAGCATGTGGAACTGCCCTGCTGATTTCGTGACTTTAAAGCTATCATGCTTCGCGGATCATCACCAACTCGATTAAACAACAAGGGATTGTCGTATTAAATGCTAAGAAGTAAATTATGGAATTATAACACGCAATTACCCCCCTTGTTAATTCTGGTGATAATTGCCGCGTTAGTTAAATCTGCAGACGATTTGGGAGATGAAATCCTGATTTATGTCCAATCTGTTATCAAAACTTGAAGCTATAGTTCCAGTTGGATTTGAGATTTCATTTCCGTTTTCATTCATTAATTCATTCATTCATTCATGTATTCATTTATTCATTCATTCAATTATTCATTCATTACTTTTCATTCATTCACTCAATTACTCCTTCACTCACTCATAATTATTTATCAGTCATACTTTAAGTTAATTTGCAATGCAATAGAACATAAAACAATTTAATGTAGGGTGTGTCTAATTAACGTTAATAACCCGAAACAACTGAAACAACCTTATCCTCCCATACATACAATTCATCAATTTAAAATTCAACAAAACTTAATTCTCCTATTTCCATTTTTTCAGGTTTGGGTCCCCTTGATAACGGAGAGCGACCAGGCGAAGTTTTAGATCGAGAATCTTATCACAGTCAAGGATCTCGGCAAAAACGAGTTCGAACCTCCTTCAAACACCATCAGCTGAGAACGATGAAGTCGTATTTCGCTCTCAATCATAATCCAGATGCTAAAGATTTAAAACAACTGGCACAGAAAACGGGATTAAATAAACGAGTCCTACAGGTAAGGCGATGTTCTTTGTCTATTCAACCCTTCGTCCCTTTTGTAGAGTTTACATAGCTAATATATAGTTCATTTGACTTTAATACGAAGGTGTGGAATTTATACTTTTGTATTAAAACGGATACATTGAAAATATATAAAAATATTGTTATATGGCTTTACCAGCTGAATGGGGAAAAATGTAACTATCCGTAGTACTTTTTACATTCAAATTTTGACGTACGGTTCCAATAAATTTACCTCTTTTAACGCAATGGTTAACAATGAATCAAACTTCTCTGTTGTAAAACAATTTAATTCAAAACTATCTGTAACTCTTTTTAAAATTAAAATTCAACGCGTGGTTCCACTAGGTATATATCGCGATATACTCTAGCCTCTGAAGGTAAATTGTAATTTTCCAGTCGTCCTAAGTCTGCAACCTTAACTTCGTATATTGTTCCATTACGTCCCGATATCTTCTAGACACAAGGCCACTGAAGACGTCCAAGCCAACCTAAAATTGATTATTTTCCAACGAAACGTACACCGAGTCACCCTGCTCGATATTTTGGTAAACTTTATCTGTATATAACATTATATAAGGTTGTTTATTTTTATTTACCCGTACCCTCAAACTGGGTGCAAATATCTGATAGTGCTAAAGTCGCTTCATTCACATTTTTAAGTACGTTTTGAATTCTTTGGAATTCTTCTCGACAATGCATGAAATAAAGGTTATTTGGGTAGCCTTTTATTGTTTTTTGAATAAAAAAAATTCGGAGAAATTATCTTAAATTTAAATAAAAAATATTTTTCAATTTCATGGTACAGACGGAAGAAAATTATTGAAATAATTTAGGTTTTAATACGATTACTCGTTGCTACTTAATTCAAATTTAAGTCTTTACGTTTGTTTTTGATAATAATGACAATTTGCGATTATTAGTCACATCAATTAAGGAAATAAATTTATCCAAATTTTATATTTACAAATCAACATACATAAGTTAGTGTTTGTTTTGTGTTTGTTAAATTAAAAATATTTAGTACGATTAGAGAAGCGATAGTGTAAACACACTACAGCTTGATGCTGGCGATAAGAAATCGGTTTAAGCGATTGAGTTATAAGATAGACCATTTTAACACTGATTTGATTTCTCGATAACCCATACGACATTTATTGCCAAATTTCGGGGGTTGTGACGTCACATGAGGCCATACGAAAGTTGTTTGTAGCAATTGGATTTCTAGATGAGCGATTTTGTAGCTCATACCTAACTTTATCTTACCGATGTCGGGGGGTTGTGACGTCACACGAAAATGTAGCGACTCGAGTCTTTGTATTTCTAGCAATATTTTAAACCTTATTTCAGGGGTTATGACGTCATTAAACTATTATCAAGAATATAATTTAAAATATCTTTCTCTCAATAACGTGAAATTGTGTCACAATATTTATTCTCAGCCAAATTTCCAAAAACTCAAAAATATAGTTAAATTTGGCAGCATAATAATTTACATTGATATTTAACCAATATTAGAAATGAATTTGAAATATATTTTCGTAATAACTCGACACTGTGTCACAATTTGAATTTTCAGCCAAATTTTGCCCCAGTTTTAAGAAAATAGTAAAAAAAATCGGCAGTGAAATTCGAGTCAGTACGGATGTTCTTAATTAAACGTCTTGAAAAGTTGGGTTGAAATCTTAAACTTGGCTTCCACTTGCTTGACACGATACAAATTATAGCCTACTTAATTCTGGGATTATACGGCATTTTCTTGAGAATTCTTAGTTTCTCAAAGAATGAATGAATTAAATTTGAATGAATGAAGTTTTAAAATAAATGGATGAATGAATGACGTTTTAAATTAAAAACTGAATAAAATTGTAGAATGAATGAATGAATGAAAAATAAATTGAGTAAATTTTAGAAAGAATGAATGATTGAAAAATATTTTGAACGAATGAATGAATCAATCAAAAAATCCTAAATCATGTGTATGGATAAATACAATTTTAAAAAAACATTTCGTTTCAGAAATTCGATCAAAATCGTGAAAAATTAAAAGAAAATATTCTAAATGTTCAAGAATCTGCTTCAAAGGTGACCACATTAATCTAAAATTTGAAAAATCTTGAAATTGACCGCCAAATTTGGACTACACGGGTCTAATTTCCCGAATTTATTTGTAAAACGACGTGTCAAGCGATAAAACTATAAAACTTAATCGAAACAAGGATAACATTTGATTAAAATTGTTTATAAATTCGCCTTTAAATATTTGAAAATATTATAGTTAGATATTAAAAACATGTGTGTTTATAGACACCCGACATTTTGAAGAGAACGGCCTGTTTCCGTGTCGTGTTGCCATATTGCAATGATGGAATGACACAGTGGTTTTTTTGTCTGGTTAAATATATCGCTGCGTCAAAAAATAGCGACGTTCTACGTGTAGATAGAAAAGGACAACAGTGGTAATTGGTCTAGTTAAGTTAATAGACGCGTCGAAAAAGAGCGACGATGTATTGATAAAATTTAGAAAAGTTTGGAATTTTGTTCAAGTAAAAAAAAGGTGTATTTGGATGCCTTTGTTGTTACAAATGACAACGTTGATGCGTCAAAAAAGGGCGACGCTACATGTAATGGGACTGACTAAAATGTTGGAATACAGAGAATTGTAAAATTGCTATAAATGCATAGGTTATTTATTCATACTTGTATGGGAAATTTTACTCCAAATATAACGCAAAATATTATTTCAATTAACCAATGTCATTTATTTTGTTTTGTTTGTTACGGTTAATTAAAATTTTGAAATTATTATTACAAAACGAAAAAAATATATTTTGTTTTCTTAATAGTTATTTAAACAAACGTGGAATTCTTGAAACAAAATATAAACAAAAATTTCGCCTTCGAGAAAAATCGCTTTAAATAGCTTTTCCAATAATTGCGTTCAGCCACGAGCCGGGAACCGTTTAACACTGTTTGAAACTCAATTGGATACAAATTGATTAAATAAATCGTTTAACACAGTTGAATTCCAAATCGGATACAAATTAATTGAAGGATTTGTTAAAGGTGAAATTTTGATTAACTGAGACTTGTGTTGGTTAAAGGGATAATTGAATCATCTTAAAGTAATAACGATAGCTTGATTCATTTAGAGCTTGATAGCTTTTAATATTTGCCTGTAAACTGTTAAATACTGGAACAATTTTAATTAATTGAAGACAAACTATAAGTCGAATTTTTTATTTGAAAAGGATTATGGAAAACGAAAATTGAAATCTATAAAGGAAAAAATCAGGGAGGAGGCAATCCTCTTTGAAAGGCCTCGTTTGCTTGAGATCCTTCGACCCTTATAAATCCAAAAGAAATTCTTTAAAATTTTCCTCATAACACACTGCGAAATATAAAACGAGAATATTGGAATTCCCCACCATACAGATTTTGCTGTGTATCTTTAAGGTCACAGTTATAAATTCATCAAAAAAATTTCCCTCATTACACACTGCGAAGCGTTGCCCATCAATGCAATCTATGAGAATAACACTTCATTTCCTCCCCAATCTCTTTAAGACTAGAACTGTGTGTGGTCGAGAAAGTTAAAACGTATTAAAACAGAAACCTGTAGAATAGTTATCATGAATATGTTTTTATCATTTACTGTTTTCACAATATTCATTTTTACACCAAAAAACACAGATTTGATGTCGTGTAATATGTAATGTTAATTTCAGAGAATGGCACCATTGTTCCTGCAACTTGCATGGAATGGTTCCAAGCGTTTTGGATTTCAATGAAATATGGCAGACTATGAACCTATTGAAGAGACAGTGAAGGGGGAGGGGGAGGGGTCGTTGGGGGTTGTAGTTTGAAGCACTAATTTCACAAAATGGTTCCATTGTTCATGGAACTTGCATGAAATTATTCCAAAAGTTTTGCCTTTCAATGATATATTAAATTTGATGTGTGCAGGATTCGTGGCAAGGTAGGGGGGGGGGGGAGAGGACTGGCCTTATGACCACATACCCTATCCCTCACGCCTCTTAAAACGATAATGTTCTAGGGGTAAGGGATATTTGACTACATTGACCCTCTTCAACCTTCTGACTAATTTTGTATCTATAGCGTTCACAAGGACCACACACAAATTACCACAATTTTAGTTACAATATACAAATACGCTTTATTCAAAAAACGTCAAGACCTAAATTATTCAAAACACGTTTTTCACACTTGATTTCAAAATCTTAAAAGTATTTGCAAATAATATTGTTGCATATTGACCAAAACTGTTCAAATGGTGGGCATTATGCAAGTTGTAAGGCGTGTATTTGTAAAGTTTTGTATATATACATTACCGGCTTCTGCGAGGTAGGCGGGCGAGCGACACAATATCACTTTTCCAATGTAAAGTTCTATACATTACGTTGCCCTTTGTAAGCAAATATTGATAAATTCTCTTAAAAGGGCAAAAATAGATATCTGTCACTGGTGACACCTTTTGTATGAACCAAACGCATAAATTTTCCCGCCATTTACCGACCAAGCACGATTGGATGTTTACATACCGTTTCGAGAACATCGAAAAATTTGAATGCATAAAAGCGAGCTATATGATAAGTACTTGCTTTTAAATGTATTTTGTTGCGTCTATGACGTTAAAAAGCAAGTTCAGGACATATTTTTGAATTTTTCTATCTCCATTTTGAAGAGTGTGTTTGTTTTGAAAAACGTCATTGTCATTCGAGTGTTTATTCCCATTTTCCTCGAGTAAATGTACAAATACTTGTGTAAAATCCTCGAGCTTGTTTTATGGACACACGTTACGTGTTTTGAAAGGTGACCCACCGACCCTTCTGTTTGCTGAGTTGAATCGCTCAGCATTTCAATGATATCTTTCAAAATTGAATAATACACTTTCTTGTCGGGCTGTTGACTCAGAAAAACCGTCTTCTATTCGGCGATAATTGTCAAATAAAAACTTGCATCAAACTTCAAATTTGATGATTTAAATGATTCGTTTCCTTTTAAATAGGCTACACACAAAGGTTATTGGTTCGTTTCGTTTAATAACCGGTTATCAACAAATGTTAATGTTTAGTATTCTGTTAGTATTTGTTTCTAAAACTGCTTTTGTACGGGTTCGTGTCAGAATTGCAGCACATTTTGAAATAAAAATACAGATTCTAGCTATGTGGACTCTCCAATGGATCTGCAGGACATCGAGTCGCAAAGTGTCATTAGGCGTGCCCGCAGAATTAGCATAAATCTTTTCATAGTGGAGCTCAAATTTGAGTTGAAACGTTGTATTGTTCCTCCATTGCCTCTGTCCAAGTTGATGAAATTATATACATGTAACTGCCTTGTCTGTTTACGAATGAATCGATCAAATAAACAAACAGAAATCAGTTATCAATATTTGAAATTAATAAAATCATTTATCATTTATTCATGTTCATATTTTTCTATTTTTAGGTCTGGTTTCAAAATGCACGTGCTAAATACAGACGAAACGTTTTAAAAACAGAACCAGATAGTAAAGATGGCGAAAATCCAGGATCTCCGTCAGACGACAAACTCAACGATTCCTTATCTATGGATGACATGTCAAAGAACCAATCACCAGCCGTTTCTGACATTAGCTCCTCTCCCTCACTCTCGGACCTCCAGACACCTTCGCTCGATGCCGACCAAAACAGCAACAGCATCTCAGACATTTTTAGCAGTTCGATTGGTGCGCTGAATTAATGCAATGGGCGTGTTCGATTGTTTGTGTTCTGAACCCTTGAAAAATAATTAAATTCATGGGTGTGTTCGATTGTTTGAGTTTCAAACTTTTGACAGAATTAATTTCATGGGTGCGTTCGATAAGTGATGCTGAAAACTTTTTTAAATGAAAGAAACTCACTTTCTGTAGGAAATCGAATATGACAAGGCAACGTATCCCAGAGTTCCAAAGGTTGTATCCCTTACGGAATCTCTAGTCTGTGTGTTGTGGAAATGCATTCAGAATTCCTTGTCTTGCTTCGCGGAGTTCCATGGCAACCAAAACCATATTACTTCTGTACTGACAACTGAAACTGGCAGCATCCGCAGATATCGAACTAATAAGCGTGCCAGACGATTCCGTGTTGTCAGCCAATTTCCGTGCATGTTCAAACCACAACGTGGCAGGAGGAACAGATTATCGTATGGTATAATTGAAGACTGGACAATTAAGACTATTGGTAATAGTCGCCAGGTGGCGTTATCACAAACAGGAAGTAGATGAAACTAAAGATGTGATTATCAAGCTGAGGTATTTGTCAAATTAGCATCTGTATCAGATCGAAAAACGAATATATCGGTGGCTGGAATTCCACAAAAAACAAACTTAGAATTCCTTATCTTTTGCAGATAACAAAACGAACAATAGTGGATGTCGTGATAAACGAAGCAAAATATACGAACATCGAGTGAATAAAGACCTATTATGTGAAAATCTAAAATACTTCGAACAATTTTTGGAAGTATTTTATCACTTACGCCAGGAGGGAATTGATTAAGTCAAAAAGACAAATGACGTCACGTAATATAATGACGTCAAAATATTTTTGAAAATGGGAAATCGACCAATCGTCGTTTGTTTTAATATATTATTATTATTTATATATTACGTGTTTCTGTATAAATTTTGAATCGAATTTAAGTGGTTATCTTGTCGTTTGCCTTTGTGAATGTTTTTCTCCACAAATATTTTCGGATTAACCTCATAACCGACCAACCTCTTTTCCCACAAAACTGAATTTTGTCTCTTTACAATGTCCCAAAACATATTAGGCCTACTAGCATACTGATTACGAATTCACAAGCATACTGATTACGAATTCACAAGCATAATGATTACGAATTCACAAGCATACTGATTACGAATTCACAAGCATAATGATTACGAATTCACAAGCATAATGATTACGAATTCACAAGCATAATGATAACAAATTCACAAGAATAATGATAACGAATTCACAAGCATAATGATATCAAAACCAAGGGTGTTTGAATACAGTAAAATATGAAATTTTTGATCAAGGTCTCTGCAGAGCATAAATTATTTCTTACAAACCAATATTTTTTTCTGCAAACCATGTACCAATGTACTGAATGTATCCGTATGGATAATCTCAAAACATTTCCGTGTATCCATGATTTTGATGTACACCTTCTTTATTTTTAATGAAATGAATATGATTTTCTAGATTTATAAGTATGGAAATTAATATTTATTTTTAAGAAATCCAAATGTGTCCTAAGTTGATTTTTATTTTTTTGAATATAGTTTCGGTTTGTTTTACATGTATATGATCTGAAATTTGTTTGTATTCATCATGAAATATTTGTAAGTTTGTCATTCAAGTGCTGCTTTGTTAAATTATGGAATCTGTTTTATGTGAAAGATGCCCACCCTACTCGTTGCTTTCATATTGTTTTTGATATTTGGAAATAAATCCATCTCGTAAATAAAATAGCTTCGTTTTACTTTTAGAAATTGAGTAATAATTTGTAGACAACATTGAAATGAGCATGACGCAAGAAGAATGACGAACCAACTAGTCATTTAGACCTTTCTTAGACGCATAATGCTCTTTCTATAGAGAACATATTTATGCATATCGGGGTACGATTTATTAAAAACTCCGAGCGATTCATTTTGAGAATTTCCATTTACCGTTAAATCTACCTGAGAAGAGAAGAAGAATTTTTGCAAAATCTAAAGAAGAAACGAAGTGCGAAGAATGGTTTTTGACCAGATTTCAGACAATATGATGGTTTATCATCAACAGTGCATTGTTTCACCGAATCTGGCCCAATTAGTACCGTTCATTGATAAATAGTGGGCGTCCGTTTCACTCAAATAAACAATAATTCACCGAAAACAATCACAATCAAAAAAAAATCTGCAAGGCATAAGGAATGTTCTGCACGTGCGAATCCAAAAGTCAATAAGTGCACGCGCATGTTTTCAATGTGATTAGTTAAGATTTTGGCAGGAGTGACACCTTGTGTCAAGTCTGAAGTTGTAGATAAACGGTGGCGATGAAAAGCCGACAAGCCGCACATCCGTTTTTTTATCGTGGTGGGATGCCATAGTTTCATGATTTATTAGACCAAGGGAACTACAGAAGAAACTATGTTTAATTCGGCGATTGGACAATGAGGCCATTTGCCGAATGAGTTGACTAGAGTCGCTCCCCCCGAACTCTCACCAAAATAAAGGAAAGCCGGAGTATCACCTGAACATACCCGGGGGTGAATCCCAACTTCTCTTCGCCAGCCTACATTCTATTTCTGTAGACCCTTTGCATTTATTATACAGTTTTTAAACTTTGCGAAGCACCACCTCAACCCCCCCCCCCCTCCTTTCCGAATCCGGATTTTCGATGAGTCATGCGCCTACCAACCTCTACATAGCGTCCGTAGTTACCAAAACAACAATGCCCATATCGGCCTGTACATTGATACAAGGAAAGTCGGCATATTATTCCAGCCGTTCGTCACAGCACTGGCATTGCCAATTTCCTGCAATTCATTGGAAGAAGTTGATATTCTTTGTATAAACCAGATGATTCGAACGTTAGCAGATGATTTTAATGTCAATCAGCTGGGAAAGCGATTCCCGCCAATTTTAGAGTATATTTAGCAATTGATATTTACACTTTAAAATGAAAATTCGTTTAGTTACGTGTCTATGAAAATATTTAATAAACCTATTCAGACATGTGGGATCTCTGAAAGAGCTGTCGAGTCGACAAACTGAATAGTTGTACTGGCTGTTCCGAAAGGAAAGGACTGACGAGTTGCTGTAGGCGACCATTAGAATGAAACCCCTCTATCGGACCCATGATAAATGCCGGTTTACACGTAGGAGTGGTAATACATTAAAGCGCAATTAAATGTGAATAGTATTTAATAGTCTAAAGTAAAATAAAAATCGACCAGCTTGATTCTCTGAAAGTGTTGACAAACTCCACGCTAGGATGGCAGCGGTTGTTTTTATCTGTAACAATGAGAATTCGTTGTAAATCTTTTTCCATTAATGGAGCTGTCTCATCCTTACAATGTCTAATCGAATCTCGATCGGTGTGAGAAAATAAAAGTCTGATTCCTAGGCCCGTCCTTTCCCGGAACTACGAGATAGTAGTCCCCCCCCACCCTTATCTAATCTTGCCAGTGCCAGGATATATGGCTGTCTCCCCGAGCGGGTGTAAGAGAACATTCATTAGAATCACTTTTTTAGGGTGGTGAATGGCTCAGTGGTTAGCGAGTTGGACTGTCGTCTGCTAGGCGACTAGGTGCCGTGGGTTCGAATCCCGATCGGTGTGAGGAAATAACGAGATAGTAGTACCCCAACCCCCCCCCCCACCCTTATCTAATTATCAAATGTTCTTTCGTCACAAATGTTTGTAACTGAAACTATTTGATTGGGTTGTACGCGACCGACTACAGCCAAGCAGGGGCCTCGACAGAAAGTTTGGAAACAATAATGCCATAATTTTTGCACAGACTTTCTGTTGTAAGCCAATCCGGGTATATTCGCAAGTGTACAGTCCAATTAAATCGCTGCCTTCCATAATGCAGTTACTTGCAGTTATGGTATAAGAACTTATAAGAAATTTTTGACATTGTAAAGATGAACACAAAGTTCGCAATAGCTTTACATTGTAAAGATAAAGACAAAGTTCGTAATATCTTGACATTGTAAAGATAAAGACAAAGTTCGTAATAGCTTGACATTGTAAAGATGAACACATGGTTCGTAATAACTTGACATTGTAAAGATGAACACAAAGTTCGTGATAGCTTGACATTGTGAAGATAAAGACAAAGTTCGTAATAACTTGACATTGTGAAGATGAACACAAAGTTTGTAATAGCTTGACATTGTGAAAATAAAGTCAAACTTCGTAATAGCGTAACATTGTAAAAATAGATGCAACAAATTTAATTTTGTTTAAATCTGGAATATTTTCAGATCCCAATTTAAGTTTCAGGTCTCCACAGAACATCTTGTGTCCATAAGATTCCATGATTCACACGGAGCATTACTAGTTCTTTTATGTAAGACTAAGTAACGACCAAGTTACATGAACTGAAAAACCTCCAGTCTGATAGTCAAGCACATCTTGAACACAGATTGTCAAGACGTTTCGCATCAAATCTTACCAAAAGTCACAAATGAAACAATAAAAAATGGTTCAGTACGTCTAAAATACACATGGTTATAAGTAACCGCAAGAATATGCAATATTTGATCTTCTGAAAGCTTATCGTTCCCACAATGCAGTTCACAGTTGCGTTCGAACACGTGGTTACCACCATTTTGACGTCTGGTCGAAACATGGGTGCACTCGATAGTCAACACATGTGGCGCGAAGTTTTGATGTTGTCTAAAATGAAGGTTTGGATTTCCTCACTAGAGTATAAAAGAATAATTTTCTAGAAAAATTGTTATATAAAAATAATAACAACTTTAGTTTGACGTTGAGTAGTTCCAGACAGCTGGAAGTTTGAGACTTTGTGACAACCGAACACTTGAATTGACCACCGAACACTTTGGGAAAATTGTCAACCATTTACGTGGAAGAACCAATATATCATGTGTGACTGTTATCTCAATTTGATCAAACTAGGAAATGTCCTCATTTAAGACTCTATGATTGTAATTATCAATCTAGGATTGTAAAAAGGTAAAAACCAGTGCAGATTGTCCTTAAAGGCAATTTTCTAAGCTAATCAAAATGCCGTGCGGATAGTCAAGCCTTTATGTGCACTACAAATGATCTTGTTTAAAACACTTCCGTTAAGGATTGGCAGATAAAAATATCTTCGTTGTGTTATCGAGGCATAAGACAATAAATTGTAAAATGGATCCAGGGCACTTTTACTATATTGGAAAAACGTAAACACCGTCTGAAACCTAGTGAACGAATTCTGACAAAGCGTAGGCCACCCAAACGACCAATCGTTTTGGACGTTTGCAAAACATGTCACTTGGTCATTCATTTCATAGTCTTCAATAGAACCAAAATAAACCAAGATCTAAATCTGGAGACGTGGGCTGCGTTCGGTTGACTTGACCAATAGCCTAGTTTATTAAAGGCTATAAACAACTATGTAAGATGAACCGACCCACTCCCTAATGAACTATGACTAATTAATCGAGTCTATAAATAGTCACTGCCTTCAAGACAGTGTTTATCAACAATAAAAAACAAAAGTACAAATGGAATTGTACGTCCTTCTTTCTGCGCTTGTTTATGGCGGTGCCATGCACTGTCCAACGAGGGACATTTTACCAGCGGCAGAAGCCTGTCCTCTTTACGATGCAAAGCCGGTAGAATGCGAGGCTTCTGTATTTATCATGTGGGCCCTTCTGATCTTTAACACTGACTTGGCATCATATTATGGATATACACTGCATGTAAAAGAATTTTAAAGAAGTTGTTAATTTTTCTAAAATGGTAAGTGTGATCAATTTGTGCCATTCAAACTTTCAATCAGATGGTTCCTGCAATTCCATTTAAAATAGGAGTCACTAATTCGAAGTCCTTGTGTGAGATAAACAGATCTTGGGATTAGTGACGTCATCAAACATTCAGTTTTAGTGGAACTGCAGGAACCACAGACGTCTGGAAGAGAACTTAGGATGGTACAAGTTAATCCTATCAGTGTCCCAAATGAAAACTTTCTCGAGTACGTGTACGCAATTCGCTACATTCATTCACAAATCAAACATAATTTTATCTCCAATTTATATTCCGATGTTTAGTTATTTTATCAGTTATCATTGAGATAGTAGAGAAGTGAAAATAAACTCTCGCGATAGACCGACGAGATGAAAGAAACCCGGCCACAAATCGCTACAAACAGTAAAATGAGAGCCGTCTTAATCTAATTTCACTTGTCGAAGAAAATATCGGGTTTTCTCAATGAGAATATCAAAGAATCGCGCTAATTCTCGCACCTGTTCTCGCTTATCAATCACTCTGGCAGCCATTTTGAAAAACAGTTTACTTAAAGATACGCTGTCGCGCATGCCAATCATGCTATACGCATATCCGGTTTCATTTTCAAATAGATTTCGACAGTTTAACGCACTTGCACAAACAACTATAGTTTTCATATGGACTCCAAATGGCTGACCTATGGGAAATGAGTTAGGCAACGGTTTTTTAAATTGGGCTAAAATAGCATTACTGTTTTTACGGAAATTCTACATGCAATATTTACACATTGTAGACAATATCTACAGTGTTTGGTGTAATTTTGTTGAAACTTTGTAAGTCATTAATGAATTGGATAAAAACATTCTAAGTATGGAAATACAGTTTATGAAGTTAATAACAGGTTGAAACCTCAATCGCAGAATAATGATATTAAATTTGGCCTAATAGGCCGAGAGGCACAAGTGAGGTGCTTTGGGGAAGCCATGGTCGGAACTGTATTCCCAAAAACAAGTACAGCAGGACGTTGGTCGTTTATGAACAGTAATCATTATTAGCGACGTTGAGGAACAAAATCATATGAATCTAGATTTTCATTCTATTAGGAAACTATACATAGTCCACCAGAACACCTGCGAATAGAAACGCATCAATGAAAGCGTGAAGAATAATTTGAGAAAGTATTTTATATAATATATATATACACTGGGGCAAGGCGATCTAAGTTTACACGTGCATGTAACGTATGGGGGGTCGTCTTTTAAAGGGATACGGCCGTCTAGATAGTCTCTTTACCTGCTGAAATATCACCAAAATGAATACTTTAACAACAAGTAGAGTTTTATGCCAAAATAGTTGTATAGTTATCTAAATAATTGCTTGATCAGCTTATAGAGCTTAATTATAGCTAGCTGTAGGTCACAGTCGTCTAGATATTTACTTTGCTTGCTGATAGAGTTCAATTTCAGTCAACTGTAGGGCCTATAGATAACTAAGTATTTACTATGTTAGCTGATAGAGCAATTCCAGCAAGCTGTATAGTTGCCTAAATAAATAATTGACCAGCTTATAAAGCTCAATTTCAGCTATCTGCACAGTCGTCTAAAAATTTCTTTACCGACTGCTGTCTGTAGAGTCGTCAAGACATTTAAGGATAGAGCTGAATTTCAGCTATCTGTTCAGTTACCTTAACAACTATATTTTACAACTTAGGTTCACAAGTCCACCGTGACAGGGATCCTTTCTACCAGCTGTTCCTTGGATAAACCTCTTGGCATTGATCTTTCCCCGATTATCCGTACCCATTTACAGGTCATCGAACTCACGCCCGACATTTTTCACGTATCCAAGCAAATGACGTCATGACGTTAAGAACCAACGCTCTAACCCCTATGCTATAGAACCCTTTTATCAGCTGATAGCGCTCTATTTCAGATATCTGTAAAGTCCTCTACATATGTGATGTACCATCCGTGTTTAATTGCACACACTAGTATTCGTAACACTTTTCAATATTAAATAGTGACTTCCGACTCCCTTGGAATCAAATAAAACGTGATACACAAGTTTGTAATGCCATCACTCCAAGGTCGGTATTACCCTCCCCAAGGACAGTTTTGATCGATGACGTCATACCTTGGGAATGTTGAACGAATCTTTCACTAACCAAGGCTCTTGAAAATCCAAAAACAAAAACAGTATCGATGTACAGCAGGCAATCTGCCTACACGAAGTTTATATTGTGAAGTAGTATCCCTCTCACGTACAATCCCGTCAAAACCACACATCCCTTTCCTCAAGATCTCGTGTCTGGTGTCGCTGAAGATGTACTTCCGGAGTAGTCAAGCCCGGGACTTCCGGTATATGAGCTTCCGGTTTATTCAATTCGAGACGTTTTAAGGAAATCCTAGTGATGTCGAGCAGAAATCGATAGCACGGGTGTAGAACATTGTCGGAGGTTCGGTTTAAAGTCTTTTTAAGTAGGCAGTTAGTGGTTCTAATCACGTGAGCCTCAGGACCAGACGAGATTTTCCCGCCCAATTCAACACTAATCAAGTGTCTAGTCACGTGGCTTCCGGCAGATTCGTAGATTTGGTTTTCCAGTCGTTTTCAGTTTTCAAACAATTTCAGCACTTTATGATCGGGGCTAATATTTTCTCGGCCTTTGGTTTAAAGCCTCTTATGAGAATGTCTCGACTGGTTTTTGTCGCCTTTTTGCTTTTCATAATAAATATCGAAGAATTTGGTACTTGAGTATCGAATTTCTGTCCTAACGGTTCCTTAAGTTGACGGAAAATCGTTAAACAGGACAAAGAGTCCAATATTTTCTCGGTGCTTTGGCACATGTTTTTAAATTACGCATGTATTTGTGCATTGGGATACTGAATACAAACTTAAAGCCGGTATTGGGGTTTGGTAGCCGGGAGATATAGACAGAAACAGCAGTATAACACGTACTGCAAGAGAGGTTCTCTAGGATCCAGTCTACCAGCTGATCCTCGGTCAATCGTTCTAGCACTGACTTAATTATTAGTAATTTCATTCCTTCAGGATCCTGTCTACAGCTGCTCTTGGGCCAAACCTCTGACATTGTTTTTAAAAGGGCATAAGTTTGGTTCTCTAGAAAACAGTCTACCAGCTGATCCTCGGTCAATCGTTCTAGCAATGACTTAATAGGGGTAATAATTTCATTCCTTCAGGATCCTGTCTACCAGCTGCTCCTTGGCCAAACCTTTTGACATTGACTTTAAAAGGGCATAAGTTTGGTTCTCTAGAATCCAGTCTACCAGCTGATCTTGAGCCAATTCTTTTGATCATGAATGTTACAAAGACCCTCGGTCATATTTAGTCCAAGCAATGATTTTACCAGGGTTACAACTATATGATAAACTGTTTACTGGCCAAACCTTTTGGAATACCATAAACTTGTTATCACTCTTTGACTGTGATTGTCAACTTGGGATCGGATGTCAAGAATCAGATTGTATTGAAGTGATTTAAAACTTAACTCGGACAAAATGACACGAGACAAATTGAAGTGTTACGTCCTACTTTTCAAAACGAAGAGCCATCGAATTAACTTAGATATATTAAAGGTGAATTTGAAGTATTTTCTCTTTATGTTAAATAGTGGCATTGACAAAAAAAAAGAAATTATTAAAAAATATCTAGATATGCCAAAAATCACTTAATAAAACTGAATCGTACGTGGTTGATGTATTAGGCAGGTCTTGAGAGGGTGAGGTCAAAGGGGGTCAAGTATTTTCGAGGGGGTGGTGTCGGTTGACAGATCAGCTACCCGCTTTCTGACGCGTGGGGTATGAATTAGGCACGTATCGTACTTAAAAAACAATCAAATAATATTTTGCTTAAACTCCGATCGTCAGTTTTTGATTTTGACAGTTTTTGTTTGATTGTTTTTGATTGATCTAATTTCGGTCTCGATGTCGGGCCGATGTGACCCCCTCCATTGTCGATGGGCGTAGAGATGTTAACTGCAGCGTCACAAAAGAATGAGTTGAATGCGGTGATGGTTATGATACCGTTATTATAATGAAGTGTCTTTGAGTACAGGCTGACCCCCGGAATAATGGGCAGGGGACTAAGAGCATCTTAAACTTTTAACTTCTTGGGGTTGGGCGAGGAATTCGTCACCGGTTAAGTGTATTTCGATGATGTCTGGCGCTGACCCTCGAGAAAACAGGTGGGTTAAAATCTTACAATTTCTCGGGTTCGGACAATTTCTCAGACTGCCCCCCCCCCCCTCGACAAAAGGCTTGGGTACTGATACCATCTTAGACTTATCAATTCTTGGGGTCGGGCGGCAATTTCGTCACAATTCGGACTTGAGTTGGTTTCGAACCGACAAGGTGGCGCTTGATTAGACGGTTCTAAACAAATTCCGTCTGGAAGCGGATAATTGTCACATTCGAAAATATCTCCGTTCTGAACTCTTTTCCAATATGTATTATGGAATGTTTGGTCGAGTGAATGAATCCCGAACGTACAGAGCCCACTTACCAATCGAGCTACCCACAAGTGTAGCCGATGCGATAACTTGGTACAGGACCGAGATATATTCATTGTCCCCAAACACCAAAAATATCTTTAATAGCACTTCAAATCACAAAGGGCTTGAGTAAATCTTCAAATAACAGTATCAAAACGAAATCGTCACGAAAACAAAATGGCAATAGTTTGTACTGATATTAGAAAATATTTACTATCAAAATACGATCATGATAAAATTCAATATTTTTCTTGATAAAAATAATATTTTGGGCAATTTCACCATTTTTAAATGCATTCCTATACCGTCTCAATATAGAGATTATATGTATCAATATTTTGATTATGTTTTGACGCCATGCAGTGTGCAATGAAGGAATTTCATCAAGAAACCATTTTTAAATATAAACTATGCTCTTAAACGAGAGCCAATGCACCATTTAGGCCGACATACAGTGCGCAAGACAGAAAATCCATATTCTAATTGAATAATAATTTAGTTAAGGATCCTTTCTACCTTCTGGTCCTTCTTGTCCTCTTGGCATTGACCTCCCTTGGATTATCTGTAACCATTTACGGTTTAGGTTAAGTGAAAATGAATAGTGAAGATGACTTATTCATGGTTATCGGACTTTAGCACGTCGGTCGAGATCGGAACCCACAGCCCCCATTTGCTCGACGTAACAGCAAATGACGTCATGTAAAGAACCAACGCTCTTATAGAATGTGCTATAGCATCTTTAAGATAAATAGTCTTCTGCACACGGGTTGTAGGTGTTCGAGGGACCACCAGTATCAAAATTAACTTGTCGCTTTTTATTGACCATGGTGGCATTCAGAGAGCTCCACCTTCCTCATTTTGATTCAAAGCCAAGATTTGAACGGGTCTATGGACGCGTGGTAACCCACACACAAAGATCGTTTGTTGTGTCAAGAAATCGTACAAAAACGAGCAAAGCCCAAGGTAAAAAGAAACGAAATGTTTTTGAATCAAGTGTTTGTCTGTGTTTATCTTTCACTGGATAAACTCGACTAAACTGATATCTGATATGTGTCGAACAACCAGTCCTATTTAACTTTCAGTTGGAAAACAAACAGAAATTTGCACTTGTATGTTGACAAGGAATAATGCCACCCTTCTCGAATGTTACCGCCAAGATAGTCTCGAACGTTTAACCTTTACATACTCTTGATTACAATGGCGTCCTGGATAGTCGAGTGTTCGTTAAGAATCCCGCCAAAAGTGTGACAATTTGTACCTCTAAAGCTGAAGAGCAGTGACTATTTGTGATCTTCAAAACTAAAGATCTGTCGTGTCTCTACTAGTTGCAAGAGTTGAAAGGGTGTGGACGCGATGTGTAATGTGTAATGAAAACTGTGGAAGTGAAATATTGGCAAATAACTACTTGACCCAGGGGTCACTCCCTTCAAATATTTGTAGCAATAATGTATAGTGGCAACATACCGTTAAAAATATTTTAAAACAAGAAATAACTCGTTACTACGTGAGATATCTTATAAAAGGGGGTGGGGTTTCGTCTTGATTAATCACAGAATAGTACAACGTAAAACTCTATTTCAATTACTTTCTGTTCAGAGCGGAAGGGAAGGGAGGGGTGGGTATTCACTTGATAAGCACAGACAAAGAAGAAAGTAAGTGTTCAGAGGGTATGGGGGAGAGGGGTGGGGGGTTCCTTTGGTGAGTATAGTGTAAAAATTCTTAATTATAGTGCCTCGCTAATAATTCGTGAACCTCTTTTCGATTTAATTCAGTAATAAAGTGGGGAGGGGGAGGGGGGAGGGGGGCGAAGAGTCAGGTTGAATCAGTCAATACTACGATTCCAACAGTCACATTGATCTAAATCATAATCAAAATCTATGTGAGACAAACATAGACGCATTTTTGCGTCATTCTGCTTATTGCAAATCCGTCTTCAGTGAATTCATTCTAGAATAGAATGTTCAATCCATTTCTTTTTCTCTGCGACAATGCTTCTACACGTATATCTTCAAGTACACGTGTATATATTAGCTTGTTTACATTTGTTCAGATGGTACTAAAATAATGTCAAGAATTTTAAGTAAAAGAAAGTCATTTTGAAAATGGAGAATTACTTAACATGACTGAGAAGGCAATTACATATGGCGAAATATATACAAAACTCGTATGGAAACGATAGGCTCAAATATGCCAGTGATGCCAGCGTTCAAAACGAAGAATAAACTCGGAAATCCCCGAGGGATCCGAATGCCGCATTCTTGAAGTGCAAAGAATTCGAGTGTTATTCGAAACCCCCTGAACACGTTCCGATGTTAAGAAAACGAAACAATGCTGTTTTGTTCTGGCAAACCTTGGGTTTATTTTCGCCACACGTGTTCGCCAGTTGAACTAGCAAACATCAGGCATTGATAAGCAAGGTGGAGTTTGTTGAAATATGTTTTGCATATTGCATATAATGGCATGAAGAGGTGAACAGAGTTGGACTCGAATGCACCCTGTGACGTCATATGTGGATCACGTGATTGACAGATTGGACAAAATGGACGTCAAGGAACCTTTTCACTTTTCTAGCGCCGACTGCAGTGAAGAAGTTTATTGAATGTATTCTACAGTTTCCATACAATGACAAGAAAAGGTAAAAACAGGCCATTCGCGCCCTGTATCGGCCGACCGCAAATGTTCCTCTAGCGATCCGCAAGATTCAGCTTTACGGAACTGCCGAGGACTGCCGAATGAAATAATTAGATATTGCATTTAAATGTAATTAAAGAAAAAATACCAATAATAAATTTACAAGACGATAACATCTTAGGTTCTCGGGGATCGTATCTCTCAAACAGATCTCTGAGCATTGATCTTTCCCTGATCACCCGTACCGTTCAACGGTTTGGGTGACTGGAAGCTGAGTGTGCCATATTCAAAACCACAAGGAAGAAAACAAAAGAACTGCTTCATTGCGGTTACAGAAACGAGGTGACCTCAATTCCAATTTGCCCTTGCCGATTGAAAATATTTGAGAAACAAGTACCTGCATAACGTCACAACTTTATAGATTGAAGCGTGTCCTCCAGATAGACCGGAAGCTAGTCAGAAGTTACGTAGCCGGAAGTCAGTATTAACTGACTAATTAGGTCATTAGTGAAGGTTGAAACCTTTCACAAAGTTTGTCAAGAGTTCTACTCGTAAAATTAAAAACGCAAAATATGAAATGATATTTCGGGGGGCCATTTTGTCGTATCCAAATCAATTTGATAGTAGCCTGTGGTCGGTATTTAAAGGGACAAGCTCGCCATTCGTTTGGCCAAGCGCACGATAGCTTATCACTTATTGTGTTCACAGCTCACTTTCGTATTTTGAGCCTTCAAATCAAGTTTTTTTTAAATCATTTGCGTTTGGTTGTTTAATTGACTACTCGTCTTTTCATGAGGCTTCTCGATATATAAAAATACCTCTAGATTGATGCCATAAAGTGCTATACGAGGGAACTTTGACCTCCCCCCCCCTCCCGGTTGTATTGCTTTTTTCGGGGCAGGTGCTGTCAAAATGTTGGTTTGATTCAATTAGAATTGAAAGTGAAAAGCTTTCCAAGTCGTACTTGACACCATTAAATTCCACATGCAGAAATTAGTCTTCAAACTCAAGTGTCCGAGGGAAAAAAGATTTAAGAAATAGCAGAGTTTTCGTTTTTATTGAAGTATATTTCTTACAGCTGAGAAAGCCACAAAACGAGATCAAAAGATTTACGTCAAAGAGATGAGACGAGATGATCTCAAAGAGAGGCTAAAAATAGGCGGAGATGACATCATCAACGGCAACCAGACGAAATTTGTTTTAATTAGATTTAGGCGCGAAAATCGCCATTATCGTGCATTATGTCTTTTGATGCCTGTGACCTTGACTTAAAGCACGCGCAAAGGTCAGTACAAAATGGCCGTGCCTAATGAACGTCATATGTCGCATGTAGACTAAGTCTGGGTCAATCGAGTTCACTCTTGTGGTAGACACGTGTTACCAGGCGTAATTTATGGCACTGATTAGTCGATTTGTAGAATCGGTGTTCATTACATGCCTACGCCTTTCCTTTGATACGGCGGGTGAAATTAAAACGGGCTGCGCGTGACAAAAATATCAAGATAAAAACAGGTTGAACATCTTGTTGCCGTGCTTTTTAAATTAAATCATTTTTTACGACATCGAATCAATTCCACATTACGGCAGATATTTTACCATTTGGGATATGGGAATTTTTTAAGTTTTGATATTTATTTAAATTCAGTTTCAATTTCCCTGAACAAAGTCATACAGTGTAGAATGAGGGACAAATAAGAAATTTCCCACTTGTAAATGTAAAAATGTAAATAAGCATAATAAGTATATTAGGATATATAGGAATTGCTGAATTGTATAAATTCAAACTTCATTTTATTTCATATAGTGTCATATTTACATGACGATTGCTATTGATAGTTCTCAATATCATACACTGTTCAATGGGGGGAAATTTGGGGGATATATTTAGTCAGAATAATTGTCAGATAAGAATGCAAATGGGGGATTCTCCAAGAAAGATGTCCTGGTTTCCCCTTGTCAGTGATGCAGGTCGGAGGGGCTGACAAGGAAAATAATATAATCGTTCGGGATATGTGCACGTTTGAAATCGACAAATGGAATTCGTAATAAGAGTAGGCTAATGCCGCTGCCCTAACAAAATATCTCATTGCAAACTGCATGGCATTTCCCGTATTAATAAGTCCATTAGGTGCAGAAGAGTAAGACGTAAAACTCCAATAATTTAATTTTTCTATGGAAGAAATGCAATGTGCAAATTCTTCGCAAGTAACGATATAAACAATACGACTCAATGGACATTGAAATTATTGAGACTTGCACCAGCGATTTTTTTCTTTTATCCTACAACGGCACATAACGCAATACACTATTTCTAAATCCAATGCCCGAGACAGAATACGAATGTTGAAATAATACGGTTTACCAAGGATGTCGCCGTGACCTTGGTAATGACAAGAACCTTCGACCGAGTGGTTGCGTAAAAACAGAAATGGCCTAAAGGTATTTGTAATATATATGTATATAGATAGATGAAAAAAAGTTACGAAACGAAACAAAACAAAAGTCGCAGATTTACTCACAGAGAAAATATTTCGTTTCGGGAAATTACATTACACCTTTAATCCAGTTAATAATTTAAAAAAAAAACATAAAAAATAAGATTTAAAGGAAACGCAAAATATTTGTTGTTATGAAATTTTTCGTTTCGTTTTAAAAATTTTGATTAAATTATGATCACATTAAATAAAACGAAAGAACAGATACTATACATTTTAATAATTTATTTTATTCAATAAAAAAAAAAGTTGATTTCGGTTTTTTTTTCCATATCAAATCCATTTATTCTCTATTTATTTATTTATTTCTTTCTTAATTTATTTATTTATTTATTTTGAAATCAATTTGCCTTTTACGCGGTATAGGCATTTTTGAATGTGTAGTTCAAAAGATTTATTCCTAGCCTCTGGGCTTGTCAAATAGTTTTTAAAAGCCAAACCAATAATTTTATTGATGAAATACGGTAATTTCATTTCTGTACGATAATTTTCTTTGTAAAATACGGTAATTCGATAAATTCATTGCGGTTAATTTTCGAATAAATACGGTAATTTTCTAATAAAATTTTAAATATGTAATTTTCTATGACAATGGGACTAAGGAGTTTATCACAGTGCAGAGAAAATTAGATTATGACAAACAATAGACCGCTACAGAGGACATTGAATAGTGTGGTAGGTATATTAAGAACATTAGGCATTGACGCAGGATGGGGGACCGGGTTTGGGGATCAGGGGTGATGGATCAGGTGGAGGGGGGGGGCGTTAAGGCTAATTCGTGCGACATTCAACTTCATCTTCAAAACGAAAATAATAAATCTCTTGGCGTACTTTTCAATGATAAACTTGTTTTTTTTTTAAATGCACTTAAAAGTGCTTTCAAAACAAACAAGCACTTAAAAGTGTTTTCAAAACAAAGATACACTTAAGAGTACGACACCAAATGAACTCATGAAACCAAGTTCAACCTACCCCGAAAACATCTAACTTTTAGTTTTGACATTTCCTTTATTGTTAGACATTATCGCGGACAGTTTCAGAAATAATATCACTCTACCCCCGGGCCACGTGTCGTCGAGGTCCTCTCATCGGTTGACCTCTATCCCTCAGCAATGACTGATAGATCTCAGGGGGTAACTGTACCGCTTCCCACTTCCGCTGCACCAGGCGTCGCTAGAGGGCGTATAGTATTCACGCATGCGCATGTGGTGACTCATCTGGCGCTTCAACGTCGTGAAAGAGACCGCCACTGGGCAAATGAGCTCCTTTCTTTAATTAGTGAACATGGGAACTTCTCTTCAACCTTTTTGCTTCCTCTGGTGACGAGTCTGAAAGCAGACGAGCCTTTCAATGTGTGAAATAACCACCTCTGAGCTACGTTTGTGTCAAAACAATACAAAGTCTTTGATACAAATTATGGTTTCATGTACCTTAGAATTGAACCTTGTAGTTTGGGGCCAAGAAAATTTCATTTTCAATTTGTTTCATGTTAAAGGGACGAATTACTAATTTGTCAATCTGGAATCGTAAATGAAAAAAAACAAGGCTCTTCATTGCTATTTATACTTCACGTTACGACAGAAGGCGTCGTGACATATTAGTGATGTATGCGCTGCACAATACGATAGCCTACGTTGTTGTTGAATATTGCAGGATCAACAGACATCAGATGTAACTCCTGACAAGTGATACGTATAGCTGAATTGTATTTCAAGTTCTAGACCAATGATGATTAGGGGAACCAAGTAATAGTCATATTGACCACGGACCACCCCTCTACCGTCGAAGGTTTTCACAAATTTTTTATTGAACTTGCATATTAAAATCCACTCAAGTATCATGTACATTTGAAGAGAATTTCCGATAATTTAACTTATTCTTCAAACCCAAACTATCTCTTGACAATCACTTAACATCTTCCTCTCAAAAACTTGAAATATCGATACCATCATCTTATTGAAGTTTCCGACACGTTATCATACATTAAAGGTATAGTTTGCTTTTTTAAAATCAAATGAAAAGCGTTCTTCAATAAATGTCTTGCTTTTCGCCTACCTTTTTCAAAGCTTGTCTTTTAAAAGTTCCCTTTATGGTACTGACTTTTTTTTCCAAAACCGATGACACGCCATGATAGGGTTTTCAAAGGCATGGCTTTTTTTGAAATCATATTTACAAAGCTATAAGTTACTATGTTTGTTATTTAATTACGAATCATCACTAGCAATCATCAATGATTCAAAGAATTTTTTTTTTACCCACACTAGTTCTTTAACCTCTTAAAGATTTCAACAAAATCTTGAAATCGAATGTTTCCTTTCGTAAACATTATTTCGTTTCCTATTGTTTAGTCAATGTCAATATCAAAAACATGAGGCTACTGTACAAAATGGAATTGAGAATAAATAAATGTAAAAGAAAGAATAATATGTGCTAATTTGTGTTAATTGATTATGGTCTAACAAATCAATTTGGTGCGTTTTGTTCTTTTTTCTTCTTGTCACATTGTGTTCGATACCGGTTACACACAAATTATGCGGGTATTATCCAAACATGAAACGAACTATTGTTCTAACTAAGAAATTGCGTTACATTGGAAGAGAACTGAAAGAAAATCGTTGAAAAAGAAATAACACGCTCTTTTTTTTAATTGCAGAATTCCACAAATTGAATGTTTTAAACATTTTCTGGTTTTGTCAGTGGGTTTTCTGGATGACTGAACTTGGTTGTCAATAACCGTGCCAATTCTAAACGAAACCTTCTAATTTTCCCCACTGTCAATGGTTAATCCAATACTACCCTTTCAACATGTTATTAAAATGTAGAAAATTCAGCAAGAAGGAAACTCCCATTTAAACTAGTCCAACTGATGAACATAGCATGATATATCATACCTTCATAGACCAAGTTTGAGAATTAAAATTATAAAAGATAGTATTTCTTGAAATAATATTTCAGAATATAATATATTTGTAGAATCTGTCAATTTGGTGGATACAATGCACGAATGAATCATGTCAAAAAATCAAAGTTAAATGATTTCGCGGTAAAGATCTAAAAGGAAAAAAGAACTGAATGGTTTGCTTATCAATTAGTAGTAAAAAGACTGCCAATGTTGAGAGGTTTGGTCAACGTTCAGGGAATTTCTCAATCAACAAAGGAAGACGTTTGGTCGCGGTCTCATCTGGCGAGAGTTCTAGTCACGTGTTCGAGACATTCACAAGTACGGAAATGACTGTTACATGGACAAGCTAATTATCGGTTGGTTTTGTCTCCCGTCACAAATATTACATTTATCGGATAATAGAAATCGACGTGGCGGTAGATATCAAAAGAATCACCGCGGTTTGGGAGATCGGCTAAATTCCTGGATAATAGAGTTATTAATAGGCGAGAAGAGTTATCTAACATTAACGGTAAAAGTGTAAGACGCGAGTTGCAATTTTGTCGGCTGCTGAGCGGTATTGTTATTTGATTAGGATCAATTTGGGGCACACCTTTTTGTGTGCGAATACGATTAAAAATAATGGGCGAAATTGTCAAAGGTAAGAGAAATACCAGATTGAGTGTGGGTGTCGTGCGCGAAACAACAGGGAATACTTACTCTTTTCGAAATATCTGTAGGTACTTCTATTTGGAGGAGTCCACTACCATACAATTATTACTCCCAATATTGCTTTTTTTGGATCATATTTTTAAATGGCGTAATTGTATAGCTTGAACGCATTTATAACTGTTAATCAACATCGTCTTATGCCTTATATCCACTGTTTTTTTTTTTTTTTTTGTTTATCACACCGTGCAATAATACGATTCGATTGTTCACTAGGGCTCTCATCCGTAATTTACCTACTGCAAGTGATTTACCATACATACAAGAAAGACAAATTCTACAAATCCAGCGACCATTTTTCAGATAAATATAAGAAAACAATATCATGTTTGATTTGTTGACGGACAGGATATGCTGAGGGTGCTTAGGGTCGGTGAGACCGGATAGACGCTCCCAAAACATACGCCCAAACGTACCCACTTTTACAATACTGTAAGAGAAAGAGTAGGTGAGACGGGTTAGGCACACCTTAAACATACCCCCATATGTACCCACTGTCAGATGGAGGGGTGCTCAAAGTAGGGGAGACGGGGTAGACACCCCTTAAACATACGCCCACACAATCCTGATCAACAGACCGTACCTGAAGGCAGTGGGTAAAGTTGAAAGGGTGGGTGGGGGTTTTTGAAAGTTTTCTTATTAATTTGATGTAAATGGTTGTACGTATATGAATTTAAAGCGAACATGATAGAGGTGGTTTTTAATGTTTAATTCTTCACATTTACCGATACGAATATATAACAGTAAATATAATATATAATATATAATATAATATATAAACAGTACGAATATATAACGTTGATAAAATTATTGTTAATATATCAATAGTATTTTCGTTATTGGGATTACACTTTCTTTGTATAGCACAGATTCTAGTGTAGAAAATTGGCTGAGACCCGAACGGGTTTCGAACCAGCGATCTCAAGAGTCAGGCACCCAATTACCAGCAATACATGTCAACCGTCTAGACCACTCGGCCAACGGACCCTATAAATGACATTAAATCATCTAAAATGTCAATGTTGTTAAATCAAATTTCGTATTTTTCAAAGATTTTGCAAAGATGTGAATGTGAACATTTATAGTCTAAGAGACCTGTCAGATCGTTGAATTGTTATGAACGTGTTAATATTTCGTGCCCTGCGTTCAGTCTTACGAACGTTTCGAACATATCACACGAATAGCTTATCAAGACAGTTTAGTGAAGCATGTTTAAATTTAGACTGCTTTATGCAATGGTGCATATGACTTATGTTGAACTAGTGAAGAAAACACATTGGGGTCAATTTCTGATTGTGGGGAGGAGTAAGCGGATTGTTGAAGAACTGTGGTTAGGTTAGGGAAATCGGGAATGCGACGAAACTTATTGGATACTACTGTAGAATTGAAGAATGGCCGACTAATTCAGAGAACGGGATGCTGAAAACCACAGCAAATTTTCTTGATGTATTGATGTATAACTTTCCCGTTGAAGAATTAAAGAAGGGTTTAATCCGACTGAATTCTTTTCTTTAGAGAATCGAATAAAAAAATTGAAACTATTGCTGAGGACGAAAAGCCGATGCTTAACAAGCAGACTGTGAGACCAAGACCTACCTTGAACGTTTGAGGGACGGGCTCCGCTTCTGGGTTCTTCTGGGACCTGAAAACGTGTGCATGTTCTAGTTTTTTTATAGGTTAGGATGTAGTTTACACGTGCACGAGAAAAGAATTAAACATTAAAATTCACCTTGTTTGGGTTTATTATTTGTGGTAAGATTAATTGTATAAAATAAACGCCATGCAATATAACATAATATTCATTAACTTTATTAACGACAGAAATGTAAATATATAGGATTTATAAATCAAAGCCCAATAATAAACTCTAAATAATATTGACAGCTCATGGTGTATCACAATAAAGGGAGATAAATCTGTGAGAACTTCAGAGAGTTGATTTTGATTATTGAGCTTAAATTTAATCCCAAACGATTGGGAGGTGGAAAGGGAGGTAATTCAATGAGGACCCTAGAAGGCAGTAATATTCCCTACCCATCATGGACCCCCCCCCCCCCCCCGCCTCCTCTACCTTGAAACATTTCGATGCACCTGCCAGCACCTCACCTTGATTCATCCTAGTAACCATTCTTTTGGCTGATAGACAGTTGTCAAACATGAGCATGTGGGGGGAAAGGGAATTCAAATCTAAGGAATTGCTACTCATGGATTTAAGCGGTACTTACCTTCTGTCACCATGCCAGTTCCTCTACTTCAGTCTAGTGGTTCGGATGGGACAATAAACCGACCTCCCGTGTGCTACAAGCAGTGCGCGTTTCCAAGTCGGAAATCGAAAAAGAGTTCTGACAAAATTGCTTCATTGCACACTGCATGGTGTTGTGTGTCTTCATCAGCTCAATTAGGAGTGCAAATAGACGTTAAACTTTATTATTTTCATTTCAATTTCAGTTTTGTACTACAGCAAAGCTAAACAAAACATCTGTCAATTTGAAATCTTGGAGTTCCCGGGGTTTTCCTCTGCACTGTCAACAACACAGAAACAAAGTTGATCAATGCACATGTTTTTGACAAATCGACCGAGTTTACTCTTCGCCCATGTAGGTCAAGCGTTCCACGTTACCTTCTTGTCTTTCCCAGCACAATTTCACATTCTACAGAATCATAAGTTAAGTTCTACTTTCACAAAAAAGCAGAAATCTTTTTCAAACTCCATGAAATTTTGCAATGACGTCATTATGACTATTTCCACCTTTTTGAATTAAAGAGTTTGTTTAAGTTGATTTATGGAAAGCCATTGCGACAAAAATATATATAGTAAGGAATAAGCCTATATTCTGAACTCAGGAGATTTCTTGCTAGGGTAAGGCTTTAAACAGTGACGTAAGATATTATTTTGAACTATTTTATTCCACAATAAGAAGAAACATATAAAATAGTTTGAAAATAAAATCAAACGAATTAGAATTAAGTTTAAGAGATTGTATTTTCCAATTTTCAATCATATACTGTGGTTCCTGCAATTCCACTTAAACTCTGTGTTTTGAAGACGTAACAAATCGCGAAGATCGTATGTGACGCAAGTCGAATTTGAAATAAGTAATATGTCATCAAACACACAATTTTCTGTGAAATTGCAGATAACTGACTGAAAATTGGAATGGTTCAAATGGATTCTATCTATATATATATTATATTCATAAAAAGAAATACATAGGCTATTTTTGAAACAAAAACGTAATAGGGCCTGAAATTTTAAATAGTCTTTATAAAATTTGTAAACATATAAAAGACAACGTATACGATAACATATCCATGTTTGCTGCCAAAGAAAAATGTGAAATATGCGATCATTCAGTCGAGTCACTTGTTACGATCAGAGATTTACGATCTCAATGAAATACGAGATATATTTTGTAGCCTACGTTTTATGCCGTTGCTAACCGCCATCTTGCATTTCATCGTGCCTGTCTGTCAAGTGACGAAATGTCGTCTGCTGCATGATGAACTTCATGTGGATTTTTGAAAATTTATACCTTGTGAGAAATGTTGTCTATATGTTTTGAGAATATACGCGGGTGTAGACTACCTTTTTTCTTTCTTTTGACTTTGTCTCTGGGAGGCGGAGTATTCTGGAATAGTCAGCACCCCACACTAGGTCGACCCCCCTCCCTATTACCCTCCAAATGACAGGACTTTGAAATAGTTCATATCTAAGTCTAATTGAATTTTAATCTTTCATTTGACAGGGCAATAAACCGAGGCCCTGTGTGCCTGTCCTGACAACATTCCCCTCATTGCACAATGCTTGGAGTTTTCTGTCTTCATAAGCCCAAAGATGCAGAAGAGAAGGACGTAAAACTTCATTTATTTATTGATTTCATTTTCATTGGACAGATCAAACGTATGTATCTTTCAATTGTGGTATTTATCTGACAAGCGGAAAAGAAAATATTTTTTATAGAAATGGATGGAAAATTCAAGCACGTCTAAAATGACACGTGATGAAGTAGTTCTCATCACTACGCAGGTTAAATATCACACGGGGTGGTAGTATACTTCCGCGTTAGATTACTACGCCAGCTGCGACTTCAAAAACCGAGCGATGATAAATGAATACATGCACGTGCAGTCGATTTTTGACATGTAAAAAGAGAAAGAACGGGGAAATGTTTAGTTTGAAGGATGAGCGGAATTTAAAACACATTGAAACGTTTTCAACTTTTCGTTTTAAAGCAGCCCTGATTCATACGAGAATTAGTGAATGTTTAACAAACAAAGTTTGGATTTATGAAACAAACTATAAAACGAAATATTATTTAATGTAATTGTAGGGCCTTCGTTTAGTTTTCTTTGAAACGAAAGATATTTAAAATGTTTTGATTTTAATGGGACGTAATACTCCATTTCATTTCAAATATTGTCAAATTTGATGTAAAAGATTTAAATTCCAATTTTTCATAAATCTAAATTTAGCGACACGTGTAGGTAAATCTCCCGCGAAAAGAAAAGGTACGGTTAACGTTAATTTATGAAAATTCATTTTAAGTTCATGTTTTATACAATAAGTCGTTAGATGGAGAAGTACGAGAAGCGATCGCAACTTTAAAGTCGAATCTCAAAATATAAATTTAATAAGGGATTTTAGCTCTAATCTGTCCAACAAAACGTAAAACTCCAGTTCAATTCTTTACACATAATGACCTAAAAGTCAATAAAATATCAGAGATCGCCACTTTAAAGTAGAATCTATAAAAATGAATCTAGATTTAACAAGGAATTATGGCTCTAATCAGTCAAATAAACGAAGTTAATTATAAACAATGCCGGTGATTTAAAGATGCATTGATAGGAAAATAATGAAACAGTTTTTCGTTTCAAATAAACAATAAATTTATTTAAAACATTCGTTTTCTGTTTTTCAAACTCAATCAAATGTTTCAAATTTTTATTCGAGCTATATTTCTTTTGTATCCAAACTCGTGAACATGAAACTGAAATAAATGGTATTTTACGACCTACTTTTTTTGCATCTCCGGAAGTGTGCACTGGGGGAAATTTTGTAATTTTATGTCTAAGGATATTTACCAAATATATTGATTACAAATCCATTGTTTTTAAAGATTCCTCGATAGTTGAAATCAAAAGGTGTAGGTTACTACCTATACATTGCACACTGCATGGCGTTGCCCGTCTTCATTATCCCATAAGGTGCATTGGGGACGTAAAACTCCCTTTATTTCATTTCCAGAAACAATCCAACTTTTTATTGCTACAAGCTACAAGCTGTTCATACAGCTAAAATTGCCCTCAATGCACACTGCATTGAGTTTTCATTCTTAATAGCGCATTTAAAATGATTGTTTCCTATATGCATTCTCCCATTCCCTTCATTGGACACTGCATGGTGTCGTCAATTTACATTAAATCACGTTCATTTCTTTCAAATATTCAATATCGATTAAGAAAAAATGCTACAAATGTGCCTCGTCGCCCAAGCTTTCGGTCACAGAACAAATATATATATAGATAACTTTAAAAAAACATGGATATCAAGAAATTCTGGTAAAGTCATCAAACCAAGAAACGAATATAAACCTGTTCTAATGTCGAGTTCGACACGTTCATAGAAAATGTATTTACCATTAATAGAACGCGAGTGTGTCACAAGGGGGTTTAATTCGAAACGTTGGGGGTCCACTTCAGCTTGACCGCTCTCGATTTATTTGTCCGAAAGTGCTGTACGACTGAATGAATTTCTGGAATGTTTTTTGGCCAGGATGGGAAAAAAGTCTTTTTAATAGGTAATAGGTTTTATCGTTATTTTTATATGAATAAGGGATACTTATAGGCTATCATCAATTTGAACCATTCCAATTTTTAATCATTTTCATTCAAACATATTTTGCAATTAGTGACGCCATTAAAAACTTAGTTTTAGTGGATTTGCGGGAACCACAGACGTCTGTGTAAATTGATTCTATCAGTGCCCCCTACACTCATGCAAAAATTTAGAAAACGTCTACTTTCTCTTCAACACAGTGGCATGCAGAAAAGTGGACTACACTTCATTTCCCGTTTGAATATCTACGCAGGATTTTCTTTCCAAGTGAAAGCTTGCAGTCAACAAACAAAGACTTCCAAAATCATAGTTTTCAAAAATATTATCCAAAAACGTATTTTACAAGAAACTTATCCGCTGCGATTCCGTAAAAGCAAACATTTCTTATCGAAAACATTTTTCGAACCAGAAATTCAATATTGCCTACGATAAGTTTTGTGTGGAGAAATCATGGTATATTATTTCGATTGAACAAGTCGGCGTTCATTCATTCTGTATTCGAGTTATCATTCGCTAGCTAATTACTCGAAACCCGAGTCGCCTAACCTGGATTCGAATTAAAGTATGAAACATTCGAAACATTTCTAATAAAATTGATACTTGAAAATAGTCTCGAATGCAAAGGTAGTTGGAGAAATTACTCGATTTATTTTGTATTCGAGTAATCACTCGCTCGACTCGAAGTCTCTCAACCAGCACTGGAATTGCATTTATATACAGTGGAAACAATAGCATAGAGACTGGATAAAATAACTACTTCGTCGCAGTCATAAAATAATTGGCCTTATACCCATGTATGATGAGGACTGGAGTGAAACAGACCAGCATGAAAATTACCATTTACCACAATCGTAGAAAAGTCTTTATCACAAGGTCATTTTATATCATCAAGGTCATGGCATTATTGTTATATTATGCCTGGTTTATCTTGTCACGTGACAGCCAAATGCCACAAAGTTCGGCAAATAAACACATAAAATTGTCAAAACCATTGATACGTTTTCTCTGACACCTTTAATGCCATTTAGATTCTCGTCGTCTTAAAATATACGTAAAGATGTTTTCTAAAGAAATGTACGTGTATTAGAATCAATTTTTTTTAATACATGCTTGCATCACATAAGGCCTCCTCGCTTAGTGACGTAATCCAACACCTTTTTTCGCTTAGTGACGTAATCCAACACTTTTTTAAATTGGAATAGTAAAATCTCGGATAAAAAACATTTTTCATGAAAAAAAATTAACAATCCCTTTAATCAATCCAGGATTAGGCAGTTTTATAAGTCTCTGATGAATGGAAGTTTATCTCAAAATGGAGTTTTACGTTCTCGACTGCTCTGAAAGGCTTATATAGGATTTCTTGTCATGAAAATTTCATGATATCTTCAAAAACATTGTACTCAAAACTCGGTGCTTCTGATGACGAACAACGCCATGGAGTGTACAATGAAGTAAATACAAATTTACACCCTCCTGTGCTGTGACCAAGGTTTATTAGGATTTTTCTTTCAAGTCCTTGAATGTTTTATCTTTACACATTTTGTACTCCAGTGTCTTCTATTGAAGACAGAAAAACGCCATGGAGTATGCAGTGAGGTGATTAGAAATTTACACCCTTTTGTGCTGTAAAAAAGGTTTATTGAGGTTTTTTCTTTCGTTAAGTCCATCAATGTTACCCCTTTATAAATTTTTTTCTAAGTTTGTGCTTCAAATAACGCCATGTAGTGTGCAGTGAGGTGCAAAATACAATATATTCCAGGAAACAAAACTGTAATACAAAACACTCTAAACATACTACCGTAGGCTATGAAAAATATTCGGCCATTTTTGAAATTTTGAAATCGTTTTCAAAATTACAAGCGAGTCGTACTCAAGCATTGAAATCTCGTTACCAAACGATCAAACGCGACTGTTATCAATTCACCTTGTTGTGTACCTCTATAATTCTTGATTCCTTTTATTAATTACCCTCCCCTTCTTTCCACACCACCATGTTTATTTATTTGTTTAATAATGAAGATATACGAGGGGTGTGTGTATAATTAATTCAACAGCGCGGTATTTTAATTCAATTTGATTACTGAAGTCGCTGTTATCCAGACGTTAGTGACCAATACGAAGTATTGAATAACAAGTCTCATCAAAAGAGGTTGTTTGGACAGGAAAGCATATTTATCAGTTATCTCCCTCTGATTTTTTCGGAAAGGGAAGTAATTCAGAAATGACGAGGACTCACGTCACTTATCCAAACAGACCTCTTTTCGTAGAACAAAATTCAACCTTCTATAATTTACTGCACAAATCTTGTTGAACACTTTACAGTATTTGTGGTCTGAACCAAACATTTCTTACGCCATGCGAATGTCTGAATTGTCAACAGTTAAGCTTACTGCAGAACTTATGTGTAGTCCAAATCCGAACAATATTTGTTCAATCTTTTTGTGGTCTGAATTCGGAAGTCGTTTCTGGACATGATCTAAAAGACCACAACCTGATGTTTCTGTCTTCCCCTACGTTTTTAAATAGAAGAAAATTCTGGCATAATCGAGGCTATATCCAAATGTTGGCCTGGCTGCACTCCATGGCATCTCGGTATCAGAAAAGAAAGTTTACAGCGATAAGGGGAAGATATATGTACAGTGTAAACTTGTTATATACAAGATAGACCGTACACCTTTAACATTCTGTACAATAAACCTGACAAACTGTCATCAATAAACCACGCCCTCTTGATAATATATACATGAAACGTCTTAATTAGGCCACGCCCACAATGATAATGGTGGCGAAATTTATTCATTCGGAATACTTGGCTTTTAACAACTGAATGAACTCGAGAAATTCCGATAACATTTTTTAAGTCATTTTCCCTCATACTCCAGTCGAACTAGCTGTATGCCAAGATCAATACCAAAAGGTTTGGTCCAGAACCATCAGGTGTATAGGATACGAAATATATATATTATGAAATATCTATAAAATTAGAATGGCGCGAATTGATAATATACTTGTCCCCGATATATATACAATATTTATATAAAAAAAAAACTTAAAGAGGAAAACAATCCCTTTAATAGAGAGTTCACTGATATCTTTAATTTTAAAAAAAGATGACCTTTTCTTTTTAAAAATAGATGTCAACTCTGCAAAGTCGGTTCGTGAATAGTTGGACATTGACCGACATTTAGAAGCATTTCCAAGAAATCAACTTATTGACAAGTTATTTTCCCAGCAAGACGGTTAATGACCAACGCTGACATTCAAGGATTGTCCTGGTAGAATATACTCGATATAGATCAGTTCTAATGTAAACTATTAAGAATTCTTCCTCGGGCTTCAACCTTGGACAGCGAACAATAGGATAAGAAAAATCATTGACCTGTTATGCTTATACTTTCTAGATACTGCTTTGTCATCAATAAAACAATTCTACAACTAAGACGTGAACATTTGATGGAATTGTCAAGCTTAAAGATGGAATGATATAGAGTTTTACGTCTTTATACTAGTTTAAATAAAGACGTGCGACGCCATGCAGTGTTTAATGGGACAGAATTGCCAGGACAGTGACATAACCCTACTTTTTTTAAAATGATTTTGAACTGTCAAGGGATCTGTAATGTACACAATCTGTAAGACACGGGGCCTCCGTTATTGTCCCATTCGAAAGATAATACGCCTTTTCCATGTCAGTCCCAGAAGCCTGAATGACTGAAAAGTCATAAAATGTTGCCTAGAAGCACAAGACTCGATCGTGAATCCGGATGAAACGCTTTGTAAGAGACATCTACGTCGACAAAATCACGTCTAAATTTATTCCTGTTGCGATATGAATCTTCAGTTCATTATCGCCTGCTTGGAATCAGTATGATGCGCAGCAGAGCTTCTCACGTCTGTTCGAATTTTCCGTGATGTACCACCGTATTTTTTCGCCTTCTTGTCTAATTTGTGAAGAGTTCCAACATGTTTTCGCTGTGGGATACATTTCATTGCTTTAATAATTCCCGAATTCTTGGCTATAAATTCATTTAAATAGCGCCGCGGATAACGAGTGATAAGAAAATTAAAATCTTGTGTCCTCTCATTAAGAATCAGCAAGGCGGTGTAGACCCAGATCAACTCATTAAATTTTGATAAGGCGGTGACGACCCAATATATTTCAGCTTGAAATCATTTTTGATATAATTCATGTAAAGATTGCAATTTTTTTGTCTTATTAAGAAATTATAGTTGGCGTTTCATTTAGAAAAGCATCTTAAAAACATCATTAGCCATGTGAACACTCTAGAAAGGCCGAGTGCACAATCTCAATAAAGATTGTACTTTTACTTTCGAGCAAACCATTTCAGGCTCATGAAGGGGATATCGACATGAACAGTGTATCGAGGGCAATTCCTTAAGTGGGTTCTGAACTGGGACCTGATCTTGGATAATCTGCTACAATGCCAATGCCTTCTTGCCAAGGGGTTTGACCAAGGACCAGCTGGTCGAAAGGACCCTTCACTGTGAACCGAGTTTGTTATCCTTGTAAAATATAATAATCTTCTTATATCTTGAAATGGTGAAGAATGAGTTCGTAATAGCTTGACATTGTGAAGATATATAAGTATGATTTTCGTAATAGCTTGACATTGTGAAGATATATAAGTATGATATTCGTAATAGCTTGACATTGTAAAGATGTATAAGTATGAAGTTCGTAATAGCTGGACATTGTGAAGATGTATAAGAATGATGTTCGTAATAGCTTGACATTGTGAAGATATATAAGATGGTGTTCGTAATAGCTTGACATTGTGAAGATATATAAGATGATGTTCGTAATAGCTTGACATTGTGAAGATGTATAAATATGATGTTCGTAATAGCTTGACATTGTGAAGATGTATAAGTATGATGTTCGTAATAGCTTGAAGATGTATGAATTGAAATATCAAATCAACAAATTTATTTTTCAAAATTCGACCTTGATCATGAAATCTAACTTCAAGACATCCGGGGCAAAAATATAATTGAGCTATTTTGATGGTTCAAACTGACGATTCAAAACAAACCTTGGAGTTATTTTTAACTCATTTCCAATACCAAAGTGCAAATTTGTCAATACATAAACATACATTCAATTCATTAAAACATCACAAATATAGCCGAGCTGCCATCTTGTCACCTTCAGACCACGTGACCAAGGTCAAACCATACTGGCAAGGTCACACCGGATAATGCACTCTTCATCAAAACATATCACTTGATATATACTTGTACATTAATATAGACTTAGTTCAATGCAGAACTCAATCAGTTAGTTCCTTTCCACTGCAGCCCTTGGGCTCGGTGGCACGACGAATCCAAACATCACAACAAGTAAAAGAAATGCAACTATGAACTATATACCCAGATTTCCGCTTCGACTGTTTATCTTACTATTCTTGATAGATGCTGATCATGGATTCTAATCTCGGTCGACGTGTAAAACCCTGGTGGAACTCGACTACACCTCATCTGTCATTATTCCAAGCGACCCAACTATAAAATGGTATCAAACATAAAACTACAAACTTGTAACTATGCATTATTGTATCATATGAATATGCAATATTGATAATAGATTTATATGTAGTAAAAAAATAAATAAATTAATATAATTGGCCATATAATCTGGATAATCCGACCAACACCAATAGCATTGGCCGGGGATTAGCTGGTATAAACACCCTTGTGAATCTTTGTTAATCTTCTTACAAAATCAAACAGTGTCGGATCTGATACCATTTCTTCATTATGAAATGCTTATTTATGATTGATATACCCCATATATGAACAATTTATTTATTAAATAAAAACAGTTATTATGGATGGATACTTCTAGAATATTTATTATTTTCAACGTTTTACGTGGTTCTCACACCGTCATCAGGAATATAATGATACTTCTAGAATATTTATTATTTTCTACGTCTAACGTGGTTCTCACACCGTCATCAGGAATATAATGATACTTCTAAAATATTTGTTATTTTCAACGTTTTACGTGGTTCTCACACTGTCATCAGGAATATAATGATACTTCTAGAATATTTATTATTTTGACGTTTCCATGTGGTTCTCACACTGTCATCAGGAATATAATGATACTTCTAGAATATTTATTATTTTCAACGTTTCAATGTGGTTGTCACATTGTCATCAGGAATATAATGATACTTCTAGAATATTTATTATTTTCAACGTTTCCATGTGGTTCTCACACCGTCATCAGGAATATAATGATACTTCTAGAATATTTATTATTTTCGAACGTTTCAATGTGGTTCTCACACCGTCATCAGGAATATAATGATACTTCTAGAATATTTATTATTTTCGACGTTTCAATGTGGTTCTCACACCGTCATCAGGAATATAATGATACTTCTAGAATATTTATTATTTTCGACGTTTCAATGTGGTTGTCACACCGTCATCAGGAATATAATGATACTTCTAGAATATTTATTATTTTGACGTTTCCATGTGGTTCTCACACTGTCATCAGGAATATAATGATACTTCTAGAATATTTATTATTTTGACGTTTCCATGTGGTTCTCACATCGTCATCAGGAATATAATGATACTTCTAGAATATTTATTATTTTGACGTTTCCATGTGGTTCTCACACCGTCATCAGGAATATACTAGTAATGAATACAGACAATGTATTGCAACTAATGTATGGCAAAACTATTATTTCGTATTTCGTGTTTCATTTTTTTTTCAGATCGTTCACACTTGATTTTGTTAATGTTATAATCGGGTTAATGGCCAGTCAACGTGTTCTGGCGATATTTATGCATTCAGAGAGTGAATAATCGAGGAATGATCGATTCACTCAATGTCATCTATACTGTTTATATTTAAATATGTTCTGTAGCCAGTGTCCATAGTGCAGTGCACTAATGAGGCGGCTAATTAAGGGGCATAACTCTTGGGCAGGGTCGATAACCCCTATTGGCTTTAGGTCAAAAGAAACGATAATACCTTGAGCGTACCTTAAAGTACAGTTTAATACATTATACGCGCATTTTTAGTTCGAATAACCTTCTGAAAAAAGTCTTCCTATTTGGCTAGAGCTGATGTCGCAACACCGACAAATGTTTCGGGTATACCATCCTCATCAGGACAGCTAACTATTATAATTTGGGTTAACTTTAAATGTATTAGCAATTAACGGTACAGAAAATCAATTGAGCAGAGGAGGTCCTTAGATCCGGAGGACATGGTGGGAAGGGGTGGGATGCAATTCCTCTCAAAAATAATGCTTTGCCCCCTAGAATTATTCTGACAACTGACAAATTTCATTATTTCAATTAACACCATACTTCATTGCCCCTTCGGCATATATTTCTTGCCCCACCGATCAATCAAGTGTGATTTCGGGCCTGGAACAGGGTTCGTAAGTCAAACGAACAACATTGCCAATGGTGCTTTACGCTTTTCCTTGTTGCTCCTTTTATTAGGTAAATGAAGATCAGAGACGCAATATATTGTAAATGAAACATTTTGCTTTCATCGGATGAGGACCTTTCACAATGCTTTGCCCACAGCGCAAAGGTCCTTGCTCGTGTATTGTCCTTGACCAGACCACTGGCCGATCTGTCCATAACATTTACCATGATGCCCTGTAACTCAGTCAGTACTCGTCTTGGTTATATCAAATAAATGGTGGTCGTTGGTTCCGATCTCGATCGGCATACGTGCAAATCCGGTGATCTGGAATAAGTCATCTTTTTCAATATCACGGTTGGCCAAGCTGAAAATGGCTACGGATAATCTCGGAAAGATGAATGTTTTGACCGAAGAGTAACTGGGAGAAACACCTCCCCAGCCTAAACTTTTATTTAGTTCTTGTTTCTTATTAAGAATGCACTCGGTCCTCATTCATACGTCAACTCTCGACAATTTAACATTTCATTACAAGTAACACTCGCCAAGTTCCTCGCCATTTTGGTGCAGGAGTAATTTTCGCGCCTCATGTCAATTATGCCACACAACAGAGTGGCAGAAGTGAAGTATTTTCCCGCCAAAAGAAGGATGACAGAAGATAAGAGCAGACGTTTAATAAAAATGTGATGTAAAATAGAATGTGAAAAGCCCGCCATTAAAGTTAGGTTTAGGCCAGTGGTATTAATTTGCAGTTGCTGATGGGATATAAAGCAATTGCTATATCACAAGGACGTACCTAGATGGGGGTGAGGGTTAGCTGTTCTGGCAGTGACTACGCCCGTCCCCCAAGACTTGGGATACAAATAGGGACTAGACTGACGCCATGAGGGATAACTATAGAGACTGAATTCACAATACGGCATCTTTAACGCAAATCCCTCATGGAGCTTTCTGAGAAGGTTATCCTAGGAAAATATACGAAAAATTTTAGGGGGGTAGTGGTACTAACTCTTTCCAAGCGTCTTGAGACAGTTCACATAGATAATCACGATAAGTCAGCTGATACTTGTAAATTGTATTTGTACATTAGGGATAAAAAGTGGTTCAATTTTAAAACTTAAGTAGCCTAACTCTAAGGTATAATTTTTGGCATCATCTTATCCACGTTCAGACATTTATGATGTGAAGACAAGATGAGTCGAAAAATTCGAAACTGAAGCTGACTTACAACAAATTAAAACATCAAAACCTCTCCCGCACTGACACTTATATATTCGTTTTATTTCCTGGTATCGTGTAATGATTTTGTACGAAAGCACAATGTTTAGCGTCACGTAGCTTGAAATTCGACACTGTGACTAGTCATGTTAGATTAGTGAATTTTGAGTGGTTTGTAGTCACCCGGATGTAATCAACAATAACCACTGATTTCCGCGGGAAACGGACAAGATCTACGAACATTTACCTTAAGTCCATTCAAAAACCACCTAGCTCATCGAGATGTGCCAGACATTCATTCAACGGTTCACAAAATGCTTTGCCTGCTTATTATTATAGCCTCTATGTCTAATAAAGACTCTTTGGAAAGCTAAACGACCACTGTATGGAAAATGGCTTGGCTCTGTGCACAGACGACCCAACATGGTTTCAACCTAGTTACCATAACCCTTGCAACACACAAACATTTCGTTTCGCAATATTTTCAAAATCCTCTCTTTCTTTGTCTTTTTCTCCACATGATCAGTCTCTTCCATTCATTCCGTTCGCTACTTGACATTTTCCAGACGTAGATTTCCCAATCGCTTCCGGTCAATTAGCCAATGGCAGACGGCAAACCGAGTTGCCTTGAAGACACATGAAATGACGTCACACAGGTTGAGCAATACCTTGTGCATTTTATTAACCCAATTCTTTTTGAGACCTGGGGCAACCTTTGAGCTCAGTGGGCCAGTGATTCCGGCTACACTTGTGGCACATTCGTTTTGTTTACATGCTATCCATGACGTATTATTGTGACGCTTAGGTAAATAAAAACAAAATGTCTTGCCGACAGAATCAATTTAAAATAACAGGCCTACCTCCTAGCGGTTATCTTAGGGGGTGCCTAATATTTTGTATCGGGCCAATGGCCTCAGAACCAAGGTCAGACAATACATGATTTTGTTTTGATGCCGAAATTTTTAATAGTGCTTCTTTGAAATTGGCGGTTCCAATTTAAGGGACAAGTAATTGAAGTTTTCTCACCATCTAGATGACGACAGTTTCTGGGCCTCATTCCGTAGTAGGTAGCCTACACATTGCGTTATGAATGTCTCTAAGGAAGAGAACTTTTACTATATTAGTTTTTACAATTTCTAGGCATGAAATCCCAATAATAGAAAACCCAGCTCTCGGATTGGTCGATAAAAGCTCAATATTATTTCTTTTCCTTTCTTTAATTTATTCTTTGGCCTGAAAATTGAGGTATCTGGAAATGTTTTTCGTTTTACATCACGTCTTGTGTTCGTTATGACGTCGTTGGTAACGCAATGACGTCATGACGTAACGGAGTCAAGTAAATGAAAAATGGCCGACAAAAATGGCAAGGTATAAAGGAAATTTACTCACGTTTCACAGACATGCTTTGTTTTTTTGTTTATTTCTTACGTTTGCAGGTTAGTAAAATAAAGTTGTTTTTTTTTTCAAATTAGTACACGTAACAAACATTAGCCTAGATCTAGAACTTACTTAACTTTGCATGCGATGCTAATGGTTTTAGCCTCTACAATTTTGAAAGCTAGACTCGAACTATCAATAGAATAGGTGAATAGGACTAGGCTAGGGGTTAGTCAACCTAGATAGTAGTAGATATGTAAAAAATCAGAATAACAATGAGCTTAATGTAGGCATATGTACTCGAAGTAACTAAGTCTTTCACTCGTTGATAGGTCTACTGATACTGACTACCGTAACTGTCAGTGACTGTCACTGCCACTGATCACTCAGTGTCAGTGTTAGTGAATATGAGTGTTAGGCTAGCTAGGCTAATGAAGTTTCATGCCAATTTCGCCTGATTTTAAAAGTCAATAAATTGTAAACCAAATTGTATTTTTGCAGGTGGCACTGTTGGACAAAAAGCAAAAGAAGGCAATTTGGGTCACCCACCAAAGTTAAGATTTCCATGGCACCCTTCGTCGCTTGTCAAACAATATGCCACCAATGGTCCGTACTCCTTGCTAGACAAAGTTCGACCTGGAAAGAGGATCGACAAAGAGACACCATTGCTGGAAAGGCGGAGACCTCACAACGGACAAGACCACAAGGCCCAGGGTCGTGAACAGAACAAAATGCAGAGACCAGATTCACAACAACAACTTAAAGGTGGACAGGGACCTCATCGCCATCATGGTGAGGGAGAGATCAATATGCAGAAACCAAACTCACCTACAATTGCTGAAAAGACCAAAGGCGAAGAACATACGCGAATACAGAAAATACCTTTAAATTCTGTGGAAAAACGTGTTGAAATCCAGAGACCTCATCAGCATATAAAACACCAAAGCAACATAGGGAGGCCTCACCAGATTGAAGGTCAAACAAAAATGAAGAAACCGAAATCCAAACATTCACAGGCCACGGCAGACGATGAATTGATGGAGTCATACTATCGTGATCAAACTACAGAGCGTACATTTATACAGAGACACAATCAAACTATACAGAAAATCAAAATACAAAGACCCGATCAAACAATAGAGAAGACCAGAATAGAGAGACCAGAACAACATCAAACTATTCTGCAGACCAAAATACAGGAACTATTGGAACATCCAACAGCACATAAAAACAAAAGTACAGAGCCGACTGAAGTACTTGAACCACATAACCATCATACTACAGAGTCAACTAAAATGCAGAGTTCACACCCTCAAAAAACTACCCAGCAATCAAATATGCAGAAACTTCAAACTACAAACCAGGCACAGATACCACACCATCAAACAATAACCGAACAGATCAAAGTACAGAGACCTCAAACTACAGAGCAGAGTAAAATGTATCGACGACCTGAAAACAAAACTGCAAAGCTTGGCGTACTACATAACCTACATCAAACCACAGAGCAAATCGAATTTCAGACATCTCGCCATTTTAAAACAACAGAGCCATCCAAAATACATAAAAATAAAAAAAATGGTAACGATTTCACCAAAATGCTAAGTCCAGAAAAACATAAGTCTAATGAAAAAAAGAAAGAACACAAACAAAATTTATCAGACCTTCTTAAAGGGGACCTAGTGGGTTTAAAAGAGGTTGCAAAGAAGCACAAGAAAAGAGAAAACCACAAAAAAGGGGACCACAATGGCTTTATAGAGGTTCCAGACGAAACTTTGACAGAAGAAAATAGTCCACAGGAACAAAAACCAAAAGAAAAGACGAAAAAGCATCATCATGGGAAGAAAGCAACGGGAAAAAGTCATAAAGGAGATCCGAAATTCCATAAACCTAAAAATGTAGAAGATGATCCTGAAGTTGATCAGCTGGAGAAAGAGCTTGAAAGTCTTGATAACCCAACTCGAAAGAAGAAAAAAACGAAAAAACTATCCCAAAAAGGGAAAAAAATTAAAAGTGTCGAAAAGGGACGTAAACATAAGGAGCTACCCAATGAAGCCGATCGCGTCTACAACATCATCGACAAAGTTCAAGAATATGCTTCCAAACTCCGGCATCCTACAGTACACATAAGTGATGGCGAACAGAACGAATTACGCAAATTAATGAAGTTAGGTATACATCCCTCAAAAGTGAACCTTCACATGCTTGAAGGTCTAGGTCCTTTACTAGGAAACAAAAAAATGGTACCGTTTAAAATAGAGAGTTTAGAGACGTCAAATCCGGTGTTTAAAAGTATCGATGAGGTCGATCCCCAAACGCCTGTTATCAAAATTGAGGAAGAACCCCTCAAAGAGGAACCGAAAACAGAAGCGCCAATGACTGTCCCAGAAAAAGAATCAGAAAAGCCTGTGGTGCAAGCCAACGCTGGAGTGACCAATACTGTTACCCCAATAAAATGGCGGGAAGCGATTACATCTACCCAACCACCTCCACCACAGCGACGAAAAGGTGGTGCCTGTAATTGTAAGTTATTTTGAGATTATGGGAGGGAGTAGGAAGGGGGAGTAATAAGTTTGATTTTTTAAACTGTTGTATCGCAAACATGTTGTATCGAAAGAACTGGCTGTGGCAGGCATTAGCAGAAACATAAACATAATTAAATTTCATTTCCCTCTTTTTTACTCCCCCTCCCCCTTCCACTTGAACTTTATTCTCTTAAACAGGGCCTATGTTTGTTATCCCATCAGAACGACAAGATGCTTTTTCCATGTCAGTCCCTCAGACTTGCGTCACTGGCAAGGAGAAACCGGGCGGAAAAAATCCAAAAGTTCATCTCGACCTTTGCCGTGATTGAACCATGGACCTTCGGGTTAGCAAGCGATTCCTACGATTCTACAAAACCAGCCTCTACTGATGCTTCAAATTACGGCTTGCATCCTGAACATGGAGACCGTATACTGTTGCTTTAGCCCTTAAATCTCTTAATACCTTTACCATTAAGAATTAATTCCAACATGGTGGAATGCATTTTCCCTGGTATTCATATCCATGGTACATGTAATTACAGAAATGTCAGGAGAAGTTAAAGGGAAGCAACTCCTAAAGCAACTATAAGAAATATCAGACTACAAAAGACTGAAATAAGAATGAAATGAATACATTTTCACGTTCTACACTTTTTCGGTTAATGAAAACGCGAAACGCCACGCAGTGTGCAATGTGGAAAATTTTGCCAGAGCAGCGGCTTTATCCTACTCTTTTTTCCGATTTCCAAATGTCGAGGGATCTTTAACGTTCATAGCCTGTGGCACAAGGGACCTCGCTTTATTGTCCAATGGTATGACTAGACGCATGTTGGTCCCTCAGACCTATATCACTGACCGGGCTGTAAAATCCCGACCTTTGCCGGGATTGAACCTGAGTAGACTGATATAATATATAACATAAACCATATACCCCAGAGCAATCCTCGGCAATTTCCGTAAAGATCAATCTTCATTCGGCAGTCGTCAGGAGTTACCGTAAAGCTCAAATAACATCTATCATAATAATATTATGGTACGGTATAACCCTCTATGGGTAGGCCTACAACTCAATTCTCTAACAACAAAGCGCGTATAACATTTCAACACAATTTACTAGTGTCGTCATAAAATGTCTTCTTATAGATTATTGGTCCTTGGTTTATTGTCCATCCGAACGACTGAACCTTTTTTTGTCTGGAATAGTTGGATTTTTGAGCAAATGCTTGGTAAACGATTAGGTATGCTTACTACAAATATATGTTTTTTTTTTCAGCAAATCTCATGTATCGTTTTTTAATCGAAGGCTTCGTGGTGTTCGTGCTTCTCGCCATCATTTCAATCATAATCGGTGTCGTCGTTTACAAAAAACGGTAAGAATATTTGATATTTTGAAATATCCAATCCTGAGCTCTTCAAACGCGACTGAGTTGAGACAAGTATCCCTTGATCTAGGAGACTGATATTAACACCACATTATACCCACAAGCCCTGAGAAATATTTGCACACCTCCTCCCCCCCCCCTCCTCCCTCTCTCCAAGAAGTTAAGGTCCCAAATTTTCCAATCACGAGGTAGTAACTTGAAGTAACATTGATCATTATACCGGCTTAAAGGTGTTCTGCAGACATCACATTTTCTCAGTTAGTGGTTGAAGGGAAATAACTCCATATTTAAAAATTAAATTTTGTTTTTCTTCAGTCCGGAGTTATTCTTGTTACAAAACTTCGTTTATGATCCGACTCAAAATGAAGAATTTAGATATTGTAAAACTCAAATTATTTAATTTTGATTTTTTTTTAAAAAAAGAAAGAAATTGAAGACTTTTAGTGTCGCCCTTTAGAGTTCTTTCCCTTGGATGGCTTTTTTTATATTTTTATATAGGACCAACGATTTCTTGTTGCGCTTAGTCCTTAATCCTGCCATCCCATTCAACTATTACCCTTATTTTAGTGTTTGTAGTTCACTTGTTTAGGGTGTCTGGATTCATAACACGTCATTATGCCTTACACCATGAGTGTTGAAATGAGAGTTAGCATCACATAGAAAGTACGATGGCTTCCAGATAAAATAGACGAAGTTATCAACTAGTAAATTTCCATTACATTTTTCTCATCGCAGATTACTTAAAGACAAAAGTTTAAAAGAATTTAGTTTATCTTCGAATAAAAACGACAATTATGGAGGAAAGGTGTCCGGTTTACATCGTTCTAGGAAAAACTCGCGATATATAGTCAGCGTGTAAGTATACTTACAATCCATGGTATTATTTTACCTTTGATGTCGACGACGATTATTTCATATATTAACCTGTGGACGAATCTATCGGAAAAGGGGGGGTTAATAGTAAAAAGAAACATAGTTTTCCTTGGATTGTAAGTTAGATATAGACCTCAATCCTCTCGGTAAATATTCGAAATAAAATGTCTCGGGCAAGCCCTCGACATTTTTTTCGAATATTAACCTCGTATCGGTCTGTATCTTATACTAACAATCCACGGTATTATTTTACCTTTGATGTCGACGACAATTATTTCATATATTAACCTGTGGACGAATCTATCGGAAAAAGAGGGTTAATAGTAAAAAAGAAACATAGTTTTCCTTGGATTGTAAGTTAGATATAAGACCTCAAACCCCTCGGTAAATATCTTATACTTACTCTTCTCCAGGCACTTATTATGCAGGGCTCCACGACATCTGCTTCTGTGTGTTGAGTCACAGTTCCAAGTCACACTTGATTGTTCGGAGGGGCAAGATTATCTGAATGAACAATGCCGTCGGTTGTCAGAATTTTTCAGAGGCACAATCCATATTTCGGGAGGCACTCACCACCATTAAACCGTGCGTGTCTTGTTTAAGATTCAATGCAACGTCTATATTAATGAGTCAATATAATTTTTTAGACTCGACGAATCCAGGAGGTCGGATTCAGACAGTATGTGGAGTTCGGATGAAGAAGAAGAAGAAGAAATATTCGACGCATCTACCCTTAAATCAGATAGCCCTGTGGTGGCCCAGGAGTAAGACATTTTTTTATTATTATTATTGTTTAAGGGACCTTGTGTCCTATCGGCCTTTCTTCCCATGTCTATACAACATTTCCATGGCAAAAGAAATGCATGTTTGAAACAAACCGATAGAGTTAAACTTCGCCATCCGTAGCGATTTTCGTAATTTATATCCAACGCCGGGTTCTTAACAATTGAAACAAAAAGTACCTCAGTTAAATCATATACGTATTAATCTATTGAAAATATTCAATGACAAATATTGCCATTTTTCGTAATCATCGGACTGATAGATCTCAATTTCGCTTTCCGTAGCGATTTTGGAAATTGGGATCAAACATCAGGTTCTCTAACAATTTAATTAAAAAGTATTAAAGCGTATTTCACAGGCCAGACCGTTATTATTGTAATATTGTTTACTATGTTTTACATTTCAGACCCAGTTCGAAATTAAAAAAAAGTGTAACATCGACGCCCGTTAAAAAAAAGTTGAAAAGTTAAAAAAAAGTTTAGCTTTGAAATATTTTAATTGGAAATTGTAGGGTAACGGGGTTGGTAAATGGCGGGGTGGGGTATACTTTGGTATGTGATATTTCTGTAAAAAGATATATACAAATAATTCGGATTTTCTTATGTGTTTATTTGTCACTCAAATTATCGACTACCCCCTTCCCTTCCCCGTGATAACTATTCACCCCAAATCCTACGGGCAAAAGTCTGGAGATTAACCCCGGATTTTTCAAACACAGTTTCTTCTATCAGCGATGCATGAATAGATAGAATATTTATTATTTTTGACAACCAAGTTTCTTCTGTAGGGAAACGAATCGTATAGAGTACTGGACTTTTTAAAATTTTTCAACCTAGTCGCAAAACCGGGAAATTTTTGTTATTTTTGTTTGGGCCGATTAGTTTTTTTCCAAATTAAAAGTGGAAAGGAAAAATTTAAAAATTTAGTCCAGGTGAGAAGGGAAAAAACATCCGAAGACATGTCAATAATTAGAAAGAAGTCACCGACCTTGGGTTCAATACTCATCATCCAATTCGCACGTGCTTTGACCTCATTGTGTTACAACAGCACAAAGGCATTCGTCAATTTATTTCTTTTTTTAAATCGAGAACAACCTTTTTGATTTCATTTAGCTTATTGCTCTGTCATTTCATCCATTTTGGACGGTGAAAGAAATTAAAATAATTCACACCATCAAAAAGACCTTGTGACAATAACAATATCGTTAAAACTGTGAACAACATCGACGGTTGAGAAAATCCAAAGTTGTTAACGAAAATTTGTTGCTTGGTGAGAAAAAGAATTCAGTGAAATCTGCAAAGGGATATTTTCATCTAGAGATGCATACTGGAAGTCACTTCTAATACAAGGATTTTTGAATTGTGGACGGACTTGAAGTCATGTTTTCATAATGCGGAGAGATCACTCAATCTATCCATTTTCAATATCCGCTATAGTGTCGTAACGTCAAATATAAGCATACACCGTCCTTTAAGAAACACTCGAACCAAGTCTGTCCAAGATAGTACACTTTCAAACTTATATAAGGGCGAGTCTATTTTTTTGGGGGGAAGAAAAGACAGGATAGAACACTTTCAAATGAAGCTTGTACAGAATCAATTTCCAGATCATTCCTAAGAATATAGTGGACTGTTCTCGTCCAGCATTCCTTTGCCAAATATTTCTTTAAAAAAAAAAACAAATGAAATAAAAAAATTCTTTAGTAATAAACAAATTTTAAAAAAAATCAATGTAACAAGATAGAAAAGTTGCCGTAACGATGCTTTTAAATTTATTGTCCATTAGCGCCCTTGGTTTTTATAACCGAACGCCTTTGATCCAATACAACCTACGTGCGTTGCAAGTAGAGATCATGTGATTTCAACCACAAATCAGTTAAACTTTTCAGTTCGTGAATATGAGCCGGAGCGTGTACGATTAAATTGTGCTAGCTTCAAGAAGTTTGTGATTTGATTGAATTTCATTCATTGAGGACAGTTAGGTTTTACACGTCCTAGATGACAACTAAGGACGTACTCTTACAATCTCGTGCCGAGGATATCGTGAACGTAGTCGATGATGATGATGGTGATGGTAATCATGACGAAGGTGATAAAAATGATGAACATACGAAGGACTTACATCTTCCATGTCTGCTTGATAGCGTTCACACGGAAAGTGTTACGGATCTGTGTTCACCACATATGTTTTTAGATGACCCCTATTATAGTTCACAAACTTCGTCTAACACACTGGGCCCCGATAACTGGGTACGTATTCGAATGAATGAATAAATGAATGAATGAATAAATAATTTGTATGATGGATAATGACTTAACTTTACACGTGTTTAGTGAGTCTGTGACCTAATTAATAATCGGGAAATGAATGAATATGATAGTCGCTTAATGGATGAATGAACGAATGTGACTATTTACATAAAGATGGGTAAATGAATGAATAATGTCTGTTATGAATGAATATGAAGTACCTTGGATGAATATTGAGTGATTGAATAGTTTTTAGTTATAGCCGAATAAATGAGACGTCATTTTACACGTGTTCGTGAACTTTGACCCAAATAAGAATGAATGTGAGTGAATGAATGATTGATAAGAATGAATGAATAAATGTCTTTATGGATGAATGACTGCTATGTAGAATGTTCAATGTGTATCATTTTATGAATGAACAGAAATGAAATGAAATTAAAGGAGTTTTACGTCCTACTTTTCTGCACCTTATGGTATGAATGAACAGAAATGAAATAAACGAATAATGTAATGAATGAATGAATGAATGATATAACTGTATACGTGTGTATTGTTTAAATGGGTCCTTCATTGGCTTGGACTTGAATGAATAAATGAATGAATGAGTACTAGAATGAATGACAGAATCTTGTAGAATGAGCTGTTGTAAACTAGAAACTCTTTTGAGAGGACTTGTTTTAGGAAGAATGGATGAAAGTTCTCGCAATAAGTGATTGACCTATTGCAAAAAATTCGATTACCTTCAGTTCATTGGCCTATTTCTAAATTCCCACCCTTCTAAAAAAATACATCAAGTTTTCAAGGTCTTATTCACAGCTTTTGTAGGTGCAAATGATGTTAAAGAGATTGTAAGTAGCATCAATTTACACAGCATCCAGTTTTCAATCAGACGGCTGTGGTTCTTGTGATTCCCCCAAATCCAAGTGTTTGATGACGTCACTTAAGCTCCTTTAATAATCCCTTTAAGAAACTCTCTAAAGTATGAAATATTTTTGACATAACTTTTAAACCAGAGTTGAGTTTCTGTTGGAAATAAATAAATACCTCTAGGCTTATGCCGGTATCCTGGCAAAATTTCCCTAATTTCAATCTTATGGCGTTTCCGGTCTTCATCAGCCCGGATGGTTAGACGTAAACTCTATTGATTTCATTATATTTAAACCTATGCGAATTACACTGCGTAGCTTCAACTTGATTTGTGTTTCCAGAAGTCTCTAGAAGAAACAACAGTTCCTATTTCCCTGATAGTTGCAGACGAAAAAAACAGCGCTCGCCTTGAGAAAGTTATCGAACCTTGTTTGGTGGATCACGCGCTTCACACGTGCACGTACGATGAAGCATACGACATGTGTTGCAAGACGGCGTATTATATGATATGGTTTTACCTTGGACGCCCGATCGACCATGATATTTTGTCCCACACTACTTCTATTAGGTACGTTTGATTTCTAGAGGGCCGTGGTGGCTCAGTGAGTTAGATGCTTGACGCTTGACCTCAGGGTAGAGGGTTCAACCCCGACAATGATACGGATGAACTTTTGGATTGTTCAACCCGTTTTTCTATGCAAGTTGCAGGGGACTGACATGGGCAAAACGTCTACTCGTTCGGATGGGACAATAATCCGAGGCCTCGGATTCTATAGACTATGCATGTTAAAGATGCCTTGACAATTGGAAACCGAAAAAAATAGTCTAATGCCCTTGTCCTGGTAAAATTGCACCCTGCATGGCGTTGTCCGTCTTCATTAGCCCATAAGGTGCGGAAGAGTAGGACGTAATACTCCATTCATTTCAATCGATCTTTTTCAGATATGCTTCGAAAACTAGTAGGCATACCATAATAGTTGGAGTCACCCCATCTCAACTCTCGGGTAAGTTGTCTCAGAGGTCCAGAGTTCCATATCGGCACAGGTTGAGGCAGCCAATTCAGATTTTTCAAAAGTTTACAATTGTCAGTGATAAAGGCTGTAGGGGCTGAAAAGTGAAAGCCTTCGTCAAGTTGACCCAGCTGTAAATCGGCACGGATAATTCGGGAAAAATCAATGCCAAGAGGTTTGAAAAACTGTGAACTTAAGTTGTAATTCTTGTAAGATAAAGAACGGTGCCAGTAGGTTGCATGGAAGTTATTATCCTTGTAAGAACAGTGCCAGGAGGTTTAAGCATGGACCAGCTGGTAGAAAGGATCCATAGGATGTCACTGCATGATCTTCTAAGTTCACCTTTAATGAAAACAGAAAATAAGAAAGTAAAACCCATTTAATTTTAGTTGCCCCATTATGTAAAACGAGTTCAGTATCATGATTTGTCAATACTTACCTAAATTTTGTATGTAATGAAAATTTATATTTTGCAGATGATTTAGGTTTACATGCCCTGGCAGAGATAGTGGTTGAACCGATTACTAAACCTTATATCTTCACCAAGTACAGAAGATGGGCATCACTAACTATCAAAGGTGAAAATTGGAGGAGGGGGGGGGGCATTTTTTTACAGTTAAATACAATAGGTCTACCACTCATTGCAAGCTTAAGAAACAGGGACAGGATTGCTACATGGCCCCTTTTTTTTGCCCCCCCCCCCATCCCCAGGAAAATATTACTGCTTACTGTAGATTGGAATGAGAGAGAACAGTTGACTGGAATTAAGGAATTTTTGACGACGGGCTGTCAAAAAAGGTTGTTATGACTTCACTATCACGTGAACCATTTTGGCAGGCAATTTAGGTGTATCTTGTGTGTTTATGATGTAGTAGACTATAAGGGTAATATTATTTTTTGCAGATGAGAAAGCTTCAAAACCCCTGAAAATAGAGAAGACACCGGAAGCTACACCATCCAACATGGCGGCTACTATTTCCACAGATATCCTGAATAACAACACTACCATCGAACTACCGATCGTCACCGCGAAGCCCATCGAATCTAACAGTAATAAAAGGTACGTTTATTAACATTTTACCACATCAGCAAGCGATGCTTTCATTGAGATTGGGAGGGAAATAAACCGGAAATGAAATGAATGGAGTTTTACGTCCTACTCTTCTGCACCTTAAAGAAATAAACCGGAAGTCGTCTGTTGAGGGAAATGTCGTTCAGATGGGAAAATAATCCGGAAGTCGTCTGTTGAGGGAAATGTTCAGATGGGAAAATAATCCGGAAGCCATCTGTTGATTGAAATGTCCTTGAGATGAGAAAACAGGAAGGCATTGGTTGAGGGAAATGTCGTTTGGACATGAAAATCAAAATCAACCGGAAGCCTTGTGGGAAGCGCTTTACAAGCAAATCACTGCAAATGAAATTTCACACTAATAGGAACAATGGCCTACAGTCTATACAAAACACTAGGCAATGGGAAATGGAAATTTCCTCACTCTGTTGCGTTCCTCGTGATATTGATGCATTTCTTATTTACTTTAAATACCGTTTCTTGTACTGTTTTGTTTGCTTCTCATCATAAACCCCATTTTTTCCTTTTTCCTTCGTCATGTAAGTCTAAGTGCTAAAGGGAGTTAATTTACAGAGGCTCCAATTAATTACTTAATCTCATTTCAGTTACCAATCCAGTGCGTTCATTCCCCCTGTATTGGAAAAGAAAAATAGTCGAAGAAACATGGTTCCGCCATCCAAACCCGACAACCGACCACGAGGCAGATCCAGTACCAAAACAAGTTCCTCTAGTCCTTCAAAATCTCCTAAATTTCCTAGGAATTGTGTGGCGGCTGACCATACCATTAAGGAAAAGATGCGAAGGTAGGCTCAAATACAGCCATTTTGTTTCCCGCCTTTATGAACAAAATGCTCTCCGGAAATTCGTTGCATTGTGGGAGGTATCGATCTTTATTTAACAGATCTTTACCATTAAACAATAATAGTTTTATGGATTTCTCCCATGTCAGCGATGCAGGTCGGAGGTGCCGAGATGAAAGGACGTCTACAGACTGTGAAAGTCGACGATACTTCGACAGTTAAAAATCGCCAAAAGAGTAAACTTATGCCCCTGATCTGGCTGCATTTTCCCAGTGCACCCCGCAAGGCGTTGCCCAGAAATCTCCATTTGTTCATCATTCCATTTCATTTCAGAGAAAGAATCAAAGACAGTTGTGATCAGTTAAGAGTTTTATTGCCATATATTAGGGGCCGAAAGACAGACATGGCATCCATCTTGGAAATGACTGTGGATTATCTTAAGCTTATCACATCGTCACTTCCGGCTGATTTCCAATCTCAGGTAAACCTTGAACTTGACCACGTTTGTCCTTGACAAGAATGCACATTGATGTAACGCTTTCTATAGATCTGTATGTAGAACTTTTACCAGTGTCGAATAAAGGAGTTATTGGGCGATACAGCAACCACCACATTCCACCGCCCCCACCCTGTTGAAGGTCAGTTTTGAAGCCCCCTATCCTCGACCTGTAGAGACACCTATCGCCCTCTCCCCCGTCTACATACGCCCGACATATAAGTCTCTTGCCTCGTCATATTTTCTATTGCAGATAGTGGCAATGATGGCTACAGGGACCTTAGACGAGCCTCATTCCAAATCGGACTCGGCTTCTCATATGTCATCGAATTCGTCGTCATCGTCGTCTTCATCACGAAGAAACAGCCGTTCCAAGGACCCGCCCTCGCCCTCCCTCAGTAAAGTGACCTCTTCCAGTGACATTGGGTATGTATTTTATTCTTTCTTTATGCTATTCTTGGCTATTCCCTTATTGTCCACTGCCAGACGTTCATTCTTTATTGCAGATTTTTTCCTCGTTGGTAATCCGGTGATGATGCACGCTTAGTTGACCTTGAAATGTGGATTACTCATTGAGCTCGAGTGGTCCGCCTGTTACTATAAAGCAAACATTAATTTGGTCTTATACTTCTTAAACTACCTTAAAATTAAGTAGACTGTTCGCGTTTGACATTTGGAATCGTCCCCGCATGCGCACAAATGACTTTGCCCAGTTGTAATCCATTCATTGATTCCGTATTTCAGCGTCGATTCCAATGCCACAACGGCTGGCATAGAAACCGACATCAATGGAAATCTGACGGAAATGAATTCAAACAGGTCCATGTCACTTCCGGAATCCAGTCCAGGGTCGTATTCCAATCTAAAACGTACCGAGTCTATTGACGTCGCAGACGCTATGCCCGCCAAAAGAATGCTGATGTCTTCCGGTTCTGCGCAGTCCAATATGTTGTATATAACTTCAGATGACAATAGGAAAGAATGTGGAATCACTCTAGGTTAGTGTTCATTTTGGTTCTATGTTCGTTATCCAAAACAGCATGCTCCTTGCTGGGGGGTGGGGCCTGATGTTAAACATAATAGAACTCTGATCAAACTTCACCCGACTATAGTACTTGGAGTTGCATCTGGATAATACACATTCTTTTCCGAAAAGGATACAGAAAAAGTGCTTATTCTGACGTTGAAGTCCCACAACTATATTTTCTAGTTTATTTTCAGATAACGCCCACGAAGATGTGTTCCAAGGCCACATACAGCCAATACGTGTACCTCAATCACACTGGGCCGACATGTACTCAATGTCTGCTTACCCACAACTCGCTGGTCCGGCTAGCTCCAGAATGACGGCACGTGATAGGGACAGCTATGGAATGTTTATGGATTCTTATTACCACTACTACACCGGACAACAGTCTTCTGGGTACGGCGGCAACCCGTTATCGGATTACGTCAACCCGAACGCAGTGCTTCCCATGACCTACACTCGAATACCAGAAAATTCTCGCCCTTATGACGACAATGAACGTTTTACCGGAAGTTCCCAGGTTGATGACGTATATTCTATGCCGTCTGCTACCAATCAAACGTAAAGAACACGACTAGATTTTAGCCTCTTTATTTGGCATACGGCAGGATTTTGCCTACTTTTATTTTATTGCTAAGGGCATAGCTTAATAAGATAGTCCTCGAGGTTGTGCAAGTCGGTAAGACTTAGTTCCTTAAACCCATTATTTGTTCACTAATCTGATTGGATGAAAAATCATTTCTCGACCAATCGTTGAATTTGAGTAATTATTTGAATACATTACTTTGCTCATAATTAATTTTTTTAAATAACGACTTAAGTAACGTTATGACATTGAAGCCCTGTTTATCAGCATATATATTTCAGTTTCTGATAAAAATGTGTTTACGTCATAGAATCCACAAATAAGTCCAGATATGCTTTGATTTCATTGCTAGAGTTATGTCCCTTTCTATTTAGACACCTGTCACCTTACATTTACAATTCTGTTCCAATTATAATTCGTGCGGATATCAGAGTTTTCGGATTATTCAAATAGAACCTCTTTGTCGTATAAAAACTTGCAGTGTGCTAAGGTCTTTGCTTAAATTTCTAAAAAAAAAATGACATCGTCGTCCTGAGCAGTCGGTTCGTCAAATTTAACGATGTCAGTAAATATGATCATTCGTCTAAAGTTTTTTTTTTTGTTTTCTTTTTGTTTTAAAGTTGGATAGCAACTTGATTTTTGTTATATTTTCGGACATGATACTTGAAGATTCTTTGTAACAAGTATCGGAAAGTTTGTCTTATTTAATATTTGGTGGTGACGTCAGGGTAAGCGAAGGGGCGCTATTCCGGAAGTGGCGTTTGATAAAAGTCATCACGTGATATTTTCGTTATCGAATTGCATCTAGGTCGACATGTTTGTTATACATTCACTGGACCCGAAGTTGATTTACGCTTTTGAAATCAAAATATATGTGTTAAGCTTCCAGTTGTATTTCTTCTACTTCACTGGAAATGGCTATCACGTCATATTTTCAAAATCTAAATTACATGCTAGTGCCACTTCCGGTTGTAATAATTTTCTGCTGAACTGCAACTGAGATCACGTGATAAAGTCCAAATTTAATGATTGAATCTCTCACAGATGGTTTTGTGTATGCTGAAACGTTACATAGCACGTGGTATTATTCAAACTATATTTGTGCGTCACTTCCGGTTGCATTACTTTTGCTCGACTTTTAATTCACTTTTGATATAATCTTCCGGTTTGAATACTTCCGCTGACGTCATACTAATTGTTGATTTTATATTATTTATTATTAATTGTTACCCTGCTAAACTTAAATTTCTTTTTATTAAGTTTGCTTATTTTTTGTTGATTTTTTCGTGGGCTATAATTTATTATTTTAGTGGTTTGTATTCTATACAGATATTGTGATTTATTACGTCATAATTTTGTCTTCCTTCCGAAGTGGAGCTACGTCGGCTCCCTTGCATTTAATAAGCTAATGTTGAATCTGGAGATACATTTTTTGTGAGATTTTGCTGCCACTTTGTCTATATAAATGGGTACGGATAAATCGGAAAACGAGGTTTGACCAAGGACCAGCTTGTAGAAAGGATCGCTAACTGTGAACCTAAGTTATCATCCTTGTGAAATATGATATTGTTTCTTTCTTTCTAGGAAATGCAAATTTCAAATGTTGCTGGATTACTTAGGAAAGGTCATTACTTCAAAAATACATTTTGCCCGTAAATCGACCGGCATATCCGATTAAATATTTTTTTTAAATTATGTCTATTGTATGTTGGGCTTTAGTCTAAAATGCCATTTATATACTCTTTACTATAGAAATAAACTTAATTCCTATCATATCGTTTTATTCTATAAAAAAATAAGTTCTAGGTGTAAATTATGGGGCTAGGCGTCAATATCTTCCTTGCCCACCAAGAACTTTTTTCTACAGTGTTCAATCAGAGAACGAATTTTGTTCTTCCTCGCCCCTCGCCCCCTCCAGGTTTGCTGGCTGGCTACGAGACGGGTCTTTGTTGGTAGCTGGAGATGAATTCCTTGTTCATTTAAGATCGGGGGTGGAATTTCCTAAATAGTTTCTCAAGTCACTCACAGTGGATTTAAAAAGTTTGCAAGGTATCGTGGGTAGGTTTAATTGTTTATATGCTTGGTAACGATGGCAACCACCAAAGGAATAATAATAGTTCCCGCCTTCTCTACCAGTTATCCACAGCACATCTATTGGTGGAACATCGTCTGCTGTTTCTGAGTTCTGTAACAATAAAAAAAATGTGATATTTTTAATGAAAACTGGAAATATTGTCATATTGTGGTCTAGAAAAGTCCATTCTTAACTAGAGTTACTTCCCTTCAAACCATATAATCGGGCAGGATCATAGAGTTATTTAAAGAAACTCTATACCTCTATGGGCAGGATACATTTAAATCCAATGTCACACCGGATTGTTATATTGTGGTCTGACATAATACCTTCCTAAAAACAGTTACTTCCCTTGTACTTGGAAACCGTTATTCTCATCATCCTTCAACACATAAAAATATTGTTATTTTGTAGTCTGAAATAATACCTTCTTAAAAAGAGTTACTTCCCTTCCATTACATAACCTACTGAGTAACGCATGTGAATGCGGAAGTAGCATTTTGTGAATTAACGAAACCCAGTACGTGATTTTACTCTCTTTGGTTTCCAGGCAAGTCAGTGTCCATATCTTATTCCTGGCATTTCTGCTAATCGATGCCAAATAATGTCAAAATACAAAATATTGCTAATTAAAATCAAATAACGTCACATCAATGCCAATAAATGTCAAAAACTGATAATAACTTACCTGAATGGTTTTCATTAAGCTCTCTACTTTGTTTTTATCGAGGCCCTGTGATACTAATGGTCTTATTAGTATATCAATAGGCACATTATGGATTTCTTCTATATGACCGGCTTGTATTGTCTTATCGGGTTGCAACTCCGCGTCGTCTTTCATTCTCAGTCTTTATTTCCCCGAGCCTTTGAACATCATCAGTGCTGAAATATAAACAGAATCTATTGCTAAATATATACCCTTATTGGCCGAGTTTAGCTTTAAAATCTTGCGAAATCTTTTAAAATATTTTTACTTTGGACGATTTGCGAAAATACTTTGAAAAAAATATTCGAATCGGTACAAAATCGCACGTTTTGTAATCTGAACGTTTGCACAAAGAGTATATAGCTGCTTTTGGTCAATATACTATACGGGTCCTTGTATTGAATAGGCTTTGTTATATCTATCAAATGTCATGCGCACTAAATGAACTCTAACCGGCGTACGGAGAGTCATTCCCTATACATGTATATCGTTATTTATCTTCACATTTGTTGACACTGTAGAGTATATCAATGAAATTCTACAATATACTATACGAGTCTTGGTTTTGTATAGGCTTAAAAAAAAATATTTAGTACCCACGATAATATTAACCTTGCTTTACCTGTGAATTATTTTAGACTCTTAATCTAAGTTAAGGCTTTTGAAATATCAATCCAATCAAGCACGTATGTTCTGTCAAACTTTTGTGAATGAAATTTGCAATATCATAGCCTTTTTTTTTACTATGCGCTAAAAATAGCCTTGTGACCTATAAATCGAGTCTTGATTACATAGTAGTCTATATTATCAAGACATAGTACAGGCGAAACACCCAAACAAATTAAATACCAAATTTTGCAGACTTCAGATATTTCCTCGCCTCGTCAAGGCCTATGTGTTCAATTTCTGTGGGCACTCAAGAGGTGTGGCTCGGAAGCTGTCAGCTGAAGGTTTTGTTTTGCTGTTAGATTTTGGGGGAAAGGGGGGGGGGGGTAGGAAAGTGTTGGCACTTTCGATTTCGATTTGAATCTCCCTTCCTGTAGTTGAATTACTCACATCACATCAAGTTTTTTTTTAAAAAGATTCTCAAAGACTTTCGATTCCATCAACTCCGTGGCTGTTGCATTCAGAATCGATTGGTTCCATTTAAATCGAGAAAATATATCGTAGCTTAATATTCACTCATTCAGCCATCCAAGAGGGGATAAAAAATGTCAATCCTACGTCTAGTCATAGCAATTTTCTTTCTGGACAAAATAATATATATAAATAATATATTGAAAACATGTGGATTAAAATTCTGCATAATAATCATTCATTAATTAGACAAACTAATTACAGTCCAACTGCCCTGTTTAAAAACTCGTCTTTCTATTCGTGGAAAAGAAAACGTCGAAAATATAACACCACTTCGTCGAAATCTATATCGAAAGTGCAAATTTCAAAGTTTGTTTTAGATTTTATTTTTAAAGGAGATATACATTCCGAGAATTCTTCTCATATACGCACGGATAATTACTTGGTAGCAGACACAATCGCAAACAAAGGAAATTATCAACCAAATGCCTAGAAAAACAAAGTAAAGATTTTAAATGAAAATGGACATATGTCTAATTAATTACACTTTGGAAAAAAATCAATCAAGGGTCGCTAATTAGTGCCATTTGCAATAATTTTTGTGCAAGCTCGAACAGATTGGCTTTACACTTCAAAGACGCCGACACTCTAGTGCATTGTGGGATTGTATGACATCACCAAGCTTCATTTACATATCGCCATTGATCGCCATTTTGCTCGTTCGCGACTTTGGACTGAATATTGTGTTGAATCTAACTGAAATCCAGGGCCATCCGTCCGTTTTTCACACATATTATCTTATCAAATTGTTCTTAAACTAAACCCAAAAGGAACGGGCCGGCGTAAGTAGCATTTTTACTCTTAATCCGTTATTTATTATGCAACGAAATAAATGGATGCAGAACTGCAAATTTATTGTCAGACAATGTACTTTTATTAGCCTATAGAAAATTGATCGAGTTGCCTAAATTGAGGAGAAGGTGAGGGATTATATTTTGCAAGTGCATGCCCATTTGATTTCTGTGTAAATGCACACCAGATTCTTTGTTATTGACGTTTCTGCAAATGTCAAAAGTGAAGCCAATTTTCATTTTTCTTTCATTTCTTGTGTTGTATTTTTGATTGCGTCTGTATGCAGGCCTAATTTTAATATGCTTTCTATTGGATGCGAAAAAAGCTAGACGAAACAGTTCACACAATAAATTTTGGCAGATTGACCGTCCAGACATCCAGACAAACTAAACACAACGCTATTTTTATCGGCTTCAACCTTTATTTTCAATCTTGCAACCATTTTTGTCTGACCTAAATTTGAACTGGTTCTTGTCTGGTTTCGTTCATCCATCAATTAAAACATGAAAATAATTTTCTAGATTGAACTGAAACTCAGAATATACAACATCTTTTTGCTTATTTGTCCAAGTTGAAACTGGATTATTTTTTGGAAATTTTATTGTACAAATTAAGCTGGAATACTTTAACTAAAGTGAGGTATTTGTAAGCCAATTATTTTCAAAACTGATGCTAATTCTTCTTTATCTTTCTCTGGGATTAGTTTGACTGATACATTGGCAAGCTAGCCTTTAATTGAAACTTAACTTTGAACCGATAAATAAAGATATTTCAAATTAATACCTAGGCCCTACCATACTCTGATTAAATCTTTGTAAATATTGGAAAATTGAATCTAGATCAAGATCAATTTAATGTTGAAAAATTGGGTTAGTAGGTGAGAACTTTTGGCAGATTCTTCTTTAAATGATTTGTCTTCTGTCGATTGTTTATCTTTCATAGTTCTGTATATTTTATTTTCTGTCTGACCATTTCGGTTTCCAGGTTGCAGTGGAATCAGTTCCAAAATACTGGAAGCTTTATTTTGTTGACTGTTTATCTCAAATTTTTTGGAGTTCCAATATTCCAAGTTGGCAACTGATAAAAAATGACATTTATTTTTCTTTACCTAGTACAGTTATGAATACAAAGACTAAAGCTGCAGTAACTTAACTTAGCTTTGTCTGTCTCTTACTGCTAAGAGTTTGATACAAGCTTATTGACAGTTCTAATTAAATAGGTTAATTGGACAATTATTCTAAAGATCCCTATTGTAGACCCTGACTGACTTGACTAAATTAAAAATAGATAAAAAAAATGAACAAAATTTAATTGGACTGGTTTACTGACTTTTATTTTGATTTGATGACAGAATAGATGCCCCCCCCCCCCCTAACTTGAGGGTCCAGGCTTCAATCCTGTCAGTGGTTGAGATGAACTTTCAGATTTTTCAACCAGGTTTCCTCCTTTTCACTGATACAGGCCAGAGGGACAATACACCCAGGCTTGTGCAAGGCGTCTTGACAAACATTCTTTCATTGCCAAACCCATGGCATTGTCTGACTTCACTAGTCCATTAGATACAGAAGAGAAGGAAGTGAAACTGGACATTGATATTTCAGTGACCTATTTTTAAAAATTTTTTTGTAGGTAAAAGCAAATGGAGGTGATTTATAAGTAAAATTTTCCATTTTTCTACATTATTTTTTTTTTGTTGCAATAAAGCAAATTGAGGTAAATATATAAGTAAATTTTTCCAACTTTTCTATTATCATTATTATATTTAATTTGTAGATAAAAGCTGTTCCCGTCCACAAGGGTATATGATAATAAAGACTTCAATGTTTGTTCTTCGACAAAATGTCCTCAGTTGCGGGGCACAGCAGTAAAGGGGAGAAAGGAAAGGGCAAATACACAGCAATCAATATCAACAATCTTTATAAGGGCAAAACAACAGAAACACAAAAAACTATAGGTGAGTACACTGGATACTATATATTTCTTTTGTCTGTTTGTTCCCATAGACTGGAAGTTACACAGGACCATGTTCTTGTGTATTGGGCCTAATTCTGAACCATGTAAAATAAAGAGTCTATGTTTGTCTCCATGGGCTGATTATTAGACAGGACCATATCCTTGTGTATTGGACCTAATTCTGAACCATGTAAAATAAAGAGTCTATGTTTGTCTCCATGGGCTGATTATTAGACAGGACCATATCCTTGTGTATTGGACCTAATTGTGACCCATGTAAAATAAAGTTTGTTTGTCCCCATGGGCTGGACCATGTCCTTGTGTATCTGACCTTATTCTAACGCATGTAAAATAAGGAGTCCATGGACTGAATGTTAGACAGAACCATGTTCCTTTGTATTGGGACCTATATTTGACCCCTGTATGATTATCATATTACAATATTTTTAAGAGATAGTAAGGAGGTGTATTATGGACATTGATTGAATCCATTTGTACCACTCTAATTTAAACTAGACACCTGTGGTTCCTGCAATCCTGCTAAAACTAAGCGCTTTACAAGTAATCCTTACTTGACATGTAGGGTTAGAAATTTACATTTCTTTTTCTATTCAGTTACAAGACAATATGGCTTGCAAAGTTTGGGAAAAGTGGGTAGTGTTCGGCGTATGCCACCACCAGCCAATTTACCAAGTTTGAAAAGTGAAAGTAGCGGAAACGATCCAAACGTCAATTTAGTACCAACCGGAGGTTCAGGTCAGTAGATGTTTTTTTTGTTTTCGTTTGATTAAAAATGAATCAGAAGTCTGAATCTTATATGTACAATTTATTTGTAGTCTGAAGTTAAGAGGTGAAGGTCACATGTTCAATAAATATGGATGTCATAGTTTGTTTAGTTTTTTTTCGTTTGTTTAAAAATTGCTGAAATTTATTTGCATCCACTGCAATTTGCAATTGAAAAATGGTATCTTGTTTCCATGAAAAAAAACCCTTAGTATTTAAATGTCAAGTTGACCTTTTGGTCACTTAATGCAATATATGGCTATTTTTATTTTGTATTTGATGTCCCATCCATCAGCAATGGCTTGTATGAAATCTAAAAGGCAATATATGCTGAACATTTTTTGTCTGGTACTTAAAATCGAATTTAGATTTATTATTAAAATATCAGGATGGGGTGCGAAAGAAAAGGAGAAAGATGGGAGTGGTGTTCAGAATTCATCCTCTCCATCAACCAACATACCAACTTCTCAACAACCAACACAACCATCAGTCAAGGTAGGTAACTCTTTATAACATAGCTTTCTTTCCTCATAACAAGCACAACCTTATCAAGGTAGGCAACTCTTTATAAATAACTTTCTTTCTCTACAAACAAACACATCCATTAGTCAAGGTAGGAACTCTTTATACCATACTTTCTTTCTCTAAACACACACACAACAATTTGATCTAAGATTTATTTTGTGTCATAACCAATTCATGTATTGTTTTTTTTTTCAGACCAGCAGCACACCTGGAGGCCAAAATGCATGTGCAAAGTCATGGAGCAGTGTTACAGTAGGTGCAAATATTCAAGGTAAGCCCTTTTCTTTCTTCATGACATGGTAAAAGCATCTAGTCATTCACATGGGACAATAAACAAGATGTCCAAAGCTAGAAATTTCAAAAGAAGAGACCAATGCAGCTGACTTGTAAAATTCTGTCTTGTTTCTTAACAGGGGTAGTTGTCAGTCACCAATCACCAATGTTCAAAGAGGAATTCCCCACATTAGCTGGCGACGACAAAGATGCCAAAACACAGAAAGAGGGGGCTGCAGAAGAAAAGGATGTTCCTTATGGACCCGGGCCAAGCTTGCGACCACAGAGTAAGTTTCTTTTTGCATAGACTAAACTTTTCTTAACCCTAGTGTCATGATTCCAGTGACCTTATTCTGCAAAACTTATCTTTGAAAAAAAATCAAAATTTTCAGGAACACTGTAATCCGATGGGAAAAAACAATTTAAAATTTAAAACTAATTAAATTAATTGACCTATCGGATTCCTCATTCACGAAAATTTATTCCAGTGTTCTTATTGGTCAATCACTTATATTGAATACTAATTTATTTTTTTGTCAAATCAGATTTTCTGAATTATGTCCCTTATTACTGGAACACTTAATCTTAAGTTTTCAAAAATAAAACCCCTGATTTTTATCCCAATTTTTGATGCTATTTGTAGATGTAGGGAGCTGGCGCGAAGGAGGAGGAAGGGCTACACAACAAACTCCCAAATCCGACTCTACGACGTCGCCCTCACAGCCTACAGTAAGCCAGACAGAAACACAAGCCAATGGCCCCCAGACCCCGACATCCGTTAGTGGCCAGCAGGTTCCCATGCCCCCAATGCCAGGACGACCTGGTGCTAATCAGGGCCCACCGCAAGGTCCGATGCCTATGGGCCCCATGGGAATACCACCGCAGTACAGAGGGATGATGCCACCATACGTAAGTAAAGTTTGTATTTCTTTACCTCTGACCTTTTTCTTGAGATCTGAACTTGACTTGTCTGAGAATGAACATAAAATTTTAGTTTTCAAGAATGGTCAATATGAGTATATATTCATCAGTAAACTGACCTATAAAATTTCTTGCTCTTTCAGATGTTTGGGAGAAATTTTCCAGGACCTGGTTTTCCGCCAAATTATCCTGGCATGCCTCCAAGACCTTTTCCATATGATGGAAGGTAAGTTTGATTAGTTTATCAAATCGCGAGATGTATAAAAGAATGTAAAATTCCATACAAGAACGAGTCTGACCTAATCACTAGAACTAGGACACAAGGATAATTAGGAGACATTGCCCCATTACGTTTCTATACCAGAACATATCATGACCCTTTACATCATTGGACTGATTTTTCAGTCTGGTGTTATAATTTAATGGACTCCAATTAGGTTCAGGTCTGATATTTCCATGATGTAAGACCGACGTGATAGTTCTGGATGGGTAAAATTGTAAAAAATTAAATTTATGTTTTGTTTGTATCTGAAACATCTTTGAATTCTTAATGGATCTTTTTTCTGTTGATTTCAGGTTTCCACGAGGTCCTCCGCCGCCCCAGAATCGTCAACAACAACAACCGCCATCTGGTGGTAATTATGATGAGGAGAGAGATCCCTCATTCCGTGCAGCTATCATTACAGATAAAGACTTAAAAAACTTTGACCAGATTCTAAAATCTGAGGCCAGCGACGGGGGCTGGGCTGGTGCTCAGGGTGAAATAGATTATAGGTAAGCCTGGTTTATGTTATGTTATGGTGGGGGTGGGGGGTTGCCCTTAAAATAGTGTTGGGCGGTACTTCCTTTGCAAGAAATAGAAGGCTGAAATTTTGTCAAAGATCTGTTTATTTATAATAAAAATAGATGTTGTGATTCACGAATTAACTATTTTTCAGTGCTAAACTAGTATTTAGTGATGATGAAGATGGCGGAGACCCCGAAAAAAGGTACGTTTTATTACTCGTTTATTTCCACTCTACTCTTAATTTGAAAAAAACTACTCGGGACCCCTTTCCACAAAAATACCTGCGTTCAAATATTTTGCTAGTTTGATATTTCTCAATGCAAAATTCTACACTTGAAAAATTGAAAAAGATTTTTTTGTAAAATGGGGTCCAGTTTTCTTTGTTCAAGTTTACTGAATAATTTTGGCAAATGTCATATTTTCCTTGGATGAGATTCTGTTACATTTTTATGTTAATGTTTTTTCATTTTAACAGAAGGGAGCGTAAAAAGAAGGCTGCAAATCGTAATTTTGATGCTAGAGATCACCGTGGTGACGGTGAGGATGATTATGATGATCGTCACACACCAAGGTCAGATCGAGACAGGGTCGAAGGTCATAGACGTAGCCCCCTTGATAAAGATAGTGACCAAGATAAGGTTAGTGCACGAATTAATTCTTTTGGTTTTGGGTGTTGTAAGAGATGCTCTCCTATTAAAGCACTGGATTTTGATGTTATATGCCATTATTTTAAAGTACATGCATTTCATTTTAAACCAGTGCCTGTGCCTCCTGGGTTGTAACCAATAGAAACTGGTTTCATTTAAACCACCCTTTTTCTGAAGCTATGGTTAGAGTTATAGATTTTGTGTAATATTTTAAAATATGATAGAGAACTTACTGATTGTAATTTTCCAACTTTCAGGATAGCCCTAGTAGTGGCATTGTAGCACGAGAGAATTGGCATGGACCAGTTCCTCCACAATTTAGAGGTCAACCCAGACCCCCACATCCTGGTATGGATGGGGTAAGTTGAGTTTCTTCCTTTATTGGATACAATGCTCAATAGTCTTTTTTATCTCCCTACCTGTAACGCTTTTTATTTTGAAAATCGTAAGAATTTGTTTGCAATTAGATTTCTGTAATATTATTGAAATATCTTTTTTGTGAAATAATGCCTAAATTAAACATGAAAATAAAGGTCATTAGTTGAAAAATTAATTTTTGAATTACCAAATTTGGTTTTCTTGTTCTATGCTGGCATAATTCAAAAATTTCCCTTGTTATACACTGCAATGGGACAAACCATAGCAAAATGAAAAAGGATTTAACACAAGTTTATTTCAAATTCGAAGGAGCTGCAGTGGCTTGGGGACAATCTGAGGCCTTACGTGTTGCAGGCTCTGTACATTTAAGATCTCTCGACAAAATTTCCTTCATTTCACACTGTTTGACGTTAGCCTGTATGGTGCAGAATTCATTTCATTTCAAATATTTGAGAAGAAAATGGTTTTATTGTCGTTGCAGAGAGGTTGGCCAATGCATCCTTATGATTATGGTATGAGGGCACCATTCCCTTTTAGAATGCCACACCCAGGTCAGAGACCCCCCTTTGGTCATCCATCTGGCCCCCCACCCCCACAACAACCATCCCCGAGTAAAAAATCAACTGATGACGATGATGAAATGTGGCAACAAAGACGTCAGCAATCCACAGAAGAGGTTCAGTCTGCTGTTCAGCGAGCACGCGCTCGACGAGAAGAAAGTGAAAAGAAATCAGAGGCTGAACGTAAAGCTGCTGCACAAGAAAAATTAAAACAATTGGAGGAAAGAGTCCGCAAGAGGGAAGACTCAGTAAGTTTATGGTGTTTATTGTTTCAGTTTACCTCATTGAACACTGTAGTGTTGTCCATTAGAATATAATGTATGTCTTCAGAAGGGTGCAGAAGAGTGAGATGTAAAACTCCATTCTATTCATTTCATTTTCATTTCAATTCCATTAGATAACCAAATGTAAAAATCCATTCCATTTGAAATAAAGAGATAATCTTCTTGAACAGGAGCAAGGAATCATCAAAGTCCAAAATTTTTAACATCACTGGAAAACCTTATGGCCATGATAGTGTAAAATCTTTAATTTAGAAGTAATAACTAAACAGAATCTGAAACATGTTGTTACTTAGAGTTTCATGAAATGCAACTTCAGAACAAATTTTAGTTGTAATATCATGTGCCAAAATTTTCAACCATGTACTTAGGTTTTAACATATTAACCTTAACAATCGTGAACCCTGTGCCAGTGCCTTCTTTTGAATAGTAACCATCCTTATTTCAAATCACTGAAATGAAAAAATGTAAAACAACATCCCTTTTTAATTGTAGAAAACTGAAGATGACGACAAGAAGAGTGAAGTAAGTCGAACTAGCGAGAGCAGTGAAAAGGATCCTAGAGAGCGTGATCCTCCGAGAGCTGAAAGGGTTCCCAGCCGCGACGGTTCCAAGGTATGTTGAAATTTGAATCCTCTGAAATTAGTTGCTTAAGTTGTATATTGTTATAAAAGATACTTTGACCAATTTTTCTATTAAATTTGCCTAAATTTGGTAAAACTCCAATCCCAGCCACATGCCTTAAAAGTTCTCTCAGATTTATCCGTCAATTTGCAAATTTTGAATATTGATTTCATTTTGAGCATCAAGCATTTAAACTGTCACAGTAGGCCGTAAAACTCCATTCATTTCTTTTAAACTGTCGCAGAACTTAAGAAAATTATGTAAATTTCTGTTTCCAGGGAAACCAGAGTAATTATAATAAGTCAAGGAACACTGTGCCACCACGATTCCAGAAGCAGCAACAAGAACAGCTGAGGCAGGGTGGGGGAAGTGGACCAACCTCCCAGAGTCCTACCACCCCTGGTTCTCACTCTGCTATGCCTCCACAAGGCTTCCGACAAGGGCCACCCCCACACTGGCCCTATGATCCCAGAGCATGGGGTGGCATGCCCCCTTTTATGGATCCTAGATATGCTGGACGACCTCCAGTTGATATGCAAGGTAAGACAATTAAAGTTAATCTTAAACAGAAGGTATCTTTTTTGGAACAATAAACTCAACTAATCACAGGAAAAGCAATAAAAATCACCCCCACTTTTACAAGTGGATTCTTCCAATCATACAATTTCAAATTGATAGTATGCACATATGGATGAGTCCAATACAAAAATTAGGTCAGTTCAAAACATGACAGAACCACCCCATTCAGCTATTTTTGATTCTTTTTCATACTATCTTAATTAGCAAATAGAATTTTCATTTGAATGGTCTGTTATAACCAAGAAAAATACCATTGGCAGCAAATAGAATCAAATGGTTTATAAAGATTTTTCCAGCATTCTACAAGCACAGTTAAATGTAAAATTGATTATTCAAACTTTATCCTCCATAGGTATGCCAATGTTCCCAGCTCCAGTTAGACGTAGAACTGATAGTCATGGTTCTGGTGCAGATAGCCAGGATGACAACCGACCGCCATCGGAGGGGAACTTCGAACAGCAACAACGTGACCATAGAAACTGGATGGAGGGACGTGGATTTCCTCCCCCACATCCAGGTAAGTTTGGTTGCTTAGTGAGTTTGTAGCTTGTGAATTTGCCTGCAAGAGATCTATTCTGTCGTCATTAGCCCCTTGTGCTTGAGGTCTGTTAAGAGTGGCAAATCCGAAAAGTAGTGAGCCTGTCAAAATCGTCCTTTTTGTAAACTGAATGGCATAGCTAGTTTCAAAGCCCAAACTAAATGTGAAAAGTTATTTCTCAATTTCAGGAGCATTGGATGAAATGAGACGAGCTCAGTATTATTATCAGCAAGAATATGAACGTTACGAGCAACGCAAGTAAGTATCCTTTACAGTAGTTATCTCGCTTTTTACTTTCAATCGTTAACAGAATAAAGCTTTCACATATTTAAAATCTGACTGATAGGAGCATGTCTAGAAACAGTGTTAGAAGATAAGACCCTAGAATATCCTAGAAACAGTGTTAGAAGATAAAGACTGCTATGAAGACTAGGATTCTAGAGACAGTGTTAGATGATAAGACCCTAGGACATCCTAGAGACAGTGTTAGATGATAAGACCCTAGGATTTCTAGAAACATAAATGAAGACTTGAGTACATTCTAGAGACAGTGTTAGATGATAAGACCCTAGGACATCCTAGAGACAGTGTTAGATGATAAGACCCTAGGACATCCTAGAAACAGTGTTAAGAAGATAAGACCCTAGGACACCCTAGAGACAGTGCTAGGAGATAAGACCCTATGATATCCTAGAAACAGTATTGGAAGAGAAGACCCTAGGACATCCTAGAAACAGTATTACCTAGAGACATTCAATATATTTCAGACAGATTTATTGCCCTTGATTTATTTACCCCACCTTTTGTATTACAGTTCTCGTGATTTTGAGCGACAGAATACTACGGAAGAAGATGTAGAATCTGGTACTAGTGAACATGATAGTTACCATAAAGAAGATGATGACCATCGAGACTTATCACGTGATGTCTTTGATGACTTAAATGAGAAAAATGATCAGCATGATCACAAGGGAGAGGACAAGTAAGTCTTGAAATATTTTCTGTTTTTTATACGCCCACTTGAAATGTCATCTGGAGGGATTCGAATAAAACTTTGATATATTGTATATTTATCACTCTAGAAAAGGAGTGTATGATTGAAGGTTGAATATTTCATTACGATGATTGTTACTGTACTGTCAAGTTTTTATACAAATTTAATGCTTCCAGTGGGCGTATCAAATTCACAGAGTTGACAGCTGTTGAATTTGGAGTTATTGCCCTTTACTAGTCCTGACACCAGGAACATGTTGAAAATCATCCGAATTGAACAAATTTTAATGTATGAATGAGATAAATGTGGCCTTTAATTCACAGAGTTGCAGCTATAGAAATAAAGAGTTATTGCCCTTGACTAATCATAGCATTTCTTGTTCATTCAGAGTAAAAGAAAGTCACAAAGAGAAAAGTCGAGGTGGAGGAGAGAAGGAAGAGAAGAAGAAAGAATCGAGGACTAGTGGGGATGACAGTATAGAAGAGAAGGAGGACCGATGGAGTGGTCACGGACAGTACCCTTCCCGGCCGGTCAGGCACGTTACTTCCCCTGGATCATTACGCTCTTACAATAGTGAACACGAAAGACCTAGTAAGTATATTGGTTATTGATGTGTTTTTAAGAATGGCTTAGGTTGAAAACACCATAAAAGAATTACTGATCATGATCTTGATTCAGGCTCATAGCTGTGCACTTAAGGGAGATAACTTAATGCAGACTTTATATCCTCAGACCACAAATACAGACTTTTATTTTGCACTCAATGTTAATTCTGAACACGAAAACCTAAGAAGAAAAGGTCTGATTTTCAAGCAAATAAAAAAGATCTCCTTAGATTATAATTGCCATGTTCTATTTCAGGAAGAGAGAATTACCCCTATTGTCCACCACCCATGCCCCAACCACAACAGCCACCTCCCTCGCGGAGCACCAACTACACGTCCTTAAAGCGTAGCGCATCCAGTATGTCCACTAGCTCAAACACCTCTCAGGAACGTAAAAGTGATTCACCCAAAGAAATAGCTAATGAGAAGTTGCATACTCAGAAGGAATCTCCGAAGGTTTGTTGAATTTTTCTTTGTCCAATTTCTCCAAATCCTCCAATCTATTATAATAAATTCTTGATAAGTTCTTCTTCATTGTAATCTTACATGTCTTCTGCCACAGTTCTGTTCTGATCTTGTTATTTTTAACCAATTAAGGCGTGTAACATAGAGCCTGTTTCTTGAGAAACTCTAATATTGCTCTATTTGTAGTTTTGTCCAATTTGATGTTCTTATGTGATTAAGGAGAGCTTTGAACCAATTTGAAACTAGAAAGATTTTCAGGTTACCAAAGTTTTAAGGTTCCAAATTCATTTCTTGCAGGAGACAATCAGAGAGGTTAAAGTTCAAACCAAAGATGTGAAAAGTTCCGAAAGTCGTAATGACAGAGACTATGATAAACCTAAGAGAAATGAGGTCTCTCATCGCAACGAGTCTAGAGATGTTCGGCTAGACTCCCGAGACCATCGTCAAGATCCTAGAGATCGTCAAGACTCCAGAGATCATAGACAAAATCACCGTGACAACAGACCAGATCCCAGAAATAACCGGGACAACCGTCAGGATCGTGATCATGAGAACCGATCCGAGCAGATGGAGAATCGCCGTGAGAACCACTGGGACAATCGACAACAACCATCGCCAAGATCCAAATGGGACAAACCTCCTGGCAAGAACGATTGGATCGGCAAAACCAAGAAACCAGAATGGGATAAATCTGGCAGAAATGATCGAGATACCAGAAGTCCCAAAACCGAAAATGAGCCCAAGCCTCAAAAAAATGAATGGGAAGCAAAACCTCCAAAAACTGAGAACTGGGAAACCAAGAGTAAAGAGTCCAACTCATGGGAAGGTAAACCAGTAAAACTGGACAATCAGGAGCCCCCAAAACCAAAAGTTGAAGTTGAAGTCAAGCCACAGAACTACTGGTAAGTCTCTGCTATATCCTTTTTTATCCAGACTCCATTGAGAACCAGATATGTATTGGAAAAAGGAACACAGTTGGTGTCTTGAAATCGTTATGTACTATCATGTGCTTACTTGCATTGATCCAGAAATGATCCTTGTTAACCTGGTCTAAATCATCTTCCCTGATTCTTCCAGTCAACTGAATAAGTCATCTTTCCTCATGATTAAAGTTGACCCTTCTTAATGTGGGTACTGAATAAGTCATCTTTCCTCATTATTCAAGTCAACCCTTCTGTAAATGGGTGGGGATAATAAGAAAAAAGATTTTGGCAAAGGTTGAAGCCATGAGAATTAACCAAGAGTCAATGCCGATGTGTAAAAAGAATCCTCATAAACCTAAGTTGTTATCCTAACAAAGAAAAATTTGCCTGTTAAAAACTTATTTGGTGAATGAAACTTTATTCTAGGGAAAGAAACAAAGAGAAGCAAGAAGAACAGAAGAGAGCTGCTGCTGCTGAAAAGGACAAGGAAAATGTTGAAAAGCAAGTTGAGGAGAGTCCAAAATCACCAACAGAAAAGAAGCAGGAACACTCGAACCAGTCTGGCAGACCACCTGTTAAACGAAAGAAGGATGAAGATTACCGGTACGACACTCGTCAAGATCGTTACCGAGACGATGGTCGTATGTCTGGACGTGGTCGTGAATTTGTACGAGGTAGAGGGCGTGGTAGAGCAAGAAGCCAAAGGGGAAGTTACTCTACGAGAGGACGAGGTCGTGCAGATTATCGAAGCTACGATAGATCCTATCAAAGCAGTGGTCGTTCGGATTACAACGCAAAGGGAAGTATTGGACGCTGGGGAGAGAATGAGGAGGAAACTGCGGAGGACTTCGAAGCATCCAAAAGACGACGAGGCAAGGATGAGGATAGTGATGTGTCTGTGGATGATACAAGTGGTTCATTTAGTGAAACGTCGAGTGAAAGAACTTCAGAAGTACGAGATAATTCTCGTCCCAAAGAATCGTCCAGTAAGGACTCAAAACCTAAAAGCGCTAAAGATGAATCAAAGCATCAGCCTAAATCTGAAAATCGTGATAACCGTGAGAAACGTGATAGCAATGAGAGGAATTCTAGTCGGAACAGCCATAATCACCGTGGCGATCACCGCGGGGGATATAATGACAAGAGGTATGATGACAGATATCGGAATAATGACCATCAAGATGGTGGACCCAGAAATAACGCCTTCATTCCAAGAGGTGAACCTTCACGTCGTGGAAGGGGAGGTAAGTTTGACTTTGAAACTCTCTGATTGGATAATGAATGAGGTTTTTCCGAACTTCAGGTTTTTTTTATTTCAACCTTCTGTTGACAATAGTATGCATTGGTCTGAATCTTCACTCTGAATCTTCACTCTGAATCTTCACTCTGAATCCACAACTTATTCCTCAGTCTTCATTAGCCGAGTAGGCTGTAAAACTTGCATTTTCATTGCACCCTACATGTTGTACCAGTCTTCATCAGAATTGGAGTAATTCATTACATTTCACACCTTGTTCTGCAGTACATGCTTCCCTATAGCTGGCTTTCATCCCATAATACTCTCCCTTGCCTTATGTAATATTGGGCAATAACACCTTCGCATACCAACCAAGATGTAGAAGTTCGTGTTCAATCCCAGCATAGTAAGTATGGTATTTTATTATTTGTTTTTCAGGCAACAGTGTACCAAGAGGTGGACCACGTGGTAAAAGATACATGTCAGGTCCTCCCAGGGGTGGGTTTGGTCGACCACCCAGTAACAGTGGGGAATCACGCAATAGAGACAATCAAAATGATAGGTAATTTTTCGATATTTATTTTTGACTTTAGGAATTACTTCAAGTTAATTTTATTGTCTGGAAGAAATTTTCAAGATTTGCTTGAATTTCAATATTCATTTATTTGTTGATTAACAGTGAGCATTATGATAAAATATTTTTCATGACCTGACCAAAATTTGGTTATTTTTAGGGAGTACCGAAGATCTGAAAGAAATCAACCACCACCAAGGTTTGCCCGACGTGGGGGGTTTCAAGATCGAGGGAGGGGCTATGAAAGAGGACCAAGGGGGAGAGGAAGAGGGCGAGGATCAAACTCAGCTCCCTCGAGACCTCCGTTAGCAAAGCAGATGTCAAATGAAGGAGAAGAATGGGAGACGGCGTCGGAATCTAGCGATTTTAACCGGGATTCAAAAAACGATAAAGATGGAGGTGGAAAAGATCGGAGAGAGCCTCCTATGTCGAAGAAAAGTTTCTCCAACCAGCGGCCATTGAATGATCGTCAAAATCGACGAGTTTCAACCGACAGTCGAAACATGGGTGGAAACGACAACCGAAACAACAAAGAAAAGTCCCCAAATCCGACAAAAAACGGGACTGGGCCCCCTAGAAATGGCAACGGGGGTCCAAAAAACAAAGCCTCGATGCACTCGAACTATAAGGAGAATGTGAATGTTTATAGAGTCGATGGTATCGTACATACCGACCAAACAGCTATCAACAACGCCATTAATAACATCGGCATCAAGTAAGTCTGTTATTTTACTGTCTTCTTTACTTAAGCTTTGCTCCTCTGTTTTCATTAGCCCATAAATTGCAAAGCTGTGCTTCTTGGAGATTTAAGAAGCTTGCTCACTCATCAAGGTCCATACACAGTTAAAATATTATCTATTCGGTTGGAGTTGATGCAGCTGTCCTGGCTAAATTCACCTCATTGTACATGGCATTGTCAAACTGGTGCATCAGAAACCAATTGCGTCATTCTGGCATCATAGAAATAACAGACCCGAACTTTACAAGAGTCCATTAAATTACAACGCCAGAACAAATCGGTGGGACGATGTAAAGGGTCATGATATAAAAAAGTAAAAGGTCTCCTAATTATCATTGTGTCCTGATTCTCGAAAATAACTTAATAGCTGCGTATGAAACTGATGTAGAAAAGTAGGATGTAAAACTCCATTAATATTTTTTGCTCTTTTTTGCACAAAATACAATAAGACTGGTAACATTCTTGTCTTAAGCTGAGATAGACAAGATCACCTAGTGTCACCTCACATCTGACCCTTTTAGCAGATTTGTCCTCAATGTTCAATCCATCTTTCAGGAAGAGAAAAAGTGAATTAAGTGATGTATCTAAACCATTAACTACAGAAAAAGAAAAGAAAGATGCCTTAGCAAATATAGACATCAATAATTATGCTAGTAAGTTTGTTTAAGTTATTCCACATATCTTTAGTCCTTTAGACACATACTATCACTTCCATTTAATTAAATCAGGTGCTTGTTGATATTGGGAGCTGTTGTGGCTAAATGAGTTAGACATCCCTAACCTCTGAAGGTCCAGAGTTCAATTCTGACAATTCTTTTTTCCAAATCAGTGATGCAGGGCTGAGGTACGACATCGAAAAAGGGTCAAGTCGTTTGGATGGTACAATAGACTGAGGCTCTTGTGTTACAGGTTCTGCGCATCAGAGAGGATGTCCTGGCAAAATTTCCCTTGTTGCACATCACATTGCCTCCGTGGTGAGGGTCTAAAGGCCTCATTGACAAAGCCTTGGATAAAACTAAAGATTGAAAGATTAAACATTTTGCAACTAGATTTCTGAGTTGAAACAACAGCTAAACTCCATTTCATTTGTCTTTGACCGTCTGCTTATTTTATCATTGACCTAACTGTTATTTTTAGGTGTAGTGGTAATAGATGATCAACCAGAGGTCACCATTGATGACCCAACATTTTTATTTGAGAAAGACGATGGGTTCCAGGAGGTGACATATAAAAAGGCTGTACCCAAGAAAAAACAGGAGACCGAACTGAAGAAAACAGAAGTAAAGAAGGGAGCTAAGGTAAGTGCATCGGGCTGTTTCAAATGCTCTCCCAAAGGGAGATAACTCATACCAATTTTGATATTTTATGATCACAGCGATGTTTGATTGAAATGTAAATTGTTTGAGATTTCCCAGAAAGATTCTGAAGCCAATACAATATTTGGAAAATATCAATATGTAATCCCTCTCACTTGTGTTACCACGGTTTAGAGGAAGTATGACAAATGGGGGGTGGGGATTTGTACAGGATGGATTTAGCCAAGCCTTAAAATGAGAATTCGAAACTTAACTTTTGACTATTTTGCTTCTTTATTGCAGGTTGTAGCCAAGCCTAAAGGGATGTCGTCTGCTAAGATTGATCGTCAACGCTATGGTAAATCGAGCCGTCTGCCACCACGTCTGGCCAGAAAGAAAGAGGAGGAGGAAAAGGAGAAGGAAATGAGCAAGAATATCATGCCCAAAATAGAACAGTGGGACAATGATCTGGCTAATGATATTCCAGCTAATTCAACCAACCTGGAAATTGACTCCAATAAAAGTAAGTTTAAGAGAAAAAATTTCATTGCAAATTGTCAGATTACCTATGGTAGCTAAAAAAGGGATTGAGTGACCTGACCTTGTGTAACAACACTAGAAAATAGTCTGTTCTAAAAGCATCTTGATTTTTTTAACCCATGCTGACTCTCCACATCACCTGTTAAAAATTTCCTAGGCAACTGGGTTCCGAAAATAGTTAAAATTTTTTGCTTTGGATGATATTGAAGTTCAAGGTCTTTCTCCCCTCCGAATCCACACATTTCTATGTAATTATAAATCATTTCAGATGCAACAACAGTTACTGTGACTCCAGTCGTCAAGACAACAACTGTGAGCGTGCCCTCGGCTCCAGCTCCGGTACCGACTGTCAGCGCCTGGACGAAACCAATCAATTTCTCGGTCAGTGCTTCCGGGCATGAAATGAAGTTTGAGAAGGGAGGAAGCAGCAGTGATAATCATGATAGTGGGATAGACGTAAGTGACCGGCCTAATTCAGCTGGCTCTTCAACTCGCAGCTCCCCAAGTGCAGAAAACAAGCTTAAGGATGACAAGAAGGTACCAGGAATCGAACTCTTAGCGCCCAGTTTACGGGTGACGGGCAAACTGCATGACTTATTTGTATATAATCGTTGTTGTAGACAACCCTTTAGCAGAATTAGAAAGCATTATATTTTGTGTCGAAAGTCTTTTAGAGGCTCGAGTTAGTTAGATAAGTTTGGAAATGTGTCATGGATACTGCCGTTGTTTTTTAAAATGTTTTGGAATGTGTTTGTACTCTTGGTTCCTTTAAAATCGAAAACTTCACGAAGTTGCGAAACAATAACTAGCATGATTTCCTTCATTGCACACTTCATGGTGTCTAGCGAAAGTTTTTTAAAAAGTGAACTAATTGCATTCACAATTGAAAGAAATACAAAGTAGGTTCGAAAAAGATTCAACAACTTGTCCAATAAAATTTGCGGGTAGCCTTAACACATTTCCAAATCTTACAGGTAGACCATCAAAAATTGTAAAACATCCTTAGTAAGCAGACAAACTTTAAAAGCACTACTAATTTTTTTTTATATAATATTTTCTTAAAAATTTTTTCTTGCTAATTCTTTGTTTTTTTCAAAACACTTCACTCTTTATTAACATTTTTATTATTTTTTTTTTTTACAAAATTTGTCCATTCAAGTATGACTTTCTCTAAAACAGCACATACGAAAAACGCTTGTTTCAACTTAGGCATAGCTTTAGTACTGGCTTCTACAAGGGAGGTATGAGTCTTCAAAAACCAACCCTTGATCCAACAAATGTTTTTTTTAATACTTAAATTTGCTTAGTCAAAGATTCAATTTCATTGTAGCAAAATATTGCTCTAAAAGGAATGTAAAGGTTTTCTAAAGAGAAAATGTGTATCAAAGACACTGATAGCATCAATTAGTTACAATTTTCAATCAGATGTCTGTGGTTCCTGCAATTCCACTAAAACTAAGCATTTATTGACATCACCAATCGTCTAGAGCCTTATATCATAACAGCAGTTAGTGATATTAATGAATGCTTTTTGTTTTATTGGAATTACTTGTTGGAGCAAGGGTTTCAAATTGAAGACTCAGTCCCCCTTTGAAAGATTCAGTTGGCTTGTAGCTATCATACAGTCTTTCAGAATTATAACAAGCAAATGACCAAGGGAGAGGGGAAATTGCACTTGTGGCTTAAATCTTTTCTTTTTTTTTTTTCCAATTTCAAATTAACTTTGAATACAAAGATATCTTTAATTACTGTTGTTTTGTTCAGTGTTTTTGAAAAAAGTTTTATATTTTCCAGGTGGTAGTGGACACCTTCAAGGCCTCTGATATGGAGATTGGTGAGTTTGAAGCTCCTAAACCACAGAGGCAACCAAAGGTCAGTAGATCTTTTAAAAAAAATCATTTCATTTCAATTTCTGTTTAAATTTTACCAAACTTTTCAAAACTCAGTCAAATGGTACGTAAGCATGTTATACCAGAACACGCATGAGGATAATTAGGAGAAATTTTAATGACGTGACCATGCAGAACTACTATTTTTCTATTCCAAAAAATGGCATAACCCTACACTTCATTCAATCATAAGTCTGGTCTTGTATTCAGAGGGACTCCAATTAGGTTTAGGGTCTGTTATTTCTCTTACGTAAGAACAATGGGATAGTTTCGGATTGCCCTTACTGCTAAAGATGTGCAAGTTCCTTCCATGATAGCATCAATCCAAAATAGTTCATTTCAACCTTTTTTTTTTTTTTCAGATCAGTTCTGGGTCGACCACCTCGAGTCGTGTGAAACCTTTAACTAAAGATATACAGGTAGTATCTGTGGTGGATGACCTGAAGAAACAGTCAACAGAGATCATTAAAGAACAGCGCCGAATTACTACCATAGAGAAAACAGAACCTATACAGATGCCAGCTTTTAAAGATACGCTGTTTGGAAAGGTATGTACAGAGTTACTACCCTTGTTTTTGACCTGAATTTATTGCTTTTGGTGTGAAGTCTAGACTGACTAGAGCAATAATAAAGACGTATAAATTTTCCCTCATTACACACCGGTAGTGGAATAGCTCAGTTTAGATTGTTGTCTGCTATAGGTGAAGTATTGTAGGTTCGTAACCTCAACATAGCCTGTGCTTCTGGATTGAATGTTCTGACCCTGAAAATTTAATATAAAACTCCACTCCTAAGGGAGACTACTCTTAAATATTCATGGAGCCACAGTGAGTTAGATACTTGCTCACTAACCTGAAGTTCTTGAGGACAATCACAGCAAAGATCGAGAAGAACTTTCTGATATTTTATTCCAGTTTTCTCTTGTCAGTGATACAGGTCTGAGGGGCTGACATTGACAAAGATTACCAGACCACAATCAAATCACCAATAAATTCCATTGCAGGGTGACAATACTATGAATTTAGATTTTGAATTCGATGCGACGTTGGTGAACATAACGGAGACCAGAATAGAATCAGAACAGATTGTGATGTCTTCCACGGACGTGTGTAAGCCTGTCAGCACCACCAGCGTCACAGGCACTAGTCAACCTGTCATTACATCACCGACATCACCTTCCACTCAGGATCTCAACCAAAAGATCGCTCAAGTAAAGAAGGTCTGGGAGAGCTCTTCAATGAAGACTGTTTATGAGAAACCGTAAGTAGAATTAGTATTCCAATAATTTTGCTGCAGTGGCTCGATAAGTTACGAGCTAACCTGATGGTTCAAGATTCAATCCCAGCAAGTGTCAAGATGACTTTTGGGTATTTCATTCCGGTTTCCTCGCAGTGATGCAGGTCTGAGGGACTGACATGGAAAAACCGTCTGGTCAATAGGATGGGACAATAAGCTGAGGCTCCGTGCACATTTAAGATCTTGTGAAGTTGGAAATTGCAAAGAGAGTAAGCTAATGCTGCTGTCCTGGCAAAATATTTCTCATTGCACACTACATGGCCATCTTCATTAGAGTTACAACTCCTTCATTTGATCTTAATGTATCCAAACAGGTTACTGTCTTTAAATCCAAAGGTTATTTAAATTGATTTTTGGAGAATACTGACATATAAGATATATTCTCAAATTTCTATTCTTTGAATTGCAGGATGCCAGAGTCAACAACTCCACGCCAATCCATCAGTTCCTCCATCGACGAAAGTTTATCAAACAGTAACAATAACAATACTTTTGATTCGTTCCCGACTAGCGAAGTAGAGAGGGCGCTAACACCAGTCCAGAACAACATGGATAACGTCATTTCTAGTCGGAACGATTTGAGTAGTTACCATAGCGATAGTAATAACTTCTCACCCAGCCAATCGTCTCTATCGCCCAGACCACATGACTATCTGTCCAACTTTACTGGAATGGATATGAAGATGGACAGTGACCATAAACCAAATTACATGTCAGAGCCCAGTAATGTCTGCAAGGTAAAATTTCTAAAATTTTTCACGCTTACTTGCTAACCATGGTTAAATGTGGACAAAGGTTAAGATGAACTTTGAGATTTTCCGAGTAATGAAAAGGCGAATAGTAAAATTTCTCTCATTGCACACTGCATGGTGTTGTCCATGATCAGTGAATTTTTCTCTAAGCCAACTGTGCTAGAACATGCCCATCTGAAATTTAGGTGATGAGTATGTGTTAATGTTAATCCCATAAAAGCATGAGCCTGGGTCACAGAGTTAGAACTGTGTATTAACTGTAAATTTGAATGTGTGTGTTTTGCAGGTGAAACCCCAGCAGTTTCAGACAATAGACTTCATCATGTCCAATACCAACAACTTGATGTCCAGTATGTCAGCTGTACCCAGTCCACCAGTAGTAGTCCAGAATCAACCTCCACCATTTCAGACTATACAGCTGGGTTCCCAGTTACTCACCCCTGAATCTAGGGTAGGTACTAGGTTTACGATCTCTTGTTAGTATATGTAGTAGTTCGAACTGAAGAGGGTGGGATGTAGTCTGATCTGTTGAGGTGTTGGAATCTTGATGCATGATATAAGTTGTTTATTTCAAATGTGGTGGTCATAGGTTCTAATTACAGTTGGCATGTGAACATCTGTTAATCTTTGACCTTGAATTATTCAAGTTTACCCAGTTGCAGATAGTTACAGATAGTTAAAGAAAGATCATTGTCAAAAGGTTTGACCTAAGAACAACTGAAGAAATTTTCTAAAACATTGACATTTTTTCTTGCAGTTTTCACAACCAAGTTATGGGTTCAACCTGTCTCAAAACCAATCTCAACTCGGCCAGCAGCAACTTGGCCAATCGTCAAGTTTCACTCAACAGAGTTTGTTTGTACCAACACCAAATCAAGACCTGTACCAACAGCAACCATCGCAGTTAGCTCCCTTTCAACGTAATCACAGCTTTAACCAAACACCACAACAGAATTACGGACAAACCCAGCAGAACTATGGACAGACGCAACAAAACTACGGGCAGACGCAACAAAACTATGGTCAGAACCCTACCCATAATACCATAATGGTCTCCTCCACGTCATCCTTAATGTCCACCTCCATCAAACCACCCTCAACCAATAATTACGGTAAGACAAGTTCTGAAAAAAATTTCTTTTGGGCAGGAGGTTGATCAAGTTATTTAGATGGTCAAACAGATTTTTTGGATTATATCACAAATTCCCATAACACAAAACAAATAAAAATATATACTTTCGTCCTGTCTAAAGTTACCGATAAAAGCCTTCCTTAGAAACACTTTAAGTATTCTATGATCACTTGTCTCCCCTCCTTCTATTACTAGTCCAAAGTTTAGTTTTTCTGAAAAAGGCTTTCAGCCGAAACCTTAGACGACAAGACAATAAAAAATACTTATTCCTTTGACCTTGAATAAGTCATCTTGACTCCAAATTCCCGTTAACTCAGCAGTAAATGGGTATGGATAATCCAGGAAAGAACAATGCCAAGAGGTTTGGCCAAGGACCAGCTGGTAGAAAGTATCCTTAACTAAGAACCTAAGTTGTTATCCATGTAAAATATAGTAGTTTCTTTTCATCCATTTTGAAATGCTGAATTCTTTTCAGGATCCTTACAGAAGAATATGTCAAGTGGTTCAGTACAGTACAACCAGGGACTAAACACTTCCTCCGTACATCAGCCCAGTCAGATGTACATTCAGTACGAACCAACAGCTCCTATGTTTGGTAATAACCAAATACTTACCGCTTCCAATCCACCCAATCCTTCCCAGAATGCATCACAGTTGATTGGATCTCAACTGGTCCAACAGAGGTAACTCTTCATTTTAATCACCTGGGAGGTAGAAGTAGTAAAATGCATTTCGAAAGTGAAAGTAAAGGCATTAAACTGGTCTGCTATTCCCTCCAAATATTCAAGGAATTGCCAAAGAAATCAAACGATGAGGTCATAAGAAATTGAATTTGAAATAAGTGGCAAATGATTGTTAAGAATAGATTTTATACCATTTGTCCAAACCACACTCCCAATTTGTCATACTTCCTTGAGGCGTCGGTATTTTAAGTTAGGGATATTTACATATTCATAGCGTTTTATTGTCCAATCAAAATGGCCCTGAAGTTATTTCTTACTTCAAATCACTCATTTACAGCCTTCAAAACTTAACACCTTATACAGGACACGATCTTAGCATATGTTCCTATTTTAAATAATTTGTTATTTTTATTTCTAGAAGTGGAGTACATAATGTACAATCTGTACAGCCATCTTCATACTTCCCTCAAACACAACCAACCTTATCTCAGTCTGGCTACTTCTCATCACAAACTCAACCTTCTTCAGCCTTACAGGTACAGTTTCTTTTCTCTTCTGTTGGTGTGCATAGAAAAACACCCCTAATTTCACAAAAGAGCTCAACTCACTTTTGATATACTGCTTCTTTTTGATAAAGAGTATCCATGTGTGGAATAGTTCAATAGAAAGTTGAGGGGTGTCAAAGTTGACAAAACTCCCCCATTTTAAAAAATAAACCTTCCAATAAAAAGTGTACAACTTCATATTGAATGCTAGAATGCATGTGTGGAAAAGTTCATTACAGAGATGAGGGGTGTCAAATAATAGAACTGACACACTTTGGTATTAATCCCTGATTCTATTAAGAGAGTCCACATATCTAAAATTACACCTTGATCCAAATTTGAGCAGGATCCAAGTCAATAGACCTATATTTGTTTATCAAAATGTTTTGGAAGACCGCCATTGGAATGATTGGTCATGTGGTTGCTACTATAATTATTTCATTCTTGTTTCAGGGAGCACTTCAACAAGTAGCAGCCTCAGGGCCCCAATTCTCTATCCACACGTTTAATAATGCTGGCCAGGGGCTAGGACTCGCCCTCCAGCAGACCTCTGGGGCCAACACAACGCCCCATTTAAACCTAGGGAACAGCGGTTCCAACCAAACGGGTATGAATAAACCTAACAACCAATATAGCTCTTTTATACAGCAACAGTCACAGTCAAATCAAAATAACCAGGTAAGTTCTTCTAGTTTAGAGAAAGGTCAACTTCTTGTCTTATACCTTGACTGCAATAGCAACCTTTCTTGTATCACATCTTCACAGTGTCAAGCTATTATGTATACCTTGACTGCAAAAACTAATATTCTTGTATCTTCACAATGGCAAGCTATTACGAACTTTGTCTTATACCTTGACTGCAAGAGCCACCTATCTTGTATCTTCACAATGGCAAGCTATTACGAACTCCTTCTTATACCTTGACTGCAATAGCCACCTATCTTGTATCTTCACAATGTAAAGCTATTACTAACTCCTTCTTATACCTTGACTGCAATAGCCAATATTCCCCGGCCCATATCTTGATAATCCTATCATATTTAACTATTAAATTTCAGATGAAGTCGCCCTCCCAGAATATAACTCCAAGTAACATGTTGAACACAGCTCTGTCAGCCTTGAGTCCAAACTCTAAGGTGTTCACATCTCAAGTTCAACAGAATCGACCCCCACCCCAGCAGAGATACCCTGGGGTGGCTCAGTTAACCCAGGGGAATAAGTTCAGTAATGCTGCTTTCGTAGCCCAGCAGTTGTCTGGTGCAGGTAAGAACTTTGCAATTCAAAATGTTCATCCTGAATTCTTCATCTTGCATCTTTCAAATTTTCAGTAGGACATCTGCTGTTCCTGCAACTCCATTTAATCGAAGCATTGAATGACATCACTCTCACGTAAAACTCAATTCATTTGTTTTAATTTTTTCAGCTTCAGTGGTACGACCCTCAATAATGGTAGGAGGTTTGGTAAGACCCAACACGGCTCCACCCCAGCCGAGTCGAGGTTCCTTCCCTCCTCCCATACAGAGACCAGGACTGTCTAACACGGCAGTGATAACCATCCCAACACAGTCTCTGACGCCAGTGATTCCTGCAGCTCTGCAACAAGGAGCCACGCCTTCCATGAAGGCTTTACACGAGAAGCAAAGAAGAGAGGTGTTAGCTCATGCTCAGAGCTTTTTAAACCCACAGAATAAACCGAAGGTCAAGTCGCCACCTAAGAGCGACATCGCGGATGAGAAGAATTCAAGCGATGCTGTTAGTACAGCAGATAGTAAATCGGAAAGTTCCGTTACTGGGAAAGAAAAGTGAGAGAGGATTTTTTTGTGAAATACACTGTTTTTTTGACAATTTTTGTCTTGTGCTTTTAAATTTTATTATTGGATGTGAACAGAAATGGACTTGGACTTAATACATATATAGAAGTAGTGACTTTCTAATGTTTTTAAATGTTTTTTTCCGGATGGATAAACTTTTTGATTTTTCGTTTGTGATGGACTTTTAACATATTATTTTGAATGGCCGTGATACTGAACTGAGAGAAATGAATCATCCGACATTTTTAGAAACAGGGCGTGGCACTCAAGAAACTGATACTGAACAGAATTTCTGCGTAAGACGAGATTGAAAAATGAAGGCGTAATCTGATTACGGTGAAATCTCAAGAAAAATTGGGGATATTCTTCAAATTTATTTTTGAAGCCGATGTAAATTTCTGTTTATTTATTTCTTATTCTGAATGTGTGCCAAAAAAATGAAAAACTCACTAATTTCAGGAAGCAATTTTTGAATCGTGGCGTGATCAATTTGTATTTAATATTTTCCAAAGCTCCATGTACAAAGATATACAAATTAATTTTCATAATCCAAATGTAAATTGCCCATTTTATCTCCCCCAAATTCATAATACTGGTATCGTCAACGCTTCAAAAGTTGCCTCCCCTTTTTAATCATTCATATATTGGACCATATTTTTTAAAGCGGTCTTTCGTCATTTTTGTTGAGTCGTTAAAGTCACTCGAAGGATTGTGAATAACAGGTACTTGTGATATTTATAAATTTGTATTTATATGTACATAGTTGGCTTTGTACATAATGCAGATATATTAGTCACAATTTATTCCTTTAGTACAGTGATGACTCTTAACGGCACAAGTGACGTCACAGTGATGTCACCAACATCAGAAATTTCGTCGAAAGTATTACCTCTTAATATCCCCTTGTATCATTTTGTACATTTTGGAAATTTGTTTTTCCACGTGTTTGTACAAATGTAAAATCCTGATGAAGGATTTGACTTGGAAATTTTATAATTTTTCTGAAATTGTCGGGGAAATGTTCAGATATAATCAAGCTAAAAGCAAAGCCATGTCCTGTTCTCGTCTATAGATTCAATCATTTATTGCGATTTCTACGAAATCCATTCATATAGCCGCAATTTTTACGCAACCATTCTAAATGGATTTGTTTTCATATTTGCTGAGGAAAGTTACGGATAATTGTAAAGGCCTATCGTTTTGTAAAATATTTGTATCATATGGTTTGATTTATTGTTGTATTGGTGAAATATAGCTGAATTCCTTCGTGACAGACCTGGGCTACCCAGCCTTTGCTTGGTCCTAGAGTACACGCTCAGCCATCTTACTGGATGGTTGTTATCCATTAATTGGCCCATTTAATTATGAAAGCTTTTTAGATTGCTCAGTCAAGTTTGCCTTTTAGATTTTACAGGCATGGTTGGTTGACTGTACCACAGTTCCATCCATACCAAAAAAAATCTGTGCCCTCACCTGTATTCTGTGCCCGATTTTGCAAGCTGTGCAGATGAGGAACCATCATTTGCAATGTGATGCCATCATTTGCAAGCTTGTCGAATAAGGTGCCCTATTTGCAAATTGAGTCATTATGGTGCCCCCCCAGTTGCGAGTCAAGGTTTTTAAATGGTAAGGTTTATGTTCAAAAGAAGGGCGTGGTATGCCCTCCACCCCCCTCCCCTGATGTAAATCTTGTCATTTTAGTTTTCAATGTCTTAAATAGATGTTATTTCATTTTTTTTTAAAAAAAAATACAGATTATTATTTATGTTCAATTCTGCTTGTTTCGACTTTTTTTTGAATATGGATGATCATGCCATTATAGCTTCATTAGCTCCTTATTGTGCATAATGTTGGTGTAGCCTTGAATAATTAGTATCTTAGCCTTGATTGTCAAGACTGAAAGTTTAGATAAGGTATATGAAATCTCCAGGAGCCTGAATAACCAGCCAGAATTAACACTATGGATATCCAGACATCTAACCATGGGGAACCCAGTTGGATATTCAGATATGTACTGGCCCTTAAAATGATATAATCCTAATAATTTGCTGGCTATCCAGACATCTGACCTTGGGAACCACATTTGGATATCAAGATATTTACTGGATAGGGCCTAAATTGCTAGAATCTAAATGATTTGCTGACTATCCAAAATATCTGACCCCTAGATAAGCTAAATGGATATGTAAACAAATAGAAAAAATACAAATCCATGAAACACTTTAAATAATAACAAAAATCTACATCTTACAATAATATAAAATATATCTATAAAAAGAGAAATGAAATTCATTGATTTTCACAGAAAATAATGATCAACTATTAGGAATTCTACTCAATTCTCAATATTCTAGAATTTCAAAATTAACTACTGAAACAAATTCCTGATAAATTAAAGAGAGAGTTATATCTTCAATCTAAATCTACCGGTAATTATGAGGCAAAAGTAGAGCTTTGATTGATGAACAGTTTACAGTTTAAATATGTGGTTTACGATGGAAGTGAATGACAAAACACAAGTTATACAATAAAATGGGATCCTCCTGAAAGACTGGGGCTTCCAACAGAAGCCACTATCAAAAAGGAATCTTGATAGAGGCTAGTATCTTGTGATAGAGGCTCCCATAAAAATAGTAGCCACTTTCAAAATCGAGTCTATATCAAGATGGTAGCCTCTATCAAGATGGTAGCCTCTATCAAGATGGTAGCCTCTATCAAGATGGTAGCCTCTATCAAGATGGTAGCCTCTATCAAGACGGAATCCTCTATCAAGATGGAATCCTCTTATCAATATAGGACCCTCTGTCAAGATGGAATCCTCTATCAAGATGTTACCCTCTATCAAACTGGTGACCTCTATCAAGATGATAGCCTTTATCAAGATGGTAGCCTCTATCAAGATGGTAGCCTCTATCAAGATGGTGGCCTCTATCAAGATAGGAGCCTCTATCAAGATGGTAGCCTTTATCAAGATGGTAGCTTCTATCAAGATGGAATCATCTATCAAGATGGCAGCCTCTATCAAGATAGGAGCTTCCATTAAGATAGCAGCCTCTATCAAGATGGTAGCCTCTATCAAAATGGAATCCTCTATCAAAATAGTAGCCTCCACCAAGGAGCCTCTATAAATATGGTTGCCTCTATTAATATGTGCCATTTAAAAAAATATTCCTGAGAAAACTACACGATTCATGCAAATAAAAGAACATGGTTTAGATCTGACGAGAATCTAGAATATGCATGATGGAAAAGCCAACAAAGACACAATATTTGCATAATTGATGTTGTCGAGGTCCCTGATACACATTATAAGCTTATTTAACATCTTTACAATCTCTTTTATTGAAGACATGAATCACAAAAAAACTAGGAGACTGAGACAAGTAATGGGACTTGAGATATACCTGATAATAATGAGGTGCTTAGGGTTTTGGGGGGGGGGGGTGGTTACGGAAATATGAACGATTGGTTTCATAATATTGACAAAAAAATATGTAAAAAACTAAAAAAAAAATGAAAGCACAAATAGACCACAAGCCATATTGCTGCAGAAATAAATCACTTAATCAAAATAATTGAAATTCTTCATCAAAAAATGGATTGCGAAAGCTCAACGATAGACAAAGACTAAACATTTTTGCTAAATCTAAATTTAAAATCACTAAAATTCTAGGTACTTTTTATCTACATATTTGTGAGAAAAAATTAATCTAATTGACAGAGACATTGTCATCTAATTATTCTATAACTATATCCCTTTAAAGGAACGTGGCTTTTTGTGGTGTTGATCCCTTGATTTGACTATGCGCACAACTTTAATGTGCACATAGCTAATATTGTGGTTTGTATATAATAGGTTTATAATTCTGTGCCCTATTGAGGTTTAAGTTCAGCCAATTAAAATGCAGGGACCTTAACTCCCAAAAACAGATTTTAAGAAATACAGTAATCTGATTGGATAATAAATCTAAATTTGAATTTGAATTCAATGATTAACCAATCAGATGACTGGAACTTATATCATTCCGAGTTAAGAATGAGTTCACTGCATTTTAATTGGTGTAGGTTTTGATAAGTTTCGTTTCATCCAATGAAAACTTTACGAAGATGTTGTGTCTTTCAACAATGATATAGCACAGTTAATAGATTCTTCTAGATCGTCGAATATCTGTACGCCTTCTTTACTAGCCATATCACTTAAGTACATCCGCCCTCGATTATAGTCCTCTATCGAACAGTCACTCATCTGGAAAATCAAGGCAAAGTAATGAGCTTAAAGGGGCAGTATGCCAACTCTTCATTACGGTACCAAAAATGCTATTATAACAAAAGTAATAATGTTCTACTGCACCTTACGTTGCTATTACCGTATAACTCTGTGTATAATGCACAGGTTTTTACCCTCAAACGGCCCCAACAAAGAGGGGGTGCGCACTACATACAGTTAAAAAAAAAGAGTATTTTGTCCAGACGAAAATGCCGCAAATTTAATTTTATAATAAAATCTATTTATTCCCAAGCGGGACGAAGCCGGGAGAAATGCTGGTGGAGGTCCTAAGTGGTTCTGACGCGCAAATCGATCACAGAACTTGGGCGTAGGGGCAAAAGACTAATCGAACCATCTAGTAGCTGGTTCCCTCCGAAGTTCCCCCAGGATAGCTGGCGCTCGCCGAGACAGTTTCGTCCGGTAAAGCGAATGATTAGAGGAGTCTATTGCTTCTAATCTCTCATGTTAGTATTATTGAGTTGTTATTTTGAAATCATGTATGAAAATTATTTAGTTGAAAGGCTATTCTAATAGATAAATGTATAGTAATCCAGATAAAATCGTAACATGTCCTAACGGTAACAGAAATTTGGTTAAGTTGCTTACAAGTCAAAACAGTAACAAATTTAAAAACACAAAGAGTGAACAACTTCTTAAAATGATAACAGATATTTTGGTAAAATAAAAAAAAGGGGTAGGGGTAAAGTCTGCTCAAGATGCCCCAAATCCAATCTTTAATTATCGCTGGCGTGGAACGATTCTTCCAATAGTTCATATATATGACAACCCATACCACCAATGTCAAACAATATTGTCAACCCATACCACCAATGTCAAACATAGTTAACCCATTCCACCAATGTCAAACAATATCGTTAACCCATACCACCAATGTCAAACAATATCGTTAACCCATACCACCAATGTCAAACAATATCGTTAACCCATACCACTAATATCAAACAATACCGTCAACCCATACAACCAATGTCAAACAATATCGTCAACCCATACCACCAATGTCAAACAATATCGTTAACCCATTCCACCAATGTCAAACAATATCGTTAACCCATACCACCAATGTCAAACAATATCGTCAACCCATCCACTAATGCAAACAAAAACCCAACCCCAAAGTTAGAAAAGTGTTCCCCCCACCTGAAACAAAATTTCCCCAAACCCCAATGTCAGAGCATTTGTTAACCATAAATTTGTCCCATATTGTTAACCTTTTACCACCAAAGTTTAAACTGATATCAGTGAACCCTTTAAAATGAAACAAAAAACCCAACCCCAATCCTCAAACAATATAACCAACCACCTGTCAAACAATATCTTCATTCCCATTCCTCAAATGTTTAAAAAAAGTTACCCTCCCCCAAAGGTAAACTTTATTTGTTAACCCTAACCCCCAATGCAACAATTTGCACCCCTACCAAATGTCATATCTATGGTTACCCCTCACCAATGTCAAAAAATATTGTTAACCCATACCACCAAGCAAAAAATTTCAACCATACCACCAAGTAAATATCTGTTAACCCTTTTAACCCAAAGAAAAATATTGTTAACCCATACCACCAATGTCAAACAATATCGTAAACCCATTCCACCAATGTCAATTTTCAATATCGTTAACCCATCACAATGTAAACAAATCTTAACCCATACCACCAATGTAAAAATATCGTCAACCATACCACCAATGCAAACAATATTGTTAACCATACCACAATGTCAGAGCAATATGTTAAATTCCACCAATGTCAAACAATATCGTCAACCCATACCACCAATGTCAAAATCAAACAATATCGTCGTCCCATCTACAATGCAAACACAAACACATGTTTTGAAAAGTGTTCTTACTGAAGACATTTTCAACCAAAATTAGAGCCTTTTTTATTTTGAAAGTTTGTCGTTTTGATTTCTTTCTACTCACATGTTCTCCTGATATCAGTGAACCTTTCTTTAAATACTGAATACATAAAACAACCCGACATCCTCTCCCAATATAATAACCAGCCTGGAATAGAATAGTCTTCATTCAGATTCCTCAATACTGTTCAGAAAGTTTCCTCAAGAGGTAGACTTTTCTATGTGTACCTGGAACACTGATAGCATCAATTTGCACCATTCAAGTGTGATATCTGTGGTTCTTGCAAGCTTTTGCAACTGTTGTTTATGATATATAACAGCATTTCCACATTACACTTGTCTGACTGAAATTTGAACGATGAAAATTGACGCTTTCATTATCCCTGATGCACATGAAAAATTTAGAAAACCTATTTGCAATCTTTTTTTTTCCAAATTTTTAATAATCCTGATAAGGATTTTATATCCAAAGCATTCAGCAGCAGCATATTAATTCCTCTTGAAATGAAAAATGAAAGAAAAACATACCTCAACCATGGCTGAAAAAGAGCGTGCTTCATCAGTTAAAATGTATAAGAGCAGACGGCATTTTTCCCTGGCTGCGACTTGCATTGGTATCATATTAAATATCCATTCACTTACAAATGGATTGAGGTAGGAAAGGCCTTGACGTCTGCAATCAATTTAAATTAAATATATTAAGGGGGAGACGGAGACGGAGATGGTTCAGTGATTTAGATGCTTGCTTATGAACCTGAAGGTCTAGGAATCAATCCCAGCAATGGTTGAGATGAACTTGTTGAAAAGGGATTTATTGGACTGAATTCACGTGTTATGTCTGAGAAAGTCGAGTTGCGTCATGAGTAAGACGGCCCTTGCTTGTTAACCTGAGAGCCCCAGGAAAACACTAACTTTCAGATTTTTTCAACCCTGTTTCCCCGTGTCAGTGATGCAGGTCAGAGGGACTGAAATGGAAAAAGTATCTAGTCGTTCAGATGCGACAATAAACCAAGGCCCCTTGTGGTACAATCTGTGCATGTTAAACATCTCTCGACAGTTGAAAATTGCAAAAAGAGTAAGATAGTGGCAAAATTTCCATAAAATAAAAGCAGCCAAAAAAATTAGAATAGTAAAAATTTCCCCCATTGCCAACTACATGGTTTTAGTCAATAATAAAGGCTCCTTCAAAACAGTAACTACCGTAGCATAGGAATAGCTATATCTTCTCTCCAGGATGATTTTCCACAACTTCCTCCCAGATAAATATCTCTGGTACCGTCATCATTATAAGACTCCATAATTGGTGCCGGCCCTCGAACTTTATCTGGAATGAATGGAGTTTTACATCCTACTTTTCTTATTGATTTGTAAAGATGGTAAATTTTCAAGCATAAACATCTTTTTAGAGAGATGACATATTTTACGAATTTTGGGCTAGTTATTTCCACTTGGCGATACCTTCAGAGAGTTCACATTTCAAAATAGCATTCAGTATTAATGTCTGAACAAAAGCAGCACCTCTTTCAGAGAGTCCACATAGATGGTAACATAACCAAGCATTTGTTTTCATTTCTGTCTACACAGCACCCCTTTCAGAGAGTCCACATAGATGGCAACATAACCAAGCTATGTTTTCATGTCTCTCTACACAGCACCTCTTTCAGAGAGTCCACATAGATGGCAACATAACCAGGCTATGTTTTCATGTCTCTCTACACAGCACCTCTTGCAGAGAGTCCACATAGATGTTAACATAACCAAGCTATGTTTTCATGTCTCTCTACACAGCACCTCTTGCAGAGAGTCCACATAGATGGCAACATAACCAAGCTATGTTTTCATGTCTCTCTACACAGCACCTCTTGCAGAGAGTCCACATAGATGGCAACATAACCAAGCTATGTTTTCATGTCTCTCTACACAGCACCTCTTGCAGAGAGTCCACATAGATGTTAACATAACCAAGCTATGTTTTCATGTCTCTCTTCACAGCACCTCTTGCAGAGAGTCCACATAGATGGCAACATAACCAAGCTATGTTTTCATGTCTCTCTACACAGCACCTCTTGCAGAGAGTCCACATAGATGGTAACATAACCAAGCATTTGTTTTCATTTCTGTCTACACAGCACCTCTTGCAGAGAGTCCACATAGATGGCAACATAACCAAGCTATGTTTTCATGTCTCTCTACACAGCACCTCTTTCAGAGAGTCCACATAGATGGTAACATAACCAAGCATTTGTTTTCATTTCTGTCTACACAGCACCTCTTGCAGAGAGTCCACATAGATGGCAACATAACCAAGCTATGTTTTCATGTCTCTCTACACAGCACCTCTTGCAGAGAGTCCACATAGATGGCAACATAACCAAGCATTTGTTTTCATTTCTGTCTACACAGCACCCCAGAGAGTCCACATAGATGGTAACATAACCAAGCATTTGTTTTCATTTCTGTCTACACAGCACCCCAGAGAGTCCACAAAGCTAAAAATCCCAATTTGCATTAAGGGTTCAATATACTAGTACATCATCTCTTTTAGAGAATCCACAAATTTCAAATAAAATGAAAGATGGAGTAACTTACTTATCAACCATGTTAAAGGTGACAATAATTTCGTTAGAAACAGAGAAATCGAGGAAGGTCTCTGAAATAAAAAATAAAATTCAGAAATAGTCAGACACACAAGCTTCATCAGGACAGCTAGTTAAGGAAATGGAAGCTACCATAGTATTTGTTTATCACATCATACATTAAACAAATTATTTTGTCTAAAGAGGAGTCAAGCCAAATGAACAAAACAATATGGACTCTTCAATATTTACCTGTCTTTTGAACTCAGAAATTAGACAGCACAATTCTTCAAATGTGTATGACTTCTTCTTATTTTTTAACAAGTTAGATGGTAGGTGTTGATTGGTCATAGCTTTATATGCCAGTTGAACCTATAATAAATATAATATTATTGTGGTCTGATAATACAAACTATGTTAAGAGTAGTGTCCCCTGGGAGAGCAGCTAAAATAGCCTAGCAGATTTTTACTTATAACTAGCTAGTTTAAACTAAAACTAATATTATTTTGTGGTCTGTAAATGTCAATTCTATTAAGAGTAGTCTCCCCTGGGAGAGCAGCTAAAATAGCCTAGGTGATTTTTAGATAATTACTTAAGCATCACTTGAGTCAACTTGCCAGTTGAACCTCCGGTTACTATTGTAATTGTGGTCTGTAAAGGTGTCAAAGCAAGTCTCCCATAGAAGAGTACATGGGAGAGCCTTATAAATATAGGCCGTCTGCAGAATCTTCCCATACTTAATTAGTTCAGCATTCTAAACACATGTGTGAACTTACATCTTTAAAGCTCATTCTGCCTTCGTGTTTACATGTTATGGAGTTGAATGTTTCTCGTAATTTTCTGTAAAATAAAAAGTTTTACATCCTACTCTTATTTTCTGACAAGGGTAGAATTATATAAGGAATCAACATTGGAATTTGAAACAATTTAATATTAAATCATTAGCCAAAACAAGGGCAATAACTGCTTATTATAATCTTATATTAGTAAGCTTCAACAGTGAGGACAGTATTATGCTTTCGTAGGATGTTCGGCCCTGATTAATAGTAGTCAGCCAGAGTGCATAGCAGCCACATCAGTCAGGACTGACGCGGCTGCTATGCACTCTGGTTACAGGGGTGGTGCATTGGTTTGCACAACTCAAGTCCAATCTGATAAGGGTTAAAGGTGATTGAAACGTAACAAGTTGCTATTCTATGTAAGGCACTGATACAGGGTTAAAGTTTTGTTTAAAACTATTGATTAGGGTAAAAAACTTCCAATCTTACAGTAAGGATTCTCCAAGTTCTAGATGACCATATCTAACAGGACTAGCTCCATGTTGTAGTTGTAAATCTTGAACCCGTAAGCCTTGGTGGAGGCAGGTCACTACGCAGTTTAATGCGGAGTGAATATCACTGAAAACTGGTATGCTGTTTCGTTCAACCAAATCAATCAAAACATTACGCACTCTCATCAAATCAAAACGCTCTCTAAAATTGAAGGTAAAATTGGACAATGAGAAAATTAAGCAGTAAGTATGTACACTCTCTAAAATTAAAGTCACTTATGAGTGATGGTGTTTCGCAGTGTGCAATGAGGGTAAACTCTGGTAAATTATTCCTTGCTACAACTCAATTCCTGGGATGGGATGAATGGAATTGAGACTTCTGGAGCTAGCCACCCCAGTTGCGAGAATCAAGAATAGAGTTCTACAGTTTGGTATAAAGAAAGTGGTCTTACGATTGTGAGATATGTTTTCCATTGATTAAAATTTCTTCATCCTTTTCATAAGCACTCATCACCACAATAATTTGTCTGTAGCAGCCTGAATTTAGTACAAAATCTTTCTTTTAATTACACAAAGAATCTTAAAAAGTTGCGAAAAAAACTGGAAGAACAAAACCAGAGTGATTGAAATGGCGCTAAAAGACGCTTCAGAAATCATGGTTTCAAAATACCTTTCCCAAAAAGGATATACAACCAAGATTTGTTCAAAGTAACCAAGCAAATGATGTCATGTAAAGATTCCAACACTATAACTGACAGTGCTACAACAAATCCAAAGAGTAAGAAATGAGTTTATTTCAAATGTAAAGTTACATACCTACTAAATAAGCTGTTTCTATCATTGAAACTACAGCTCGTGTTTGATTGTCGATCACAAAACAAAGTAGGTCAGCTGACTGAAAAAGAATAAAGTTCTGTAAAGTTGAGCTGGGGTTCTGGTCTTAATCGGTGTGTGAAAGGTCTGATGATTTGTTACTCCTAATTCCAGTCCAACCAGCTGTAATTGGGTACGGATAAATCCAGGAAAGATCAATACCAAGAGGTTCGACCAAGGACCAGCTGGTAGAAAGGATTCTTCAGTTGTATCCTTGTAAGATAATGCAAGAGGTTTGAGAGGCCAGTGTAGAAAGATCCTTACTGTGAACCTAGTTGTAATCCTTGTAAGATCAATACCAAGAGGTTTGACCAAGGACCAGCTGGTAGAAAGGAATCTTAACTGTGAACCTAAGTAGTAATCCTTGTAAAATCAATACCAAGAGGTTTGGCCAAGGACCAGTGAGTAGAAAGGATCCTTAACTGTGAACTATTTCTATTGTAAATAGAAATATCCAAAACAGTCAAATTCATACAGAATGAACCCTTAAAATATTTTTATGGTTTAAATTTACTGTGAAAGAAAGGCACACTCTTATAGATATATAACACAAAGTATAATAAAATGGCTGCCACTTAGTAGTATTTAAGCCATTTTTTGGCTGCGTACTGGCCAAAATTTCAAGGCAGATGGTAAAAATATTGACATTCAAATCTGATATTCAAAGTAGATTCACCTGTTTAGCCTTATCTTCTAGTTCTATTAATTCTGGTCTCCACGTGTTGACTTGCTGAAATTATAATATAATTGACGTCTGACAACAATCTTTTCCTGACCAAATTTTTTTTTCTCCACCCTTTTCTTCAGCTTCTTCCTAGCTCTGTGAGTGTCCTAATTCTGGTAACAAGGTCAGAAGCGTTCTCGAATGATGCAGAATACAGAGGGGCAAAAAACAATATGGCTACCTACTGGGTTGTAAAAAGTGATGACTTCTTTCTTCAGGAATGGTATGGCTATATCTCGTCGCCATGTTGTAGGGTTACAAGAGCCACCCAAAAATACTTGGAAATTCGATTGACTTTCTATAATATATGACATAACATATGAATTATATATCCTATTCATACGACTTAACTATTAATGAAACTTGCTTTCTACAGATTCCAGATTAGGGTGGGGCCACAAGGGCTGGGCCCTGGCCCTGGGTTTTGAGAATTAAGCCCCACCAATTCTCTTCCCTCAAAACCTTCTTCAGAGATTAAGTAATATACAAAAACCAAAAAGATGACCATTTAAATAAGGGTTTTTAACCCCTAAGAGTACGGTGGTCAGAATTACGTTCTCCAGGCTTCTAGTTTCCAAAAGTTCCTTGGAGAGAGGAGGTCCCAGGACAAAAAATTAAACGTCCCAGCACCAATTCAAACCTATCAACAGGGCTGTCAGTTATCAACATCTATCAAAATTTCCCTCATTGCACACAGATTTCAATGCATTTTCAAAATGAACTAATTCAACCTTACCTTTTCGTTTTCTCCTGGTATCTGTACCATGTTCCCATTTCTTTTTCAATGATGACTGGGGGCAGGGAAAGGGCAGGCTGGAATAATGGGAATCCATTTTATTAGTGGTCATTTTAATTGAAAAATTCCTTGATTTGGGTTAATACAAATTATTTGGAAACCATTTTGTCTGTTTTTCAATTTTACATTTCAAATAGAAAATGGAACACATTGTTCAATTCTCAAGACCATTTTTAGAAATGGTTCCAATTTCAACACGTTTCCATTAAAGTCCCTTATGCCACAATAATGCCGAGAGACATGCAAATAGAAAATGTATTAATTTTGCATCTAGTTACAAAACTGTCACTCTACATTTATATATATATGTGTGTATTACGCAATATTTATTTTTACCTTAAAGTACCTATATCTAACATAACTGTTTAAAGGTCTATTACCTCTTAAAATGAACCTAAAATTTAAACTTTCAAACTTGGTCAATAAGAATATATATTCATCAGCTGGAGCTGGACTTACTAAGTGTCATAACTTGGTCAATAAGAGTATATATTCATCAGTTGGACTTACCAGGTGTCATAACTTGGTCAATAAGAGTATATATTCATCAGTTGGACTTACGAGGTGTCATGACTTGGTCAATAAGAGTATATATCATCAGTTGGACTTACTAGGTGTCATAACTTGGTCAATAAGAGTATATATTCATCAGTTGGACTTACCAGGTGTCAAACTTGGTCAATAAGAGTATATTATTCATCAGTTGGACTTACCAGGTGTCATAACTTGATCAATAAGAGTATATATATCCATCAGTTGGACTTACCAGGTGTCATAACTTGGTCAATAAGAGTCATATATTCATCAGTTGGACTTACCAGGTGTCATAACTTGGTCAATAAGAGTATATATTCATCAGTTGGACTTACCAGGTGTCATAACTTGATCAATAAGAGTATTATATAATCCATCAGTTGGACTAACCAGTTGTCATAACTTGACAAAGATCTAACTCATTTTAGTTCATACTTTCAATATTAAAGTATACTCGTGCTTCCATTAAAATGGCAACATAAAGTATTTTAGTTGACTCACAGCAATTGATCAATATTAGTATATATTTCAGGAACTTTACCTTCATAAAGTAGACATACTGTCTCTTTAAAACTGAACATTAACCAATTTTAGTTTTAAAAGACATTGAATCAAAATTTTTTGAGTCGATAATATTCATCAGTGAACTTACCTGGTGTCATAAAGTAACATAATCCCTTTAAAACTGGAAAACTCACAAACCCAAGTCATTTTTTTAAAACAGTTAATCAAATTATTGAGCGTTTTTCGATAATCATAAGCATCTTTGTGGATAATTACTTGGTTTTTTGGGTATGCATTTTTTATGTTATTTATGGCAGCAGGTATATTTACTGATGAATAGAGCTCTTATTGGCCAAATTTAAAATTTTCAAATTTTATGTTCATTCTAAGAAGCAGTTTCCCTTTAAGCTGTGTGACTTAAACCATATGGCTATGACTTCCTATATTGGCTACTCAAGGAAATATCAACATATGGTCTCTGGTCCTGACATTAATATATCCCAGCATGGATTACTTGGTGACATTATGAAATTCTTATCTCTTCAAGTTATTGAGTAATCCCCAGTGACCCAATCTGATTAAAAAGGCTCTAGATTTTGTTTCGTATTTTTCTATGGGTCACTTACCCATTCAATATCTGACATCATGAAATTCAATCTTATTTCAATAACTGAAGATTTTGTTTCATTTTTCTGTGGGTCACTCACCCATTCAATATTTGACATTATGAAATTTGACCAAATCTGATTAAGATTTATTAAGTAATCAACAGTGGTCTAATAAGGTAAAAATTTCTCTAAATTTTGTTTCATTTTCAGGTGTGGGTTACTCACTCATTCAATATTCAACATTAACATTCAAGTTCACTGTTCCACTTTACAAATACATGGATTTAGTTTCATATTTTTTCTAAAGGGTCACTCACTCATTCAATATGACGAAATTTCCAATCTATTTATCTACCCTATCTCATTGAAATAAAGCTCTACATTTTGTCTCATTTTGTATCTGTGGGTTATGTCACTCATTCTATATTTTACATAATGACATTTTCAATCTACTTATAGCTATCAAATCAGTATTAAAGGGATAATAGGCGTTAGAACGAACATAAAAATTTAAGTTCACTCAAATTTGGACAATAACAGTATATATCCATCAGTGGACTTACCTATACATCAAAATCCCTCTAAAATCCGATAAATACCCCAAATAAAGTAGTTAATCATAAAATGCTTGAGCCATCCATCAAGCGATTTTCAAATTGTGTAAATATAAAGGGAAGTAACTCTTACATGTGAGTTTTCACGCGTCCTTGACCCCTACTGTTGAATTGCACAATGATGTTTTAGTGTTGATTTACCAGACGCTTTTATTCTCAAACTGAATGGAATTGTTGCTGGCTCACTTATTTTTAAAATTCCGAATATTTTTTTATTGTGGCTTTTTAAAATTTGGTAAAGTGTGGGATGCATACTTATTTAACTAATAGTCAATATTAAACACAAATATAAGCCGTAGGACGAGTGTATTATCCCTTTAAACACCCAATAAAACCAGCTTATTAAGTTTCATTATATTTCATGGGTTGCTGTCTAATTCTATAATTGATAATTATCTAATCTAAATATTTTTGATCCTACTTATCAATATCATATTAGTTAATGCCTAATCACATTAAAATACCAGATTTTGTTTCATTATTCACTGTGGGTCACTCACTGATTCAAATCACTCTCTATGATTTGTTGTGTGATCAAATTCATCTACTGTATAATTCTGTGTATAATGCGCAGGTTTTTACCCTAAAACAGGCCCAACAAAGAGGGGGTGCACTATATACAGTTAAACAAAATTGAGTACTTTTTCCCCAAGAAAATGCCGAAAATTGATGTTGAGGATCCCTCAATTTGGGACAAAATTATGCCACAAGCCTTTGAGGGCTAGGCTGGATCTATTGGGCCAAACTTTACTATTAACTTGACACCCCTCAAATATCTATTAAACTCTTCCACACATGCAATTTTTCTATCAATATTTAACTGATTGAAGGATCTCATTTTGTGAAACATGTTTTTTTTTTCAAATATCTTATCCATATTGTTTTTGATAAAATTCTTCTAGTAAATGCCTGTGTGATAAAATTCTTTCGACAAATGCCTTTGTGGTGTTGTCAATGTCCACTTATCTTAGAGTGGAGGCTAGACTTATGTTGTGGTTTGATATCTGAGAATTTTGTCAGTCATTGTTGTGGTAGCTTTATCATAGAATTATAATATATTATTGTGAAATATCTCTAATCTGGAAGGGAGATAACTATGTTTGTTCTCTCTTTCACAATCTATTAGCTTTACATTTATAGTTTGATCTACATTCAATATAGCCCTACAGTAATTCAAATTGTGTTTCATTTAATTTCTTTGAGTTAACTCATTCATTCTAAAAAATTTGACAAATCTTGATGAAACAAACTATTTAGTGTTTAAAGTATAACATCAATATTCTAAAACTTGAATAAATTTGCATAAATTAGCATAAATTATCTTACCTTTTACTATAATAATGTTGCAGCTCATCCACTAGAACACAGAATTCCCCAAATGTGATGTTATCAACACAACAAGGGCTACCATATTCTACAGCACAGTGAACCATTTCATGAACTGTCAAAATAAAATATGAAATAATAATTTTGTCTGAATAATATTTTTAATGAATATTTAAAAGGTTATAGATCTTATAGAATAATAAAATATATTGGAACTGTTCATCCCTTGGACTACATATTATGCACACCACCCTAATCTGGCTTTTGAATACATGGCAATGCAGTGATCAATGGGGAAAATTTTTCTGACACGGCAGTGCCTATTCAATTACTGCTTGGCAATCTTTGAACAATTCACCATTTTGACAAGTAAATGCCAAGTCTAGCTCCAACTTGTAGCTGATGGGGCAAAGCTTAAGAAGTTAATCTAGGCCCTAAGCCACTAAATCAAGGGGGGTAACTCTTCATGCAGATTTAATATTTAAGACCACAATGCTGATAAGCGTCTTGATTTGTACATACTTACTCTGTGACTTAGAAGGAAATAAATTCAAATCATGAAAAGCGTCAATCAATTTCTTTTCACACACTTTTCCATCTTCTTCATATTTCTCAAACACCTGACTTAGATGTCTGTAAAAAAAGATAAAATATAGGATTAGTACTTTAATCTTTGAAAAATATTAAATATAAGTCTGATATCATTATCAAATTTAAGCTCAACCTTTTTTCAAACCTTTTGATTAGTTCTTTTTGATAAAGTTAGATTTGAATTTGTGACAGATTTTGGATTGTCTTTTTTGGTTTTTTTTAAAACAAACAATTGCTGAACGAATCATTCATTTGACACAAATGCCTAGGCTTAGTGGGTCTCTTTAAAAATAAAATTGAAGAATCATTACATTTAAACATAAAGTTTCATCTACTTAGTACTTATTTATATTGCGAAAGTAGACCATTCACTTTCAAATATACAATTCAAATAACCAAACATTTAGGATACAAATAACCAAGAGCTTATTAGACAAATTATCAAAGATTTGGGAGACAAATACCTAACGTTAGAGAGACAAATTAAATTTTGAACTATTAGTATTACTATGTCCATTCATGACCATTGTCTAAATGTTTACAAGAGTTTTTAGAAAAATAAATTTACCCAGTGAAAGGGCCAAAAATATGAAAATCTGTGCCCATAGAGGCAGTTTCATAATCACTGTAGCTACTTGTACTCCCTCTGACTTTGGAGCCATTCACGTTCACTTCTAATGACATAGGCATTTTTGGTTCCTTCTCGGTCGAACTGAATTTATTTTCACTTTGAAAAATCGAATCCCGCAGTTTCACTTTTCATTTCCCAAATAAGGGACATATTTCGTTTTTTTCGTCTTAAATATTTCATTAGTGGGTGAACAAAGGCATTCTCGATATTTTGCAATATTTAGCCAAGTCGTTGAAATATTCAGTTAAATAAATCAAACGTCATGGCAGAGGAGGTATGACACATTATTTTTCGAATGAATACTAAATAATGTTTGTCCTCCTCCGTATTCCGCCATGTCAGTTGTACTTGGTTTGGAATCAGCTAGGTGGAAGGGAAAGGTAACTTTGAAACGAAAATTAGAATTGGAAATTTTTTCCTAGTGTGGATACATAATGATAAGAGAAACTAAATTGATAAGTCATTCATATTTTTCGTCAGATTCACACACACTCTGGTTGGTTTAGTTCTTGTGAAATTTAAATTTACAAAATAATAATGAAGACTCAATTTATTTGAAGCAGGTGAGAATAAGACTTCTTTATCCAGCCGCAACTTTGACCAATTCGTCAAATTTCAATGTGATTTTATTAATCCACCAGGAATGACCTCGGTTTATCAATAAAATGCTATCGTCTTGGAGTAATTGAAGGAAGATTTGAACCTCTAGTGACTGATAAATGAATGACTGACCCATTCAACTATAAATCAACAGTAGGTAACCATTAATGTTTGAGGCTGGATAACAAAGGCATCTGTGTATGACCGATTTAGACTTTCTCAGAGAAAAAGTCATTAAAGGGGAATAAGTGAAACATAATTACAAAGCAAAATTCAAAACTTATTCGTTTTTCTTGAAATAAGTGAAAATTGTGAAAGAGACAGTTAGTATAAAATGTCATCTGGACAAATTTGTGAAATTTTGGAGAGGCTGAACATATCGTCTGATCCTCTGAATGATTTGGAGGAATTGAAAGCTGTGTTGTACACCATACATCCTTCAACTTTAAGGGAAGCCAATGCTAGAGTACCCGTTTCTAATTTTTCTCCATTATTCAATTATTTGAATACGGACAAAGCGTAAGTTGTTAATAAATATAAAAGATCAATGCCAGGAGGTTTGACCAAGGACCAGTTTGTAGAAAGGATCCCTGTCACAGCGGACTTGTGAAAAGTTGTTATCCTTGTAACATATAGTTGTTCCCTTCTTTCTTTTTAATATGTATTTTTCTTTTCAGAGATCAACAGAAGTTAGTTTGTGAAACTTTAGAAAGGTTACTGTCTGGGTTACTGCCATCCCAGATATGTGATAATTTCAAACAAGAAATAGAAAATGGATTAGAACATCCATCACCTGATGTAAATTGTTTGTGTTTAACTGAGGTAGAGTTTAACACTTTGATCCCTTCATACCTTGAACTTTATGTTGTGGAATTAAAAAAAGGTATCTCTTGGCTATATATTGTTATTATGGTGCCAGTGGAGTGGTCAATGGGGTAAAATAGTACCAGCCAATTAAGCCCAATTTCAGCAGTAACCCTTTTCAGAATTAAAATGTGATTTCAGGTTTTGCTTTGATTAAAGTAATTATGGGCTACACATATTCTTATTTCACATATTAGTCAAATGTTTGATTTGTTATTTCCAGATAGTAATGTTTGATGTGTAATGTTTTTTTTAGACAAAGGACCATGCTGTGATGCATAATTTCCTATGTATTTTGTAGTTGTTAAGGACAGCAGTATAATTTCCTATGTATTTTGTAGTTGTTAAGGATAGCAGTATAATTGTCTATGTATTTTGTAGTTGTTAAGGATAGCAGTATAATTTTCTATGTATCTTTGGTTGTTAAGGATAGCAATATAATTGTCTATGTATTTTGTAGTAGTTAAGGATAGCAGTTTAATTTTCTATGTATTTTGTAGTTGTTAAGGATAGCAGTATAATTTTCTATGTATTTTGTAGTTGTTAAGGATAGCAGTATAATTTTCTATGTATTTTGTAGTTGTTAAGGATAGCAGTATAATTTCTATGTATTTTGTAGTTGTTAAGGATAGCAGTATAATTGTCTATGTATTTTGTAGTTGTTAAGGATAGCAGTATAATTTTCTATGTATTTTGTAGTTGTTAAGGATAGCAGTATAATTTTCTATGTATTTTGTAGTTGTTAAGGATAGCAGTATAATTTTCTATGTATTTTGTAGTTGTTAAGGATAGCAGTATAATTTTCTATGTATCTTTGGTTGTTAAGGATAGCTATGTATGATTTTCCTATGTATTTTGTAGTTGTTAAGGATAGCAGTATAATTTTCTATGTATCTTTGGTTGTTAAGGATAGCAGTATAATTTTCTATGTATTTTGTAGTTGTTAAGGATAGCAGTATAATTTTCTATGTATTTTGTAGTTGTTAAGGATAGCTTTATGATTTTCTATGTATTTTGTAGTTGTTAAGGATAGCAGTATAATTTTCTATGTATCTTTGGTTGTTAAGGATAGCAGTATGATTTTCTATGTATTTTGTAGTTGTTAAGGATAGCAGTAGACGATGTCAACAAGATTTTAAGATGGCCAGATATCATCTCTAAAATTATCTCAAAGTTACCAAATAAATCTCTCTCTGTTGCTAAACTAGCTAGTGATATACTTGTTACTATTGGTAAGTTATTATATAAAGTTATAGATAAATAACCTCTTTATATACAAGTCCAATATACAAGGACATGGCCATTGGAGACAAACATAGACTCTTTATTTTTCATGGGTCAGAAATAAGTCCAATACACAAGGATATGGTCCTGTCTAACATTCAGCCCATGGAGGCAAACATAGACTCTTTATTCTACATGGGTCAGAATTAGGTCCAATATACAAGGATATGTCCTGTCTAACATTCAGCCCATAGATACAAACATAGACTCTTTATTTTACATGGGTCAGAATTAGGTCTAATATACAAGGATATGTCCTGTCTAACATTCAGCCCATAGATACAAACATAGACTCTTTATTTTACATGGGTCAGAATTAGGTCTAATATACAAGGACATGGTCCTGTCTAACATTCATATATCTTCATATTTGTTAAAGGTAAAAGTAGCAATGGTATGAACAGTATTTATAATAATAGTAAATTAACAGAAGTTATGAGTAAAGATGATACAGTAAGGTTTAGAGTATATCAGGTAACAGAAATATACAATTCATTCATTATCATTAACATGATAAATGCACATTTCGATACAAAGAGAATGTTACCTGTATGTGTAATGAATCGTTACCTGCATGTGTAATGAAATGTAACCTGTTTTGGTTGTGTAATGAAACGTTACCTGTATGTAATAAAACCATACCTGTATGTGTAATGAAACATTACCTGTATATGTAATGAAACATTACCTGTATGCGTTACGTTACCTGCATGTGTAATGAAACATTACCTGTATGCGTTACGTTACCTGTATGTGTAATGAAACGTTACCTGTATGTGTAATGAAACATTACCTGTATGTGTAATGAAACATTACCTGTTTTAAAATTGCTTTTGTAATGAAACGTTACCTGTATGTGTAATGAAACATTACCTGTATGTGTAATGAAACATTACCTGCATGTGTAATGAAACATAACCTGTATGTGTAATGATGATCGGATAATTTTTCACCGAAATATTGCATCTGACTTAGTGGTTTTCACTCCATTAGCTATAGGGTGCAACTCGTGCTCACTCTACAGGCTACAATTCTTTATAGGTTCTTTTGATTTTTATTTTGTGGGTCAGTGTCATTATGAAGATGATCCCTATCGATTTTCCTGATGATCGGATAATTTTTCACCCAAATATTGCATCTGACTTAGTGGTTTTCACTCCATTAGCTATAGGGAGTAACTCGTGCTCACTCTACAGGCTACAATTCTTTATGGATTCTTTTGATTTTGATTTTTTGGGTCAATGTCATTATGAAGATGATCCCTATCGATTTTCCTGATGAATGGGTAATTTCTCACCTAAATATCGCATCTGATTTAGTGGTTTTCACTCCATTAGCTATAGGGTGCAACTCGTGCTCACTCTACAGGCGACAATTCTTTATGGATTCTTTTGATTTTTATTTTGTGGGTCTAGAATGGACAACAAACAATGCCTTGTCCTTAATATTAAAGCTGCTGGTGGGCGTATGTCACCTTGCTTCGCAAGGCCATCTTTTGAAATTTTTAAGATAGTGGTAGATTTGAGCCGATTATCAGAAGAGGGTTTACGAATGTCAGTTGAGAGTGGTCTCCTGCAGAAACTTACAAACGAAATCTTCAAACAGGACATCTTACTGCAACTCAATGCCATTGAAATGCTGTCAGATCTAAGTCAAGTTGAGCATGGTCTGCAGTACCTCGATCAATCCAGTGTCTTAGCCAAGTTGGAAGAGATGATGAGATCCACAGAATCAGACCCAATGGCTGGGTTACTTTTACCTGGTGAGTGGTTTCCCTTTAATTTAGTGAGTTGTTTCCCCTTAAGTGAGTGGTTTAGTGAGTTTTTTCCCGTTAGTTTAGTGAGTTTTTTCCTTAAATTAAGTGAGCTGTTTCCCCTTTATTGAATTGTTTCCCCTTAATTGAATTGTTTCCCTTTAATTGAGTTGTTTCCCTTTAGTGTAATGGTTCTGTAGTAAACCATCATTTTCAAAATGTTGCAGGTTTAGTCAAGTTTTTTGGTGGAATGTGTCGAGTTCATCCAAAAGAAGTGTGTATGAAATTCCCAGCCTTTATACATATAGTCTTCAATAACCTTGACTCTTCGGACATCAGTCAGAAATATGTCGCCATAGATACCATTGGGTTTCTGGGAAGTACTGTGGAGGGAAAATTAACACTGGAAAAACTTGGTAAGATTTTTGAGCTCTCTTTACAAGCAGACGGAGATGATGCAAGATATGGTTCTTTGTGTAGTAATTGACTCAGGTGGAGAGCCATCCTTGGACTTAGTCCAACTAACCACTTAAAAACTGCAACTGAAAACAGCTGCTAATATTCTATAACTTAAAACCACTCAAAAACTGCAACTTAAAAACAGCTGCTTATGGTCTAAAAACAGCTGCTAATAGTCTACTCTCTAGAACCACTCAAACACTGCAACTTAAAACAGTTGCTAACGCTACTCTTTAGCGAAAAAGGGGTCTTTTGAAAAGGTTACCTAAAGGATAATTCATTTCTTATATGAGCGTTTCTGCTTGAGGTTGATGACGGACGGCAGCTGAATGACATGAGTTTACCTTTAAATTATTAGTTATTACTATATTACAGGTCAACAAATGACTCGAGGAATGAAAAGTCTGGGTAATCTAATAAAAAGTATCAAAACTGAAGAACAACTACGAGGTTTAGATTCTTTATCTAATCTAATGACACTCAAGGTATGGCACTTTTTGAAATTTATTTTTAAAAATTTTGGGCTCCTTTGCAGAGATCAATTCCATTTTGAATTGAGCAGGAAATTGGTGTGAATTTGCTAAGCCAACTTATCTGATCTGAAACTATTGTGCTGTTATTACGTCATAGAAATAACAGAACCGAACATAATTGCGAGTCCATTAAATTACAACGTCAGACTAAATCAGTCGAATAATGTTAATGTCATATTTCTAGTATAGAAAAGTAGTTCAGCGAGGTCATGCCTTCACAATGTCTCCTAATATCCTTGTGTCTAGATTCTGGTAACTAGCTCAGAGGCCTTGTTTTATTCAAACAGGATGACTTTGCCATGTCATCTTCTCAGATGTGTTTCTGTGAAATTCTGTGAGTTTGTTGAAAAAAAAAAGTATCAGGTCTATGATGGGATTGAACCGTTTTAACAGGCAAGTGGTTCACTTGCTTAGCTAACTAAGGTCAAGGTCACCTGACGCTCTTTGTTGATTGGTCTAGATTTTCCCATGATGTTCTCTTTTTCTTTCCTATCAGGTGTCAGACCAAACCGAGGAATTGCTAAGTTTAACAGAATCCTGGTTCAGCCAGTTAATGCCAGAACCATTCCAATGTCTCTGGTTGCTATGCCAACGACCTTTCCTAGATATAAGGTGCACAGCATACAACACACTAAAAGCTCTTGCCATTTTACCGTGGGCTCAAAAAATTATGAACAATACTCCTGGGTTTACGGAATTCCTTTTGAACCGATCCACGGAAACTACAAAACAGGGCCGCGACTCGAAATACCAAGTTATCAAAGCCATATTTGAATCTCCAACAGTCTCAGAGATTTTTGGAGATCGCTTTTACGTCAAAGTTGCAGAATATTGTAACCAAGGAGCATATTATGTTCGAGCTCAAGCAGAAGTTGCTTTGGAAGAGGAAAGTTGATCCAATTTCTTTTTTTGCTTTGTCACAAAATTGTTAAAGATTAGCTTTAAATTGTTTTTTCCTAATTAGTGACTTTCTTACTATCTAATGGTTCAACTTCAAAAACCAATCAGTTTTGTTTATTCACCAACTGGAATCAGTTACAAGCTATTTGATTGAATGAATGTCAAACTATTAAAACATACTGTTCTATATGCAGATGGTATTTTGTTTCCTGGAATTTGTGTCAACAAATCTTGCAAATATATATTTTTCTTTCATGGTAATTGTTCAGGTTATTGTACTTTTGGCATATTTGGTCCTGTGTTTTACATGTGTTGATTTTTTAAAAATTGTAAGTTGTCTGTTCTTGAAAAAAAAAGCTATTGTTAAATTTAAAATTTCTTTTATATATTTTTGATCACTTGCTAAGACCCTTTTAACATAAAACTGTTTAGAACAACTAAACCCAAAAATTACCTATAAAAGGGTACAATGAGGTCATTTTTGTCCAAAAAGTTGCCTCAATTTATTTGCCAATCCGAAAACAACAATGGTTGATATGCAGGAAAGATAACTCCATCACAATAATGATTGATTAGATTTTAATTGGCTTTTGAATTGTATTTCATTTAAATAATACATAATTCAAATTGTATTTCATTTAAAAAATACATTATTAAAATTGTATTTCATTTAAATAATCGAAATTGTATTTTATTTAAATAATACATAATTCAAATTGTATTTCATTTAAATGTTACACAGTTCAAATTGTATTTCATTTAAATAATACATAATTCAAATTGTATTTCATTTAAATAATACATAATTCAAATTGTATTTCATTTAAATAATACATAATTCAAATTGTATTTCATTTAAATGTTACATAATTCAAATTGTATTTCATTTAAATGTTACACAGTTCAATTTGTATTTTGTTTAGAAGTTTAATATTAATATTTGAACGATACAGAAGAAACTTAAATATGATTAACAAACACAAAATAAATATAAAAATCAAGGCACAATAGAAAACTTGATGGCAAAAAATTTATTATTAGTCTTGCAGCTAATAAAATAATTGAATAAAAACACACATTCACACATTACCTTCAAAACTATGTATGGTTCTATAGAAATAACACACACCGCCTTTTGCAATCTGTAAATCAACTTCAGAAATTAACTTCTTGAAAAGACTACAATATTTCTACTTAGTCTTCAAATCGCATGTAAAATTTGGAATGAAATGACTGGAATTCTCCTGAAGTAATGGGCTAATAAAGACAGGCAAATACCATGCAGTGTGCAATGAGGGAATTTCGCCAGGACAGCAGCTTCATCTAACACTTTTTGATATTTCAATAATTCTAATTCTAATTCTAGGCAGGTGTGGACTATGTTTGTGTGTTAGAACCATACATAGTAACACATTCATAAAATAACAAATTGATAAAAAGCGTTATAAATAATACAAACATAAATTATAAAGAGTTAAGAGACACAAGACAAATATATAAGACAAATCAACTGGCAGTATGAACTATGAAGAACATATTCACAATGTCAGGCTATTACCAACTGCGTCTAATACTTTGACTGCAATAGGCACTTTCTTGTATATTCACAATATCAACCGAACTGTATCTTATACCTTGACTGCAATAGTCATATATTCACAATGTCATGCTATTACGAACTGCGTCTAATACTTTGACTGCAATAAACACTTTCTTGTATCTTCACAATATCAAGCGAACTGTATCTTATACCTTGACTGCAATAGTCACTATTTTTGTATCACATCTTAACAATGTCAAGCTATTATAAACTTCATAATTATACCTTGACTGCAATAGCCACCTTTCTTGAATCTTCACAATGTCAAACAAAGGTATAAGATAAAGTTTATAACAGCTTGACATTATAGAGATATCAGAAAGGGTATTCAAGGTATAAGTTTTCGTATCAGTTTGACATTGTTTAAGTGCACAATAGTATAAAAATGATTAGTAAATATTTAGTTGTGAACCCAAAACTAGATTGACTTGGACCAATCAAGAACTGCAGAAATCCCCAAATTTTGTGTAATTGCCACAGACCCCACTATTACTAGAACAAATGTAAATAATGCAAAAAGCATACAATTTCAACCAAATTTATCAAATTTTTAATTTTAAAAGTCCAAAGACCCCACAGGAATCCCTCGCCCAGAAAAATGTTTTATTTACAAATGGAATGATATGCAAGATTTTAGCAAGGATTGTTGATTTGGTTGTTTTTACCGAACATGTCTGACTAGATCCCTTTCTAATAATTCAATTACCAGTCATGTCTGAATTTTCAAATCAAAATGTCTGAATGAAAACTCCCAAATCAACAACCCTGTTGTCTGTGTGTCGTGTCTAATAATCAAGACCCAGATCAGGAGCGTGAAAATTACGTTGACTATGATGGGACCGACTCAATTCTTTTTTAAAATAGCTGATAGTTCGGTTGATTCCCAACATAAGGGAAACCTGAAAAAAAAAAATTCACTTCTAAAGAATTTTTAAATTTTATATCTCAATCCACTTGCAGTGGAAGAGCTCAGCATCAAACTAAAATAGAGGATTATAAAGAGGTTTTCTAAAATTTCCATAAAACTTTAAAAAGTTCTAAATAATTTATAAATTTTATATCTCAATCCACTTGCAATGGAAGAGCTAAGCATCAAAGGATTATAAAGAGATTTTCTATGTGTATCAGAGACATTGCTATCATCAATTTGCTCCATTCCAATTTTCAATCACTAAAACTAAGTACTTTAAGTCACTTATCGTAAAAACCTTATGTAAAACAAGGATAATTGGTAACTTGTGGATATTGTTTTAGATAAACCTTACCTTTGGCTCCCAATTTAAATATTTTTTCGCTCGTGTAATATCTGGACGACGTCGTCTGGGATCATCTTCCATCGCTTTTTTCTTTTCTACTCTACTGCTGCCACCTACATTGATAAAAATATATTTAACCACCTCATATTTAAGTTTCATATGGATAATCTAGTAAAGATACATGGATAATGATATACCCTTAACCCTTTGAACACTGAGTGTAAATGAAAATATATACCCTTAACCCTTTGAACCCTGAGTGTAAATGTCACATCATGTAACCTTAACCCTTTGAACCCTGAGTGTAAATGTCACATCATGTAACCTTAACCCTTTGAACACTGAGTGTAAATGTCACATCATGGACCCTTAACCCTTTGAAAACTGAGTGTAAATGTCACATCATGTAACCTTAACCCTTTGAACACTGAGTGTAAATGAAATATCATATACTCTTAACCCTTTGAACACTGAGTGTAAATGAAATATCATATACCCTTAACCCTTTGAACACTGAGTGTAAATGAAATATCATATAACCTTAACCCTTTGAACACTGGCAAAATGATGATATGTATGACGTTAATATTATTTGACACCACTTTCCTGTCGCTAGGGTATATATTAGGTAATATACTGATATTGTTTAAAAGGGTTAACTTATGTGTCCAATGTCCATGGAACCACTTCCCTTGACCCAAAGCTTCTTACCAACTAATTCTTTAATAATCCTGGCAAAGTCCATAATGGTATGTTCTTCAGGGTTGCCAAGGTTAACAGGTTGGGAATAATTACTGTTCATTAGTTTAATTAGTCCATCTACTAAATCACTCACATACTGAAATGATCTGGTCTGGGTACCGTCTCCATATACCTGGCAAAGAAATGAAATAGAGTTTTATATTCTACTGTTCTGTATCTTACTGGACTAATGAAATGAAATAGAGTTTAATATCGTACTGTTCTATATCATATTGGACTAATGAAATGAAATAGAGTTTTATATCCTACTGTTCTATATCTTATTGTACTAATGAAATGAAATGGACTTTTATATCCTACTGTTCCATATCTTATTGGACTAATGAAATGAAATGTAGTTTTATATCCTACTGTTCTATATCTTACTGGACTAATGAAATGAAATGGACTTTTATATCCTACTGTTCCATATCTTATTGGACTAATGAAATGAAATGGAGTTTTATATCCTACTGTTCTGTATCTTATTGTACTAATGAAATGAAATGGAGTTTTATATCCTACTGTTCTAAATCATATTGGACTAATGAAATGTAATAGAGTTTTATATTCTACTGTTCTGTATCTTATTGGACTAATGAAATGAAATGGAGTTTTATATCCTACTGTTCTGTATCTTATTGGACTAATGAAATGAAATAGAGTTTAATATCCTACTGTTCTGTATCTTATTGGACTATCAATTTGATGAGGTCAAGGTGAAAAAGAAACATTACTTACTGTGATGGATTCATTTTGTAAGGCTTGTAAAATAAAATTACTAACTACACGGCCATCATTCATGTGCATTCTTGGACCAAACGTGTTAAAAATTCTGGCAACTCGTACATCAACCTTTTCCTGTTTGTTGTACGCGTAACACATTGTTTCTGCTACCCTTTTACCCTCGTCATAGCAGGCCCTGGGTCCTATAGGGTTTACATGACCCCAGTAATTTTCTACTTGTGGGTGCACTTCAGGATCTTTAAAAGAAAAAGGCAAGAGTTAACATTTATCAAAATAATCCAGCATAAATAAGGATTAGGGTGGTTGAATTGCAACCAATTACTATAGTTGATTTGCATAGAAAATGTCCTTATACCAAATTTATAGTCAGTCATTTTGGAGCTCTAGTCAGACCTGACTGGCAAGTACAGTTAAATCAACAGCCTAGAGCTCTAGTCAGACATGACTGGTAAATACAATTAAATCAACAGCCCTGAGATAAAGTAAAGCTTACCTCCATACACTTCTGATGTTGAGGCCAACAACATTCTACCTCTAACTCTCTTGGCCAGTCCTGTAATAGAAGAACAGTGTAAAATTAAACAGTAACATAAAAACCTGTACTGCCAATAATTCTAGTCTTCCTACCTGGTCGATCTGCCAATAATTCTAGTCTATTGACCAATATTACTAGTCTACCTGCCAATAATACTAGTCCACCTGCCAATAATTCAAATCTACCTGCCAATAATTCTAGTCCACCTGCCAATAATTCAAATCTACCTACCAATAATTCTAGTCCACCTGCCAATAATTCAAATCTACTAGCCAATAATTCTAGTCTACCTGCCAATAATTCAAATCTACCTGCCAATAATTCTAGTCTACCTGCCAATAATTCTTGTTTACCTGCCAATAATTCTAGTCTTCCTGCAAATAATTCTAGTCTACCTGCCAATAATTCAAATCTACCTGCCAATAATTCTAGTCCACCTGCCAATAATTCTAGTCTACCTGCCAATAATTCTAGTCAACCTGCCAATACTTCTAGTCTCCCTGCCAATAATTCAAATCTACCTGCCAATAATTCTAGTCTACCTGCCAATAATTCTAGTCCACCTGCCAATAATTCTAGTCTACCTGCCGATAATTCTAGTCTACCTGCCAATAATTCTAGTCCACCTGCCAATAATTCAAATCTACCTGCCAATACTTCTAGTTTACCTGCCAAGAATTCTAGTCTCCCTGCCAATAAGTCTGGTCGACCTGTCAATAATTCTAATCTACCTGCCAATAATTCTAGTCTACCTGCCAATAAGCCTGGTCGACCTGCCAATAATTCTGGTCTACCTGCCAATAGTTATTTCTAGTCCACCTGCCAATAGTTAATTCTATTCTACCTGCCAATAATTCTGGTCTAACTGCCAATAATTCTAGTCTACCTGCCAATAATTCTAGTCTACCTGCCAATAAGTCTAATCTACCTGCCAATAAGTCTAATCTACCTGCCAATAAGTCTAGTCCACCTGCCAATAAGTCTAGTCTATCTGCCAATAAGTTTAATCTACCTGCCAATAATTTTAGTCTGCCTATCGGTCAATAGTCTTTGAAAGAAAGAAATGAGTTTTCTGTTATTCTCTGCTGAATCTTATGGGCTTATGAAGTGTGCAATGAGGGAAAATTTTGCCAGGACAGCAACATTAGCCTTTCCTTTTTTGCGATTTCCAACTGCCGAGGTATCTTAAACAAGCACAGCTTGTAACACATTAGCCTACCCTTCTTGCGTTTTACAACTGTCGAGGGATCTTTAACGTGCACAGCCTGTAGCACACAGGGCATTAGTTGATTGTCCCATCTGAATGACTAGAAGCTTTTTCCATGTTCCTGAGACAGTCACTGAGAGGGAGAGACAGGGTTGAAATATCATAGCAATATGTGTCTAAGTTCCTGAAACACTTTGGCTTAGATTCTACCACAAAATCTATTAAAATTCCAACCTGTGCTTCTATTATTTGGTGATAAAAATGAAAATAAAAAATTCCCATCGAAAGCACAGGCCCAAGTCAGGAAAGTCGAGACCTAAATTATCTAAGTGCCGTTAAATTTAATATAAAAGTGGTGGCATCATATAATGCCATAGTTCCTGCAACTCTGATTCTAAGACAAAGATTTCTGATACTTACCTAACATATTAATGGTACCTATTGTATTAGTTTTAATAGTTTTAATTGGATTGTACATATAATTAGGTGGTGAGGCCGGGGAGGCTAAATGATAGATCTGGTCGACTGAAAAAAACAACAATAGAACCTCATAAATATTATTTGTAATTCAGTGTAGGTATTCTCAAAAATGATCTTAGCTTAAGTTGTTGAATCTGACTTTAGTTGTGAACATTTCCTTATTATTCCCTTCAACCCAGTAAATGGGTACAGATAACCCGGGGAAAAAATTCCAAGAGGTATGGCCAAGGACCAGCTGTTGGAAAGGATCCTTATGAACTAGTAGTAAGTTCAAACGACTTAAGTTAAGCCAGATTAAATATCAACTGTTCTTCAAGTCTAGTTAACGTTTTTCAGCAAAACAAACATAAAAGTTAAGCCAGCTTAGCTATAACCTCGGAACTTATCATAAAATTTTAGAAGTCCATATATCATGAAGCATGTGCAGAGTAATAAACAGAATATGGCGGGAGATGTTCTTCAGTACTGGCACACGTCAGGTAAACTAAGGCAGCTGAACATTCCAAGCCAGTTTTTAAGCCACCCTCGATGGCAAGTGCAAGTTAAGGCAGCTTAAGTTTGACCAGTCCCTTTCAAACAAAAGAAAAAAGAGGCTCGAAGAACGATAGTTAGTTCCTTGGGAAGGGGTTCACACTTACCTTCTATATATAAAGTGTTCACACTTCCCTTCTATATATAAAAGGTTCACACTTACCTTCTATATATAAGGGGTTCACAATATCATGATGTAATAATTCAAAATTTTCGTGACCAATCCAATGTTCCACGTTACGTTTTCTTCCCGTGAAAAAATTATCGGCCACTGTGACCTCGTGACCTGCTAACATTAGTCTGTCCACCAGATGGGACCCCACAAACCCAGCTCCACCTGTGATCTGAAAAAAAAAAATTGCAATGGATTTTACATCCACCTCTTATCACAAATAAAGGTTTTGATATGGTCTTATTAACCTGTTTTAAACTAAACCCACTACACTTTGTTTTGATATGGTCTTATTAACCTGTATTAAACTAAACCCACTACACTTCGTTTTAACATGGTCTTATTAACCTGTATTAAACTAAGCCCACTACACTTTGTTTTAACATGGTCTTATTAACCTGTATTAAACTAAGCCCACTACACTTTGTTTTAACATGGTCTTATTAACCTGTATTAAACTAAGCCCACTACACTTTGTTTTGATATGGTCTTATTAACCTGTATTAAACTAAGCCCACTACACTTTGTTTTAACATGGTCTTATTAACCTGTATTAAACTAAGCCCACTACACTTTGTTTTAACATGGTCTTATTAACCTGTATTAAACTAAGCCCACTACACTTTGTTTTGATATGGTCTTATTAACCTGTATTAAACTAAACCCACTACACTTTGTTTTAACATGGTCTTATTAACCTGTATTAAACTAAACCCACTACACTTCGTTTTAACATGGTCTTATTAACCTGTATTAAACTAAGCCCACTACACTTTGTTTTAACATGGTCTTATTAACCTGTATTAAACTAAGCCCACTACACTTTGTTTTAACATGGTCTTATTAACCTGTATTAAACTAAGCCCACTACACTTTGTTTTGATATGGTCTTATTAACCCGTATTAAACTAAACCCACTACACTTTGTTTTAACATGGTCTTATTAACCTGTATTAAACTAAGCCCACTACACTTTGTTTTGATATGGTCTTATTAACCCGTATTAAACTAAACCCACTACACTTTGTTTTGATATGATCTTATTAACCTGTTTTAAACTAAGACAGAAACTTTGTTTTGATATGGTCTTATTAACCTGTATTAAACTAAACCCACTACACTTTGTTTTGATATGGTCTTATTAACCAGTATTAAACTAAGCCCACTACAGTTTGTTTTGATATGGTCTTATTAACCTGTATTAAACTAAGCCCACTACACTTTGTTTTGATATGGTCTTATTAACCTGTTTTAAACTAAACCCACTACACTTTGTTTTGATATGGTCTTATTAACCTGTTTTAAACTAAACCCACTACACTTTGTTTTGATATGGTCTTATTAACCTGTATTAAACTAAGCCCACTACACTTTGTTTTGATATGGTCTTATTAACCTGTATTAAACTAAGACCACTACACTTTGTTTTGATATGGTCTTATTAACCTGTTTTAAACTAAACCCACTACACTTTGTTTTGATATGGTCTTATTAACCAGTATTAAACTAAGCCCACTACAGTTTGTTTTGATATGGTCTTATTAACCAGTATTAAACTAAGCCCACTACAGTTTGTTTTGATATGGTCTTATTAACCTGTTTTAAACTAAACCCACTAAACTTTGTTTTGATATGGTCTTATTAACCTGTTTTAAACTAAACCCACTACACTTCGTTTTGATATGATCTTATTAACCTGTATTAAACTAAACCCACTACACTTTGTTTTGACTTGGTCTTATTAACATGTATTAAACTAAGACCATTGTCTTTTTCACCCATATTAAACTTAACCCAAAAGTAAACTAAGCCCACTACACTTTGTTTTGACATGGTTTTATTAACCAGTATTAAACTAAACCCACTACACTTTGTTTTGACATGGTTTTATTAACCTGTTTTAAACTAAACCCACTACACTTTGTTTTGATATGGTCTTATTAACCTGTATTAAACTAAACCCACTACACTTTGTTTTGACTTGGTCTTATTAACCTGTTTTAAACTAAACCCATTACACTTTGTTTTGATAGGGTCTTATTAACCTGTTTTAAACTAAACCCACTACACTTTGTTTTGACTTGGTCTTATTAACCTGTTTTAAACTAAACCCATTACACTTTGTTTTGATAGGGTCTTATTAACCTGTTTTAAACTAAACCCACTACACTTTGTTTTGATATGGTCTTATTAACCTGTTTTAAACTAAACCCACTACACTTTGTTTTGATATGGTCTTATTAACCTGTTTTAAACTAAACCCACTACACTTTGTTTTGACTTGGTCTTATTAACCTGTTTTAAACTAAACCCACTACACTTTGTTTTGACTTGGTCTTATTTACCTGTTTTCAACTAAACCCACTACACTTTGTTTTGACTTGGTCTTATTAACCTGTTTTAAACTAAACCCACTACACTTCGTTTTTTTATATGTTTTAACTAACCCCTGTTTTATATGGTCTTATTAACCTGTTTTAAATAAACCCACTACACTTTGTTTTGATATGGTCATTAACCAGTATTAAATAGCCCACTACAGTTTTTGATATGGTCATTACAGTTTAAACTAATACGCTCTTATTAACGGTCTTATTAACCTTTAAATCCCATACACTTTTTTGATAGGGTCTTATTAACCTTTAAACTACCCATACAGTTTTTTTGAACGGTCTTATTAACCTTTTTAAAACCCATACACTTTTTTGATATGGTCTTATTAACCTTTTTAAAACCCATACACTTTTTTTGATATGGTCTTATAACCTGTTTAAATAACCCACTACAGTTTTTTTGATATGGTCTTATTAACCTTTTTAAACAACCCATACCGTTTTTTTGATAGTCTTATTTACCTTTTAAACTAAACCCTACACTTTTTTTATATGGTCTTATTAACCTTTTAAACTAACCCATACAGTTTTTTTGAACTGGTCTTATTAACCTTTTTAAAACCCATACACTTTTTTGATATGGTCTTATTAACCTTTTTAAAACCCATACACTTTTTTTATTTGTCTTATTAACCTTTAAACTACCCATACAGTTTTTTTGAATTTGTCTTATTAACCTTTTTACACCCTAACTTTTTTGATAGTCTTATTAACCTTTTTAAAACCCATACACTTTTTTTGATAGTCTTATTAACCTTTTATATAACTCACTATTTTTTTAAATGGTCTATTAACTTTATATCAACAATTTGTTTTACCCATATTAATTAACCCAATTAAACTAAGCCCACTACACTTTTTTACTTGTTTATTAACCGTTTAAACTAAACCCACTAACTTTGTTTTAACATTATTAACCTGTTTAAATAACAAACTTTGTTTTGAATGGTTATTAACTGTATTAAACTAAACCTTACTTTTTATACTTATTACTATTAAACTAACCTAACGTTTTTAATGGTCTTATTACTGTATTAAACTAATAACTTTGTTTTAATATGGTTTATTACTGTTTTAAACTAAACTATAACTTTTTTATACTCATTAACCTGTTTTAACTAAACCTTTTTTTAATTTTTATTAACCATTAAACTATAGTTTGTTTTATATATGCTTATTAACCTGTATTAAACTAATATAGAAACTTCGTTTTGATATGGTCTTATTAACCTGTTTTAAACTAAACCCACTACACTTTGTTTTGACTTGGTCTTATTAACATGTATTAAACTAAGACCATTGTCTTTTTCACCCATATTAAACTTAACCCAAAAGTAAACTAAGCCCACTACACTTTGTTTTGACTTGGTCTTATTAACCAGTATTAAACTAAACCCACTACACTTTGTTTTGACATGGTTTTATTAACCTGTTTTAAACTAAACCCACTACACTTTGTTTTGATATGGTCTTATTAACCTGTATTAAACTAAACCCACTACACTTTGTTTTGACTTGGTCTTATTAACCTGTTTTAAACTAAACCCATTACACTTTGTTTTGATAGGGTCTTATTAACCTGTTTTAAACTAAACCCACTACACTTTGTTTTGACTTGGTCTTATTAACCTGTTTTAAACTAAACCCATTACACTTTGTTTTGATAGGGTCTTATTAACCTGTTTTAAACTAAACCCACTACACTTTGTTTTGATATGGTCTTATTAACCTGTTTTAAACTAAACCCACTACACTTTGTTTTGATATGGTCTTATTAACCTGTTTTAAACTAAACCCACTACACTTTGTTTTGACTTGGTCTTATTAACCTGTTTTAAACTAAACCCACTACACTTTGTTTTGACTTGGTCTTATTAACCTGTATTCAACTAAACCCACTACACTTTGTTTTGACTTGGTCTTATTAACCTGTTTTAAACTAAACCCACTACACTTTGTTTTGATATGGTCTTATTAACCTGTTTTAAACTAAACCCACTACACTTCGTTTTGATATGGTCTTATTAACCTGTTTTAAACTAAACCCACTACACTTTGTTTTGATATGGTCTTATTAACCAGTATTAAACTAAGCCCACTACACTTTGTTTTGATATGGTCTTATTAACCAGTATTAAACTAAGCCCACTACACTTTGTTTTGATATGGTCTTATTAACCAGTATTAAACTAAACCCACTACACTTTGTTTTGATATGGTCTTATTAACCAGTATTAAACTAAGCCCACTACAGTTTGTTTTGACTTGGTCTTATTAACCTGTTTTAAACTAAACCCACTACACTTTGTTTTGATATGGTCTTATTAACCTGTTTTAAACTAAACCCACTACACTTTGTTTTGATATGGTCTTATTAACCTGTATTAAACTAAGCCCACTACACTTTGTTTTGATATGGTCTTATTAACCTGTTTTAAACTAAACCCACTACACTTTGTTTTGATATGGTCTTATTAACCAGTATTAAACTAAACCCACTACACTTTGTTTTGATATGGTCTTATTAACCAGTATTAAACTAAGCCCACTACAGTTTGTTTTGACTTGGTCTTATTAACCTGTTTTAAACTAAACCCACTACACTTTGTTTTGATATGGTCTTATTAACCTGTTTTAAACTAAGCCCACTACACTTTGTTTTGACTTGGTCTTATTAACCCGTATTAAACTAAGCCCACTACACTTTGTTTTGACTTGGTCTTATTAACCTGTTTTAAACTAAACCCACTACACTTTGTTTTGATATGGTCTTATTAACCTGTTTTAAACTAAACCCACTACACTTTGTTTTGATATGGTCTTATTAACCTGTATTAAACTAAACCCACTACACTTTGTTTTGATATGGTCTTATTAACCCGTATTAAACTAAACCCACTACACTTTGTTTTGATATGGTCTTATTAACCTGTTTTAAACTAAACCCACTACACTTTGTTTTGATATGGTCTTATTAACCAGTATTAAACTAAGCCCACTACACTTTGTTTTGATATGGTCTTATTGACCTGTATTAAACTAAGACTACTACACTCCTTTTCACATGGTCTTATTACAAACACTAATTATGATATTACTTATTGTGATTTTACTGAATTATTATATAAAATATTACTAATTACTAATTTATTATATTGCTAATTACTTGTACTAATTACACAACTATAATATTGCTCAATACTAAATGACTAATTACTATGTCAGACTTACTAATAACTAAATGACTAATTACTATGTCAGACATACTAATTACTAAATGACTAATAACTATGTCAGACTACTAATTACTATGTCAGAACTACTTATTACTATGTCAGAAGTACTAATTACTATGTCAGAACTACTAATTACTATGTCAGAAGTACTAACTACTATGTCAGAACTACTAATTACTAATAACTATGTCAGACATACTAATAACTAATTACTATGTCAGAACTACTAATTACTACGTCAGAAGTACTAATTACTATGTCAGACATACTAATTATTAAATTACTAATTACTATGTCAGAAGTACTAATTACTATGTCAGAACTACTAATTACTAAATTACTAATTAGTCAGACCTACTAATTACCATATTTGATTCTATATTGGTATTTTTTATCATATAACAGTATATCACTCAACCATTGATGATGGATTTTATAAGGTCAAGATGACCTTTTTGCTAATTTTTAATGAGTTGCAATACTATATAATGATATTTAATTTCAAATTCTGCAATTTTGCATTTATGTTCAATGACCTGGAACTTTTTCAAAAGATGAATGGATGTGTTTATATAATAGTCCTACTTAAAAAGTACCAAAATATAACCCTATACACTACATATTGCACAATTCATAGTCTTGAATGAACACTATTTGTTATAATGGACAAAAAAATCTTAACTCTCAAATTTGGTCAATAAGAGTATATATTCATCAGTTGGATTTACTAGGTGTCATAACTTGGTCAATAAGAGTATATATTCATCAGTTGGACTTACCAGGTGTCATAACTTGGTCAATAAGAGTATATATTCATCAGTTGGACTTACCAGGTGTCATAACTTGGTCAATAAGAGATATATATTTCATTAAAAGGTTAGAGACTTTATCAGGTGTCATAACTTGGTCAATAAGAGTATATATTCATCAGTTGGACTTACCAGGTGTCATAACTTGGTCAATAAGAGTATATATTCATCAGTTGGACTTACCAGGTGTCATAACTTGGTCAATAAGAGTATATATTCATCAGTTGGACTACCAAGTGCAAAGAATATAATCTCTACATTACACAATATATCCATTAAACTAAGTAATTATGAAAAACACCATGTCTATCAATATTTAGTTTAATAGATTAATTGGATTACAGAGAGATTCTGTCATATAGTTTCCACACCTAGCATGGCCACTGATGAACTAAGAATCATTTTGGCCAAGTTTAAAAATTTCAATTTTTATATTCATCCAACAATAGTACCCGAAACATTCGGACTAATTTTATCCAAGCTGTTACTCAATTTATTTTATTATGAATAATAGAGGAAATATAGCTTATATTATATATTTGATTTATTTCATACTTCACTGATCAACTGAGATATCTGCAAACATCAGCAATATGAACCAGCCTTCCTAAAACTTTATCTAACATCTGAACAATGTCAAGCTATTACAAACTATGTACTTATAATCCGACTGCAATAGTCACATTCTTGAATCACATCTTCACAGTGTCAAGCTATTACAAACTTTAGCTTATACCTTGATTGCAATAGTCACATTCTTGTATCTTAACAATGTCAAGCTATTATGAACTTCGGCTTATACCTTGACTACAATAGTCACTATTCTTGTATCTTCACAATGTCAAGCTATTACAAACTACGTACTTATACCTTGACTACCGTAGCCACTATTCTTGTATCTTCACAATGTCAAGCCATTACAAACTACAAACTTATACCTTGACTACAATAGCCACTATACTCATATCTTCACAATGTCAAGCTGTTACCCATTTCGTACTTATACCTTGACTGTAATAGCCACTATTCTTTAATGTAAGATATGGCAATATGAGGTCTCAACAGAAAGAATACTGGCTATTGTAGTCAAGGTAGGAGATAATATCTCACCCCTTCAGGCCTTAATCTTGAAATACTGAATTCAGATGCTGTTATGTCATTGGTTAATAAGAGTGTATTTAAAATCTGACCAATCAGATGGAAAGAAGGCAAAATCCTTTACAGTTACAGGTATACAATCCAAACTGCATAAGAAACTCTAAGATCCCATTGGCTAAAAGCAGGATTAAATCCACTTGAATACTTAATCTGCCAGCCTTAATCAATTTTATACTCACCAAAATTCTTTTCCGATCTTTATAGGTTAAAAATTTAACATCTCGATATATCTTCTTTCTAAAAAAAAAAAAAAATAGTTACTACTTGGACATCGAAACATTCTTATGTCATAGAAATAACAGAACTGGAACCTTATTAGAGTCCATTAAATTACAACACCAGACAAATCAGTCAAATGATGTAAAGCATCATGATATTTTCCGATATAGAAAATTATTTTGGCGTGGTCACACCTTAAAAATGTCCCTTAATTATCCATGTCCTCATTCTAGTAACTTGCATGCTACTCAGACTTAACAGAAGGGGTCAGGCAATGACAGGCGTGGTCAGTGGTCAATGACAGAAGGGGTCAGTGAAGCATAATGAAATCAAGGCCGTGTACTCATTCGATAACCTGCAAAAACATCTTTTTTGAAGTTGACTTACATAAATTATACTCATATTGACCATGAGAACTTATATTTTATGTTCATTCTAAGACACAATATCACTTTAAGTTTTTTATAATGTGGCCTACTTACCCTTGTTCTAAATTACTGATTTTATCTTCCAGAAATCTTAGTTCACTATGTAGGTCATCATCAAATCGAAGCACTCTACAATAAAAAAATTGGCAATAAAACTCAATCATGCTTCAAGCAATTATATCTAAATTGTCAATGAATTATTTATCTAAAAATACATGTATTGTCAATAAATTATTTATCTAAAAATATTGTCAATAAATTATTTATCTAAAAATATTGTCAATGAATTATTGATCTAAAAATATTGTCAATAAATTATTTATCTAAAAATATTGTCAATAAATTATTGATCTAAAAATATTGTTAATAATTTATTTATCTAAAAATATTGTCAATGAATTATTTATCTAAAAATATTGTCAATAAATTATTTATCTAAATATATTGTCAATATCATTATTTATCTAAAAATATTGTCAATAAATTATTTATCTAAAAATATTGTCAATAAATTATTTATCTATACATATTGTCAATGTTATTATTTATCCAAAAATATTGTCAATGAATTATTTATCTAAAAATATTGTCAATGAATTATTTATCTAAAAATATTGTCAACAAATTATTGATCTAAAAATATTGTCAATAAATTATTTATCTAAATATATTGTCAATAAATTATTGATCTAAAAATATTGTCAATAAATTATTTATCTAGAAATATTGTCAATAAATTATTGATCTAAAAATATTTTCAATAAATTATTTATTTATACATATTGTCAATGTTATTATTTATCCAAAAATATTGTCAATTAATTATTGATCTAAAAATATTGTCAATAAATTATTTATCCAAAAATATTGTCAATAATTTATTTATCTAAATATATTGTCAATATTATTATTGATCTAAAAATATTGTCAATATTATTATTTATCCAAAAATATTGTCAATATTATTATTGATCTAAAAATATTGTCAATATTATTATTTATCCAAAAATATTGTCAATATTATTATTTATCCAAAAATATTGTCAATAAATTATTTATCCAAAAATATTGTCAATAAATTATTTATCTAAAAATATTGTTAATAATTTATTTATCTAAATATATTGTCAATATCATTATTAATCCAAAAATATTGTCAACAAATTATTTATCTAAAAATAATGTCAACAAATTATTTATCTAAAAATATTGTCAATGAATTATTGATCTAAAAATATTGTCAATAAATTATTGATCTAAAAATATTGTCAATAAATTATTTATCTAAAAATATTGTCAATAAATTATTTATCTAAATATATTGTTAATAACTTATTTATCTAAATATTGTCAATAAATTATTTATCTTAATATTGTGAATAAATTATTGATCTAAATATATTGTCAATATTATTATTTATCCAAAAAGATTGTCAATAAATTATTGATCTAAAAATATTGTCAATATTATTATTTATCCAAAAAGATTGTCAATAAATTATTTATCTAAAAATATTGTCAATAAATTATTTATCTAAAAATATTGTCAATAAATTATTTATCTAAAAACTCACCTGTCAAATTCATTTTTATTGGTTATACCGTAAACCACTGTAAAATAAAAGGTAACAATAGATTGGTTTGCCACCTGTTACATCAATCATACCTAAATCATAGTCAGACAGAGAAATCTTTTTTTATCTAAGCTCATCAGCAATAGTGTTAAGTTCAACGTCAAATATCAGCTATTAAATGCATGTGTGGCTAGAATTTTCTTCATTGGAATGTCAAAGGGATAATAGGTCTGAGAATGAACATAAAATTAAAAAATTTTAAACTTGGCCAATAAGAGCTCTATTCATCAGTAAATATACCTGCTGCCATAAATAACTTAAAAAAAAAAAATAAATATCCTAAAAATTAAGTAATAATCCATTAAGATGCATTTGATTATCGAAAAACAGTTAATAAATTTGTTAAGCATTTTTAAAAAATGACTTGGTTTTGTAACTCTTCCAGATTTTAAGGGATTCTGTTACTTTATGACGCCAGTTCACTGATGAATATATCCTTATATTGACCTTTCTTGAGAACTAAAAATTTTATGTTCATGTTAAGACACAGTATCACTTTAAGGTGACATGTACTTTCCTGAGTTAGCCAATGTGATATTTAAAAAGACATACATTAAAGTAGAAATTGAAATTCCTAGTTTAATGTCCTTTTAAATTTTTGTATTATTACTTTCCAATAGGGCAAAGACTGAAGACTATTAACATACATTCAAGTGCCAAATCGCCATTATTGCAAACCTGTCTTAAAAGCAAATGAATTTCAATTCAGATTTATTATTAGCATCGATTTTTATATCTTGTTGCAATTTGAGCATTTAACAAGTGACAGAAAAGGGGAGGAAAAGGGAGAGCCTGGGGATAAAAAAAAAATATAATCAACTGTACCTGTAATAACGACAATAAACAGCAAAAACAAGGCAAAACATTTCATTTTTCTTCTTAGTATACAATTCGGTTTAAATGAAAGCATTATTTACATTTTCACACAAATCGGAATTGTCTTTTGGAAAATAATTGCGACCGCCTATATCAAACGTACTTCTTCGTGTTGACTTCACAACAAATTGCTCCTAATCCGGAAGTGAAACGACCAGATGATTTTTCGGGCAAAGTTCGTTTCATCCATAAATAGAATCTAATCTTGGGCTTCTATTTTTATTTTTATTTTGTTAGCTTTTCCTTTTTTGAGCCTTATGAACAATATTTAGTTCGTTTGACCTTGAAATCAAATAAAAATTAGAATGTCAATAAAATAAATGTTTATCATTTCCAATTCTTCAAACCAAAAGTAAAAGATTAGTTGATTAGAGTGAACCTAACCCATCTTCATTAAAACAAAAATTACCTCCCTTCGTTGTTAGGGTTCAAGGTCATTTGAAATCCCATAGAACTCTACACATGGCTCCATAGAAAATTTCCCGACAGTCTGGAATTTGTGTCTGATATTTCTCGTACTTGCATGGTTGGTATTTTTCAAGAATATCTTTTGCCTTAACTTCAAAAAAGCCATGTTTGTCCGTGTTCATTCACAAACTGGTACATTTTGAGAGATATTTTACGTAAATTTCAAACAATGTTTGTCCTGCTTTATGTCATAAGGGTACTCGGTCAACTCGGCACATGTCAACCCTGAGACACATTTTTGTTAGTTAACTCGGAGACAAAATTAAACTCGGGGACAATATTCTCCAGTCAACCCGGGGACAAATTTACCGATGCCGTTATCATATCTTTAGTTCATTTTTTAGGTCATTGAAATAAAGATTATTCATTGTTATTTTACATTCCGGTTGACTCGGGTTAAACGATGTGGCCGTGAAAACATGGATAAATCACATCTTGTTGGAGAATAAATCTATGAAGGAACCATCGATACTTGTGAACAATTTAATCTGGTTTGTAGATGTCAAAGTTTAAATGCTTCTGCTCTTTCAGTTAATTAAATGATCGCTGATCATTGTTAATTAATGGATTATCAAGCGTCCGAATTAATTCATGTATTGAATAGTAGTTTTCTGCTCTATAGGTCGAAATTTAATAGCAATTTAGAATTTTGTTGAGCGGTTTTTGTCTTTGAAATATTGAAGGACATTTCATGAGCAGTGCATATTTACGCGAATCTGCAAGGTGGATGCATTCGATTTTTGCTCCCGGATAGACACCTCCACTATGATTTCAATAGAAAATGATACGAAGAAAGCATCGAACGCCGCAAATTCCAAACAGACTGTCAAACAAGTTCAACAATATTCATAAAATGTGCCGACAAACAAAATTTCATAAGTCGGGCATCGGACGTACATTAACGCTGATCTCGGTTTAAAAGAAGTTCCGATCACACGTATCAGTAATAATGTTTTCTTTATTAATTAATTAGTTTGTTAATCGTTTAATCGGGCCTAGATTTACCGAAACCATGTTTAAAGGAAGTTCCAACCGGGAAAAACAATCCACCGTTGGTCTCGCTTACTACCGAAATCATGTTTAAAAGAAGTTCGGGAATTCGAAACCAAAAGGTTTTTAAGATATCACCTGTAAAACTCCATTTTGTGTCATTTCCATACTTCATTTACTTATGTGCAAAATCCTATTTTTGTAAGGGTGGGATGGTAGTGATTTTTCTAGATTTTACAGTGATTCTGTTACTTTATGACTCCAGGTAAGTTCACAGATGAATAGGCCTATATACTCATATTGATCATATTCATCTAAACAGTTAAATTTTTTCAATCTTTGGATTATTTATTCTTCCAGAATGAGTTGTGACAAGTTAAGATGAATTGTTGTGGTAGATTATACAGATTTAATGTTCGATGGCTAAGAAGATGTCTCCAAACCACTTCGTTCCATAATGGCCAATCTTCAAGCCGTTCCTTGAAAATGGTAAGTACTACAGCCAAGGCAGTGGCTCAGTGAGTTAGATTCTTGCTCGCTAATCTGAGGATCCAGGGTTCAATCCTGGTCCAGACAAATTTTGGGATGAATTTTTAGATTTTTCAACGTAGTATTCGTCATTGACAAATCTAAGGGGTTGACATGGAAAGAGTGTCTAGTTGTTCGGATGGGACAATAAACTGAGGCCTCTTTTCTATAGGCTGTCCATGACAATTGTGCATATGCATAAAATGGGCTTATATTATCAAGATGTACACAATTGAATTGGGTGATATTCTGATTTCTAATATTGCACATTGGAGGAAAGGATATAGCTATAAAGGTATAAGAGGCTACATTGCTCTATAAACTCTATCATAGTGAGTTTGTTTTACAGTTCCTATTGAGCATGCTATTTTCAGGCTGCTGGTGGGCGTATTCTCTAGTAAGACTTCCTGCAAGTATAGTATATTTAAAATTAATTTTCTTTTACAGTATGACAGAAGCTACCTTGTGAACAAAATATACTCTAGTCTGATTTCCAGACAATTTGGCACCAGTCACCTATTTAATGCATCTAGAAATGAGGAATTACAGAAAAATTGTTTAAATATTTTTAGAAAATTAAGTGCTGATGATTTAGTGGCTAAAGGTTTAGTGGCTAAATTGGAAAACTTTGAATATTTTCAAAGTTTGTTGTCCAAATTGGAGCAATTAGGACATTTGGTGAATTATAGTTGGCCTATGGCAACTGCTAAAGGTTTGAAGCTGTCAGAGCAGCAGTTGGACCATTATCTTAATAAACTCTCAGAGTTGCAAGATGCTGGCTTCTCTGCCGACTGTTTTGACATTGTTTTCAAGCCTTTCAAGGTAAGCTTAAAATTTTTTTTTGCTCTCACTGTCTGAGCTGGATATAAATTGACCATTGTGTTCAAACCATAACTCCATTTTGTCTATCGAATCCAAACCACACCTCCATTTGTCCATCGTATCCAAACCACACCTCCATTTGTCCATCGTATCCAAACCACACCTCCATTTGTCCATCGTATCCAAACCACACCTCCATTTGTCCATCATATCCATACCACACCTCCATTTTATGTTCATTCTAAGAAGGGGTATCACTTCAAATGTCTGTCCAAAATGTGTACTTCTTTCTTTTCAGAACAAGGAACAGATTTCAGGTCTGCCTGACATAGATGAAACGGTCAGACAAATAGAGACGTTACAAGTTAAGTATGGTTTACGTGCCGACCAGATTGAGATCTTGGCTACAGAGGGTCTTGAAGAACTCATTGAGAAAATGGAAATTCTGAAATCCGGGGGATTTCCAGATCACCTCGACTATAAGTATTATCGTATTTTATTTGATTTATCCACTCCTGTTCTCCGCGACTTTTTCAACGACTTGCAGGAATCAGGACATAGCAAGTATGGAGTGTCCGATTTGAAAAAACATTTGGAGGAAAAAAATTATGGTATTGAAAATATTGAATTGTTGTCAGAATTAACAGGTGTGACTGTACCAGAAATTCGACGTCTGACTAAACATTTTAATCACCGATATATTCCTATCAGCTCGCAAGATTTAGAAGCGAAAATTGACGTAATGATGAAAACTCATGGGCTATCAAGAGAAGTGGTTTGTCAAGTTTGCTGCTTCCTCACTTACCCGTTAAATCAATTGATACACTTTTTAGACCAGTATACAACGTTGAAAGATAAAGGCGACTTTCCCTGGGATTTAAAGGTGTTTTTATCAAATCCTTGTGTGCAAAAGCTGTATATGGACATGGACACAGGATATCTTCATATGCTTAATTCACAGCTGGCTTTATTTAAATCCAAGCTGGAACTTTCAAATAAATGTTGTCAAGATACATTAATTTGCCTCTTGCTTGAGAAGAGAAAATCTGTGTTTGATACCATGCTGGTAAATATTGAAATGCTAAATAGCCATTTTCCAATGGAAGAGATCATCACCCCTAAAAGCATGGATAAGTTGAAAAAAAAAAAAAAAAATGTATTGAAGAAGGGGTTAAAAAGGGCCGAAAACCTTCAAGGATTTTCCATTTCACATTTAGAGAAATTCATCTTTCGCCAACGAGACCAACATTTAATTGTCAAGAAAATGCTAGGTCTGCCAAAGGATTATAAAAAAGTTGAGAAAATGATCCAAATTGAAGCACAAGATGTTGAAGCCAATATAAAACTTTTAGAAAATTATGGATTTTTAAGAAGGGACATACAAAAGTTGTTCATTGTCGTGTATGCAGACAATGAGAAGCTTAAGCATCAGCTGGATGTTTTGAGCTCGCGTCCAGAAATACTTGAAAGTAATTTGCAAGTTACCAGCTTCAAAGCTTTGAATTATGTTCAATATTTTCTGGAGTTCGAACACAAGGATGACGATTTTGACCAAAGTAACATCTGTAAAATGGATGATGAAAATGATGATGATGATGAATGTAACAATGATGAAAGTGACTTTCATTCACGTGGCCGTAATGATACTTTTGGGTATTGAAAAAAGAAACAAACAACTATATTTTACAAGGATAACAACGTGGTTCACAGTCAAGGATCCTTTTACCAGCTGGTCTTTGGCCAAACCTCTTGGCATTGATCTTTCCCGGATTATCTGTACCCATTTACAGCTGGTCCTTGACCAAACCTCTTGGCTTTGATCTTTCCTGGATTATCGGTTCCCATTTACAGCTGACTTTCACTGAAGCAACTATATTTTACAAGGATGAACTGGAATTATGAGTGAAGTTGACTTTCATACACCAATGGGATAAGTGTGACATATAAAAAGTCAAGGTCATTCGCTCTTCACATGTGGGTTGAGAGCAGAACCCATGGCCGTCATATGCTTGACGTAACCAAGCATGTAGGATCTAACTTTCATTCTGTAGAGTTTGCAATCTAAGGGAGGTAAGTTTAGGCAGAAATATGTCTAGTCTTCTAATAAAGGGGCCTTAAACTGGGCTTAAACATGGTTTCCATTATTTTTATTTATTCCATATAAGACTAATAATACTTATATCAATTGAAAGTAGAGATATTCTAATGATCAGGAAAAATAACAGTTCCTTATTTTTATATATATAATATATATTCCATAATTGGACGGCTAGTAAATAGCGGAAATTCTTTTTTTTTTTGGTCACATGAATAATATATTAATGCTGAAAGGGCTGTCCTTCGCATGTCAGCAACAAAACTGTCGTAACCATGGTTATGTTGCTTGCAAATTTGTGGAACTTGTAGCAGAAGTTTAACGTGCAACTTTTGAAAACTGGAGATTTTCTGAAGCAACACCTGTCTTCATTAGCCGATAAGGTGCAGAAAAGTAGGATGTAAAACTCCATTTCATTTTCTGACTGCAACAAGTTCTACACAGTTGTTGATATGTTATCTGCAACTAGTTCTGACTTCTTGTAAGGGCTTTTAACTGTCTTGTATGGAATTTCTTCAAATCAAGAAACATTTGATAATGATATTGTTGAGATTCGCTTTGGTAATTTTATACTAGTACCGGTACCTTCGGTTTAGTATTTTTGGTCTACATGTTACACCTCATTGCATGAAACATAGATTATACAATTTGACATTCCTTTCATGGGAGCCAACAAACTTAATAAAGTGCAGAGTAGGATGTAAAATTCCATTTATTTCATTTTCATACTTAAATGATGCCAACTTGATATTTGTGTTGATCAATAAGTACCCCTTGTAGAGAGTCCACAATGTAAATTATTTCAGAAAAATAAATGGTTTTATAATTTTTGTTATATGAAGAATAAAATCCCTTTCAGAGAGTCCACATTGTTAATTATCCAATAGAGGTTTAAATGGTTATTATAATTGTTTGATATATATGAAGAATAAAGCATCCCTTTCAGAGAGTCCACATTGTTAATTATCCAATAGAGGTTTTATTAGTTTGAATATATGAAGAATAAAGCATCCCTTTCAGAGAGTCCACATAACTTATACAATTTGACATCCCTTTCAGAGAGTCCACATTGTTTATTATCCAATAGAGGTTTTATTAGTTTGAATATATGAAGAATAAAGCATCCCTTTCAGAGAGTCCACATAACTTATACAATTTGACATCCCTTTCAGAGAGTCCACATTGTTTATTATCCAATAGAGGTTTTATTAGTTTGAATATATGAAGAATAAAGCATCCCTTTCAGAGAGTCCACATAACTTATACAATTTGACATTTCTTTCTGGAGAGTCCACATTGCTTATACAATTTGACATCCTTTTCAGAGGGTTCACATTGCTTATACAATTTGACATTTCTTTCTGGAGAGTCCACATAGCTTATACAATTTGACATTTCTTTCTGGAGAGTCCACATAGCTTATACAATTTGACATCGATTTCAGAGAGTTCACATTGCTTAAACAATTTGACATCCTTTTCAGAGAGTCCACATAGCTTATACAATTTGACATCCTTTTCACAGGGTCCACATAGCTTATACAATTTGACATTTCTTTCTGGAGAGTCCACATTGCTTATACAATTTGACATCCTTTTCAGAGGGTTCACATTGCTTATACAATTTGACATTTCTTTCTGGAGAGTCCACATAGCTTATACAATTTGACATCTTTCAGAGAGTCCACATTGCTTATACAATTTGACATCCTTTTCAGAGAGTTCACATTGCTTAATACAATTTGACATCCTTTTCAGAGAGTCCACATAGCTTATACAATTTGACATCCTTTTCACAGGGTTCACATTGCTTATACAATTTGACATCCTTTTCAGAGAGTCCACATTGCTTATACAATTTGACAATAATTGACATCCTTTTCAGACAGTCCACATTGCTTATACAATTTGACATTCTTTTCAGAGAGTCCACATTGCTTATACAATTTGACATCCTTTTCAGAGAGTCCACAATTTTACTTGATTGACATCCTTGAGAGGCATCATTATTTGATACTAATATTATTTGAACACTTTAAGAGATTGGTTTGCCACCTGTTCCACCAATCATACCTTAGTCTCAGAAACGGGAAATATTTAGCTAAAATAATCAGTATTTAAAATTCATAGCTTGAGGTATCTTCGAACCCATTACCGTATAATTCCGAATATAGTGCGCAAGCATTTATAATTTCGATGAAGGTAGACAAAATGGCGGATCCTCAACATTGATTTGTGGCATTTTAGTCGGGAAAAAATACTCAATTTTTTTTTAACTGTATATAGTGCACCCCTCTTTGTTGGGCCTGTTTTAGGGTTAAAACCTGCGCATTATAGACAGAATTATACAGTATACAATTTTCGTGTATTTCTGACGACTTCGTATACAATATCCAACAGTTCCAATTATGACAATTATTACCACACATTCATGGCATTGAAATACAGTATACAGTTAGATACTAGTTGAATAGTACCAACACCAAAACAATGTTTAAAAAAATGACCGGCTGGGGAAAAATAAATCAACAGCCCTGCCAATCGGTAAGAGAGTTCACTTCTGGAACAGTGAATAGTTCCTGAGACTATGACTGTGAGGAATTTTTGAACCAAGTGTACAATTTTCATGAATTTCTTGTATTTCTGAAGAAAATATTTTATAACATGTTATCAATCCCAACTAATGGCGAAATGAGACTATAAATCAGGCCAATGATGGAGTCCATTTCAGCCGTGACACTGAAATTATTTAAGAATAAAAAGGCCGTGAAAGAGTCTATTGAGATTAACTTCTGAGTATGAACTAGAGTTAATCCAGCGATCTACAGAGTCCTTTATATTTTTATATTCGCTGATAAACTCCTTGATTTTAAGCCTGGCTGAAGCTGAAATTAGAAAGAAAAATAGATGTAAATAGGTGAGGTCAAATCTCGTGTTATTGTTCCTTGTTAGTGTTAAGCGGTTAATTTGGTGTTATACTACATCGACTCTTAGTAATCCGACATGTATCGGGACCACAAAATAATGTCGGATCAGCGAGTGTGTCGGATTACTCAGAGTACAATGTATTTTAACACGAAGAATGAGTTCAAATGTCATGTTATGTGATGGTGTTAACACTAACATGGAACACTAACACAAGATTTGACCTCACCCCAATGTGAGCATGATATACACAATTATAAACTATAATATCAAAGATACAGCTTTTTTTTTGCAGCAGTTCAATTTTAACCATGCATATCACTTTCAAAATGAAAATCTGATGTTTGGTTTGTCTACAATAAATAAACATATTACATTATGTATCATACTTTACCTCGATCTCTGTCAGACATCAAACTCATTGCTTTTTCTGGATCGAATAAATATTGATAAAAACTTAACTGGGTATAGAGGGCTGAGTCGCTATACTGAAAACATAAATAAGACTCAATCACTATAAAGGTATTAAAAATATAGAACAGGTCTCAAACCCCAAAACTTAAATTAAATCCCAGCCTTATTCTTGAAAACTTATCTTAAAATGATTTAAGTGTTCCAATCATCTGATTGGTCAGTGACTAAAACTGATCTAAAATTAGATTTGTTATCCAATCAGATGGATCTATTCAAGTCAAGTTTGGGAGGATAAAAGCTTCTGATTGGTTAACCAAACTTAACTTTTAAAATCAAACCAATTCCAAAACTGTATGTGTTTGCCAATCAGTTCACAAAATAAAGTTATTATGCCTTTAATACTTATTCACAACCCATGACCTAGAGTTATGTCCCTGTTAACCATTGTTTTCTTACCTCTACATGATTTATTTATATGCCTGCGAATGACCACTAAGCAGTTTAGGATTTTTGAATAGGGACCTAACGTAGTTTACTTATCCTCTTTTCCACAGGCTGGTGTTCGACATTTAGCTCAGTGAAAACACAACTATAAGGCTTCTGCAAGATTTTATTGACACAAGTAAGGGTTGCAAGAAGTAAGCAAATTTAGTTTTTACACTTATAATATCCTCTAATTGTGCTTGACACTGATTGGTGTTCAATTGCCAAATAGTCTATAAGGGATAAAGGCGGTTAGTACATGCTAGGCTTATATATGTGTTCTCAGTTGACCAATGTAGTTGTAAGGATCACATTACCAAATTTTTATTTTTACCTCATAAAAATATTTTTTTAAAATGTGTCTTAGGTGCATTCCATCAGTGAGTTAATTTTGTTAATAGGACCTAAAATCATGGGAATTCACAGGCTAGGTTGGTCATGTAGCTAATGAAACTCAATAGTAGAGTTACTTCCTGCTAGATTTACAAAGTAGTTGTGGATTGCTAAGGTAATGAAATACTTTTTAGTTGTTTATCGAGTTAGATATGTAGAAGTCCTCTGATGGATAAATGTTATTGCCAAATTTGGTGCAGTAAATTCTCATGTTCGATCTAATGCGCTATAATATGCCCTTAATTTTGCTTAGGAATAAAATAGGTGAATTTCACATGTTGACTAGATCAGATTGTGGTCTGCTAGGTAAATGAGATAGCTCAGTCGTTAGCGAGTTAGATTGTCGTCTGCTAGGTAAATGAGATAGCTCAGTTGTAAGCGAGTTAGATTGCCGTCTGCTTGTACAGTGGAATAGCTTAGTATGGATGCTAGTTCGATTGTCGTCTGCCAGGAATTGTGTCAAATTTTAAAACCCCGACGAGACAGTTTCTTCTCGTACTTACCGAACCAGTAAAAACACTGTCAAAAATAATTTCTTTATTACAAGTTGGTTGGGGACAGATGATTTTCAACCTATCACAATCCTTGTATCTCTCTTCCTCTGTTAGCTGGTCTCCTAGTAACGCATCCTCTTCATCATTGTGATTGACTGCATGACGATACCCAGAGGGGTCTAGACCTGTTAATAAAAAAAAAATGGCAATTTGTTCAGGGACTCTGAATGGCTAAGTGACTTTGCCAAATTGCCAATCTAGTCAAAGACTAGTGTAAATAAAATGAAAAGTTTTAATCCTACTCTTCTGCACCTTATGGGATAATGAAGTGGAAAAAGACTAGCTCATGCAAACGATGCAATAGAAAGAAAGGATTATTACTGTCCTAAGCCTCTTCTGACCTTCATGGGTCTAATGAAGTGGAAAAAGACTGGGTGCCTTGATTGCTAGAAAAACCTGACTCTGCATAGAAAGAATGAATTCTAATCCTAAATATTACAAATGCTGCTTGTTCATCAAAGGTCAACCACATGAATTACATGGGTGACTTATTGGTTATAATAGAATACTTGGTTCCATAGAAATGAAGTAATCAGTCCAAATTAACAACTGTCATTTTTGGATCAAACATACCGCATAATTAAAATTTTATTTCATTAAAGGAATACTTGTTTAGAATAATAAATCTTGTTACTTAAATATTATCTCATAGATATACTTACATAAATAACATAACACCTTTAACCAAATTAAAAAACTTAAAATTATCCAAAAAAATACATCTAAAAGATCATGGACGAGTCTGAATTGGGCTACGATTCAACAAATATAGATTTTCAAAACATTTTGAATTCTTACCAATTTTGAGTGATTCCTGTTTGGCCAACTCTTCTGGGTGGTAGGCTCGTTGAGAAGCTGGTAAATTGGATCCATCTTCACAGATGATATAGGGTATAGTATCGCCACCACGTAACTTCTTACCACCCTTACTGTTTAATCGTAGCGCTACCTGGACATGTGGTAGACTCTTCTTATCAGGGTAATCTTCAGGATTCTTCGTCAATGACTAAAATAGATTGAAAATTTTTAAATTTTTTATGTGTTTCAGGGACACTGATAGCATCAATTTACACCATTCCAATTTTCAATAAGACGTCTGTGGTTCCTGCGATTCCACTAAAACTAAGCGTTTGACGATATCACTAATCGCATATGAATTTGAGGGCTCAAATTTAGATGGTGAATTGTCAAACCTGAATTACTGACTAGTTATACGGGGTTTAAGTACCTTAGTAATGTGAAATAATTCTGTTGATATGCCATCATTTCTAACTTGTTCTCCAACCTCTATCAGTTTATTGTGGATATTTTCTACTATCTCTTCTCTCGACTCTCCGGACAATATCTGACTGACTACATAACTACAAAATTTATCAAGAGATCATTAACTGTCTAAGTTTCTTAACTTCTGAACACACGGAAGGGAATTGACCCCTATTATCTCCTAACCTGTAAAGACGCAAGTAATTGTATACTTTGGTATACCTGGAATATGCATGCATAGAAACTACAATACAAATAGAGTGAAACATCAGAATCAAATTCTTACTTTCCCGCCTCTTTTGCTAAATCTGACCAATCACGTCGCACTATATCTAAACCTTTTAACTCCTGGGTGGTAGTGTAGGTTCCGTCTTTATTTTTCGACACGCTCAATGCAGCATACTTCTTTTTCTTTAACAACAACATAGACTTGAAAACGCCATCAATGTCTATCTCAAGCAGACGGTATAACTTATTCACTTCTGCTTTCACCTACAAAATTTTAAACAGAAGTGAATTGAAGGTGGCATTGTAGTGAAATAGTTCAGTTAGCATTGAGTTCTATTGTTGTCTGCTAGGTCGATTAGCATGTCTGTTTTCTTTGTTTTAATCAAAGCTAGACTATATGTTGCACAATGTATTGAGAGTAGTCTCCCTTGAGTTGAGCAGTTTAGCCTGAATTAAGATGGCCGACAGAAGTTTTTCAGTAATACTAAACCATCTTTGTCACTTAGACAACAATGGTATATGATGAAGATGCCGTCCTGACATCTGAAAAATTGTGTGATTGTTTTGTTTGTTTAAATTTGGGCTCTTCTATAAATGCAAGCCATCTTGTTGAACTTAATACCAACATTGGAAAATGTATTTAATCAAAAACTCAAATTTTGATGATTTTTGAGGATTAATGAAGTGTCCATCACAAGAATTACCTTATTGCCGAGTTTAAAAACAGTATCCATGTCAGTGGAGTTGGTGTTAATCATAATGGAGTCGGTATCACCATATATTACTTCTAAATTCATCATCTGTACTAGATCTCGCGTCTGCAGTAAAATCTAAAAATGGAGGGAAGAAATTGAGAAAAAAAATGAAGGATAACATGTTTTGTGTGATTCCTCTTTTTCCTAGAAGAGGATAGAGTAAATATTTAAAATGAGGAAAATCAAATTTTCTACACCTGTTCAGAGTAAGCCATTCAGTCTGCAATGAGGGAAATTTTTTCTGGAATATTTTCAATCTCTAATTATCAAGAGATTTTTTTCGTACAGAACCTATAGTAAACATGGCATCGGTTATTTGACCCATCCTGTTCTACATCAACCATGCCATGATTACATTTTCGGACCAACAATTGACTAACCTCTCGACCTTTCCCAGTTACCATGGCAGCCAGTGGTTTAGCATAAAATCTGGAGTGGGAGAAACCAAGGCAACCATACATACTGTTAGCTGTTAACTTCAACGCCTTCTGCCGAATATCATACTGAAATGAAATCAAATAAGATACAATTATATTGTGGTCTGAAATAGTTTATGACCCATAAGAGTTACCTCCCTTTTAGCCAGGCAAAGTTACTCACTGACAGGAAGAAACAGGGTTGAAAAATTGAACGTTTGATCTTCATCCATGTCAGGATTGAACCCTGAACTAATGAAAAAAGAGAGAGATTGAGAAATCAAGAGTAATTTATTTCATTACCTGCATTTTTTGTTCCGGGGATAAATTATCTCCCTTCATCAACTGTTTGACGTGTTTTCGAGATTCCACAAGTTTCCTGATTTCCGTGGGTAGAATTCCAGGTTCCAGGTCTTTATCAGGTAATTCTGGTAGCGCTTCCTCATCTTCTTCCTGTGAAAGTGAAAGTAGAATTCAAAATAAAAGTCCACACCCCTTTTGGAGAGTTCACACATATAATAACAAAACAATCGGATCAACAAACAACCGATCATATCTTGCTTTTTTTCAAGTTATGAGTGCAAATTTCTCAAAACTTCCACTGTTGAAGTGCTTCTGCCCAAATCATGAAAAAAATGAAGTGTGTTGAATGATGCCAATTCTGAGAAAAACAATGAACTTCAAAGTATTAAGCCAGTAGTGCTAATGTCTACTTACATTGGTCTGAGCTACAGGTGCTCTGTTTATTGTAGTAAAACAAATATTGTATTCTTGGATAATGGAAGGATATAAACTATTAAAATCTAACAGTAGAATGAACTTGTCGTAAAAACCTGAAATTATTATATACAATTTTTAATAACAGATGCAGTTGTTTAAATCTAAATTATTTACTTTACCAGCTGATAGAGCTGTATTATAGTTGTCTAAATATTTACTTTAATGGCTGATAGAGCTCAATTTCAGCTAGCTATATAGTAATCTAAATATTTACTTTACTACTGATACAGCTCAATTTCAGCTAGCTGTATAGTCGTATAAATATTTACTTTAACAGCTGATAGAGATCAATTTCAGCTAGCTTTATAGTCAAAATGTATAAATTTTTTTACTTTAACTTACTGATAGAGCTCAATTTCAGCTAGCTGTATAGTCGTATAAATATTTACTTTAACAGCTGATAGAGATCAATTTCAGCTAGCTGTATAGTCGTATAAATATTTACTTTACCAGCTGATAGAGCTCAAGTTCAGCTAGCTGTATAGTAATCTAAATATTTGTTTTACCAGCTGATAGAGCTTAATTTTTAGCTAGCTGTATAACTTTTCTTCGATTCAACAGCAGCAACATGGTCTGCCAAGCTGAAATATGTCGTTTAGCTAGGGCCAAACTACAGTCTTATTTAAGTCTGTGCATTTTTCACAAATATCGTCCAGCTTGAGTAAGGACTGAATTTCATATCTTACCTTTTTTAGGTTCCAGAACCAATCCTCCAGCATAAGCAGGCTTTCTCTTTCCTTGTGTCTTCTTCGATTTAGTAGAGTCCAAGTCCTCTTCACCATCATCATGATGCTTAGGTGAAAGGTTGAATGTGAAAGGTTAAAGGTTGAATGTGAAATGTCAATGGTTGATTTGAAAGGTCAAAGATTGAATATGAAAGGTCAAGGGTTGATTTGAAAGGTCAAAGGTTGAAATAATATTAAAGGTCTAGGTCAGTGTAGCATATAATAAAATCAAATGCCCGTTTTGAAGATAACGTTTGTAAAAATCAAGAGAATATTGAAAGTGGTGTCAGACATTTGCCCTTGACCCAAAAAAGTCTATTGTTTTCTCTTGAAAAATGTCTCTGGGAAAACACATTTCATGTCCTCAACGTTTTGTTGGATTCAAAAAGCATCGTCTGCTCATCGTCTACTTATGGTTTCTACCAGTTGATACATACAGGGATGGTTAAGAGGTTTGATGACATCACTATTCGCGAAGGCCGAATGTGATAAAAGTGACGTCATCAAACGCTTTAGTTTTAGTGAAATAACAGGAACCACAGACGTCTTATTGAAAATTTGAGTTGCCCAAATTGATACTGTAGGTGTCCCTGATACAAAAATTTTTTCTGTGCGACTCTTTACAGTCTGTTTAAAGAAACGTGAAAATTACAGAATATGTCCTTACCACAACTGGTTTCTTCTTGTATTCTTTATCCGGGACGAGAAAATTCTTCTCCGTAAAGGCATGAAGTAAAAGATATTCATTTCGTTCAGATCGACCACCCATTAGAGTTCTACCCTGAAATTTTGGAGAAAAATGATAAAACCTCAATCGCAAACCTTACAACTAACTGACAAGAATAATCATAGAGATCAGAATATGGGAAACACCAAATATAACAAATGATGACAGTCTGTAGTCTAGTCAGATAGAGCGTTGAAATACTCACATGACATCATTTATTTAGTTACTTTGCACAAACTATGGTCTTTGGTTCTAAACCTTGAAAAAAATCTGTCCTCATTAATTCAGTTGACCCTCTTGTAAATGGGTACTGAATAAGTCATCTTTCTTCATTATTCACGTCACCCCAGTTGTTAATGGGTAATGAATAAGTCATAAATGGGTACTGAAAAAGTCATCTTTGCTCATAATTCCAGTCAACCCAGTTGTTAATGGGTACTGAATAAGTCATAAATTGGTACTGAATAAGTCATCTTTGCTCATAATTCCAGTCAACCCAGTTGTTAATGGGTACTGGATAAGTCATAAATGGGTCCTTTCCTCATTATTCAAGTCGGCCCATCTGTAAACGGGCACAGATAACCCAGAATAGATCAATGCCAAGTATGTCAGGATAAGAAGTCTAGAAATGAAAGCTTACCATAATATTACCACAGATATTGGTTATCTGTAGAGCTAGTGGTATGATGTTCAATTCGTACATAATACGTAAAATAAACGTGGAATCTACCAATGTTAACTCTATCAGTTGTAATAGATGTTTGGATGAACTGAAATAAACCAAAATGGTGGGTAATGTTCAGAACTTAAACTAGAAGGGGTGGTGTCATGGAGCTTTGGATACTTGGGAGGGTGTCAGGGTGTCTTGGATACTTGGGAGGTTGTCAGGGTGCCTTGGATACATGGGAGGGTGCCAGGGTGACTTGGATACTTGGGAGGGTGCCAGGGTGACTTGGATACTTGGAAGGGTGCCAGAGTGTCTTGGATATTTGGGCGGGTGTCTATATCTATCCCATGATTCCACAAACTACCTCTCATGAGAGGACTTGAATACAGCATTGAATGATTTAAAACAACCTACCTGTACATATTTCTGATGTCATCATAATCTATTTCACTCCGTTTCTCATGTAAAATATGTTGGGCGAGTTCCGTCAGATCGTAGCTTCGACTTCGAATCAATTCCTTGGCTGAAATCTGTATATCGCACATCATACGTCCACACATTGCCGATTTCTCACCATGTGACCTTTGACCTGGACCATGCTGCAAATAAGAAGCAGACGCCAAGAATTACGAATTATACTCTTCTATCTTTGAAGTATATATTAGTATTATCTTTCTGTTATTGATTCTTTTATGCTTTCAGTTTTTAAATCTTTTGTGTCATCTGCAATGCAAATAGTTAGGCTTCCATATTTAAATTCTAAAAAAGACGTCACTTACCGATAATTTTGGCATAACTGAGCGTTTTAAACGTCCGATTTTGGACCAATGAGGGATCTTGTTAGCGTTTATTCTGTGTAACATCACATCTAGGTCGAATCCATAAATATCGTGTCCCTAGAATGAAAAAACATTGTTCTGTTGAGGTGTTCTATGTGAAGGCTTAGATTTAAAGACAAAACAAGTCTATAAAATTATAACCGCCATTTTTATTCAGGCTCTCCTTAAGGGAGATAACTCTTAACGCAGATATAATTTAAGACCATAATATTTCAATGTGAAAATCTTTAAAATAAAGGAGGACAAGAATGATGTTATACAAGCTTTTAGGAAAGATAATGGCACAGAACTTACAAAAAAAAGTGGATTTGTAAAGGAGTACATAAAAGAGGACAAAAGTGATGTTATTCGAGCCTGTAGGCAAGATAATTAGGTTTAAGACTTACTATAATCAAATCTGGATCTATTTTATGTATTTTGGCCAATAAAAAGGCCAATAATGCTCGTTCAGTGGTTAAAACTTCTGTCTTCATATTCTTACCCTACAAATAAAATTTTAATTTCATCGAATGAAGTCACTTTAGAGGGAGATAACTCCTCTTTTTAGTGTTTCATTGAGTTTAACATCCTACCTGATTGTGAATTGAAAATGTAACTGTAATACATGGATTTTACGTCCTACTCTTCTGAACCTAATGGTCCAATAAAGACAGACAATGCCATGCAGTGTGCAATGAGGGAAATTTGCCAGTACAGAGGCATTAGTTAACTCTGTTTGAGATTACCAACTGTTGAGGGACCTTTAATATGCAGAGCCTGTAGCACACAAGGCCTCGGTTAATTGTTCCATCCAAAGGCGAGATACTTTTTCCATGTCAGTCCTTCCCACCTGCATCACTGACAAGGGGAAGGGAAACCGAGCTAAAAAATCAAAATTCTTACCTCCTTTAAAAGTTTGCCTTTAAAATCATAAGGAAAGATGCAATCATTGGGTTTAGTAATCACTGGAAATAGACAGAAACAGAAAAATGGTTCATACACAACTATATGTGAAAAATCAAAACAGCATCTTTTATTTACACTCAGTGTTCAAAGGGTTAATGGTATATGACAGTTATTTTATTTACACTCAGTGTTCAAAGGGTTAATGGTATATGATATTTCATAAATACTCAGTGTTCAAAGGGTTAAGGTAAAGATACATGCAGGGTTTTATTTACACTCAGTGTTCAAAGGGTTAAGGGTACATGATGTTTCATTCACACTTAGTGTTCAAAGGGTTAAATGTATACGATGATATTTCATTTACACTCAGTGTTCAAAGGGTTAATGGTATATGATATTTCATAAATACTCAGTGTTCAAAGGGTTAAGGGTACATGATGTTTCATTCACACTCAGTGTTCAAAGGGTTAAAGGTATATGATGTTTCATTTACACTCAGTGTTCAAAGGGTTAAGGGTATATGATGTTTCATTTACACTCAGTGTTCAAAGGGTTAAGGGTATATGATGTTTCATTTACACTCAGTGTTCAAAGGGTTAAGGGTATATGATGTTTCATTTACACTCAGTGTTCAAAGGGTTAAAGGTATATGATGTTTCATAAATACTCATGTTTAAGGGTTAAGGGTATATGTTAATTTATTTTACTCTCAGTGTTCATAGAGAAGCGTTTGACTCCATTACACTCAGTGGGTTAACTTCAAAGGGTTAACTACCTACCACAGAAATGTTGTTGAAATTGGTTCTGTTTAGGGGCAGGTTTATCCATATGATAGTCACTGTGTATCAACCCAGCAGCCATTATTATCTGAAAATATAAACACAGAATGCCTGTACTTAGAGGTTAGGGTGGTTTAAAAGTAGCAAGACTGATTTAGTCTGGCGTTGTAACTTAATGGACTCCGATTAGGTTCGTGTCTGTTATTTCCATGACATAAGAACAACGCGAAAGTTTCAGATTCCACATAAAGTGACAAAGTACAAAATAAATAATGTTCAAAGCCAGAATTCTTAGTTGAAGCAAAGTAAATAAAGCAATACGATTGGTTGACCTTTTCTGAGTAAAGATATAAGCAATCGAAATTTTACAAGCAACATTTACAACTTTCATTGGTTGAAATTGGTTTGACAAAAATAAGGAGTTCAATCTAACCTCATTCTGATGTGTTTTAGGGTTGGGTAAAGTTCGTAGATTAAGCGTCATTATCACAAGTGGAGGCGGAGCTAAACTGTCACGTAATACTGTCACATGATTAGGTCTAGTTACTACAGCTTCTACTTTACACCAGCTTACAGGCCCTGGCGGCAATTCTGAAAATATAAACAGGAATCACCAACATGTAAATGAATGCAGTTTAATGTCCAAATCTTCTACACCTCAAGGGCTAATGAAGATGGGCAATGCCATACAGTGTGCAGTGAGAGAAATTTTGCCGGGACAGTGGCAGGAGTCTGCTCTTTTTGCGAATTCCATCTGTCAAGGGATCTTTAATGTGCTTATCTGTGGCTCACAGGGCTTCAGTTTATTTTCCCATCAGAAAGACTAGACACTTTTTCCATATCACTCCCTACAATCTGCATCACTGACTTCAAGGGGAAACCAGGCTGAAAAATCCAAAAGTTCATCTCAACACTTACTGGGATTGAACCCTCGACCTTTAGGTTAGTTGAGCAAGCATCTAACTCACTGAGCCACAGAGGCTATAGACAAGAAACAGAGCTTCACATCATACTTTAATGGGCTACGTCTTGACCATGCAGTGTGCAATGAGGGATATTCTCTATATCTCAAATTGCGGTAACCCTTATGTCATACGTACGTGGCGTTTTTAAATCCAACCAACTAGGACCTTTCAATTTTCTATCTATCAAAAACAACTCTAAACTGAAAATATGAATAATGAAATGACAGTTTTATTTTTGCAGTGTGCGATGAGGGAAAGGACTATAAAGAGATGAGTGAAAACAGGATACACCCTGCAGTGTTTAATGAGGGAAATTTTGTCAGGTCAATCTACAAAATAACTAAGAGTAATGGAATGGATCTTGTGCAGTGGCTCAAATTTGATATCTTCCTACCTTGATTTATTGGCGCCAAAAATATGGCTGAAAGTTTCTCCACAGAGATCTGTTGGCAGCGCTGGTAAGTCTGCCTGAAAATAAACAAGACAAAGGAGTCATTAGGAAGCAATAGCAAATTCATATCAAAGTAGTACTAAAAGTGAATTAAAAATACAATTCTAATGAGTTTGCAATGAACAGACCATCTGATTGGTTGAATTCTAAAGTATTCTAGAACTCAAGTTGTGTAACAATGTTTTCAGATCATATTTGGCAAGTGGAGTTACCAACAGAAAACAAACAGTAAAACTTGAACTTCAAAATATTTTTGAAAGACCATGTATAAGGAACTAATTTTCGGAATAAAATTTTCGGAAAACTTTCAGAAATTCGGCACTTGAATGTGGAACTGCTTGAGAACTTACTGCATAACGAACTTCTAAATATTCAGATTCAACTGGCACTTCTATTTTCTCAAACGCATATTGCTTCGTTACTTTCTGAAAAAAAAGATGGTTTAAATCAAATCATATACCATGTGAGGTTGACAGCGAAAATGTAACACCTCATTTCATGTACTTTAAGCTGAGAAGAACTAGCAGAAGGTGAGGTAGGGAGCTAAGCACTTGCCAGAGCTTTCATCTTACTACAAAGACAAGGCAGAAATCTCAATAAAATTTTTCGCAGACAGGGGAAACAACTCAGACAGCACAGATAGTTCTTCTTATCTGCAACAGAATTTAGTGAGTTGTCCTCACACTTTACAGTTTGACCGACAATTGATGACACATAATCTCAAACCAATATTTGATCCCTGAACCTGCGATTCTCAGACATTTTGAGCTGTCATGTCAGACTTGTCTTGGCAATTGAACAGAATCAACAGCCCTGGTTTATACCCACCATAGATTTAAATTTCATTATTTTATGTTTATAAGCTATTTGTTCGTTAAATTCAGTGTAAACATCCACCATGCTGATTTCTTCTTCAGTTTCTTCCTTAGTTTTCATATTATATCTCTAGAAAATAGCATTAAATATTAAAAATACCAAACAATATATTTTAAGTTGCAATAGGATATATTAAATGATTCATTTCTTAGACAAGGGAAGGAAATCACTGCCTAGGGATACAGGTTAGGTCACAAAATCACACACAATAAAAAAGTGTATGGATACAGGATCAGGTCACAAGGTCACACAATAAAAGGGAGTAGCATATGGATACAGGGTCAGGTCATACGGTCACGAGTCATGAGGTTAAAGATACACAAGGTCACAGCCAATGGCTACAGGGTCCAACAAATACACAGGGGCCTTTAGAAAATTAAATTTACCCTCAAGAAATAAACAGACTTACGTTTTTTCGAGGTAACAAGTACACACGTCTGTCAATATTTTTGACTGTAATACAACAACTAACATACGACTCAGCTGATTCAATATAAACTTTACCAAATAAAAATACCGTTCCTGAAACATAGATAATATATAATAATACTAACCCCAACCCTGTTACTATAGGCAACGCCATGCAGTGTGCAATGAGTTCTTTCTTTTCCCAGAAAAGGAGAACAAGCCTACTGTTGAGGGATCTCCTTCATGTACAGCCTGTACCATGATTTCTTGTCCCATCTAATTGACTATACATGTCATGTCAGTCACTCGAACCTGCATCACTGACAAGAGGAAAGTTTATATCAACCTTTGCAAAGATTGAGCCCTGAATTACCAGGTCAAAGGTCAAATCATTAAGCAGAAACAATTTTTTTTCACCTGGTTGATGCCACGGATCTTCATAAGCATCCAACCAATAAAACCTCATAATCTGTTCCCCTTCTTCGTTGGTAGTCAGAGGTAACTTAGAGGAGTCTACATGGATATCGCCCACAGGCTCAACAGTTTCTGATTGGACGTTCTCCCATCCGCTTGATATAAACTCTTCACTGTTAAAAAAACAATAACACGAAAGATTAAAACAGGGTTCCTTTTTACACAAAATTCACCCTAACTTTAGTGGAAAGAATTATAGGGAATTTTTTTTCGTAAGATTTTGTCAGGTTATGGAATAAATTCCTTGACACTCGATTGGTTAATTCTGAAGAGGTTCTGTCGGTACCAATTCTGGTTTTAATTGAAAGGTACGGAATGGGCAATTCATAATCACAATTTTACCCTTCTATTCTTTCCTCCGCCATTTTGAATTTGGTCTACATCTGCATTTTGAATTCTGAACACTCACAAGTTACGAATGTGCAGAACTAACCAATCCAGAGCCCCAATGCAGAGTTCACTTACTTTTTTACCTTGACCTGAGCATTGTTACTATTTTTAGGTTTTTCAGCTTTCACTGAGTCAGTCATTTCTGGCATCTCTTCGTCAAAATCTATATCATTCAATTCTAACCCTGACTCATCTACGAACAAAATGAAATGGAGTTTTACATCCTACTGTTCAACATCATACCAGACTTCCTTCAGTGTAAAGAAATTTGGGATGTCAGTTATCTTGCAGGGCCATTTTGTCATTAATGGCATTATAAAATTCTTCGTTTTCTGTGGAATTGCAAAAACTCATTTTATCTAAGTTAACCTGCAAGGGGTGACAAAAGGCCATAACTATTTTGTGACCTTACCCAAATTAGCACCTCCATTTTGTTGCACTTTATTATCAGTTTGGATGACATCATCATCGTCATCCATGTTGGTATCAAACTGATCAATCATAGGAGAGTCTTCATCAACCGATTCTAGTTTTATTTCAACTGGCTCCTTCTTAACTCGAACCGATTCCGGTTTATGCTGTTTCTTGATCTTGATGGCGGGTGCCATAGGTCTTTGAATGGAATGGTTCGGTTCCTGTTTGATATTCCGTGGCTGCAATGGTTTGACACTAAAGGGATTCAAAGCAGCTCTGAAATTAAAATGGATGATTTGTCTTCATCAAGAAACTGTATAGGATAGGCTAAAAGCCGACAATGGAGACCTACTCTTCTGGAACAACTGGCAGAGGCATATTCTTTATACCTTGAAGATAGGAACACAAGGCACTTGTTGCCTAGCAGATGACAATTCCAGCTTGCAACTAACCCAAGTTCTTTCAATTCAACATAATCCGTAGTGTGGTTGACAATCAAAAAAATAGCTGTTTTAATCAAACCTTACTTATTAGAGGGTTTATTTTTGTTGATTTTGACAGGAAGTGGTTTGGCCTGAGAGGCTCCTAGTTCCTCCATCAAATCACCTAGCAATTCATCGTCTGCTAAACTTATATCTTTCTGCAAAACAAATTCATCGTTGAGCACATGGTTTCACTTTAAGAAATGAAATGGAGTTTTACATCCTCTCTTTTTGAGAAATGAAATAAGAAATAAAATTGGTCAGGTGAAATTAAATGGAGTAGTACATCATACTTGAATGAACATCGGCAATACCATGAAGTATGTAATAAGGGAAACTTTGCCTACACTTTTGCAATTTAAAAATGTTAAGATTTCGTCATGGTAACTTTACCTCAGGTTTTTTCTTGGTAACCATGGAAGCAGCAGCGAACATAGATTTAATATTAGCTTTAGGTTTCGTTCCAGGTCGAACAATATTCTTATTTTTCTTTCTGTCTCCATCTTTCTTCTCTACAAGAATACCACAAAAAAATTAAGGAATAATCAGAATACAATTTGAAATCTAGTTAGTTATGATAATTTATAGTCAAAAAAATTCAGGGGATCCACTTGTACAATGGGTTTAAATCCTACCTCACTGTACCTGTTTGAGTTAATGAAGTTGGGCAATGTTATGCAGTGGGCAATGAGGGATATTTTTAAAGGACATTATAAGCCTACTGTCTTTTGATTTCAAACTGTTGAAACCGCCTGTACCACACGGGAGCTCGGTTTATTGTCCCATCTGAACGACTAGACGACTTTTCCATGTCAGTCCCTCAGACCTGCATCACTGACAAGGGGAAACTGGGCTGAGAAATCTGAAATTTTATCTCAACCTTTGCTGGGATTGAACCCTGGACCCTTAAGTTAGCGAGGAAATCAGGTTGGAAAGGGTTGAAAAATGAAGAAATGTCAATTGAACCTACTGTTTTTATCATTTCTCGAAACTGTTTCTTCATCCATATCATCATCAAATATTTCTCTTCCATCTTCAACATAACCTGCTCCATCTACAAAATACACACTGTATTAGGGCTGTTGATTTGATTGCATTCACCAGTCATGTCTGACTAAAGTTCTAGACTGTTGATTTGACTAATTACCAGTCATGTCTGATTAGAGCTCCAAAATGACTGACTTCAATTTTGATCTTTAGAACATTTTCTATGCAAATCAGTTGGAGTTTCTGGATTTCTCATGAACAATGTATTCTTGTTGCTTAGTCTGTGGCAACTGTAAGTCCACAGAAGTATTTATACTCTTATTGGTCAAGTTTGAAAATCGAAGATGTAGTAACTCTTCAAGATGTAAGGAGAGAAAATCATACCATCATCAATAATCCAATCATCTTCTTGTCTTTGACGCACAATTTCAGAATAGTTATCTTCATCCACGATTTCATACACTGACTTCTCTTCCTCGATCTGAAAAAATCAAATTAACAATCATACACTGACTTCTCTTTCTCTACAACAATCATACACTGACTTCTCTTCCTCTACAACAATCATACACTGACTTCTCTTCCTCTATAACAATCATACACTGACTTCTCTTCCTCTATAACAATTGTACACTGACTTCTCTTCCTCTATAACAATCATACACTGACTTCTCTTCCTCTATAACAATCATATTCTGACTAATTTCCATCTATTTTGCACATGTGAATAAAATTTGATCAAATAATACCTCATATTTATGCTTCTCTCCCCTTTCCTTGGCCTTCTTCAATTTTTCAAAAGCTGCAAGTCTTCCTGTTTTCTCTTTCTTTTGCCTTCTAGATCTACTAGTAGCTAGCGACTCAGCAACTGAAATATATAAAACATTTAAGGTTTTATTTTTTATAATTAGGACTCTTGAGGTTCAAATCGTTCACTCTACAAAATCATAAAACTTTATAACTTCTGTGACAACTGTCAAAATGGTATTGAATTGATCATATCTAATTTTATGTTCCTTTTCAAATCTGACATTCGTTTTGGTACAATTTTGTAGATTCGGGTGGTTGAAAAACAACCAGTTACTATTTAGAATAAATTTGGGGCAGTGCGGTTAGGTGCAAAGTTAGCGTTTTGAATTTGACAGCTGCCATAGGTATGGAGGCAATTCCTTTGGATGTACTTAATGCATAGCCATGAAGTCGACAATTTTCGCTCTGTTTTCCGAATTGTCTCTATGCTTATCCAGCGATCAAAAATATTACAAAGTTAAATACGTTACTAAGAAAGATGGGCGTGGCCGGTTGTTTACAGAACAGAGAAATCCGATTTATTTAAGAAAGGATAGCCCAAAATAATTTTGATCAGATGTAAAAAATGGCTAAAGTCGACAAAATTATGATTCTTGTATTTAGCTAATGATCGCACCTTGTCCTGAGTCGTCAGCCGAATTATTATTGTCATTTTCTTGAGCTGGAGCCATGATTTCGCGCACTTTGTTGTGTTTATCTTTTTGGCGGGTAAAGGTACGAAACTCTATTGTTTACATCCGGTTGGAGTCAGACCACAACTTAATATAACTTTCAAATTAAAAATTCTGGGAAAACAAAAGAAGACGAAATGGCATTACATCTTCTAAAAACATAAGCAAATATTATTTATGAGTAACTAGGAATGATCCCTTGGAAATTTTAAGCCAACGTAGTGAAGGTAATTTATTCTGCCATTTTTAAAGATCGTGACTTGTCAGATGAGAGCAAATAGGTCAATAGGTCAATTGATGAAACAACAACAACAAAAGTGATGACGTGTTACACAAACCATTACAAAAATGAGGAGAGAAAATTTATTCGCCAGATAATTGCGACAGACGAAATCTAGAAAACATATGACACATGGTCACACCATTTTTATTTGGTAAGTAGATTAATGTCTTTATCCATTGGCTTTGATTCAGAAACGCAGAAGGTAAGTTTTATCGATTTTTGCCGTTCGAGCCGTGTGGAAGTGGGGCTTTTTTGTGTCAACGAACCTCTCTACTCTAGGCCTATTCAGAATTTGAACTGTTCTATGCAGCTGCACTGTTGCCGATATGCTAGTAATAGTCACAATTGAAGATACACTGTTTTATTGTTTGAAAGAACTGTGATTAATTGCTTAAAATTGGTGCAATATAAAACAAAGTATCTCTCTTTAAGTTTAATTGTTTTTTTAAAAGGTAGGCATCCCTTTAAATATTTATTTTGTAGGGTTAAGATAGCAACAGAAGATAACAATTTGATAAGATAGTTGGAATTCAATTTATATTTAAATACCCTATAGCCTACACAAGGGACATTGTGTCTTGTCTGACAAATATGATATAACCCTTATAAAAGTATGGAGAAAGAGCCATAGTCTGCCGTATTTCAAGTGGATAATTTATTTTGAGTAATTGGCATTTTTGGACAAATGATTATGCCATTTTTGCAAAATTGACATCAGACCCCAGATGTGAAATCAGAATGGTAAAGAAAATCTGAGGTCTCTTTCAAAAATATTTCATTGAAATATTGCATTGTACACCAACGGAAATTTTCACAACATCTTTGGCCCATCTGTTTAAAATTCCAACAAGGGTATCTTTAACATGCACAGCCTGTAGCACACAGAGCTGCGAATAATTGACCCGTCGAATTAGACTAATCACTTTCTCTTACATCACTATACATCTAATAGCAATTGACTTTATTGGTTTATTACCAAGGATACCTATCAAAGATTCATCAACCCCTCAGAAAATCAATATGGTTTCTGGAAACAGGATTGTAAAGAGTTTTTTTTAAAATTGTAAGTGTATCATGGACACTGATAGCACCAATTTGTAACATTCCAATTTTCCATTTTAACAAAGTGTTTGATGCGTCGCTAATCGCAAATTCTGCTTTTATAGCACATAAATTGTTCGCGATTAGTGACGTCATTAAACATTCTCAGATCATCACCATCAATTTGCATGATTCCAATTTTCAATCAGATGTCTGAGGTTCCTTAAAGTCCACTTGAATTAAGTGTTTGATGACATTGTTAATCACAAAATCTGCTTATATCACATAGGACTCTTTGAAATAAAGAATTTTAGTAGAATAACAGAAACCACAGATGTCTAAACGATAATTAGAATGATGCTAATTGATCCTATCTGTGTCCCTGATACACATAAAACTTTAACAAAACCTCTTTTACTGACAGGAAGTTGTAGCCAACTTTGTCCATATTTACAAAAACACAATGCCAGCTGGTGAAACAGGGGTTTCAATGAGAAAACTCTTCAGCCTTTGTGAAATCAATATGGTTCTCAAAATTGACAATATACAATGAAAGTCTATAAAAGGAAACATTAAATAACAGTTGTTGATAGATAGAATAATGCCACCTGTTGCCACCAGGTTACTTGACTAGAGTTGACTATGTTCTCAAATGGTTGGGTTGCTGAAAATAGCCATATTGCCTGAAAACTTGGCCCAGGTTTCATCAAAATAAAAATGGAAAATTTCACCTGACAAATTTTAAAATTGCAAGAGTTTTTCAACAAACTGAAATGTGGTGTTTTAGAAATTTCAACCTAATGGTAATTACAATTAGGACATCATAAGCTAATCTTGGAATGTTCATTACAAAAGCAGGAACCAGAATCTGAAGAATTGTATCTTGGACACTGAAATCATCAATGTGCACCATACCAATTTTCAATCAGAATTCTGTGGTTCCTGCAATTCTACTGATATTTAATGTTTGATGACGTCACTAGTCACATAGGTCTTTTGCAATACAAGTATTTTGAAATTACTGACGTCATCAAATATTTGGTTTCAGAAGTTTAAGCAGGAGCAAATTTTTAATAAAAAATTGTTGGTGTGCCATTTCAAATATAATAGATCTATTCTAGGGCAGTCAGGCATATCAAAATTAGAAATATTTTTTTGAACTTTGATATCTGCAATCAGTTTGGACTTTAACTGTTGAGTGTTAAACTCAGGAGGAGTTGAAACAAAGTTAACCGAATGGGTTTATTTTGAAATTATTTGACTCTTGTTGTTGCCCAATGTTGTGCTCTAACATAGTCTGTGTTGTGGATTTCAAAGTGATATAAGATTATTAGTTTGAGAATAAAGGACTGTAGTGCTGTAAAATGCCTAAGGGGTAAGCTTTTTTATTGAAATAATCCTTTGTTTTAGTGACAAAATTTTTAATGAGTGCTAAGTCATTTAGTGGATGGTAGTAATATGCCTAAGGGGTAAGTTCTGTTTTTGAATTAATCCATTGTTTTAGTGACAAAACTTTTAATGGGTGCTTAGTCATTTTATTGTGGACTGTAGTAATATGCCCAAGGGGTGAGATTTTGTTATTGATTTGTTGTCAAAAATTTAAGAGGTGCTAAGTCATTTATTGGGGCAAGTCTTTTTTTTGCCTTCATTTATTAAGTTGACATTATAAGGTTGCTAAGTCATTTGCTTTTGTCTTTTGTCAATCTATTATTCAGTTGACAATATAAGGGGTATTTATTCAGAAATGCTCTAATGGTTTAATTGGTAATATATGGGGCTAGGACACATGTTGCAGATATATAACCCTCATCAGGATAATAAGTGCTTAAAGTGTTAGTATAAGGGTGATAACTCATTTATTGGTGTTGATTTTCAATTAAGTATTTTTGTCTTTTGTCGGTATCCTCCCTGTGCCAATAGTTAGACAGCTTAAAACAACATTCTTAACAGTTGAGTGCACATTATTGCTTAAGCTTGTAATGGATATATTGAAATCGGTAATATTAGAAAAATTACAGTTGGGCAAAGGAATTAAAAGATACTCAGTTTTATCACCATTTAGCTTTAAAAATTTGAAGGACATCCAATGTCTTATTTCATTAATACAAGATTCAATGCAGCTCTTAGAAACATTTAAACCATTATTGGATTTAAAAGAAAGATATAACTGTTTTGTTTTTCATCCTAGGGAAAGTGAATGTCCACAAGCATCTATCGGTACATATTCGATGTTAGACTTCTGACCAACTTGCATCAGCTGCTTCTGAAGGCATACCAGACGGTTCTCTGACTCTCTATAAACTTTCTTGCGAATACGCAGTGCTGCACCAAACTTAAGTTGTAAAATTTGAGTTTTATCACTGAATTCAACTTTTTAGATGACTTCAATAAATCGATAAATATTAGGATGAATATGTGACAGAATATTCCTACTCAGTAATTAAATCTAATTGGGACTCATCCATTACACATGTAGGTAAATTCAATCCATGCTTAATTAACCAATGGGGCACTTTTGTCAACCAAATTTTTTTCCGAGTTAGGTAATATATGGGGCTGGACACATGTTGCAGATATATGACCCTCATAGGATAATAAGTGCTTAAGGGTTATGTTTATTAATGGTTTTGGCTAACCAATTGTTTTGTTGTCAAGGTTAAAAAAAAAAGATAAAAAAAAAGGTTGGTAGCTGTATTTTGGTTATATTTTTATTTTTTGTCAATCTGTTATTTAATTGACAAATATATCGGATATCTTATTTCATAAATTCATCTCTTTCTGCCAACACATGTTTCTGATATAAAAGGCAAAAGCCTCATCAGGACAATAAGGTATAACGTCGAACGTGGACTCAGTCTTCGGTAAAACGTCAAGAAGTATCACAGAAGAAGGACAGAAGAAGTTTAAAAAGCACATCGCTCTTTACAGAAGAAGGACAGATGAAGCCATAAGAGCACATCGCTCTCTATAAGAAGAAAGAAGACAGTTACAGAAGAAGAACGAAGAAGGAAGATACAGAAGAAGAACAATGAGTAAAGATATAGAAGAAGCCATAGGAGCAGGTCGCTCCTTACTCAACGTCCGCGATATGGTTTTGATTACCGAAGCAGACACCATACCTACCAGTCAGTCAGTCAGGACAATAAATGTTTATTAATTGTTTTTGGGGAAATTACATGTTTGTTATTTGGACCTTAGATAGCGTCTTTTTTTTTGCTTCGACCAGGTCATAGTGTCACCTGACAAACTACAGTTTATTGAAAATTAAACGCCAGTTAGCGTTACTGGTTTGTTGAAGAGAGTGGTAGTAAGAATGTTAAAGGGATACTGTGTCTTAGCATGGACATAAAATTTTAGTTAACAAGAATTGTCAATCATAAATCAACTAACCTGGTGTCATAAAGTAACAGAATCCCTGTCAAATCTGAAAACTCGCTGAACTAAGTAAGTTTGAAAAACGCTTAAACAATTAATTAAGCTTTTTCAATATATATCTTAATGGATAATTAATCAGAATTAGTTTTTGGGATATCTATTTATTTTTTTATGTTACTTATGGCTGCAATACTGAGAAATACTATGGTATAAATGTATAAAAAAAAATATTTATAGGCCATTATGAAGTAGGTCTATACCTTGACCTATTTGAACTGATTATATTAAGTAACACAAGCTTGTCATGTTTTTATTTTCAATTTTTGTGTCATTGACCTTTCTGAACTAGAAAAGATCATAAGTTTTTAGACTGTTTTTAAGACATAACATAGAAATAGACAGAGGTAAAGAAGCATTAGATATATAGATATAATATTTCAGACATTTTTGAGTAGTTTTCAACTTGTTAATCAAATTCCCTGTCTCGCCTTTAAATTGGTGTGTAATATACTGTTTATAAGACATATATAGGAATTGATATAGGTAAAGAAGCATTAGATATATACATATAATATTTCAGACATTTTTGAGTAGTTTTCAACTTGTTAATCAAATTCTCTGTCTCTGCTCCATATTGGTGTGTGATATACTGCTTATAAGAAATATAGAAATAGACATAGGTAAAGAAGCACTAGATAATATATAGATATACTATTTCTGACTTTTTTGAGTAGTTTTCAACTGCTCCATATTGGTGTGTGATATACTGTTTAATAGGTAAAGAAGCACTAGATATATGGATATGCTATTTCTGAAATTTATTAACTCAATGTTTCACATGCTTATTCCATACATATATATTCCTTCACTTAGAAATATAGAAATAGGCATAGGTAAAGAAGCATTAGATATATAGATATACTATTTCTGACATTAACTCAATGTTTCATATGTTTATACAATCAGTGTTATCAAATATTATATAGAAGCACAAGATATAAGGATAGCCTATACTATTTCTGACATTAACTCAATGTTACAAATGCTCATACAAGCAGTGTTTTCAAAATGCTTAAAATTCATCCCAGGCCACCAAGCATCAAAGTGCCTTGCTTTAGAGGCGCCTCTCAATTTTGCAATCCATGGAATCCTTTTTACATACAACTATGCCTAAATTTATACCTCCTCTGCCTGTGCTTTAGACTTCCTCCCCTTACTCCCAAAGCCAAAGTGAATGTAGACAAAGTTCATCTAATAAAGTTTAAGACTGGTTATGTAATGTCGATAGCAGAAATCATTCTCCATGTCCTGTTTTTAGGCGTCAAGGTGGAACCACATGTTGAGTCTGTTGGCTGACATTCATCAGGTACCAGACGGCATATAGACCTTTAAACTTTGACCTTTATCAGAAGTTAGTGGGTAAAATTAATAGCAAGGTTTTCACTATTTAAACAAAGTTGGGATACAACCAGAGTATAATAGATAAGCCAGAGTTTTTAAAGTAAGCTAGGCTTATGTTTTTTTTTTTGTCCATTCTATCTTTAATGCGTGTGAACACTCTATCAACAAAATAATTAAAAACATATTGCTTTAGGTGCATGTGGATATATTGTATTTGCTTCGATTTGATTTTCATTATCAATTCTTTGGAGATGTCAGTTTATAAAATCTTGTAAGGATATAGCCATCTTAGTTTTGCTCAATCAGTTGGTTCAACTCTATTCCATTATGAGTGTTGATAAGACCAATTGGTCTGTTTCCTATAGATTATATAATATGATAAACTCATATTGAACTTTTGACTTCTTTGAATACTCTTCTTTATTTAGACTTCTAGGAGCCTGTATTTAGTAGTAATAAGACAACTCCTTTAAGAGATACTGGTCTTAGAGTGAATATAAAATTTCAGTTATCAAGAATGGTCAATATGAGTATATATTCATCAGTAAACTTAGGCCTACCTGGTGTTATAAAGTAACAGAATCCCTTGAAATCTGAAAAACTTACAAAACTAAGTCATTTTTTAATTTATCATCAATTAATTAAGTGTTTTTCAATAATCAAATGCATCTTATAGATAATTACTAAGTTTTTCGGATATTTATTTGTTTTTTATGTCACTTATGGCAGCAGGTATATTTACTGATGAATAGAACTCTTATTGGCCAAATTAACATTTTTGAAATTTTATATTCATTCTAAGACCTATTATCTCTTTAAAGAGATACATAGTTATAATATATCTGACTTTGGAAGTATGACCATAGGGAATGGACACGATGCATGCACGAGAAAACAGAATGGGAAAATTGATAAGCAAAACCTTGTTCATGGGACCATAAAAATACTCCGACTTAAGCCGTATAGGAATTAAGCCACCATTTTAAATTTCCCTTTTTTATTGGATAGAGGGGGGGGGGAGCTACTATCTCGTAGTTCCGGGAAAGCACGGGCCTAGGAATCAGACCTAATTTTTATTTCCTCGCACCAATCGGGATTCGAATCCACGGCACCTAGTCTCCTAGCAGAGGACAGTCCAACTCGCTAACCACTGAGCCATTCACCACCCATTGTTTTTGATAGATTACTTCCCTTTGATGATGTATGAAAGACAATAGAATATATGTTTTCTTTTTTATTCCAGAACAAGAATGTCCTCAAGGAAAAGGGCAAGAAACGGTGATATGGCGGAACACATTGAAGAAAATGGAGGACTGAGAAATGGAAATGACTTCCGAAAACCTGTAAGTAGCTAATTTGATATTCAGTATTTGAATCGTGTGATTTGATTGGTGTTTGTTTTGGAATAGCCAATCACCATTCAGTATTGTCATTCTGGTTTACCCATGAATTCAGATGCTTGCATCTTGTGAGCTTGAAATTCTGTTTTCATTATTTGAATTGTGTGATTTGATTGGTGATTATTTTGGAATAGCCAATCATTATTGAGTATTATCATTCTGGAATTCCCATGAATTCAAATGGTTTGCATCTTGTATTTGATTTGATTGGAGTGTTGTTTAAATGTGAATTGGAATAGCCAATAACCTTTGATCCTTTTCATTCTGTAATAATTAGACGGCCTAATAATTTGCCTTAGTTATTTACTCTCATCCTTGAACCCCTTAAACCTTCATCCCTAAAAATAAACCAGCCTTATGCTGCTGTCCTGGAAATTTTTCCCCTAGTGCCCACTGTGTGGTTTTGTTTGTCTTCAACCAATCAGACTGATTGAAGTCAATTTAATAGCACTTTTGGCCAGTGCTTTTATGAAAATTCTATTCGCTTATCATCTTATAGAAAAACACTTAATCAATTAATTAAGCGTTTTCTATCATCAAATGCATTTTTATGGATAATTACTTAGTTTTTTTGGATTTATCAGATTATATAAGGATTTTATATATGGCAGCAGGTATATCTTCTGATGAATATATACACATATTGACCATTCTTGAGAACTAAAATTTTATGTCCATTCTAAGACACAGCATTCTTTTAACACTAAGAGCTACATTGACTATTAGATATTTATATGTGAATCTAGCCATATTTCAAACTTGATATTTGTGTATTCTAGCATTCGTCAGGTCAATTGAATTGATTTTTATAAAAATATCATCAGTCCTAGACAAAATTCTCATTCAGTCAGTCATATTTGTTGCTCATAATATCAATATTTTAATTTCACTTATAAAAATAACATTCCTTTGCCGTTAAAGAGATAGTAAAGAGGTTTTTGAAATTTGTTTTGTGTATCAAGGAAACTGGTTGGATCAATATGTACCATTCCAATTTTTAATAAGATGTCTTTGATTCCTGCAATTCCACTAAAAGTGTTTAACGACATCACTAATTGCGAAAAAACCTTGATTGATACACATGCAGATTTTGAAATCTATGATGTCATCAATTACTTTGTTAAAATGGAAAATTTGAATGGTGGAATTTGATGCAATCAGTGCCCTGATACACTAACAATTTTAAAAAATCATTTTACAATACCTTTAGGTCCCGTCCTGGCAAAGGTTGAAATGAACTTTCGGGTCTTCAATCTGGTGTCCCTTGTTAGTGATGCAGGTTGGAGGGTTCGGCATGGCAAAAGCGTCTTGTCCTTCAGATTGAAATCATGAAAAGAGTAGACTAAAGCATCTTGCATGTCAGTTGCCAGTCTTCATTAGCCCATAAGTTGCAGAAGAGTAGGATGTAAAACTCCATTCATTTAATTTCATTTTTTTACAATCCCTTCAAGAGTGTTGACATTTGTATTATTGTAATGTTGTCCAGTCTATTGTTGGTTGATGTTTAAAAGTCTGGCGACCTTAAAAAGGACATCTTTTCTCATAATTCTGATCCATCCTGTAATAAATAGGAACGTAGAATTTGGAAAAAAAGCGAAAAAATTTATATTTTTGATGAAAAATGAGAAACAAATTCTGTGTGACTATTGCATTATGTGTAAAAATTATTTTTTTTTTGTGACCAAGCATAAAGTGATACTGCATCCTAGAATGAACATAAAATTTAAGTTCTCAAAAATGGTTAATATGAGTATATATTCATCAGTGAACCTACCTGGTGTCATAAAAAATCCCTTAAAGTCCCTTAATATCTGAAAACTCACCAGTGAGTAGTTTCAAAGTAGTAATTTTTTAGAGTTTTTTTGGATTAATCAGATTTATGGTAGCAGCTATATCTACTGATGATTATATGCTCTTATTGGACAAGTTTAAATTTTTGAAAAATCAATCAATGTATGAAGCGTTTTTTAATAATTAAATGCACTTTTTAAGGATAATTACTAAGTTTTTTGGATTTATCAGATTATATAAGGATTCTGTTATATTATTTATGGCAGCAGGTATATCTACTGATGATTATACTCTTATTGGCCAAATTTAAAATTTTGTGGTCATTCTAAGACAAAGTATTTCTTTAACCTGTGAATGCAGCTTTAAATAATCATTGTTTTAGTTGCACAAAAGTTCAGAAAACAAATTTTTTTTATTAAATAATTTTTTTTTTTTTTTTTAGAGACTACGTAGACTAAGTCTAAAACATAAACTCGATTTACAAAAGGTAAAATTTACCTCAACCTGAATGTCTAGGCTTAAAGTTGCTTTATTGTCAACAATTTCTTTTGCACGTAAAAAGTGTCTAGTCCTTGATGGGAAATATACCGAGGTCGTGTACGTTAAAGATCCCTGGATAGTTAGAAATCCTTAAAATAATAGGCTTATGCCTCTGTACTTGCAAGTTTTCTAAGTTTTCCCCCACACTACATTGTGTTTTCTGTCTTCATTAGGTGCAAAAGAGGATGTAAAACTCCATTTATTTCATATCAACTATTTCTTTTGATATTTGTTTTAGCTTTAAAGCTATCATGAAAAAAAAATATACATTGACATTGTACAATAACATGACAAAAAATACCCATTAAATCTATCTAGAATCCTGAAATATACATTAAAGCTATAGTTATACAAAAAGATTAATTGATGCTTTGTAAAACAAAAATGAAAAGCAGTAAAGCTACCATATATCAAACTCATTTAACCTTACATGGTATGAAAATCTTAAAGCTACCATGCCATAAAAGGATAAAAAAAAATAAAGCTAACATGATTTGAAAAGAAAGGAAGTTGACCTTCAAGCAACTTATAATATCATTGGAATGGATTCTTAGGACATTTTTTTTTCTTTTAATTTATATATCTATATTTAGGCATGTTTGTTATATTTTTATCTTGTTTTCATTTGTTTTATATTTCTTTAGTTTCAAGAATGTAGATAGAACCTGGTTTTCTTGTATGAGATTGTCTTTTGTATCAATTTATAGGGAATTTTCTATGATTTATTGCATTTACCATCCAGAATGGGACAAACTAAGTCCACTACGCTTCATTTTGTAGGCATAGAAATAAGAATCTCTGCATAATCTCTTTAAAATGTCCATGATAGAAATGCATAGTCCTTTTGAATCTCTCAAATGCATGGTGCATGGCTCTACTAGTATTTGTAAATATTACTCAAATATGCTGTCATCATATCAAAGGTTTTTGACAAAACTCGGTTACTGGGTTATCAAAGTTTATTTTTAAAGGAGTTCAGAGTTCAGAGTTCACGTTAATCTATTGACATTATCAATAATGGCCGATCTTGAACTTTCAGTTCATCGATATCAGGGCTATATTTTGAGACATTGCCCACCCTTGACATAGATAGTAAACTTTGACTCCATTGTCCACTTTTAAAGGGATGTCACCATGGAAATTTTGGATTTTTGAGCTTTCAGTAGGTGCCCTGATGTGTGCACATTAAAGAGATTGTAAAGAGGTTTTTTGAATTTTGTATGTTTATCAGGGACACTGATAGCATCAATTTGCATCATTCTATTTCAATCATATTTCTGCGGTTCCTGCAATTCCTCTAAAACTAAGCTGTTTATGACGTCACTAAAGTTTAGTTCTGAATATGTGATATAAGCAATTTTGTGATTAGTGACATAATCAAACACATAATTTGAAATGGTATAAGTTGATGATATCAGTGTCCCTGATAAACATTTACAAAATTCAGAAAAACTTCTCTAAATTCTCTTTCAAGATCCCTCCAGGGTTGGAAAATAAAAACGCAACAGTAGACTTGTATGCGCCCTATTTCATTTCATACGTTTATCTATTTCAGAACTATGGTCCAGCACCATTTGATTATGAGAAGCTGGCAACAGATGAAAGGGAACGAACTGACTATTCACAGAAAATTACATTAGAAATGGCAAGATCTGGCGAAGGTAGGAAATTTTTTTTTTGGTCCTTGGTCATATCTCTCCTGGGAACTGTTTCACAAAATTTTAACAAAGAAACAAATCAAGATTTTTTGAAATACAGTTACCTGGTTTGTTAATTAAAACTTAATTTTAGTGATTGACCAATCTGACCACTGAAACACTAAAATCATCCTAAGTTAAGTTTTTGTGAAACAGGCTCCAGGTCTTTCTTGGGCCATTCATATTTATTACAAGAGATGCGCTGCCAGGAGTTGGTTGCTAGAAAGATAAATCCAACAAAAGTTGTGATGGAGTTTTGGATTTTTCAACCGAGTTTCCCCTTTGTCAGTGATGCAGGTCTGAAGCTCTGACATTGAAAGAGCATGTAGTTGTTTGGATGGACAATTGAATAAACCGAGGCCTTGCATGCTACAGACTGTGCATGATAATGATCCCTCAACAGTTAGAAATTGCAAAAAGATTATGCTGATGCTGCTGTCCTGGCAAAATTTCCCTCATTGCACACTGAATGGTTTTGCCCGTCTTCATCAGCCCATAATGTGCAGGATTAGGATGTAAAACTCGATTCATTTCCTTTTTTGTAGTTCCGAGACCAGTTAGAGTATATGCTGATGGTATTTATGATATGTTCCACTCAGGTCACGCCAGGCAGCTGATGCAGGCTAAATTAGCATTCCCTAATTGTTATTTAATAGTAGGAGGTAGGTTATCTCCCTTGTTAACTTCCCTAATTGTTATTTAATAGTAGGAGGTAGGTTATCTCCCTTGTTAACTTCCCTAATTGTTATTTAATAGTAGGAGGTAGGTTATGTCCCTTGTTAGCTTCCCTAATTGTTATTTAATAGTAGGAGGTACGTTATCTCCCTTGTTAACTTCTCTTATTGTTATTTAATAGTAGGAGGTAGGTTATCTCCCTTGTTTTCTTCTCTAATTGTTATTTAATAGTAGGAGGTACGTTATCTCCCTTGTTAACTTCTCTTATTGTTATTTAATAGTAGGAGGTAGGTTATCTCCCTTGTTAACTTCCCTAATTGTTATTTAATAGTAGGAGGTAGGTATTAGCTACGAATTAGGCCTAGCTATATAATGCTTCCCCAACTTTCTTTTGACCCCATCCAAATGATCCTGGTTTCTCAAGTCTGTATTACTGGCAAAATTTCCTTCATTTCCCACTACATAGGACGTAAAACTCCATTCATTTCGTTTCCAATTCTATGTATAAGAATATCGTCTGTGCCTACATCACAAATCCTTGAATTTCATAAAAAAAAATTTGGCCAGACATGGAACGGTGCAAATTAATACTATCAGTGTCCCTGATACATATAAAATGTTTAGAAAGCCTATTTACAATCTCCTTCAATATCTTATAATGATTCACCATGTTTGATCTGTTTATTCCAGTTTGTAATGACAATTTGACCCATTCTATGAAAGGAAGAACGGTGATGGATGAAAATGAACGCTACGAAGCCTTACGTCACTGTCGCTATGTCGACGAGGTTGTCATTAACGCCCCCTGGACGCTGGATATTGAATTTTTAGAACTTCACAAGGTAAGCCTTAAGAAATTGTTTATGGTTGTATTTTGTGTTAGAAGATTAAGAGGATCTAGTCCCATAAAAGCACTGGCCTAGGTCTAGTTTCTATTTTCAGATAGATTTTGTAGCCCATGATGAACTGCCCTATACAACAGGTTCAGCTAATGATGTTTATATTTTCAGATAGATTTTGTAGCCCATGATGAACTGCCCTATACAACTGGTTCAGCTAATGATGTTTATAAATTTGTAAAAGATAGAGGCATGTAAGTATTCGAAAATAGAATTTTTTGAATTAATTTGATTAAAGTGTTAATTGAACCTATTTTTGAGGGTTGAATTTGGTCTTGAGTCTTTGTAAATAGTCTTCAGAAATCTTAGAACTGTATTAGATATTGTAGGCCACTAAAAACTCAAACAAAAAATTTCTCATAAAAGGCCTTCAATTAGCTGCATTAATTATGAAAAATACCTTAACAGCTCTGTTAACCTCTGTTATTCTGTTACTTACTTGATTTCTACAAACCATTTAACACAAACCTGAACTACAGCTTCTGTTATCTTTAATCTTCTTGGTTCAGTGAGTTACATGCTTGCATGCTAACCTCAGGATCCAGGGTTCAATCCTTGCAAAGGTTGAGATGAACTTTCAGATTTACACCCTTTTTTTAATCCTTGTCAGTGATGCAGGTCGGAGTGGCTGACATGAAAAAAAGCATCTAGTTGTTCAGATGGGAAAATTAACCGAGGCCTCGGTGCTATTCTACAGGGCGTCCATGTATTTGGACTTAGATTGATGTTTGATGATAGGATTGTTTTGTTACTGTGATGTGATGTTATCAGTATGACAATCAGTTTGATACAAGTTGAAAAGTAGTGGACCATAGTCTTGTCATCGTAAAAAATTACTGATTGGGGAAAAAGCGCCCTGGTTCATAGGGGTCAAGGTTGTTTACCAGACAGCCATTTAATTTGAACTTTAAAATAAATTGCGTGCTATATGTTGTAGGTTTTTACCGACTGAAAGAACAGAAGGAATATCTACGACAGATGTCATAGCCAGAATTGTCAAAGATTACGATGTGTATGTTAGACGAAATTTATCCCGAGGCTATACGGCTAAAGAACTTAATGTCAGTTACGTGAAGGTTCGTCCATATTTGTTTTTTTTGTGGAAAAGTAAAATTTGCTTTTGTAAATGTGTTGAAACACAAGGCAAATCAAATCTTCTGCTGCTTAGAAAGTTTTACAAAATTTATCTCAAAAGAACTTAATGTCAGTTACTTGAAGGTTCGTCCATATTTGTTTTTATTGTGGAAAAGTAAAATTTGATTTTGATAAACTCAAGGCAAATCTTCTGCTGGATAGAAAGTCAAAATTATACCACCAACAATTTTTGTTACAAGGATAACAACTAAGGTTTACAAGGATCCTGATTGACTTTGGCCAATTCCTTCATTTCCAATAATTTTTTTTTCAGGAAAAGAGATTAAAGATCCGAGAAAATTATGAGAAATTTAAGGATAAAAGTAAAGAATTTATGGACAAATGGAAAGATTCCATGGATAAACAAAGACATGATCTCTTCAGTAAATGGGAAGATAAGTCGAAAGAATTTATGGGAAATTTTTTGGAGATGTTCGGTCGAGAAGGAAAAATAGTAAGTTATGATACTAGATTTTCTCTTAGTCCAGCTGGTACTTTCAGATTTTTAACCATGTTCCGTTTTCCTGCTTGTCAGTATGTATATAGGAGGGGCTAAGATTGAATAAGTGTTTAGTCGTTCGGATGGGACAATAAACCGAGGCCCCGTGTGCTACAGGCTGTGCAGGGTAAAGACCCCTCGACAGTTGTAAGTGGCAAAAAGGGTAAGCTAATGGCACTGTTAATGATCCTTTTTGCAAATCAAATTCAAAAAGAAGGTGGCCAATGCAGCTGTCCTGGCAAATTAACCTGATTGGACACTGAATGATGTTGCCTTTATTCTTAAAAACAAGAGTAAGAAGTAAAATTTCATTTGTGATTTCATCTTTGGACATCATTTAGTCTCTCAAATTCTTCTTTTTTTTTATTAAGTGACATTTCTGATTTTGTTTCTGTCTTCTATTTTCAGTCAAGCTGGATTCATGAAGGTCGGGAAAAAGTTGCCAGAGCAATTTCCCCCTCGCCCAGCCCTGGAATTAGTCCCCCAAGTACACCCCCTTCTTCAGCGTCTGCCTCTAGTTCCTGGAGTCCGCCTGCGAAACGTTGCCGCTTTGTGGAAGGAGACTCTGAAGATGAGGATGATTAACTTAGCTCCACCTGACTCCACCAGTGCTTTTGGGAGTCCATCAATCATTCTTTAGTGCTGAGGATACGTTGTTTTGAGTAATTAGTCAAATTTTGTGATTTTGCACCTTTTTTTTCTTCAAGTTTGGAAAGATGTGGAAAAATTTTGTCAATATTCTAGCATTCAAAATTAATATTAGAAAAAATTCAATATTTGATTCGGCATTGAAACTTAAGCGATAGTTCCAGAAATCAAGATCTCCTAAGTACTGAAAGTATTCTAAAGAACGGTTCCAAGAAATTTTGACTTTGTAGCGCCATTTGGCCCTTGTGCTTTTTAGTTCAAGGAAATCTTCAACAAGTTTTTTGGCAGAGCAGACACAAGCAGTGCTTTTAGAAAGTTCTAGTTTGGCTTTTGCCTATTTTTATGTCAATATTTTTAATAAGTCATTCTATTCAAGAAAAAGAAATTAAAGCACTACTATTTTGTTAAAATAATTGGCAAATATTCAATTAAAAACCAATATGCAAAGACAATATATTGAAATTTTACGGCACAATAAAATTGAAACATCACATTATGGTGGTAATTTTCGTATTTTAAAATAGAAATGTGTAAATGCTTATTTGATATATATATATATATATATCCCCAGCCTGTGCTTTTAGTTATGAGCATAAAGAGCTTAATGATTTTTATTTATTATGTATTTTAATCATATATATCAACTTCACTTATAAATGGTGAACCATTTTTTGTTAACTCGATTTTTTATTTTGTTTTTGTTGCATTTTTCCAGAAAACCTAGGTATTATTTCATAAGTTGCTTCCCATTGCTTATATGCTTCGCTTTTTTGAACTAACCATGGACCACTGCATGGACACGTAGCCCCCCCTACAAATAAAACATTGCTGAAATTTATATGTTCTTTATGTAACCATATTAATTACATTGTTGTCTGCTTGGTGGCGCTACTAGTTTTAATTTGGATTCTGGGTATTTTACACAAATTGCAGAGAGTTCACAAAACACATTGTGGTAGGCACAGGTTTGAGCATTAGAAATTTTTCATAGAGAGGGATTCAAACCAGTCTGAACTACTCCCCTATCCTAGCAGACAACAATCAAACTCACAACCGACTGAGCTATTCCACTATCCTAGCAGACAGCAATCATACTCACAACCGACTGAGCTATTCTACTATCCTAGCAGACAGCAATCAAACTCACAACCGACTGAGCTATTCCACTATCCTAGCAGACAGCAATCATACTCACAACCGACTGAGCTATTCCACTGTCCTAGCAGACAACAATCAAACTCACAACCGACTGAACTACTCCCCTGTCCTAGCAGACAACAATCAAACTCACAACCGACTGAACTACTCCCCTATCCTAGCAGACGACAATCAAACTCACAACCGACTGAACTACTCCCCTGTCCTAGCAGACAACAATCAAACTCACAACCGACTGAACTACCCCCTGTCCTAGCAGACGACAATCAAACTCACAACCGACTGAACTACTCCCCTATCCTAGCAGACGACAATCAAACTCACAACCGACTGAACTACTCCCCTGTCCTAGCAGAGGACAATCAAACTCACAACCGACTGAACTACTCCCCTGTCTCTTGCAGACGACAATCAAACTCACAACCGACTGAACTATCCCAGCAGACGACAATCAAACCCACAACTGACTGAACTACTCCCCTGTCCTAGCAGACAACAGTCCAACTCACTTCTGACTGAGCTACTCCACTGTCCCAGCAGACAACAGTCCAACTCTCTACCAACTGAGCTATTCTACTGTCCTAACAGACAACAATCCAACTCTCTACCAACTGAGCTATTCTAATTGCCAGCAGACCACAATCTAAGTTCTACAACTCCTCCATTTTGTTTTACTATAGAAGTAGATATATTTATTATTAGGTGAATATCATTAATTGTAAATAGTATTTATTATTCAGAAGCCTAGGGATTTCTTGTGGAGTCGTGTGGGCATTTTTAAGACTTTTTATCTTAGAATGTTGCAATATCTGGTTATATTTGCAACAGTTTTAGCAAATTTTCTCTGACAAAAAACTTTTTTGATGAAATAACAATTCTGAATTATTCATTTCAATATTTTTGCAGGGAGCTTCTATCGAAAATTAAATGAATGAGAGCGGAAACTCACAGAAAAAAATGAAACAAAATTAAATTCAGCTATAGATATGTCCTTTTTTGCTGCATATTGGACTATAGTTTGAGCTGCATTTGGTTCTGAATATTTTTTTGAGTGAATGAGGGAAGTTACCCCTATAAAAAATATGAAAAGAAATAATTGAGGTCATATTTTAGTCAAACTTACCCTTTAAGTAAATCAAAACCTAATCTCTAGTCTAAAGAAAAAAATAAATCAGTGAAATTTCTAATCTGAACTTTTTCCAACTTACAGGTGATTTCTTACTTTTCTTTATTATTCTTCATTTTATAAATGCGGTTTTGATTTCCTGTTTTGGAGTCAAAAAAGGTGATTTTATTGTACCAACAGTCGTTGGTCTAGAATAACTGTTTAAAATTTGTTCATTCATTTTGATACATAATCATCTTTCTTTTAATTAGACCATTAAAGTATTGATCATCTAACTTTGTTTTTAAATGTGGCAGATATCACCAGAATCTAGGCAGATATCACCAGAATCTAGGCAAATATCACCAGAATCTAGGCAGATATCACCGGAATCTAGGTAGATATCACCAGAATCTAGGCAAATTTCACCAGAACCTAGGCAAATATCACCAGAATTTAGGCAGATATCACCAGGATCTAGGCAGATATCACCAGAATCTAGGCAGATATCACAAGAATATAGGCAGTTATCACCAGAATATAGGCAAATATCACCAGAATCTAGGCAGATATCACTAGAATCTAGGCAGATATCACCAGAACCTAACTTGGTACGGACCAGGGCCTGCTAACTAAAGCACAGCGATTAGAGCGTTGGTTCTATATGTTATGTCATTTCTTGGATACGTTTAAAAAGTCGGACGCTAGTTCTAAATTTCACTCATAATTCCAGTACACCCAGGTGTAAATGGGTACAGATAATCTAGGAAAGATCAATGCAGAGAAGTTTGGCCAAGGACCAGCTGGTAGAAAGGATCCCTGTCACGGTGAACCTATCTTTCTGACAAGGACTACCACAATGTAAGTTGGCCTGGGGTAGGATTTGCTTACTATATACAGGGGTAAAAATACAACAGTTCGAATTGGGGCAGGGTCTGCTTACTGCATCTTAAACACCAGGCATCACCACACTACAGAGTGTGCCAACAGACATCACCATATTGAAGGTTGGCTAGGGGCAGGGTTTGCTTATTGTGTCCCTAACACCAGGCATCACCACACTACAGAGTGTGCTTACAGACATCACCATACAAATTCGAAGGTTGGCCCACCCACTAGGTGGAAACCTAAGGTAATTTGCTTATTGTGTCCCTAACACCAGGTATTGCTATATTGGGGCTGGGTATCCTTATTGATCACTAAGCATCACCATAGGCCAATATATCATTGTCCCATCCCACTGGATTAAACCTAAGATAATTATGTTCAAGATAAAGTTTCAGACCACAAATAAATAGTGATAGTGTCCCTTTAACTGCTGCCTATTTGAAGCTACAGACTACAACTACATTTAGATTATGTCCCTTTACTCTTCTACCGTGACAACTTAAGTTGTTTGAAAATGGCGTCGAAAATGAAAGAAAAAGTTGTACGTAGTTTATATTGCTGATATTTTGTAAATAACGAAAAGAAACCTATTCGATTTGGGATATATAAAAGTGCGAGCTTTTGAAAAGTTTTTGGGATTAGTTTTGGCTGATTGTGGACACAAATAAAAGTTATTGTACGAGAAAATCTGTTTGTTAATAAAGATGGTTTCAGACCACAAATAATTCTTCCACTAGAATCATCACAAGGGTAACTTTTTTTACTGTTCTTAGATAGGTTTTTTTTTACTTGGGATCTGCGGATAGGAATTTTTACATGGTTTGTTCTTTTTTCTTTCCTTTTTTTGCATACATTAATTTCAGATTGACCCTCATTGCTCACTGCATGACATAGGCCATCTGAATTATCAAATTTGAGACCTTTTTCAACAAAAATGTAAACCTTTAATTAGAAAAAGCAAAAAATGTGAAGAATTTAGAATGCTATTGACCTTTAACCTTTAATACACATTCTTTTTTTCAGACATAATTTAAGACATATGTAGCTTTTTCAAAATTTTCCACCATTTGTCCTAACTGTATCTGTCATTACAAATTATTCAAAATGGCCAACACGAGTGCCAGAATGTCACGAATTGCAATGCCTCTTGATTCAGTGGACTATATTCTCCTTCAACAAGAGAAAATGGCGCGACTTCACAATCAGATAGAAGCTGTAGAAGCTCAGATGTTTGAACGAGGGAAGTTGGTGAGGCAGATTGAACGTCTGAAAGATGAAGAGGATGCTCGGGCTGCTCGAGTTCTGGTGAGTTCAAAGTTCACTTAAGAATTAAACGTTGGTCTCATTAGCATTATTGGTGTCTAAACACAATTATTCACATGATAAACTGAATAAATGATGAAATAGTCTTATGACACTGTCCTTGGAACAATCTCCTCATTGCACACTGCATGGCATGGGCCTGTCTTCATTAGCCAAGAGGCTGCAGAAGAGAAGGAAGTAAAACTTCATTGCTGTTATATTTTTCAGTCAAGATTAAATGGCCGTGACTCGGTATTAAGCGACGAGGTGGCTAGGTTATACGGTACTAATACAGCTATAGACTATAGTAAGTTTATTTGTTTATCTGTTAAAACAGCTTCCTTCCACCCAATGAGCACAAGCTCCTCCCCTTTCCACACACTTAACACAACCCCCCTTTCCACTCACCGAGCACAAGCCCACTCGCCTTTCTACACACTTAACACAAGTCTGCATCCCCTTTTACCAACTCAGCAGAAGCCCCTCCCCTTTCAACACACTTAACACAAGTATGCATGCATCCCCTTTCCACCCACTGAGCACAAGCCCCCTCCCCCTTTCCACGCACCGAAAACAAACCCCCTCTTTCCACCGACTGAGCACAAGCTCCCTTTTCTTCCTGACCACTAACCCTGTGTTTACATATCTTGATGTCCTTCAGCCTACCGAGCACAAGCACCTCCCCTTCCACCCACCAAGCTTAAGCCCCCTCCCCTTTCCACCTGCTGAGCACAAGTTTCTCTTCCCCTGTTTTCCCATGGCAATATTCTCCAATGCTTACAAGTTAATAACCAGGATCTGTTGATAACCAGGCTATTGCTATTTACCAGGTGACAGTCCAGTCCATGCTGGAGTTATAGATGACATATTAACTCACAGAACCAAAGAACATTCACTACAACAACAAGACAAGGCCATGCAAATCAAGTAAGAATTTCAGAATTTCAACAAATAACTAAAAATCACTTGTCTTAAAGGAATTCTATGTGTTAGAATAAACTTGATTCTGAATTTTATGCTATAGGAAATTTTTATTATTGTAGGCTTGTGCCACTGTGAAAAAATTTATCCTGATTGCACACTGCATGGATTCAGAGATCACTTCAATAATTATAATAATGGGTTAGAAATTAAGGTCCAAAATTTTCACAAAAGGAAAAAAGGGCATAGTATTGTCTAACATTCAGCCCATGGGGACAATACAATGATCTATAAAACCCAAAAGAACCAAAATACTTCCATGAACAATTTGTTTGAAAGGTTCACAAGTACATGTGTATAAAATAGACAGATTTATGTTCTTGCATTCAAGTAGATGACCGCAAAACAAATAGAATGTCATTCAGGCATACCTAAAACTTGAGTACGTCAAGCAAATTCAGAGGAAATTTTATACATTTTCAGGTATCTGAACCTGGAGAAACGTCGTCTGCAAGAAGCTAGAGAAAGACTCCACGAAAAAAAGCATTACCTAGCTCGGAATCCATCCCCTATTGGTAAGAGGCCTCCACTCACAGATCGTCAAAAATCTTTTAGATCCAAATATCAAATTTACACCCCACTATCCTATGACGACGATTTTCAGATCTATTCCCCAGTTTTGCGCGACTATTGCGATGAGGATTTTACCCAAGATAAATATGGTAACACCATTTTGTTTTGTCGTCAGCGCCCCCTAGTGTCACGTGAAAAGAGACGAACATTGTTTATTCCTACATACTTATATCAATCTTGGTCTTGAATATTCTGTAACTTCTGGGTTTTCACGGCCACGTACAAAATTTCTCCATGCTAATATTATTTAAGGTTTAGACAAGCTCGTCGATTTTTGCTCTAAAATGGAACAGAAGTCAAAAAAAAACTTTAAAAGATTTCTTATAGTATACTGACTATAATGACAGAAAATAAAACCAAACTTTCATTCTGACAGACAGAAAAATATTGAAAACGTCAGGTCCCGTGAAAAAAAAATCAGTAGATTTGGGTGTCCCATCGGTAGATTGGAAGAAAGCATGCTAAAGCGGTAGAAACCTGACAAAATTGATATATTACACATGTCCTGTTTTTCTTTTTCTTTTTTAATTTGATGCAATCTCTACAATTAATCTTGTTTCTTTGAAAATATTTGGTACTTAACTTATGTTTCTTGTTTTAGTACATTTTATTTAGTCACTTTTGTAAGGGTCTAACAACACGGCTCTTGAACCTTCATCAAATTAAAAAAAAAAAGAAAGTTTGGTCTTATTTTAATTGAACTGTTAATTTAGTGAACTATTTAAATTTAAGAATATTTATGATGTGTGATGTGTTATTATTCGAATTGAGAAAATAAAATTTAGTTTTATTTTCGACATTTACCTTCCCAGAAAAAAATCTCTTTCAGCAGGTTTTAAAGATATTCTGAAAAGGTTTTCTACCATTTTTATTTATAATTCGGTATCATTCCAATTTTTTTGCAAATGTCTGTGAATCTTGCAATTTTAGAAATGCTTAACCATATGTGATGTCAATTTCACGATTTCTGCTAATGATATCTAAGGTTCTAGTAAAATTGCAGGAATCAAAGACATCTGACTAAACATTTGAAGTGTAAATTGCTGGATGCTATAAGTGTTCTATATACAAATAAACAGATAATATAAATGCCAAACGCTCAGTATTAATGGAATTGCAGGAACCACAGATGTCTGATTGAAATTAGGAAAGGTTTAAATTGATGCTATCAATGTCCCCGATACACATAAAACATTTAGAAAATAACTTGACTGATCCTTTAAAGGGATAATAGCCGCAAGGTTGTTTTAGCGCCGATTTTCCAGACGCTTTTATTCCCAAACAGAATGGAATCGTCGCTTGCTCACTTTTTTTGAAAAAATCCGAATATAGTTTTATTCTCGCTTTTTCGCTACTTATTTAACCAATAGTAAATATTAAATATAAATATTTAAGATGGTTATCCTAGCTTTTTTCCACTCTCTTTGTAAGTTTTTGTACTGTTAATATAAATAAACTTTTGGTTACCTTGTACTAATGAATTTCAAGTAGCAGACGCCATTATGGAAAAAATGTAACCCATAAATTTGGCAAAAATATTGTTGTAAAGTTTTGATAAACTGGACCTTGCAATAAGATATTCAAATATAGTATAGATATATTTTGAAAGAAATTTTGCATACAGTTCACATTAAAATCCTTTTATGAAGAGCACAAAAAGGACTATTGATTCTATCAGGCAGCCATTTACTACAGTCATATCATTATTGAACCCATATAAGAATGCACAATTGGACTATTGACTATGTCAGATGGTCATTGAATACAGTCATGACTATTATAAAGACTTATTATATGCCTTCAATAAGAGAAAATGATATTTGGTTTGTCTCTATAGAATCTATTCAATTCGCTCAGCAAAAATTTGGCTTGTGTCCAAAAATTTATTTTTCATAATTTAGGACCTGATGGCTTGTCTCCCTTAATATGTCGATAATTTTTTTTTTTCCCCTCTTATAATTTTTTTTATCGAAAAATGTTTTTATTATTAAATTTGTTAAAGAAATTTCCTCATATTTTCTAACTAGTTCATAGAACTCGGCTAAAATTTCAGCTAACTGTAGCCTTTATCAGAATTAAGATATAGGGTTAAGTTCAACGGTAATAATTAATATGCACATTACTGATGCAATTGACTACAAATAATTTTCTGTGTACAATTTGTTTAAAAATGCATAAGTAGGCTATATGTGTATTAGATGGACAGATCCCTGTTCCTGAAATCAAGTACATGTGTATTAGATGGACAGATCCCTGTTCCTGAAATCAGTACATGTGTATTAGATGGACAGATCCTGTTCCTGCAAGTACATGAATGCAGACCTTTGTTTCTGACAAGAATGGATACTGGTGTAAATCAAGATTATCTGTGGTTTATATAATTATAGAAATACTGCTCATAATTGGGACAGCTAAGTCTTGATTTGAATCTGAATTGCAGGAACCACTTTCAGATTTCTGACTTAAAATTGGAATGGTGTAAATCAAGGTTATCTGTATGTCCTAAATAGTTAAGAAAAACCTCTTTACAATCTCCTTATTTTTGTGATTTTAATTTTTTCAGAACGGAATCTAAGTGATCTGGTTCCTGAAATTATTATGGCACCTCCAAAAGTTCAATCCAGGTCCAACAGTCTGCACAGTGTTCATTCTCAAGGTTCCTACATCAGACGGGCAGTGGAAAATCTTCCAAAATCTATAAATAAAATCTGGAAATTGAGGTAAGAATTTCTCATGAAAGCACCTACCATGACACCTGACAATCTAACTAGCTACTGACTGAGCTATTCCACTGTCCTAGCATATGACAATCCAACTTGCTACTGACTGAGCTATTGCCACTGTTCTAGCAGACGACAACTGGCCACCAACTGAGTTATTTCACTATCCTAGCAGACGACAATCTAACTAACTATTGACTTAGATATTCCACTGTTCTAGCAGATGACAATCTTGCTACCAACTGAGCTATTCCAATTTAACCCTTTATCGACTGAGCTTTTCGACTGACCTAGCAGACGACAATCTACCCTTTATCGACTGAGATATTCTACTGTTCTAGCAGACAACAATCTTGCTACCAACTGAGCCATTCCAACATGAGCTCCAAAATAATCTGACTGAATTTAGAAAGCCATCCTTCCTGAAAATTAAATAAGCAGGCAGGACAACTTTCTTGTCCCTTCCAGTTTCACCATAGACCAGTATGGTAGGGAGCACCAAACCATTTCTTCATTGTAATCAAAATAGTTCATGGATTTTTGTTTCAGAGAAGATATTGAGAGAGATTATCAACGTAAATCCAAACCTTACACCGGTCATCTTGGAATAGAATCCTATCTTCCCTATCAGTTAGAAGACTATATTGTAGTAAGTAGGCCATCTTGGTAAAATGGAGTATTACACCCAACTGTTCCTTACATTCTGAAACTCATTAATCAAATGATATTAAATTCAGCATTTTACAAAAAACACAGACAATGTAGCGTGTGACAGGAAAGTGTGCAATAAGGCAAATTTGGCTAGGACGGAATAGAAAACACACCCAAATCCTCACCCTTTTTTCTCTGTAGGTTCGGAAGTTAGTAGAAGACTTTATAGATGACTGTTTAAAAACCCATGTTATACCTGATCCTGGTTTTAATAATAGTCTAAGACAAAGGTAGAGTAATAATCAAAATAAACCAAGTACTAACAATCTAAACTGAAAAACTCCAAATCCAAATTCTCTCGAACGAAAAGCGTTATCAGGTGTCTACAAGAGTATGATGTTTCAGTTTCAGCTACTTTATATTCTCTTATCAGTCATTTTAGGGCTTAAGGAGCCCTGTAAGTAGATTAGGGGATAAATCTTTGTAAGCATCAAGACCATTATTTTTATTATCATCTTCATTAGTTACAATCATTATTACTGTAATCATTATGGTCATCTTCATTGTCTTCATCATGATCATTGTTTTCTTTATTCGTCATTATCATCATCATTATGGACATCTTCATTTGTTATATAATCATCATCTTCATCATGATATGATATGATTACAGAGCTGTACAGAATGTAGATATTGGAGGTGTTTGGAGTGATTTATCAGGATCCTCTACTCAGAAAAGAATCCTACAGTTGGTCATGGAAGAGCTTGTTCTAGAGGTTTGTCTTTACAGCTCTGATTTTATTAGTTCCTTAATGCTGCCAATACTCCTTTCTTCAGGCAAAAAGCTGTTGATATGTTATTTCAATCTAGGGGTTTGATTCTTCAAAATACACAGTCCTAGGTTCTATGAAGGAACAATTATTTCATTGGGAAAAGAGAAATGGGTGGTCCATAGTCCTTAAGCATATCAACTCAAGCTATTTTAGGACCCTGGCTTCTTGAGGATACTTTCTACCAGCTCCTCCTTGGCAAAACCTCAATAATTTTACAAAGATAACAGGTTGGCCTTTAGAGGATCCTGCCATTCAATTGATCAAAACCTTTAAGTAATGATATCCCCTGGATTATCCAAATATCTGACGCAAAACTCCTGTTATTTGCGATCATTTTGTGAATTTTTCAGCAAACACGAAAACTGACCAATGATTTAGTAGAAGAAGTGATACATCTAAATGGTGTGTTGAGAAATAAAACAGATTTCACTCTCATGAATCAAGCAGAGGTAGGAAGTCATTTTACCACCTTTTTTACTAAAGAGTTGTGTCCCTTAAGTGGATAAGATCATCCAATCATTGCCAAGGTGACAAAAGCTCTGATCCATCCTCCAAAGTTTAAGATGGAATGGCAAACTATTTAGGCCAGGGATACAGAAACATGCAGCCATATCAAATTATGTTTTTTCTTTCTAGAGAATCAGTACAGGCAAGAGGGAAGGGAGACAATCCAATGATCCAGCCTACAATACCATCACTAGGGGTTATTATAGCATGGTGGATGACAGAGATAAACACAGGTACCTTTCAAAAGTTATAATAACTCTTTATTTAACATGGGTCAGAATTAGGTCCAATACACAAGGACATGGTCCTGTCTAACATTCAGCCCATAGAGTCAAACATAAACTCTTTATTTTACATGGGTCATAATTAGGTCCAATTCACAAGGACATGGTCCTGTCTAACATTCATCCCATGGTGATAAACATAGATTCTTTATTTTACATTGGTCAGAATTAGGTCCAATACACAAGGACGTGGTCCTGTATAACATTCAGCCAATGGCATGCTAATGATGACACATAAAGCCAAAACCTTTCATTCAATAAAATTAAGGAACCCAAAATATTGAAGGGATACCATGACCACCTTTCCATCCTACATCGAAGGACCTGAAAATAACCAGAAATTTGCCAAAAATTTGTTAATAGTTGCCCTAAGTTGATCATTCAATCTCCATTCTTTTTTGTAGAAAAGAAGTATGGGGTCATTCCCAACACGTCCACATCAAGGCTGATAGAGAGGGTGAGAGAGACAGACAAGCCCCTACCCCAATAGTGTAAGTACCAGCCTACTCCTTGACAGCTTCTAACACTGCATTACATTGGAATTTTGGTGTTTTAATTCTGCATGGCATGAGGCTTGGTATTATTTGGAGTTATGTCCCTTCCTATTGTTTTTTGGGTTGGGTACTTTAACTCTGCATGGCTCTGAGCTGTGATTTCGTGGTACTTTAACCCTTATGATGCTCTTCACTTGGTTTGGTGCTTTTAACCCTGTATGGTTTGCTAAATTTGTGATTTAACACTATTAATGTATTGCATGTGCATGCTGGACTTGAAACTATTGGGTTTGTTTATATGTTGTTTTATGCTTTAATATACATTTTTTATGCTGTGTTAAGGCACACACATTCATGCACATTCAAAATATATACATGACCAGTCCACTTTATTTTGAGGTAGTTTAAGTAGCAATTAACACAATATAGATTTTTAGAATGCTGTACCAATTACTATTCCTTCTCCCTCGAAATATAATAGACTGTTCTGGTTTATGATTTGGCTGGGCATAATATGATATTCTTGCTCTACTAGGAAAAAAGATATTTTTGCTTGACAATTCAAAACATACACTTGGTGAGTCTGTTTATATTTGGGTAGAATGAATAGTAACGAAACTAAGCAATCTTGATTTACACTGTCCATAACTACCTACTCTACCTCAAAATAAAGTGGACTGTTATGAATCATGAATGTATGTGCAGAACTAGCTTTGACCTACTATAACTTTTTCTTTATGTGTTGGTTTTTTAACTGCACTGCATGTGTTTATTTATATGTGTTTATTGATGTGTTTGTTAATGTGTTTGTTAATAATGCATGTTATGTTTTCTAGCCAGCCTGATAACACCAGGCCCTCTATCAATTCTCCCAATCAGTTGGTCTCTAAAGGACCCAATAATAACGTTCCAACTCAGGGGTATGTCATTTCAGTATATACATAGTTAGTTACCTCCCTTGAGACTCTTCAACATAATTACACAATTTAGTTTCTTTCATAGATATCAAATATTATCGCATATACTTTCTGTGATAAAATGGATTATTGTAAAGGAAGAGTTAGTCCCCTTACTCTTAAAGTGGGCGGAGCTTAAATGTTTCTTCCTCTGTTAGATTATTCACATGAAGGTAACAGAATAAAATTTTGGTAATTTTAGTTTCAAAGCCAAAGTACGGAAATAGATATTCTGTTATTTCTGTAGAAGAGTCTCTCAAACTTAATATGATATGAGTGTTACATTGTAGATAGTCTACCATTTGTTTATAGCTAGTTCCCCGATGGCTCCCTGTACATTCAGGATAATCAACATTGCAGGTCCGACACCTACAATACATTTTACGCTTGCTAAAGCATAGGATATCCAATTCCTGCATAGGTCAAGGCTACCTCCAGATTCTAATTTACTATAGTTCATCTCAGGCCTTTTGCACAATCACAAGCTTGTCTTAAACCTTGACTGCAATAGTCACCTCTAGGATCACATCTTCACAATGTATAAGTTGGTAATACCTGGACATTGTGAACATGCAAAGAAGGTCGGTGGCTATTGCAGTCAAGGTATAAGACAAAGTTTGTAATAGCTTGACATTGTAAAGAAAATCATTTGCAGCTGAGGCATGTTTCATATACACAATCCTCATCAGGACAGCTAGTTTTAGAAATTGGGTTTAACATTTTATTATATTACTAGGCATAGTCGCTTCCAAGAAAAAAGGTAATTTACACAATTCACAATCTTTTTTTTTCATTTTATGTTTATAATTTTTCAATTTTGACTCATATTTTCACGAAATTTTTTTGTTTTTTTTTTACATTTTTACCGAATATAAGTTTTGATATAGATTCATTAACAATTCTTTTTTCTTATTTTTTTTACATAGACCAACAAATATTGAATTGCCATCTATATTTTATTTAGTCTTACTAAAAAAATTTCACAGAATTTTCATCATAGTATAGATAAATTAACAAATTCCCTTTAAGAGAGTCCACAAAGAAAATGCATGTTTTTGATTTGTTTATATTTGTATATTTTTGTGTAGTTAGTTTTCTTAATATTAAAATATAATATTTTTCTTTCGAATTTTTTTCCCCTTTTGCATTTTGAAGAAATGTGTTTTTATAGTATATGCCTTTTTGAAAGCATTTGAATATATTAACAGTCAGAAAATATTATCAAGCCTTCCCTACTGGTTTAAATGCCAAGAAATATGCCTATTGACACCTTTAAATGATAGAGGTAATAGAATTATAGGACTTCTAAGGACCTTAATACTATTAATGGAGAAAATGTTTGTGGTCTGATTCCATGTTGGTAAGATGGAACGTCATGTTTTATCAGATTTGTCTTGTTTTTGGAATAACTGGAATCAAGGATATTTCAACTCTGTGCTAAAGTTTGATGACCTGGAATAAGTCCTCTTCACTCATAATTCCAGTCCACCCAGCTGTAAATGGGTGCGGATAATCCGGGAAAGATCAATGCTAAGACGTTTGGCCAATAACCTGCTGGTAGAAAAGATCCGTAATTGTGAACCTAAAACTGTTATTCTTGTAAAATATTTACCAAAATCAATGCCAGAAGGTTTGACCAAGGACCACTGGTAGAAAGGATCCTTAATTGTGATCCTAAGTTGCTTTCCTTGTAAAATATAGTTTTTTTTTTTTTTCGTTTCTTTCTTGTTATATTTTTTAAATGAGCAGAAATGAAGGACCACTTCAATAGTTTCTGTGGGTTGGAGCATGCCCACCCTTCGGAATGAACTGAATTTCACGATCTGACATATCTTTCAGAGAGTTCACATCTTAAATAATTTTATTTTGCTATTTTTTCCTTCGCAGTAGTGATCCAGTTGATGCAGACACAGAAATCTTGAATTTCAATCACATCACCCCTACCAGCCTTCGGAAATACCATCCTGTTAAAACAGATTCTAAACAAATCAAACAACAGAAGGTTAATACTGAGAGATACATCAACAGGGAAATTAGATACTGGCAGGTGGGTGACATTGAATTTTAATAGGGGAAGGCAGAGGAAGGATCTAAGCACCCAATTTTGGTGTATAGACTTAGGCAGATTGAAAAGCTGTCTTTTGAACAATCTCATTTCTATTCTGTAGAACATGAAAGAAGACATCACAAAGATACCTTTGAGTAAGAAATGTAAAGGAATTGAAACAGTTCGACCGTCTCCAGATGGCAGTATGATAGCTATTGGTACTGTACACGGTAAGCAAACCACACCCAGACCCTTCTAGGTTGTATTGTCATGCTCCATCCCATGTCCTTGTCTATTGGACCTAATTCTAACCCCGGTATCAAATAGAGTCTATGTTTGTCTCTATGGGCTGAATGTTAGACAGGACCATGTCCTCGTGTATTAGATCTAATTCTGACCCATGTAAAATAAAGAGACTATGTTTGTTCCCATTGGCTGAATGTTAGACAGGACCATGTCCTTGTGTATTGGACCTAATTCTGACCCATGTAAAATAAAGAGACTATGTTTGTTCCCATGGGCTGAATGTTAGACAGGACCATGTCCTTGTGTATTGGACCTAATTCTGACCCATGTAAAATAAAGAGTCTATGTTTGTCTCCATGGGCTGAATGTTAGACAGGACCATGTCCTTGTGTATTGGACCTAATTCTGACCCATGTAAAATAAAGAGTCTATGTTTGTCTCCATGGTCTCTTTATGTTAGAGAGGACCATGTCCTTGTGTATTGGACCTAACCCATTTATAATAAAGAGTCTATATTTATCACCATGGGTTGAATGTTAGACAGGGCTATGTCCTTGTCCGTTTTTTCATTGCTTGGTGATGTGTTAGCGCACCTGTCTTAATTATCCCAATGTAAACAGGAAGTTGGATCTGAAACTTTGTTCTGTTTTGTTGTTGCTAGGTGATGTGATAGTGTGTTACGTTCAACAAGAACCATGGCGAGTTATCAGATTAGTACATAACTCTAGCTCAGTAGATGATGGCGTTATAGACATAGCCTGGACTCTAGATCATTCTAAATTAGTCACCATTAATAAAATGGTAAGTCATTGTCATAAGGTCACATGATAGAAACAACCAAACTACCATTTTGTACTTTCATTTTGTGTGTATCACATGACCGTTATACAGCGATTATTTTGGATGTGCGTGCAATTTGAAATGGTGACTGAGCAATTGAAAAGTAAACTTTGACGCAACCGCAGGCGTGACAGGAGGATGATGATGTTAGGATTGAAGTAGAGAAATATCCATCTTTCCAAATATTTAATGAGGCTTAGTTTTTCTGACTCTCCCCCAGCAATTAAGACAATGTTCCATTCCCTTCTGGAATAAATTCAAAAAACAATTGAGGCTTCGTTCATGATTTGATGTAATAAAGCTTTTATTCTGTGTTCCAGGGTTCAATGCAGGTCTGGACATTTGATGGTGGAGGATCAGCTCGAGCAGACGCCAAAGGCTTGGATATCCAGGTTGATTCTTCTGGCTTTACACCATTACAGTTAGAAAGACTGGTTGTTCTGGATGATGATATGAAAGACTTTTCTTTCAAACAAGGTAACAACTCCGTCTTATGTTTTCTCTTATTGATCACATGGTCAAAGTCCAAGTAAAAACAATGTTTTGATTTTTTTTTTTAGGTCCATTTTCCGAGCAAGGAGTATTAGATGGTACCAACAGTCCAGTAAAAGCAGCTTTTTACCCCAGTTTTACTTTCCTCGGCTCTCAGGTATGAAGCGTTTTCATTACATGAAACTTTTCCCTCACTAGATAGCCCATTAGGCTCACAAGACATAAAACTCCATTCATTTCATTAGTCTAACAAAGCACAGAACAGTAGGATATAAAACTCTATTTTATTTCATTAGTCCAATAAGATACAGAACAGTAGGATATAAAACTCTATTTCATTTCATTAGTCCAATAAGATACAGAACAGTAGGATATAAAACTCTATTTCATTTCATTAGTCAATAAGAACAGAACAGTAGGATATACACTCTAATTTCATTTCATTGTAATAGTAAACAGAACAGTAGGAATAAACCCCATTTATTTCATTAGTCCAATAAGTATAGAACAGTAGGATATGAAACTCTATTTCATTTCAATCCAATAAGATACAGAACAGTAGGATATTCTATTTATTTCATTATTCCAGAACAGAACGTAGGATATTCATTTATTTCATTAGTAATACAACGAACATGTAGGATATGAACTCTATTTATTTCATTAGTCTCACTAAGATACTGACAGTAGGATATAAAACTCTATTAATTCATTGTCCAATAAGTCCTAGAACATAGATATAAAACTCTATTTCATTTCATTAGTCATAAGAGACAGAACAGTAGGATATTAAACTCTATTTCATTTCATTAGTCAAATAAGATACAGAACAGTAGGATATAAAACTCTATTTCATTTCATTAGTCCAGTAAGGCACAGACTAGCAGGATATAGCACTCTAATTTCATTTCATTTTCATGAGTTTCAAATCTGATAAAATTTGATACTTGAAGTATAGTGTATGTTTTTGTGAATGTTTTAACTTTAACTCCTCATAGAGTTACAGCCGCCATTTTGATTTTTTTTTCCAGCACTCTGTTTGCGTAGGTTTAAACAATGGAGACATGTTGAAATGTAACTTAGAACCACTGCTCGCTAAATTTGACAATGTACAAGAACAAGATGTCGTTTTTCTGGAAGCTCCTAGAATTTATCAAGATAATATTTATGTAAGTATATGGGGGGGAGGGGAGGGGGGAAGGTTAGAATGGAATTAGAGAGGGTAGACAATTTGGGGTAGGACAGTCAGACCCCAGGTTTCAGTTCCCAAACTGGTTCCCCCTACCCATTGACTTTCTAACATCCTACTTAAAGAATAAAGATGTCGGAATCAGGGCTATTGATTTGACTGTATTAACCAGTCATATCTAACTAGTGCTCAAGACTGTTGATTTGACTGTATTTACCAGTCATGTCTGACAAGAGCTCTAGACTGTTGATTTGACTGTATTTACCAGTTATGTCTGACTAGAGCTCTAGACTGTTGATTTTTCTGTATTTTCCAGTAATGTCTAATTTGATTTCTTCTTCAGGATGAGAAATCCGGAGTGAATCTAATAGGAGAGAGTCTGGAGGCTGAATTATACAGGCATCACAAACATCCAGTCATTTATCTAGGCTTTATACATAATATGACTAAAATAGTCACTGTCGACCAGAAGGGGTTTATTAATGTTTGGCATTATGATAGGTTAGTAGAACTTTATTAGGGGTTCTGAAGGGTTTGGGGGTTCTGAAGAGTTTGAGGGTTATGGAGGGGTTTGTTGGAATCTTTAGGGTTCAGAAAGGGTACAGATGGTTTTGAAGGTTTTCAGAGAGGTTTGACAGAGTTTAGAAGAGTTTTGAGGGGGTTCATATAGGGTTAAAGGGTGCAGAAGGGTTTAGGGATTCAGAAAGGGTTAAAGGGTACAGAAGGGTTTAAGGGGGTTCAGAAAGGGTTAAAGGGTACAGAAGGTTTAAGGGGGTTCAGAAAGGGTTAATGGGTACAGAAGGGTTTAGGGGATTCAGAAAGGGTTAACAGAGGGTTTAGGGGGTTCAGAAAGGGTTAGGGGGTTCAGAAAGGGTTAAAGGGTACAGAAGGGTTTAGGGGGTTCAGAAAGGGTTAAAGGCCTAGAATGTAAACAGTATTCAAATATTAAGGGTTCAGGCGGGTTCAACAGTGTTTAAGTCCAGACTCTGGGAAGGAGGTGCCGATATATTTGTCTGAAATCAACCCTAAAGTTATTTCAAGTTTTGTTGTACTATTCTAATTTCAGTAAATATATCAGTAATTTCGGATGGTTTACTCCTTTTAAAAAGTTAAAACTAGACCTGGTAAAAACCGTCTATACCCCAGCTGATACAGGGGCACCCAATGTAAGTTGTTGCATTAATATAGGGGAGCCATGGTGGCTCAGTGAGTTAGATTCTTGCTTGGCGATGCTCGCTAACCTGAAGATCCAGGGTTCAATCCCGGCAAAGATCGAAATAAATTTTCAGAGTTTTCAACAGGGTTTCCCAATGTCAAGTCGTTCAGATAATAAACTATGGCCCTGTGTGCTACAGACTGGGCATTGTTAAAGATGAAAGTTGTTTCCCTCATTGCACACTGCATGGCAAAGAATTGGTCAGTGGTCAGTGGCCAAGCTTTCTGCGTCAGTCTTCATTATTCAGACTGTAAATGTTTATAAATTATCAAAGAATGATTATGATCATTTTCCTTGTAAAACATAGTTGTCTCCTCCTTGATGGTTAGAAATTATACAGTTTAATGTTCACATATTTCAGGTCAAATTCACAGACAGAGAAAAATCCAAGAAGAAATCCAAACAGGACATAGCTCGAGAAAGACAAAGGGTTCAGAATTTATTGAATAATATGATGCTAGGAGACCCCTGGCATGAAGAGGAACTGCTGGGTCAGAACTTGACTGTAAGTTATTTTTGATTCTGAAAGACTTGCATCTGAAGGAACATCAGCTTTTTCAAAGACTCGCAGAAGCAGTGGTAGTAGCAAGGCATTTTTTTTCAACATAGACTCATATTGACCATTCTTGAGCACTAAGACACAGAATCACTTTAATTTTCCAATGATACAGAGCAATGCCTCTCCATTTAACACCATGGTTACCTGTTGTATTTTCAGACGTCAATCTATGCTCCTAAAGGTGCAGTGAAAGACACTGGATCATTGTTTAATGTCATAATACGTCATACAGCTACTGATCAGCTCTCTTCTTATCTCACTAGAATGTATAAACCAGTTAAGGTAAGGGTCCTCCAGAAGCTTTGACAAGTACCAGAAGCCTTGACAAGTACCAGAAGCTTTGACAAGTACCAGAAGCTTTGACATGTACCAGAAGCTTTAACAAGTACCAGAAGCTTTGACATGTACCAGAAGCTCTGACATGTACCAAAAGCTTTGACAAGTACCAGAAGCTTTGACAAGTAACAGAAGCTTTGACATGTACCAGGAGCTTTGACAAGTACCAGAAGCTTTGACAAGTACCAGAAGCTTTGACAAGTACCAGAAGCTTTGACTAGGAACAGAAGCTTAGTTTGACAAGTACAAGAAGCTTTTTTAGACAAGAACCAAAAGCTTTGACATGTACCAGAAGCTTTGACAAGTACCAGATGCCTTGTTTGGCAAGTACCAGAAACTTTGACAAGTACCAGAAGCTTAGTGAGACAAGTACCAGAAGCTTTGACAAGTACCAGTAGCTTTGACATGTACCAGAAGCTTTTACGAGTGCCAGAAGCTTTGACAAGTACCAGAAGCTTTGACAAGTACCAGAAGCTTTGACAAGTGCCAGAAGCTTTGACAAGTGCCAGAAGCTTTGACAAGTAGCCTACCAGAAGCTTTGACAAGTACCAGAGCTGTAATAACAGGTAAAATCAGACATAATTGTAAAGGATATATTTAGTAAGTTTTCTAATTTTTCTGTTATTCTAGATTCCTTGTAAGAAGTTGGTGGAAGTCCAGCAATCTTCTAGTGGTACTGAGCTCATCTTCATGCTACTGTTTCCAGAATATCCACCCAAAGGTTTGTCTTTTAGCCGATATTTCTCTGAGACAACAAAACGTTGTTATATTTTTTATACCAAAAATAGTTTTTATATACTACTGACAAATAAAATACGCCTCAACCTTTGCTTTTGTTTATTTTTGGAGCACAAATGATTTTGCAAAAAATGTTGAAAGTTTATTAGTAATACTTATTGCACAGTTTTCATGAGATTATACCTAGGTATTGCATGTTTGAGGCCCCACCCATCAAAATAACCTCATTTTACAAGGAAAACATGAAAGGAAATTCTACCCTTGATGTTACAAGTCTGATATATTTAAATACTTGTAGATGCCCACCTCACAATACTGGTACTCGATTTAAAGAGATTGAAATTACGAGACATTAGAAAAGATATCAAATTAACCAATAAAGAATATAATGAGCTAATACAACAAGATAATCTTTCTTTTGATGTAAGTATGGCAGGTTCTGCTTGTCCTTTCTTGATCTATGGTCCAGATTTAATCCTCACAAAGGTCGTCCTTTCTTGATCTTTGGTCCAGATTTAATCCTCGCAAAGGTCGTGCTTTCTTGAGCTGTGGTCCAAATTTAATTATGGCAAAGGTCGTCCTTTCTTGAGCTGTGGACCAAATTTAATTGTTGCAAAGGTCATCTTTTCATGAGCTGTGGTCCAGATTTAATCGTGGCAAAGGTCTTGCTTTCTTGAGCTGTGGTCCAGATTTAATCATGGCAAAGGTCGTCCTTTCTTGAGCTATGGTCCAGATTTAATCGTGGCAAAGGTCGCGCTTTCTTGAGCTGTGGTCCAGATTTAATCATGGCAAAGGTCGTCCTTTCTTGAACTTTGGTCCTGATTTAATCATGGCAAAGGTCGTGCTCTCTTGAGCTGTGGTCCTGATTTAATCATGGCAAAGGTCGTGCTCTCTTGAGCTGTGGTCCAGATTTAATCGTTGCAAAGGTCGTCCTTTCTTGAACTTTGGTCCAGATTTAATCATGGCAAAGGTCGTGCTTTCTTGAGCTGTGGTCCAGATTTAATTGTGGCAAAGGTCGTCCTTTCTTGAGCTATGGTCCAGATTTAATCGTGGCAAAGGTCGTCCTTTCTTGAGCTATGGTCTAGATTTAATCATGGCAAAGTTCGTCCTTTCTTGAGCTATGGTCCAGATTTAATCGTGGCAGAGGTAGTCCTTGTTAAGCTATGGTGGCACAGAGAGTAAGACTTTTGCTTACAAAAAGTGACCTGAAGGTCAAGGTTTAATTGTGGCAAAGGTCAAATATAAGTATGATCTTCAAGCTAGCCAGCAAAGGTCAATAGTAAGGATGAATAATCAATGCATTTCATTTTATTTATGATTTTCAGGTTAGCCATGTTTTTGGTGCCACTGGTGCAGACTATCTATATCTTACTATAAATGGTCAGGTGAGAATTATCTCCCTTAATACTGGCAGCGTTGTCATGAGAACAGATAATACTGATAGAGTTACAAGTAAGTTTCATTTTATCTTTCAATTCATTCATTCATGCATCTTTTATTCTTTGCATTTATTTATTTATTCATTCATTTTTAATTCCATTAAAATCCATTCTGACAATTTTGCTTTCTTCCATTGAAACTTTGTCCTTTGCATCAAGTTCAATCTACCACTTCAGATCTTCAGCATGGTTTCTGGCACTCTTGCATGCATCTTAATTTAGCATGTTCCAAAGCATTAAGGTAAAAAGTGCCATTTGGAATCCTCATGAATGAATTCTGTAACTTTTGCATGCTACGTTTTCAGCTTTTCCCTAAGAATTGATATAAAAAATTTCCACTTTGGATTTCAAGAAATGGATTCTGGAACTTGCATGTCGAAAGCATCCAGCTGAAAATTTCCACTTTAGATCTCAAAATTGGATTTTGACAATTCTGCATTCTACTAAGGTAGTCTTGCCCTTTGCATTAAGCTAAGATTTTGAAAAGCCTTAGTATAATTTACTATAAACTAATTATTTCCACTGTTGATCTCAAAGGTGGATTCTAGCATAGGCATGTTTCTACTGCAGTCTTGTTCGAAATCTAAGACTCTCAATGCCATTATTTTTCAGCTTTTCCAGGTCTTACAGTAGAAGAGAAGTTACTGGCCTTGATGAAGAATAGTAAGGTCATCTCGTGGTCAACTAATACTCAACTGAGGTCCATTTACTACTCACAGGTTAGTCTGGGGTGTTTTCACTCCTTGGGGTGTGGGTTCTGGGTGTCATGGGTGTGACCAACTGCTGTCCTAATGAGAGATTAGCTTGAACAAGGCCTGCAATGTCTAATAGGGGATGACATGGAAAAAGTATCTAGTCATAAGCACAATAAACTCAGGCCCTGTGTGCTACAGGCTGTGCACATTAAAGATCCCTCGACAGTTGAAATTGCTAAAGAGTAGGCTAATGTTGCTGACATTCCAAAGTGCACACTACCTGTCTTTATTAAGTGCAGAAGAGTTGGATGTAAAACTCCATTCATTTCATTGTTGATATTTCAGAAATCTCCAGTTCTAAGTATAATGAAATTAAATGATAACAATACTCCTGAGAATCGAAGAATGATGGTCAAATCTTCCCAAATATGGTAAGGCATAATTCACAATGTTTTTGGTTGCAGTTTTTATTGGTTAGAAAACGTTATGTGCCTTCATGTGCCTTCATGAGGTAATTTTGCCAGGACAGCACCTTCAGCCAGTTTTATCTCATTATTTACAATCAGGATGTGTATATAATAGATCCATCCAGATTTGAAAATTGAAAATAAAACTGACTGAATCTGCTGTCCCGGCAAACTTACCTCATTGCACACTGCATGCCATAACCTGCTACATTAGCCCAATCAGGAACCTGAGCTTCCAGGATTTCTGATTTACAGCCCGGTTTCCCCTTGTCAGTGTTGCAGGTCTAAGGGACTGCATGAAAAAAGTATTTAGTCATTCAGATGGGAAAATTTCCTTCATTGCACATTGCATGGTGTTGCCCATTTGGCCTAAATCAGGATAAGTGTACTTATAAAACCCTTTGTGTATTTATTTATATCAATATTCTATCACGTCGTAATATTTCAGGGGAGGAAGAGAAAAAGCTCCACCAGAACAAAGAATAGACTCTGTTCAATATTACCCAAGCAATTACCAGCCAATAGAAGTTGATATGAGACAACTGGTTCTAGAATTGGTTGATAAGGCATTGTTAAAGAAGGGAGTGTTGACTCCTCCAGATAGCTTGATGGTGAATAGTCAGGAGGCTTATAAAGAGACTGCTAGACAGGTGGGTTGATAAGGCATTGTTAAAGAAGGGAGTGTTGACTCCCCCAGATAGCTTGATGGTCAATAGTCAGGAGGCTTATAAAGAGACTGCTAGACAGGTGGGTTGATAAGGCATTGTTAAAGAAGGGAGTATTGACTCCTCCAGATAGCTTGATGGTCAATAGTCAGGAGGCTTATAAAGAGACTGCTAGACAGGTGGGTTGATAAGGTATTGTTAAAGAAGGGAGTGTTGACTCCTCCAGATAGCTTGATGGTGAATAGTCAGGAGGCTTATAAAGAGACTGCTAGACAGGTGGGTTGATAAGGCATTGTTAAAGAAGGGAGTATTGACTCCTCCAGATAGCTTGATGGTCAATAGTCAGGAGGCTTATAGAGAGACTGCTAGACAGGTGGGTTGATAAGGCATTGTTAAAGAAGGGAGTATTGACTCCTCCAGATAGCTTGATGTCAATAGTCAGGAGGCTTAAAAGAGAGTCTGCTAGACAGGTGGGTTGATAAGGCATTGTTAAAGAAGGGAGTTTGATTCCCCCAGATAGTTTGATGGTCAATAGTCAGGAGGCTTATAAAGAGACTGCTAGACAGGTGGGTTGATAAGGCATTGTTAAAGAAGGGAGTATTGACTCCTCCAGATAGCTTGATGGTCAATAGTCAGGAGGCTTATAAAGAGACTGCTAGACAGGTGGGTTGATAAGGCATTGTTAAAGAAGGGAGTGTTGACTCCCCCAGATAGCTTGATGGTGAATAGTCAGGAGGCTTATAAAGAGACTGCTAGACAGGTGGGTTGATAAGGCATTGTTAAAGAAGGGAGTATTGACTCCTCCAGATAGCTTGATGGTCAATAGTCAGGAGGCTTATAAAGAGACTGCTAGACAGGTGGGTTGATAAGGCATTGTTAAAGTTATGGCCCTTGAAGTTGGTATGATGTTGTCAATATCCACACAAAGTAATAAATTTTGGAAAAAATAGATTTGCTCTTAACTTATGACAATGTCTTCTTCATTTTAGGTTCAACAAAGAGGAATTTTATGAAGTTTCACAGAAATATTTCAAAATATTTAATTTCAAGATCAAACTTAACAAATTTAAATTTAAACTTTATATCTGGAATTTTGCATCATTTGTCTTTAGTAGATCTGAACATTTTGTCATAATGTTTTTGATAATTGAAAAACTTTTAATAAAATGATTAAGCCTTTTTTTTAAAATAATAACTTAGTTTTTTCAGTTTTCCAGATTTGACAGGGATCTGTTACAAGAACTTATATTTTATGTTCATTCTACCTTTAAACTAATTTTCTAATACTGTGTCTTAAGTTATTAATATCATTTTTTTATTGGATTTTTTATTGTTTTTAAATTGTTATGTGCTTATATAGTTGTTAGATATTACTTTGTTATCAATAAAAGTTATTACTATATGTAGGCTATATTTTATTTGGTACCGTACCGTATTCAACAGATTCAACTCATACCATTGCATTGTAATAATGGGTGAGATTAAGTCCAATACACAAGGACATGGTCCTGTCTAACATTCAGTTCATGGGCACCAACATTGGATTATCTTTCACAGACTACCAGGACCACTTTTACAGACTCTGATAGACAAATGCTAGATGGTTGACAGGATAATATGTGTGTATGAAATGGAATGGACTTTTGATACCCTCTTGAAAAAAAGTTGCCCTCATTCCCCACTGCAAGGTCTATTCACTCTCGCTAAATGCTTAAACAAGCTGAAATTCAGATTAAAACTTATTTTCATTTTATTCAAATAAATATTTTGTAATCTTTGAAACATTACACGCACAGCCTTTGTTTCGAATCCAAAACCTGGGGTGACGCACACCCAACCCTAAAAAAAAAGAGTTACCTCCCTTTATACGGAGGAAAATGGCCGGCTTTTAAAGCATGAAACAAATGATGCCGTAGAAAGCATCGTTTGGATTCATACTTAATGTTGTTAATGTTTAATAGTAATGAGTAAACCTAAACGAAGAGTAACTGTAGAACACGAAAATTCAGACGAAGACCAGCACAAACCTAGCGTTTTTGAAAGACTCGGACCTGGGGCTCGACCCAGAAAATATGCAGAAACAAATGAGGTTTGTTTTGATTTGGAATTTTTGATGCGAAGATTTGCTCTTGAAATTTAATGCGTGATTTCCGATCTAATGATAATCGAATACCTTGTATAATGTGTTCCTTTTAAGTGATCAAAGAAATTTTGCTTAGTAAGGTGACAAGTATTTTTCTGCTTTACATTTCTTGTGAGTTCATATTTCAACTGACAAAATTCAAAATTTTGTTGAAAAATTTTCACTGTACCTGTTAGATATAGGCTACAATTAATTATTCACACAAACTATGTTATTATTCTATGATATTCTTATGATTTATTCTTTTGATTGTGATTTCAGAGGCCAATAGTTTGTCGTAACTGGCAAGCAAACGGTACCTGTTTCTTTGGTACCAAGTGTAAATTTAGTCATCCTCAATCACTAGCAAAACCTAGAAGGTGAGTAAGGATTGATCTTTCAATGGCTTTTAGTAAAGCTGTTGGATATAGAGTAACAATTCTAACGGATTACAATTACATAAATAATAATAAATAAATAAACTTTATCAGTCAGAATTAGGTCCAATACACACAAGGACATGGTCCTGTCTAATGGAATGAAGACAAACATAGACTCTTTATTTTACATGGGTTAGAAATAGGTCCAATACACAAAGACAAGTTCCTGTCTAACATTCAGCCCAATACAATAAATGATATGAAAAAAAAACACAAGTACGTGTAGGCCTGTTGTCATATCACAACATATTCACTGAATTATTATTCCCGTGCTATGCCCTCCACAGGCCTTTTGATAATTGCACTTAAATGAAATAATGTTTCTGAAGTAGGCCTACTGTAGTTAGTAAATGTTTTAAATATCAATTGCAGAAGTCAAAGTCCTGACACTAGAAGACGTGGAAGAAGTTCAAGGTCACGTAGTAGAACTAGCAGCCGGAGTCAAAGTCATTCCCCAAGTCGTTCACGCAGCGAAAGTCAAAGTCGTCGGCCAGAAAAAAAGGAAAAAAACAAAAAACCAATTTTGAGCACAAAAGAAAAGTAAAATTTCGGGGCCGTGGTGGTCCGAAAAGCAAACAATTTGAGGCAAAAAGGGGGAATAGTGAAATATTTGATGATTTGGAATTTACGGGTAAAAAATTTTTGGGGGAAAAATTTAAAATGGGCATGTAGGGTGGGAATAAGGAGGTGAGTAGTGAAAATTTGATGACGAATTATAGGATGTAAAACAAAATTGTTTTGGTTTTCTTGGTAGAATTTTCTAAAATCTGAAATTTAGATAAAAGGTGAGTGGCAATCTTGAGAAACTTTCTGGGTGAAAATTCCAAAACATTATTTTTCAATATTTTTGGGTATATTAATTTTTACAGGATTTATTTGTGAAATTTTCTTTTATAAAAGGTGATGTTTTCCTTTTTATATTTGACACCCCTCAACTTTCTAGTGAACTCTACCACACATGCATATTTTCTATCAATATGATGTTGTTTTGATTGGAAGGGCTTAAAATGTTATTTGTGCTTTGATTTTAATTTGTGGTTGGTTATAAGAAAGAAGGAATTGTATAAGGCCATTTAAAAGAGAACTGAGTCAACTTTCTATAAAACCTAATTAAAAAACAAAAATGATTATTTCTAACAATAAAACTCTAATCCAAAATTAACAAGAGCTAAAAAATAATGAAATACAGGGGTGTTTTTTAAAACCTTTCAAATATATCTAGGCTTTGTTGTTATTTATTGGAGTCTAAAAAGAACTGGAATCCAGAAAAAAAAGACAACAGTACAAAAAACTGAGTCAACTGGCTGAAGTCTTTAGGAAGCCCAGGATAATATCAAAATACAGAAAAGGGTGAGTTATTCAGTCTAAACAATAAAACTAAATCCAGAATCTAACAACAGACAAGACAAAAATACATACACAAACAGGGCTGAAAAACTCAGTATTTGAAAACACAACAATATTCAAATAATATATTCCAGGTTGGTAAAAATCATTCTGATTCCGACTCAAGTCCTGAAAGACCTAAAGTTACAAAGAAAGTCTCTAAGGTATCTCCATTGTAAGTATTGGACCTAGTTTTACATTCAGCCATTAAGGACACCTGTGCTCAGACTGAGATAAGGAGTCCTCAATTATATTCAAGTCATTTCATTTTTCAAACTTCATGCCGAATAAATGTCAGTGATTTGAATATATTTAAAATACAGACGTCAACCTTTGATCTTTGCCAACTAATATCCCACTTAATGGTAAGGGTATTGTGCCAAGAGTGTGTTATATTTTTAAAATGGTAGCAAATTTTTGGACTTCTGTAATGTCATATTTAAAACAGATATTGTACGTGTAAAATGTATTTTAACTAGGTTAATGGTCCTCAAGCAGGTACTTTTGTATGATCAATATTGAAATTATTGGACTACTTCATCCAAAGAGTAGGCTAATGCCGCTGTCCTGGCAAAATTGCCCTCATTGCACACTGCATTGCATTGCCCTTCATCAAAAGATTATGTTTCATAATGAAACCCTATATAGCATTATTGTTTCTTAGTGTGAGTAAGATTGAGTTACTTATTTTTCGCTTTGCAGTAAAATGAAACTGGACAAGAAGAATAAGTTAAAGCCATCACCCATGGTACTGGCTGCTGTCAAGCCACGCCCACCTAGCCCTCAGAGAGGAGCGAAGAAGGAGGCCAAAAAGAAGTAAGCTCTTTAGTTTTTAAGTCAAAGTCCTTCATGCACCGATTGAAATGACTGAAATTGCTAACTAGGTGTTTTTGGTTGTTTTTTGCAGTATTTTGACTAGTTGAGAACCCAAGATCGCATTTTGTTGGATTGCACAAGTCAGTGATGCCATGTCCAAGTTTCAATGGCTACAGAATACAGCAGATTGGGTCATTCTCTTTTTGTGAAAAATAAGCCCAATTTCTGATTCTGACTCTCTTATTTTCAGATCAATTGGAGGAAGTGACGATGAAGACAGCCCACGAGCCAAGTTAAAGAAAGCCAGTAAACTCGCTATGAAAATTATGGCGGAGAAAGCAGCCGAGGCAGAAACCAATTTGAAAAAAAAGAAACATTCCCCAAGAGCTGACAAAAAGGGTGACAAAGTGAGAGTTAGCAGATTCTCAGATGCAACATCACCTCTGAAGAAACACAAGTCAAGGTCACCAGGTCATAGGTCAAGGTCATCCTCGTCTCCATCGCCAGTCAAAAAGAAGACTGCATCTCCGAAAGGAAAGGATAAGAGCAAAGCTAAGAAGAAGAAGGCAGAACCTCCTGTGTCTTTTGACCGCAGATCCCTTTCTCCCAAAAGGAAGAGCAGATCAATCAGTAAAGGCAGGAGAGGCAAGGGAAGCAAGAAGAAGTATGACTCTTCTTCAAGTTCGGATTCTTCTAGTTCCAGCTCAACCAGTCCTGATGTGAAAAGAAAGAAACGTCCGTCAAATAAGAGTAAAGAAAGAGAAAAGGATTTGTTGAAGAAAGGAAAGAAGGGTAGGAAGAAGAGCTCTGAGTCACCACCTCCTCCCAAAAGAGGTTCCCCTCCTCCAAGACCCTCCAGAAGGGAACCAAGTCCAGATAAACGAAGGCGAGAGGAAGAACCACCTAGAAGACTTGAACGAGGCTCTCCTGATTCGTTTAGATCTCATTCATCTTCACCTGGACGAAATCGTGGCAGAGGCAGACACCAGTCACCAGAAGATCGACGAAGGAGAGACAGAGATGAGATGATTAAGAAAAGACCAGAAAGATCCCCAGAGGAACGTAGAGGCCGAGAAGAAGGAAGGCGTCCTGACCCTAGAGAAGAAGGTCGTCGTCATGATGAGTCAAGAAGACCTGATGCAAGGGAAGAGATCCGAAGACCAGAGGAACGTGAGGACAGAAGACGAGACATAAGCAGAGATGGACGTGAAGAAATACGCAGGGAGGTCCGCGATGATCCTCGGAGGATTGAAGGTAGAGATGAACCCAGGCGAGAAATAAGAGAGGACATGAGAAGAGAAAGGGGAGATAATAGAGATGACCCTAGAAGACCAGATAGAGATGAAATTCGCAGGGAACGAAATCTCGACCCACGCAGACCAGAGAGGGATGAATTCGACAGAGGTGATTTGAGAGATCCACGAGAGGAGCTCAGACGTCCTGAGTTTGATCATCGAAGATCTCCACCACTTCCCAGAAGATCATTGTCTCCAGATTTGAGGCGGGAGAGACCAGGGCGTCCTCAAGAATTCCGACCAAGTCCTGTAGAACGTGGAAGGTACGAAACTTTCCCTGACAGATTTGACCCAGACCGAAGACTGGAAAGAGATGTCTATGTTCCAAGAGACAGAAGACTGGATCCTGCATTTGATAGAGAAAGAGATCATCTCGACAGATTCCCTCCTGAAAGACCTCCTTTGAGAGATGGTAAGTATTCAACTGTGGACTGTTGGGAAAGTTTGTGACAGAGAATGATGTCTAGACTCAGCTTGTAGTAAACATATTTTAGATTGTCATGCTATTTCCATACCTTCAACCTTTTCTAAGAACTGAAATGGATCTGGATTTGCCTCTCCATACATAATCAATTTCTTGAAAAAATAATTGAGAAGTATATCCACTAATTGAGCAAGCCTTGGAAAAAATTTTCATCTTCAATTGCAGCACCTAAAGACTTTTTTTGTCATTTCAGACCCAAGAAGGTCACCTCCACCATATGAAAGACCAGCATATCGAGATGCAGCCTGGGATAGAGGACGTGGTAGAGGATGGAGAGGAAGAGGGCGGGGCCTGGAGGGTAAGTTTCCAATGTTGACTTAAAGTTAGTTCTGTCTGTTATTTTTTTTTCATTTTGACTTTAAAAAATGGCACCTAGTCCTTGTGTGCTGTAGGCTGGGCATTAGCTAATGAGATGCAAAAAAGTAGTATGTATTAACTATTTTTTTCATTTCAGCTCCAAGAAGTCGCTATGTTCCTCCACCAACCTATGTCAGAGGTAAGACCATTTTGAAGAAATGGCTTATATTAATATTGGTTATTCCTCTTTGGGTTTTTGTTTCTGCTCCTAGTTTTAAATTGTAAAAGACAGGGCTAATGCCATTCTTGGAAATTTATTTTTTTTGTGCATGCTTATTCATGAATAAGTCTCAAATTCAAATCCAAGCCTCTGTATTTATTTTTAGGTCGCTATGCAGCAGAGAGAGAACCAATTGGAAGAGGTGGTAGAAGAGAGTGGGATGAATGGGATGCAAGACATGAAGAACGACTGGACATACCCCCTCGTGAGTTTGATCGACGATTTGATGACAGATTGCTAAGAGATGAGGGCAGACCACGAGAACCTTGGCTACCTAGAGATGAGAGGCGTCCAGATTTTAGAGAAGAAAGACTTGATCGTAGAGACATATCACCTTTTAGACGACGTCCTGAAGACAGGACCAGGGATCCTAGTTTTGACAGAGGTCGTGAATTGAGAGATCGTGAAGAAGGTCCTCGTTTGGACAGAGATGGTTCTCGTGACAGAGGTCGGGAAGATTTTCGAGGAAGGGATGATGACAGAAGAGGACCCCCAAGAGATGAGCTCGGAAGGAGAAGAGATGACCGCGATGATGCCAGATCAGAACGAAGTATGGATTCACGACGGGATCCTGGACGTCTTGCTCCTGATGATGCTACTGGTGATCGTGCATCCAAATCAGGTGATCGTCCTGCTGAAGGTAGCCGTCCAAGAGATGATTGTAGTCCTAAAAGTGAACGTAGAGCTGCCTCCAGGCATTCTGAAGATAGAGGCAGCCATATTGAACGAGAGTCCAGAACTAGTGAACGAGGACGACCCAGAGATGAGGATGGGAAAGACAAAGATGACAAAGCTAAAGATGTAGAAGGCAACTTGTCAAGGTAGAGGCTTAAATTCATTTTAAACAGCAGTTAATGATCCATTATAATTCTAGAAAATATTGTTCTGGTAGTATTTCCCACATTGTGCACTGCAATGGTCCTCATTATTTAACAAAAACGAAAAATCTCAATTTCATCTTTATGTATCCATTTTCAGAATAAAATCCACTTTGTCTACAATTTATTTTAAAAACTGTTCTATTTTCCACAGAAAGCGTCATAATGATGAAGAAGACAAAAAATCAACTGGAAGTTCTCCAGCTCATAAAAAACCAAGAGATAATTCTCCAGCCAGATCTCAGAGAAGTGTAGGTAGTGCTGGTGCCAGAAGTCTGTCCAGTCGCTCAAGGATCAGGACTAGAGGGGAAGAGCTCAAGCAAGACGAGAGGAGAAGTAGAAGTGGTAGCCATGGTAGACGACGAGATGTTCTAGAGAAGGTTAGGGAGATAACAATACTTGTATTTCATTAGTTCGACTAGGTACAACTCTTATTTGATATGACTAGTTGATACAGTACTACCAAACTGTAGGATGTAAAACTCCTTTCCAATCATCATAGATGCATAACAAAAGAATATCAATCTCCCATTTGGCTATTACTCCAACTCGCCCATAACCATGAAAGTTTTAACTTTCCTATGTTACCCTTAAAATTCTATTTTGCACTTGCAGCCTGAAGAATCCAAATCAGAAAAGGGAGATAACCAACCTGAGAAAGCTGTGCCTAAACGTTCTAGATCATTATCCAATGATAAAGAAATTGGTGAGGACGTTAAAAGGTTGAAGACTTCTGAAGATGGTCAGTTTGGTCTCTTTCCATTTTGATTTTGATTATTGCTTGGATACTTTGAATTATTGAGTGAATTTGAAATTTTCATTTGTTAAACTAAAATAGTCAATGATGCCATTCAAACAGAACTATGTTCTACATAGAAATAACACACATGACAGTTCACAACCACTTCAAATCACTACCTTGACTTGGTGACTACCTTGTTGAATTTGATTATAATATATATATAATACAACAAAGCTTACAAATCACATTACCCATCTTCATTAGCCCATTAGTACAGAAGACTTAAAAGACTAAAACTGCATTCATTCATTCATTCATTCATTCATTCATTCAAATATCTAAACCTTACATGTGATTTGAAGAGCAGGTTGGAATATTATAACCCTGTAACTTCTTTAATCAAGGAAGAGATTCAAAATGCTTTTGAACTATGGAACCTTCTTGTGTATTTTTTCCATGTAAGAACCATTGAAATGAGATTCATTTATGAAGAATGAGGTTGAGATTTAGGATAATGAACAGAAGTCTGTCAACATGAGTGTTCACCTCATGCTGTTGCAAACTGTTTCAGAAAACAGAAGGGAATCTTCATTAAGGAAATGCTCATCTAAAAAAGGTTCGAAAGTTTGGTTGAGTGGTCCACAACCTTTATAATTACATTATTGTGATTTCAGACACAGCTCCACTGCCAGAAGATAATCTTATAGTTCCTGATTTCGAGGGTCAGTTTTCACCAGACCATAAATCAGACAGATCCTTTGCTGCTGATAGTCCACCTGAACATCCTCCAGAGTCTTTGGATCAGTCCAAGGAGGTCTTCAGTGACTGGTCTGATGATGATGCAGATGGGATCTTGATCCAGGTAAGTTTCATTGTTGGATGTATGGAAGAGCAGGCTAATCTTAAGGTTTGATGGGTTTTGGATCAGTATAAGGAGGCTTTCAGTTCAGTGACTGATGAAATTCTGATGCAATCCAGTCATTTTGATCTCTTCTGAGAAAATAGGTTGATTGAAACTAAGCTCTTGGTAGCATCTTATGGAACACATTTAAGGGATGGCTTGAAGAGCTTTGGTATCCAAGATATTTCCCCTTTTGTTGACATTATTCAGAGGTTTACCATATTGTGTTTCAGGAACCAGCAGTCAAAAGCATCAAAGAAGAGGAAAGAAGACGACGAAGTTCAAGTAGAAGTAGTCGTGGCAGCAAAACTAGTCGTCTTGACGATAAGAAATCCGAAAAAGGTGGAGAAAAAGGACCTGAACCAGATCTTCAGGAAAGGTTAGTACTGAATCCAGAAAAAGTGTGTCATTTAAATGGTTTTAGTATTCCAGATTAGTTCCTGTAAAAATAAAAAAAATAGGTATTAAATTCTGTAAAATGATGTATGTTCCCTTTTGACTGTTTAACAGCTAAACTATCTTGTTCTTTCTTTTTAACAGACCAAGAGTCGATTCACTAGAGTCTGGTGCTGTAAACAAACCAGAATCAACTGTCTCAGATGATCTCACCAAGAAGGATCTGGATGGAATAGGTAAGCTCATCATACCTTGTTCATGGATATCCTACCTTGCTTATGGTTATCCTTCTTTGTTTATGGCTGTCTTGTCGTGCTTAAAGCTATCCTGCCTTGCTTAAGGTCATTAAGCTTTTAAGAAGGTCACCTGTAAGGTTATGCTGACTTAAATAAGGTCATTCTGTTTTGATTGATGTTATCCTGCTTTAAATGTTTATCTTGACTTAGTTTTTCGATAAGGTTATTCTTGCTGTCTAAAAATTCCATTTTCGGCTTTTAGGAATATTCTTAAGATTATGCTTTATGGAAACATACCAAACTTTCAATAAGCTGTCTTCATTAGCCCATAAGGTGCAGAAGAGTAGGATGTAAAACTCCATTTCATTTCATTTTTTACTTTCATGAAGGTTATCCAGCTGTAGTTAAGGTTGTCTTGCTGCAGTCAGCTCTATGTTGTTCTATTAAAGTATAATGTTACTATTTCTAGATGATGAAGCTCTGGATTATGATTCTATCTCGTCTGATGAAGGGAGTTTTCTTGATGAAGATGGTGAAAGTAAAAAGAAAGAAAAACAAAGTGAGTTCTTTTTAATCAAATCACACCACCATCCAAAACTATCGTGTCGTAGTCATAGAAATACAGACCTGAACCTAGTTGGAGTCAATTAAGTTAAAACGCCAGACTAAATCAGTCGAATGATGTAAAGGGTCATAATATTTTCCAGTGTAAAAATAGGTTGAAATGTCTCCTAATTGTCCTTGCGTCTTGATTCTGGTAACTAAGTCAGACGCTTTTTTTTTATGATCAGACCACCCATGGATGGTTCTGTGTGTTCAAATTTAGTTTGTGGTAACCAGTTTCCTAGACACCGAACAGTTTCAAAGAAAAAGCATGTCTTCTGCTGAGGCTATTATTGGTTGATGAGTTTTCCCTATCTGTGCTTAAAGTCTTCTTTATAAACAAACTTGTTTTTGTAGGCATTGTGGACGTTCTTGATATTGATTGGTCAAGTTTACAAACAGACAACAAACCAAAACCATCAACCGGTTCAGCTCTGAACCGTTTCAAACCGCACAATGTGCTGAAACGTCTAGGAGTATCTAAAGAGTTTGCTGGTGAAGAAATGTATCAGAAGGTACAAGAGGTAATTCAGAAGGGATTGGAAGAAGAAACAACTGAAAATGGCGGTAAGAGACTTGGCTGTTCAATTTTTTTATGCCCATAAATTTAGTTTCTACCCATTTTTTTCACCTATTGTTTCAGATATTTTGGCTTATTGTTAAAAATTCTTCCCATTGTTATGTTCATGAAGGCATGAGGTACAGACTGTGATCGTTAAAGATCCACCGCAAACTGCATGGCATTGTCCGTCTTCATTAGCCCATAAGGTGGATAAGAGAAGAAAGTAAAACTCCATTCATTTCATTTTGATTTTAGAAGCTATAGAAGATGGTAAAGAAGCAGAGAAACCTAAATTTAAGTTCGAAGATGACGTAGCTTTATTCCATTGTGCAGCTTTATCTAGGTTTAAAGAAAGAACCAATCTCTTTAAAAGTGTTGGAAAATTCCGAAGGGCATTGTGTGCTCGTAAAGACCTCGAGATTCGAAGAAACTTGTGCAAAGTAGATAAGGTAACCCTCTTAGATCGGCTTTGTGGATTGTTGCTAAACCATTATAGCTCATTCAGTAGTGAGTTGGATTGTTGACTGCTAGGACAGTAAAATAGCTCAGTCATAAGCAATTTAGATTGTCATCTGCTAGAACAGTATAGCTCTGTTACAAGCAAGTCAGCAGATATTCAGTAGATAGTAGGATTGTCATCTGCTATAACAGTAAGATAGCTCAGTCATAAGCAATAGCTCAGTCATAAGCAATTTGGATTGTCCTCTGCTAGAATAGAAAGATTGCTAAGTCATAAGCCATTTGGATTGTCGTCTGCAAGTCTCGTCTGCTTTGGGTTCGGATCTCCATCAATAAGAAGCATTCCACAACCACAACCACTGGATGTCACCTTTGCACCTTTTCACCATTTCACCAACATTACCTAAATCATTGAAGAGTTCAAATTTATTTTTTTACTTTGCAGACGTTTGATTTAACCACAGATTTTTCGTCCCATGGAGATCCTCAACTTCAGAAACTAAGCATCCAGTATTTTAAACAGCATCGAGAGCAGATGGACAATCCCGAGATCGTAGAAGCTTCTGGCTAAATCTTTGTGAAGCTTATGCTAATCTTTGGTTGGGTTTTGTGGTTCATCTTGTATTATTTAACTGGGAACTAATAGACAATCCAGCCGAACTGTTAAAATCTTCTGGATCGACTTATAGGTTATATATAAATTATTGATGTGGTACCAAATGGGGAATCTTAAACTAGTGGACTCCATGGCTCAATTTTTCCTGAAGCTTATGTTAATCTTTGGTTGGGTTTTGTGGTTAATCTTTTGTTATTACACTGGGAACGATTAGACAGTGCAGAACTTACAGAAATTTCTGGTTCGATCTTTAGGTTCATTTATAAATTATTGACTTGGTACCAAATGGGGAATCTTAAATTTGTTTACGGCATGGCTAAATCTTTCTGAAATTTGTGCTGGCCACAATCTTTGTTGGTTTCTTTGGTTCATCTTTAATGATTACACTGGGATCAGTGGACGGTCCAGAACTTGAAGAAACCTCTTGTGTTGGTTAATCTCAGAATGATCTTTTGTTGGGTACTTTTATTTTAAACTGGGATCAGATCCATAACTTACAGAAATCTCTGGCCAAATCTTTGTGTGTTAAGGTCAGAATTATCAATTGTTGGGTTCTTTTATGATTACACTGGGATCAGTAGATGATCCAGAACTTGCAGAAACTTCTGGCCAAATCTTTGTGGTGGTTAAGCCAGAAGTATCAATTGTTGGGTTCTTTTATGATTACACTGGGGTTATATATACAATCCAGAACTCGTAGAATCGTTTGTGTTGATCATTTTGTGCTGTCATCTGTACATCTGCCCTATGTTCAATGTTCTCTTTGGGAGAATTTGCAAGCTGGTGAAGGCAGCTGCTTATACTTTATCGTCTACCTCAAGGTAATGGAAGACCCCTAAATATATGCCCTTCATTGTCATTTTCTGTCACTAGTGCTACTGCCTATTACGGTGAAGAAATTTCCTTTCACTCGATGGTGAAAAAGATGCGCATTATACTCGCAATTGTATGGTACTTGAACGAGTTATTTGTAAAGTCCATTCACCGTAAGAGATCGATCAAAGGGTATTCATTAGGCTTATGCTGCTGTCCTGGGAAGCTCTTCCCTCACTGTACACTACGGGGCGTTGAAATATCGGTCAGATGTCGAACTTTATTTCGTTTCTTTAATGTATATATGTGAATGGTTCATTGTACATTTTTTTTTTCAATTTTCATTTCGAATGTAATTTGTTTGTGTATATGAGTCAATAAATTGTAAAGTATGAAGATTGTTGATAGACTCAGAACCAGTGTTAGGAGTGGGGCAGTTAGGTGGTTTGATTAAGGACCAGAGTTTAGAATAAGGACCAGATCTTAGGCTTGACCACGGTTAGTGCTTCCGAAAGTTTCCTCACCACACCAAGTTTGTGTCGGCAGTAGCAAATATTTTGACAATACAGTAAAACAGTGAAGGTTATCGGCCATACCAAACCACGTAAAGTTCTTTCATGGAAATACATGTGTGTTACTTTTATTTAAGAATCAAACGTAGTTTCGTATGTGTTTTTAAATTTTTGCAGAAAAGTAGGACGTAAAACTATTCACTTGATTCAATTACGTCTGTTATCACTCTTTTAAGTGCATTTGAGTGATTAGCTACACCATTGACCGCATTGTTTCAATTCAAACCGCATCATATTACTGGCCTCTATCAAGTTATTGACACGAGGGTCAAAAACTGAAACAATTGTTATTTTCTCACACTCGTATTGACAGATGAGTCGCTGAAACACCGTATGGTGTGGGCCGAAACGCATTTTGGAGGCGTTTGTTTCAAGAATGGGGGAGGGGCGCTATATATAGTAGAGAGTCAAACTAGTTGGGTGTACCACAGGCGTCCTAGTCCAGTGCGAAAACAATTCCTATGTGTCTATGTTACAGTGGAGTGGGTCCAGAACTTACTGATTAATAGATGATCTATCGGCTCTGTGAGAGAGACGCTTGCTGAAGTTTGACTCTCGGCAAAAGTCGAGATGAACTTTTCAATCCGGTTTCCCCTTGGCAGTGATGGAGGGACTGACATGGAAAAGGCGGCTAATCAATAAACCGAGTCTCCATGTGCTGCAGACTGTTTCAGTTAAAGATCCCTTGACAGTTGGAATCAGAAAAGAATAGGCTTGTGTGCTGTTCTGGCAAAATCCCCCTCATTACACACCGCATGCCGTTGTATGTGTTCACTAGCCTACAAAGTGTAAGACGTAAAACCCTTTTCATATGCTCTAACTCTTGTATGATTTTGTTCAGCTAATATTTAAACCCCCTTGTATATAATGGACTTTTCGTAAGTAAGTGCATTCATATCTCTGACAAACTTAACCCTTGGATCATAATGGACTCTTCTTGCATGGGTTTTTATTGAAATCCGCCTTCATTCTCGTGATTTTAAAGGACACTTCTTGTTTACGATTAGACTCCGCTCCAGATGAGCATGAATTAAAGTCCCGAAAAGGGCGAACGTGGGGCTTTCAAAAGGAAATTCAGAAGGCAAAGTTTATTCAAAATTTCATCTCCATCCAGCAATAGTAGAACTGTGCTTGGAGCATGGCAGCGCCTGTAGAATGGAGAGAAACCGGCTGGTAAGTAAAGTGGTTTGTTTATCAACAACTCACAGAAATTCAATATATTGTTTATCTAACAGAAAAATTAGGCTAAATAATTATCAGAACTTTTCAGACCCGTTCACGATAATTTTAGATCATACAATTTGAATGAAGCCACTTGACAAGTTATACTGCGTCTTAGAATGGACATAGCATTTAAGTTTTCAAGAATGGTCAATATGAGTATATATTCATCAGTGAACTTACCTGGTGTCATAAAGTAACAGAATCCCAGTAAAATCTGGAAAACTCAAAAAACTAAGAAATGATTGAAAAAATCTTAATCAATATATTAAGCGTTTATCAATAATCAATTGAATTTTTATGGATGAATTACTACGTTTTTTTATTAGATTATATAAGGATTCTGTTCTGTTATTTATGGCAGCAGGTTTATCTACGGTATGTCTTCATTTTGGCCAAGTTTAAATTCTATGTTCATTCTGATACGCAGTTTTCCATTAAAGTATTTGATCGTCAATTTGAACTAATGGAAACACTAAAAGGTAGGGTAGACGAGAGAAAAGGCGTTTCAACAAGGAATTCCTCTAGAGTTTGGCGTTACCGAAGCAATTGGTCACAGCGTGTGTCGGGCTTAAGATAAAGCTAATTTGATACATGTACATAAATTCATATTCCCTTTCGAAATATCGAAAAGTGCCTACAATAATTGAAAATTTGCGCTACATAAGTGGACATCCACAATGCACTTTATAGTAAGAACGCAACTGGAACTTCTTTGAAATCATCTTTCACTTATAATTCAAGTCCACCCAGTTGTAATTATGGGTTCCGGATAATGCTGGAAAGATCAATGCCAACAGGTTTGGCCAAGGACCAGCTGGTGGAAAGGTTCCTAACTGTGAATCTAAATTGTCATCCTTGTAGAATATAGTTGTTTCTTTCTTACATTTTCCAATCACTAATTAACAGGGCCCTTAAACAATGACCTGAATACATCCTCCTCTCCCACACCCCACCCCCTCCCTCTCCGCTTATTTCTTGACGCTGTTTGCCAAATGATCGTGTTAAAGTGGCGACAATGGCTCTACAAACCCACGCAATATATAAAGTTAATTGGCGATAATGACATTGTATGTGTTTTAAATCAGAAATGATAAACAATTCACTTAACATAGAGAAATTGTAATAGTGATTTGACGGGGTTATATTTTACAAGTTTATTTGGAATTTAACTATTTTCTGATTATTTGAATTAAAAGAGGTAAGGCATTGTGTTTTTGTAACTTTTCAGTCCGAACTATCCACTCACCGAATTGCATGTATTTACATTTCAATAATTGCATAATTCTTACCTTTTTATGTTTACTGAAGCTTTTATTCTAGAACCCAAAGAGTTCTTAATCTATTTCGTTCTTAAAAGGAAAGATAAACTGTAAATAGTTACGGATAATCCAGGAAAAATTAATGACAAGAGGTTTTGCAAAAGAAAAAGCTGGTAGCAAGGATATTGTTTGTTCTTTCTTTACAGCTTATTGGGTAAATTCCCTTTCATTTTGAGCTCTGTACCTTATCATTCTAAAGGCGCTCTACTCCATTCATTTCTATTAGCTCTTTTAGTGCATTCTTAAACTCCTCTTTCCTTACCATTCTTAGAGCTCTATTCCTTGCCCTTCTGAGAGCTATATCCTTCCAATTCTTAGAGCTCTATTTCCTGTTACTTTTAGTGCTCTCGTCCTTAATTCCTTCCTTTCTTAGAGTTCTATTCCTTAATTCTTATCAATTTTAGAGCTCTATGTATACCATTCTTAGAGCTACAATGTATATATCTTACCATTCTTAGAGCTCTATTCCAAGCACTCTTGGAGCTCTATTCTGTACTATTTTAGAGTTCTATTCTTACCATTCTTATAGTTATATCCCATTAGGAGTATAAGAGTCATTTTGACCCAACTTACTCATTTGTGTTATTTAAAAACCTTTATATACGTAAGATGTAGAGTGCTCTTTCTAAAAAGTATAACTGTATTTAGAGGACATTGAATTTCTGGCAGTAAGAGTGACCTCCCTTGAAGGCACGACCAGGCTTAAATTAGAACAGCCGGTAGGTGAGCCTATGGACAGTCTACTTCCTTTTTTACATTGTGCTGGTGGCTTTGACTAGCATCATGTGACATTTATTCTACATCGCCCGGAGAAAAACGCGATGTTTAGTCGTTCAGTGATGTTCAGGGATAGATCAAAGCATAACACTATTTTAGGCAACGTTTCAAAGAGACTCCTCTGTGAAGCGCCGTCGTCAAGTTGGGTTCTACCCCTCGCCCAAGAAATTTTTAACAATTGGTGAAGCTCCCACCCTAATGACGGGTCTGCCTCGGTGGTCTCGTGGCATTTCAACTTAATATCAGGAAATCTTTGAGGCGGACAATTCACTTCTTTGCACATGGCCCCGGCTAGTGAGAATTTATCCCCACCAATTGTCCTCTCTCAAAACTTTCTTCAGTTAGCCGAGATTGATTTACAACAAAAACATGAACATTTTGATTGGGATTTTGTTCCTGGGGAGGGGGGACTAGGTCAAGAAATAAAGTCCTCGGTACCAACTCAGTCCTGACCGTGGGGCTGCCATACACTGTTTCCAAGACATTCTCCGTCACGCGTAGAGGTAAAGGTTAATCAGTTTTATTTTGGTATAAATAATTTGATCCGTAACTCATCGCACGCACGTCAAATAACATGGCATTACAGTATAATTCTCTCTGCATTTAACCGAAATAGCAAACAAAAGTAGACCGTAAATCCATTTTAATTACTGATAATACATGGACTTTGTGATCGAGTCTATAATGATGGATGAGTTATCTTAGGAAGTCATTATTATCCAGTAGGAAGGTTAATAGAATTGGAAAGCAAATTATAGTCTTTACCTCTCGCTTATAAATCACATGTCCTGATTTTAATAAATCACATCCAAGGTCGTTTGAGGGTCTCTAATCTTATTATTCCTGTCACACGAATATGAAGAAATTGATTTAAATAGTTTTATAAAGTAATGAAAAGGAGTTTTACGCTTAAATTTGACTAATGAATTAAAGTTTAATATCCTCTAGTTCAGTACCTTATTTGCCTTTCGAAAATATGTCCTACTATTCTTTGCCTTATTAAACTAATGAATGAAATAGAGTATTATATCCTACTGTTCTGTATCTTATTGGACTAATGAAATGAAATAGAGTTTTATATACTACTGTTCTGTATCTTATTGGACTAATGAAATAAAATAGAGTTTTATATCCTACTGTTCTGTATCTTATTGGACTAATGAAATGAAATAGAGTTTTATATCCTACTGTTCTGTCTTATTGGACTAATGAAATGAAATAGAGTTTTATATCCTACTGTTCTGTATCTTATTGGACTAATGAAATGAAATAGAGTTTTATATCCTACTGTTCTGTACCTTATTAGACTAATGAAATAAAATAGAGTTTTATATCCTATTCTGTACTTATTGAGACTAATGAAATGAAATAGAGTTTTATATCCTACTGTTTGTACCTTACTGGCTAATATGAAATAGAGTTATCATCCTAATTCTGTACTTATTGAATAATGAAATGGTTTTATATCTCTTCTTAAACCTATACTAATAATGATAGGATAATCATGTTGATATTAACAGGATTAATATTTTATATTGCTTATATTTAAACCTATACTAATATAATCAGGATATATGTTAATATAAGCTAATTTACCTATAAGTTTAACTCGGGATGATGGTCATTCTATTGTTGATTAACCACACGGTCTACTGAGGCTGTAACTATAGGCCGACAAGCTGCCTCTAAATAATACTGTGTATCCTGATTACACAGTTTAGGGTCCGTTTTAAGGAAACATTCGAGATCCTTCAATTGTTTATTTTAATTTCAATGTGTTTTATAACAGTCCCTTTGTGGCATTGTTTTGTCTAACTCGAACAGTGGCGAAAACGTATGACGTAAAAGTCACTTCCTTATCCCTATAAGATACAGAACAGTAGGATATAAAACTCTATTTTATTTCATTAGTCCAATAAGGTACAGAACAGTAGGATATAAAACTCTATTTTATTTCATTAGTCCAATAAGGTACAGAACAGTAGGATATAAAACTCTATTTTATTTCATTAGTCCAATAAGGTACAGAACAGTAGGATATAAAACTCTATTTTATTTCATTAGTCCAATAAGATACAGAACAGTAGGATATAAAACTCTATTTTATTTCATTAGTCCAATAAGATACAGAACAGTAGATATAAAACTCTATTTTATTTCATTAGTTTAGTAAGATACAAAACAGTGTGATATAAAAGTCTATTTCATTTCATTAGTTCAAAAAGATACAGTACAGTAGGATATAAAACCCTATTTCATTTCATTAGTCCAATAAGATACATACAGTGGATATAAAATCATTTCATTTCATTAGTTCAATAAGATACAGTACAGTAGGATATAAAACCACTTCATTAAATCAATTTCTTCATATTCAGTTCAAAAAGATACAGAACCAGTAGGATATAAAACTCTAATTTATTTCATTAGTTTAATAAGATACAGAACAGTAGGATATAAAACTCTATTTCATTTCATTAGTCCAATAAGATACAGAACAGTAGAATATAAAACTCTATTTCATTTCATTAGTCAATAAGATACAGAACAGTAGGATATAAAACTCCTATTTCATTTCATTAGTTCAATAAGATACAGAACAGTAGGATATAAAACTCTATTTCATTTCATTAGTCCAATAAGATACAGAACAGTAGGATATAAAACTCTATTTCATTTCATTAGTCCAATAAGATACAGAACAGTAGGATATAAAACTCTATTTCATTTCATTAGTTCAATAAGATACAGAACCGTAGGATATAAAACTCTAATTTATTTCATTAGTTTAATAAGATACAGAACAGTAGGATATAAAACCCTATTTTATTTCATTAGTCAAGTAAGATAAAGAACAGTATAGAAAAGCCGGAAGCAAAACTTCCATTTCTTTTTCCAGAACGATTGCAGAATTAATTTTCTAAAAACAAATAATCTTAATTGACGCGAAATTCAGATAAAGTCCTTGAAAGCTTCCATAAAAACCGCTTGAAAGAAATTGCCGAACTTCGGTCTAATCTGTAATCGATTTTCTATGAATACTAATGCCCAGATAGATCCCTTATCAAAACTTTGAGATCAGAGCTGTGTGGTCGGTGACGAAACAGTTCTGAAATCATTTATATTCATGGAACCGAACACTGTTTAAAACAGTCGGACTACAGAGTTATTTTTCTAATAAAAATGGCAGACTCGTAGGCTACAATAAAACTACTATAGACGTTTTTGCACAATGTAATCTGGTTTAAGAGCCCCGTCTTTTGTCGTTCAATAAGATACAGAAGAGTAAAACTCCATTTAGTCCAATAAGATACAGAACAGTGGGATATATAACTCTATTTCATTTCATTAGTCCAATAAGATACAGAACAGTAGGATATAAAACTGCATTTCATTTCATTAGTTCAATAAGATACAGAACAGTAGGATATAAATCTCAATTTCATTTCATTGGTTCAATAAGATTCAGAACAGTAGGATATAAAACTCCATTTCATTTCATTAGTCCAATAAGATACAGAACAGTAGGATATAAAAGTCCATTTCATTTCATTTGTCCAATAAGATACAGAACAGTAGGATATAAAACTCTATTTCATTTCATTAGCCCAAATTAAGATACAGAACAGTATGATAAAACAACTCTTTTTTCATTTCATTAGTCCAATAAGATACAGAACAGTAGGATATAAAACTCTATTTTATTTCATTAGCCCAAATTAAGATACAGAACAGTAGGGTATAAAACTCTATTTTATTTCATTAGTCCATTAAGATACAGAACAGTAGAGAAAAATAAAACTTTCTCATTTCATTTCATTAGTCCAATAAGGTACAGAAAAGTAGGGTATAAAACTCTATTTTATTTCATTAGTCCAATAAGATACAGAACAGTAAGATATAAAACTCTATTTCATTTCATTAGTCCAATAAGATACAGAACAGTAGGATATAAAACTCTATTTCATTTCATTAGTCCAATAAGGTACAGAACAGTAGGGTATAAAACTCTATTTTATTTCATTAGTCCAATAAGATACAGAACAGTAGGATATAAAACTCCATTTCATTTCATTAGTCCAATAAGATGCAGAACAGTAGGGTATAATACACCATTTCATTTCATTAGTCCAATAAGATACAGAACAGTAAGATATAAAACACCATTTCATTTTATTAGTCCAATAAGATACAGAACAGTAGGATATAAAACACCATTTCATTTCATTAGTCCAGTAAGGTACAGAGCAGTAGGTTCTTTCGTACCAAAAACCAGGGAACAGTTTCGAACGTCTGCCAGGAATATAATCGAAGAGTTTAGTTGCCCATTGATTAAGCAGAAATCAAATAGTCTTTAATTCCCTTCTCATAGATCGTATTGGACAGTTCCAGACGCCAAGAATCTTCCTTTCTTGGAGACATTCATTGGACTTTGAAATTTCTTAAAAGGTAGGCCTACCATCTTATTTGTCTTTCATAATTGCAAAGATGCTTTAGTTTTTCTTTATAAATTTTGTATTTCGGTCATAATTGCACAGATGTCTTGATTTTTGTTTATATTTTTTGTATGTTGGTCATAATTACAAAGATCTTCTAGTCTTTCTTTATAATTTTTGTATTTTGGTCATAATTGCAAAGATGTTTAGGCTCTTCTGAAAGCTTTCATTTGAATTTGGTATTTTGTTAGCTCTATTTTTAAAAATTTAGAATGTAACTTCACACAATTTATTTCAATATCAATCGACTACCGAATGCACTGGTTGTGGAATTCGTTATTATATAAACTGACGTCCAAAAGAAACTTTACCAGAGTTTGAAATCGCTTTTGCTCAAAAACAACAAAACATAGGTGAATGAAGTAAAGTGTATTGAGAAGATCAATAAATAAACATAAACAACCCTGAAAATGACAATCATACCGCAGCCGAGGATGACGTCAGAGCCCCCCAAAGTTGGGTGTCGTACAAAACTCGAGCTTTCAGAATTATGGACAATAGACAGAGTACGTAAACAGTCGCTCACATTCAATAACAATTCATTAGTAGCGTGTGTGACCACCAAATGCCTCAATACACGTAAACACGTTGTCTTCCATCAGCCCTAAACATACAGAATCGACTTCCGTAAGTAAAGACAACCCTCTGCCAGTCACGTCGTTGCAAACGTCTAACAGTCCGGGCCCATCTCAATTGCAGACGACGATGTTGCGCTGTCAATAGCTGGCCTCTGTATGGTCTAAAAGCCCTGATTCCATGAGCCCTCTCTGTCGGCTAACTCTGCGACCTAAGCCATTTGTCGTCGATGACGTCACCGTGAGCTAGCGATTTCGGCGGTGCAAGGTACGCAAGTACCGGTCATCACGGGGCGTGGTTACCCTGGGTCTGCCTGTTCATGGCCTGTCAACAGTCCGGCCTGTCTGTCTGTAACGTTACATCAAATTGGTAACCGCAACACGGTAGCAACCAAAGGTTCGTGCGATTTGGGCGTGGGTGGCTCCCATCTGCACCATACCCAAGGCTCGTTCACGTTGTTCGACTGTGAGTCGTGGCATTTCTTGCGAGGTTTTTTATCACTGTGGGTGTCTGACTTGCCGTAGCAATCGTTTTGTACCCTTATCAGCACGTGCATTTGCAGTTGTCCGTGGTTCATGTGTTTTTCACCCTTTCTCGTATTATCTCATACGCATGTGACAGATGATTTACATTTTCTCCATTCACTATTGTTGTCTTTAAGTTATGTGTATTATATAGACTTCATCAAAAAAAATAATAATTTGTCTGAAATTTATATTTTCAGTTGGTAAAGTTTCTTTTGGACGTCAGTTTACAATGCATTAATTATTTTAGACTGCTATCAAATAAACAATCTCACTTACCGACGACTTGGTTTTTTTTTTTTTATTCGCTATATTTCGAGATCTCTCAAAAAAGAGAGTTATACATCATCCTTTTAAGTTTCGTACCTAATTCTATAGTATTCATTCTCGGCACGGACTAGGGTTAAAATGTGGGTAACACTAATGAAGTCCGGGATAATTGGGTTTAGATAGGTTGTTTAATTAACACTCAATTTAATTAACAATCAATTTAATCAACAAATCAAAGCGTGGAATATTCAAACCAATTTCAATCAAGACAAAATAAAGTTTCACTTAAATAAAATTATGTTAATTTTTTAAAAACTCGAGTAATTTTGACATAATATTTTGGTGAGCAAAGTTTTTTCCTACTTAAAAATAACTCAGTACAGTGTTGGATGAGTGAAATTTACCAGGACGGTGGCTTTACCCTACTTAATCGTGTATTGGGTGTTAAAGGAGCATCCTTCGAACACGGACCTTCGTTTATTGTCCTATCCGTACGATTGATAGCATGTTAACTCACCGACCTGCTTCACGCACAAGTGATAATCGGATTGAAACATACAGCCTATGCGGCTCCCTACGAATTTGTGAAGGGTAGCACGTTGGCTCAGTCAGTTAGATGCTTCGCTAACCTGAAGGTCCAGGTTTCGAGGTCGAAATGAAACTTCTTTTTTTTATATCCCGATTTCCCTCTTCAGTGATGCTGATCTGAGAGGCTGACATTGAAAAAGGGTCAGGTCGTTCGGATGAGACAATAAACCGATTTGTTTTAAGGCTGTGCATGTTAAAGATCCCTGACAGTGGGAAAAGGGGGACAGTAGGTCATTGCCGCTGTCCTAAGCAAAATTTCCCCTATTGCGCACTGCAAGACCGTGTTCATTAGCCTGCTTGGCACAGAAAAGTAGGACGTAAGATTCATCTTTTTTAAGAAAATTGTATTGCATTTCCATCCGAAATAGTACCACGAAAGAACTCATGCACTACCGATCATGGTAAACATCACGCAAAGTGGATAATGATAGTGTATCACTGACACCAAACCAAGTTAAATATATCATTTTATGTTCAGAAATACATCAAATCATGATTTCAACTCGCTTAGATCAATCACCTAGCAAATGCATATTCATAAGGTAGTCCGAAAAATACCATCAATACATTATATAAGTCCGAATAATAATACTAAATAAGTCTTAAATTAGTCTAAACAGTTTTGAAAAGTTAGTCCGAATTACGTTTTCGATATTCTCAGTTAGTCCGAAACGCATGGACATGAGGTATGATTTCGGGGAAGGGTTTTCAGTAATGAAGCATTTGTCCCACTAGAAAATTTGTTTTCACCGAGCTCGACCTCGACAGAAAACACCCCAAACCCCCACCCCTCCTATTATACCCCCTGTGTATCGTTTCTTCACAGAGACGTCCCCTTGTCAGTGATGCAGGTATGAGAAAACTGGCATGGAAAGAGCGCCTAGTCGTACGGAAAGGACAATAAACCGAGGCTACGTGTGATGTAGGCTCAGGTTACAGATCCCTCGACAGTTTGAAACCGCAAAAAGAGTAGGCAAATGCCGCTGTCCTTGGAAAATTTCCCTCATTGTTCACTGCATTGAATTGCCGTCTTCATTAGCTCATCAGGTGCAGAAGAGCAGGACCTAAAACTGCATTTCATTTTGTCGTCATAGAGTACGATAAAGGTTCTGCAACAGACATAGGGTTGACAGACTTTCAAGCTACTCGACAGACCCACACCCCTACCAATCACACCCCTGCCCCACCACCACCGCATCCCATCTACTTCACCCCACCCCACCCCCGGGTTAAGAAAGAAAGACTCGTATCGTCACAGAGTACAATAAGGATTCTGCAACAGAAATTGGGTTGACAGACTTTCAAGCTACTCGAGAAGGAACAGTCCAGTGTCCAATCAACTCCCCCCCCCCCAAACCCTTCTACTTCACCCCCTGTGTTTAGAAAGACTCGTATCGTCACGATATCGCCAAGGGTTCTGCAACAGAAATAGAGCTGACAGCCTTTCAAGCTACTCGAGAAGGAACAGTCCAGTGTCTAACCAACACCTCCCCCCCCCCCAAACCCTTCTACTTCACCCCCTGTGTTTAGAAAGACTCGTATCGCCACGATATCACCAAGGGTTCTGCAACAGAAATAGAGCTGGCAGCCTTTCAAGCAGGAAACCATCCACTGTCTAATCACGCTGACTTGACAAGACAGGCCGGTATGAATAACTACAAGATGACTATAACAAAACAATAACTCAATTATTTTCTGATTGACATCGTGGAATATTCTAGACTTTGATTTATTCAACTCTGCTTTGTTTGAAATTCATCTTGGAATTGTCCACAGATTTGGAAATTTACTCAAAACTAGTGACCCCAAAATAGATTGAGTTCAACTTTCTTGCCAAGTGACAGTGGCCCGCCCCTCAGAATTGAGGCGAGTTCGGCACTACCCATCTCCCACAAACACTTCTTATTTTAAAATGTTGTAGAAGAATTATTGCCTGTGAGCTCCCTTTAAATTTTGGTTGACCACTGTTATCTGACTATTGTATACCGAATATGGTTTTTGACATCTATATTTACTCTATCTTTTCCAGGTCGAATTTTTAAAAGCAAAAGAACCATTAAAGCATTAAAATGGTGTCCAGCATCCTAATCTCCAGTATAATGGTAGTTTATTTGGTGAAATACGGTAATTGTAACAATTTGGTGGTCGAGGAAGAGCCATATATAGTTTACGTAAGTATCACCTCCTATGTATACTCGACGTCGACAGAGCGAGGCTCTGTGTCACAGGATGTGCACCATTCGGTTACCACTCGGCCACTTCCGTAAATTTCCGTATCTAAAGTTTAGCCTCGGGCTTCAATAAAGTAGGGATTGCTTCAAAGTTTGCTGATGAATACCTTATAACTGGAAAAGAAGCTTTATGGTATTGAATGATGGGGGATTACTCGTTCGTCTAACATTACTTCTTATGAATCACATTTAGACAATCGAGACTTTCAAAGATGGCTGACAATGTTGATAGTTTTCGATTAGAATATGCGAAAAATATGCTTTGTAGCACTTTGACTTAACAAAAAAAAAAACTTGAAGTATTGTCAAATTAATTGTTTTTTCATGGTGATTCGGCCATTTTGTACTATCACGTGAGTAGATGACGTAGTAAAAGTAGGTCCGGAGAATTTGCCTTGATTATCCAGACGAAAGACCGTGATCAAAAATGGACAAAATATGATCACGGTGAACCGTGTGGCTGTGTAGCCTTCATAAAACGTTCCTTGATACTGTAGTTAGAAATCGTAAAATACAAATGTTACTTTATATACAACCAATGTCTGTTCACTTCTAATAGCTAATAGCTATTTTTATTTTGTCAGAGGCCAGGATCCAGCTTTCTGTGCCCACCAAGAGCGGTTTGTGCCGACGAATTCACCTACAGAAGAACACTCAATAACGAAACAACTATACTGAAGAGGCGAATCTTCAACTGTCGCTGTGACCACATTTCCCATGATGCCTGTCCCATTACTGCCGAGAATATGATCTACGCAAGCGAAATCAACAAGTAAGTCTTCTCTTGTTTCATTCGACAACCCTCGACAATTTGCGTAGATTGAGATCAATCTCCCTAAACATGGCCACCGTGATTGTTTGATTCCGGGCACAAGTGAAGCTTTAATCAATTTGTTTAAGCAGCTTTAAGTCACGCCCTAATGGATGACTTCGGTACAAGAGCTGTTTTCTCTGATCAAAACTCCTTTCTCATCCAGAACAGTTAGGATTAATATAACCATTATATGACGTCATCGGTTATAATCAAATTATTGATAACGGCCCTGCAATGGCAAAACTAAAATCCTGCATGATTTGGTTTTGTATGGCAAGAGAACAGAATTTCAGGTTATAATGCTTGAAGGTGATAAGGGGAACCAAAACTAAAGCTTTGTAAATGGGTACGGATAATGCGGGAAGAGGTTTGGCCAAGGACCAGCTGGTAGAAAGGATCCCTGTCACGAAGGACTTCTAAACCTAAGTTGTTATCCTTGTACTTTTCTTTCCTTTTTTTCCTTTTCTTTATTTCATTCTTTCTTTTCCAGTTTTATTAGCACAAAAATACCTTACGACTTATGGAACGTAAAACTCCTTTTGTTTTTTTTTCTTTCAGACAGTTTTTGTGTCGACCAATCGCCACCCTTCCTGAATGTAACGAACAAGAAAATCCCGATAGAATCGCCCAAGAATTGGAAGATAAGTCACCCATATTCTTCAATAGAAACTACTACAGGGTACGTACATATAAATGGCTTTTAAAAGGATAATAGGTCTTTTGAAAATTTGAAAATTTTGAATTTGGCCAATAAGAGCTCTATTCATCACTAAATATACCTGCTGCCATAAACAACGTAAAAAAATAAATGTCCAAAAAAAACAAAATAATTATCCATAAAGATGCATTTGATTATTGAAAAACGCTTAATACATTGATTGACAATGTATTTAAGTTCTTGAGGAATAAAATTCTATGTTCATGCTCAGAAGCAGTATCCCTTTAATTTGGTTAGAGAAAGGCAGTACATATTGAATTTTGTTCCTCTCGAACACAGATTCCACTCAGCGACTGACCGATGGAGGACTGGGATTCAATGCGGACATTCGTACGGATAATACCTTGTAGTTGGTAGAATTACATGACACGGAAACAGACGTTTCATGAAACCGATGTCGGTCTCCCAAAAAAACAAAACATAAACATCACATCATTCAAATTTTTTTCTCTCCAGATAAACTGTGTCTGCCAACGCCATTTTAACCCATTGCCTAAAGTTGTGGGCGAATTAAATTTATCAACCAAATACCGCCGAACAGAGGTGAACCATGATACATTTAGAAAATTCCTACAATTCGTATGTTCAGATTAAGGTAGGCTTAAATACACCTAGGAGTTACGAGCTAGAGTTTCTACAATTTACAGCTGGATGGACTGGAATCATCTTCAGTCAAAATTCCCGTCCACCCAGCTGTAAATGGGTTCCGGATAATCCGGGAAAGATCAATGCCAAGAGGTTTGGTCAAGGACCAGCTGGTAGAATCCCTGTCACGGTGGACTTAACCGAAGTTGGTATCCTTGTAAAATATAGTTGTTTCTTTCTTTTCTTTCTTTCTTCGTGCGGTACGGCTTAATCAATACAGTAAGGAAATACGAGAAGAATTAAAATACAATGAGGAAGCGGCCTGGACACGATTATTTTGTCTAGTTGTATTGTAGTCTATTGTATTGACGTCCTAATCAATACAGAAGGAAATACATAAAAAATATGCACGAGGAACAGGGCTAGACTCGATTGTTTTGTCCAATTTCTATTGCATCTTAAATTCTGCGCCGTATGCCGTATCGGACACCACAATAGTGGGAACAGACGAGGTCCGGTGTTGTACATCACGGGATTATTTATATGCCCCTTACCCTTTTTCAACTCCTTACCAGGTGGTTCATTTCAACGACGCTGTTGAACAACTTTGATACGGGTCAAATTATCGTACCTCATCTGCACAACCGCTTATTAAATCTATACTGACCAATGTAGACCAGAAGTTAGACTGCTGGTTTGGGAAACCTTGTGCCACAAGACCCTTGACAATTCACTGAAGATTTTGCTTTGAAACCATCCCTATGTATGAAATTTAAATATATGAGGTGTGTACACCACCCCTCCCCACACACAATTTGATGAACGAAATTGAAAATTGATTTCATGTTGTATATTCCAGCTACAATAGCAGTAAAAAGTATGAAGAGTTCTCTCCCTTGTCACAGAAAGCGCGGGAAAGAAGACGTCTGTTATGAAAGAAAGTTGTTAAAAACCAGACGAGATTCAATATGACATGCTGTTTATAATAATATCGTTTAAATTATATCAGATAAAATTTCACTATAATTCTCTTTTTAGTCAATAAAATCTTTCTTCTTATAGAATTTTTCTTTTACCTGGGGTATCTTTGGTATCATTATATACTTTGGTCTATGACGATAACCAAAGACCGAATTTTGCGAGCCCCCATATGGGCCCTTATATATCATTATATATATATCATATTTGTATACCCTTCACCAGATCTTCGGCCTAGGCCATCTACCACTTAGTTTCGCACTTCAACTGAAATTAGAAGATGGACCCCAGACTTTGGAAATATAAGGCCGAAATTGAACTGTGAAACATTAATCAGCACATACTTTGTTACTTTGTCAATGGTTTCGCACGCTTATTAAGCTTTTTTAGATTGTGTCACATTAAGGTGCGGTCAATATTCGCAATTATACGGTATGTAGGTCCGCTTCACCGTGACTTTGGCCCAAGTTATATTCGAAATTATGAAACTGACGAATGTCATATGCTCAAGTACCCCGACAAATATGTCCCTACATGGCTACACATCCCTCTGACGTAGGCTACACCGCGTTGTATACGATGACGTGACAATATCACATCCGGTATCGCGATTGAGTTATGGGTAGGAACAGATTTGTGAGACCAATTCCTAAGTTATCATTTGCATAGATAATAAAAGTAAATGAACATTAAGTCAGCATAATATCACACCATTCATGGATGGGCTTCGTTTCGGGTAGTGAATTATTTCGTTGTTGTTTGTAGTAAACTTTAGGGTTCCTTCCCCTGAATAGTTTTCACCCTGGAAAATCGAGATCGGGAGTTAGTTCCCTTTGATAAGGAAGACGAAAATGAAAGTAGCTCTGATGTTTACATAAATATTATTTATTTTTTAGTGAATTTACTCCTTTTAAAATGACATTACACGTCGTAACGATTGTGTACAGTGGAAATAAGCATTGTTTTCTGACGATAGAGCAGAAACAACCGGCTTCAATCACCCGAGATTCAAACGATAAGGTATTTCGTAATTTCTTTTTTTTATATTTTTGATCTTAGATATACTTTTGCAATGACTTGACAACGACTGTACATGCTCTCCTATCCCATTTTAAAAGCACAGACAAACTTAATAAAGGTCTTTTCTTGACAAGAAATTATAGACTAAAGAACTGCTTCCAACTCTAAAACTAACCCATAGATATTATAGTGAACACTGTCAACAGAAGGCTTAGGCCTCAGTGTAGCAAAGCGAAACCCCTTTTGTCTACGATTTTGACTAATAGGTAATGTTCCTCTTGGAACCAGTATTTTCTTTATATACTTCATATATATACTTATATACTTAAAGATGACTTGTTTACTTTTAATATTTATTTTGAATTGTTTAACTGAATGCACAAAGAGTTCTTTTTCACAAGAGATTGTGCCAACATGCCCATGCTTTTGTAACAACACTCAATGTTACAATGTTTAATTCCAAACGAAGTGCCTAAAGTTAAAGGCAGCTACACTCTGACTGTTTTGGTGGAGTTGTTAGTTACCATTTTGTTTTTTGATATTTGTTACCATTTTGACATTTAAAATTTGTTACTATTTTGACTTGTTACCAATTTAACCAAATTTCTGATGGAGTTTTTATTGCTTTGACTACAACAATTTGTTACAGTTTTAACTTGTTACCAATTTAACCAATTTTCTGTTACCGTTTTGGTTGAGTTGTTACTGCTTTGTAATTTAAAATTTGTTACTGTTTTGACTTGTTTTACCCTTTTTAACTGGATACCATCATGGACAGAGTGTGAATGATGGGCTCTCCTTATTTCTAATCCAAATTCCAAACCATTTAATTTATATTTTGCAGATCCCAGTATATAAATGTGAATATGATGATGGATGCTTGGCATATTTTAGTTTTAGTGGACACCAACCTTTATTGATTACACAAGAAATGGTCCATCTTAATGCACTATTTGCTCAAAAACTGGGCATTAAGGACAAGGAGGAGGTAATAGAGAGCTTATATCAGTCTAACTTACAGAAGCACTGCCCATGGAATGAGATTTTTTCTTACCTTGAGAGTAATTTCATCTTTCAATTGAAATTTTGTTAAAAATGGTATTATGTGTTATAAGAGATACTCTACTATAGAAGTACTGGCCTAGGACACAAGTAGTAGGTGTTATAAGAGATACTCTCCTATAGAAGCACTGGCCTAGGACACAAGTATTAGGTGTTATAAGAGATACTCTACTATAGAAGCACTGGCCTAGGACACAAGTATTAGGTGTTATAAGAGATACTCTACTATAGAAGCACTGGCCTAGGACACAAGTATTAGGTGTTATAAGAGATACTCTACTCTAGAAGCACTGGCCCAGGACACAAGTAGAGATCTAAGTAGATCTTATCTACCATGGTCAAGAACTTTATTTTTATTTTAGACTTTTTACGTTTGTGCATGGTGACGAGAATTCTTTTTTTTTTACAGGTGGTGTTACAACAATGTCCGTCTGTCATGTCTGCTACAGAAATACAGGTGGAGCCACTTTCAACTGATGACTGGGAAATTGTCGTAAGTTTACTTTGAAAGATTTATTGCCAAGCATCAGAAATCTTAAGATTTTTGCCACTCAGTTCAAGCAGAGATCCCGAGAGGGGAAAAATGGGGACACTATAGTCAAATTGGGATAAAAAGGGGAAGGGGGCTACTCGATTAAACAGAGATAATAGTGGCGGGGGTGGGAGCAGGCTGTGAAAAACACAAACATGGACAGTTTTTTGGGTTAAATATTTGAATGAATTTTTTTGTTAAATAAATTTTGAAAAGAATCATGATGTGTTTTATAGGAATCGAATAAAGAAGCTATAGAGAACCATCTTTTAGATCAAGTACGAGTAGTCTGGGTCGATCAAGTCTTACCAATCTGGGTCGCCAAGTCTCTCTGTTTATTCGTACGAGTAGGTAAGTGGGACTGTTGGGATTGTGTCTGTGGTAAGCTTGTTGGTTTCCTCGACAACCTGACTTTATTTTAGACTTTCAGGAGTCGGGAATATGGTAGTATACTAAGGTTTTCAAATCTCTTTCCTTGCTTTGATATTTGAATATATATATACTAATTAGCTATGTGGACTCTCTGAAAGGGATGCTGAGTTGATGAACCTTTATACCACATAAATATTATAAGCTATGTGGACTCTGAAAGGAATGCTGTGTTGAACACCCCTTATATCAAATATTTATTATTAGCTATGTGGACTCTCTGAAAGGGATGTTAAGTTTATAAACCTTTATACCACATGAACATTATAAGCTATGTGGACTCTCTGAAGGGGACGACAGTTTGACAAACTTGAATATGAAATAAACATTATTAGCTATGTGGACACTCTGAAAGGGTGCGAAGTCCACGAACCCAAACTGACTGTTTTCACATTTTTCTCTTTGCAGAAAAAATTTCTCCAGAAAGCGAATGTCTGATTTTAACCAATCATACAGAAGTTATGGTTACACCAAAAGTGTTGGACTCAAGCCTAGGAAAGACAGATTTCAGTCGGCATGTTCCAAGTCGTAGCCATAGCAACCCTGATTTAAGAGCTATCGATACTCTTTCAAATTCTGCAGGTAGTTCTGGATTGTCCCGCTCAAAATCTCCGTTGCCTAGGAGACGATCAAGTCATACCCGATCGACCAGACCCAAATCAAATCCAAATGATGGTGAGATATATCGAAAACGACAGCGATTACGAAGGCAGTCATCATTGGTGGAGAAAATGATTGGATTTAATTGGCTGAATAAATGGATTTCTTCTTACATTCACCCTGACGATTTTTTTGATTCTTGCGATTCGGAACAATTTGTGATTGAAGAAAAACATTTTGTGTTTCGTGTTCAGCCATTGAAATTCGAATGCGACCCTGAAGAAATCAACATGTTTATATTAGAAGAGCCTTTGCCAAGGTATCTGATCCCAGACACCAAAAGTCTGGATTTAACTGGGCCCATGCAGACGACAACTTCTTCTGAGTTACCTCCCTTAGAACTGTTTCAACCTTCTCTTATATTTGTTAATTACAAAGACATTTCAAAAATTCTAGGCTGCGCTGCCGCTAAAGGGATTCCATCAATTTTTTATGCAGAAATTAGAAAGCTGCCATCTCCAACAGAAGTTGCGGAACAGACGAAAAATGGGACAGCTGCAGCTAGTCCAGAGCAACAAGTTTCAAATCCCCCCAAAATGTCACCTAAGAAGAAAGAGATTAAAGAAGAGGGGAGTGAACTCTGTCCAATTGTTCGTGTTGTTACTATAAATAAATCAACAGATTTGACGGAGGAACACTGGCAGCCATGTGCAGAGCGAGTTTTAAGCGAGCAGTGTATTCATAGAGGTCATGCGTTAGTGCATGATTTGTTGCGACGTCTGCTAAAACTTGACGTGACTGGAAGAATGTGGCTACAAACTGTCCAGAAACCTCCAATGAAGGCTGCGAGTCTGCAAATTTATCTCCTTTCCGTGGTGGTAAGATGGCTTCTTTAAACTTTATTAATCCATTTTCAAAAACCAAAACCTCCAGTAAGGGTCTAATGATGAAGCTCTTATTAACCTTTTGGATCGACCTGTTAACGCAAACATACATTCGGAGTTCCAATTCATCAAACTAACCTTTTGACCTAACAAGTTCACCTGAACGCAAGGTGTATTCTAAGAAGCAATAGGCAATGAATAACCTTTTGTAGCGCCAGAATAGGCCGAAATCTGATTGGTTAAAATAGGTCAGGTCAAGGTTAATTTGCTGAATGTTTAAAAGCCCTGTGACTTTAACTGAAGTAGCAAAATTAAAAAATATGGAATGAAAATTTTTGTTTCTGTATGTCACCTCCATATTGTTACCTTTATTGTTTTTCAGCCCAGAAGAGTTAATGACAGTATTATTATAAGCGCGTTTAGAAAGTTTATACAGATTATAACGGTTGATCATCCAATGGTTGTCTACCCTGGTTTATTCCTTAGATACATGATCTTTCAAGGTATACACTACTTAAAGGGTTACTTCCTCTTAGAAGTATATTGATGTATCGTGTATTTTTCCTTTTTTTTCATCTTAAGAGATAATGCTAAAAATATTCGATAATTATTTATTTTCTTTATTAACTAACAGCAATATTGGATGATAAAAAAAAATATCAAATTTGTCTTTCTTGATTGAAAAAAAAACTTGACAGAGCCTTGGAATTTTGCACTTGTGTCGACTTGTGGTGATATTTTTTATATCAAGAATGACTCGAAGGAGATTCTCTATATATTCATCTGTTGGACTTACCAGTGGTCTTATTCTCCAAAACTTTATTATAATAAAATTTAGATTTTAAGAAATACAGTAACCTGATTGGATAATACAACTTCAATTAAAATCAATTGTAGTGAATGACCAATCAGGTAACTGCAATACGGTACTAAAATAATTTCAAATTTAAGTTTTCAAGAATGTGGCCCATGTTGTTATGACTAGATTTTAAAATTCCTCTATAAATAAGTGATTATTAATATTAGGTACCGGTACTTATTTTTTAAGTGATAATTACTTAGTTTTCTTATTCTTTCAATTATAGGTTTACAGGTGGAAGTTCAAATAGCTTTTACAGAAGCAGCAAATAGCCATTCCCATCGGCACAAATACATTCTACTTAATGGTGATACTATAAATAGCATCCCCTTGACCTTAGAGAGGTCAGTCAAGGATGAGGCCATGGGAGTTATCTGCCCTATAGTTTCTTATACCCAGGTTGCAGACTTTGATCCTGTTGCTCCATGCACCAAGCTTCAAAATTTAGGGTAAGTTTTGGTGTTTACTCTAGAAATAGAACTGTTGATTGCAAACCTTCCCCCTTTCAAATATTGATGCCACAACCAGTCCTTTTGTGAGTCAGTCTAGAGTAAGATTTTGACTGACAACTGACACTTTTCACCTGTGTGTTTTCCTTTCAGAGCTGTGGATGATTTAGCAAAAATTGGAATCCGCCATCTTGAAACTTGTCTTCTGCATCGACCATTAGCAGAAGATATTTTTACTTCCTGTTTGGGGTTGAATCATGGGATATTGTTGATATCTGGGCCAAGAGGAAGTGGGAAGACTTCGTTGGCAAGGGCTCTTCTGCGACGTATGGCAGAAATACCAAATATGGTGTTCACAAAAGACATAGATTGTAAACCCCTAAGAGGTATGTGGTTTGGACTGTCAATATGTAAAGTTACCTATTATGATTATTATTACCACACATTTAGGGCATTGAAGAACAGTTTACAGTTGGATACTAGTTATATAGTAATTAGTCACTTAGTGTAGCAAAGTCTTGTCATTGTTTAAAAAATGACTGATTGGGGAGAAAATAAATCAACAGCCCAACTTGGGCTTATTTTTAGATGCATATAGTTCAGAGTAAAGAAAAATAGAATATAAAACTCAAACTCATTTCAGGTCCAATACAAAACATGGCATTTATAAGTGATACTGCCTCTTAGAATGGACATGAAATTTTAGTTCTCAAGAATGGTCAATATGTGTATATATTCATCAGTGAACTTACCTTGTATCATAAAGTAACAGAATCCCTTAAAATCTGGAAAATTAAGTAATTCTTGAAAAGCGCTTAATTTGCTTTCTTATGGATAATAATGGATAAAGTTTTTTTGATTTATCTGATTATATATAGATTCTGTTAGTTTATGACACTAGGTAAGTCATAGGTGATGACCATTTTTGAGAACTTAAGTTTTATGTCCATTCTAAGACACAGTATCACTTTAAGTTTTTCATGTTTTATCTAATGATAAAGATGCTTAAGTTTTATTTAGTGGAATTGCAAGGACCACAGACAACAGACTGTTGTAAATATATCAATATATTTGTTGTAAAAATTTGAAATGATGCTGTCAGTTCTATACACAATAAAACCTCTTCACAATCCCTTTAATTCAAAACTAACACAGGATGGTGTTACACTCCTGTCTATTTCAATACTTGGAATTTGTAGGTAAAAGAGTTGACAATATACAGAGGATTCTTGAAACAGTTTTTGATGAAGCAGCCTGGCGCCAACCTTCAATAGTTCTGTTAGAAGACCTTCACATTATTGCCGGGGCTACCAATAACCCTGATGCAGAGGTGACTGGTGAAGCTCTGTATGCTGCTAGAGTGGCTGAGGGTAGGTCTCACATTCTAAAATTGGCTCCAAAAGAAAAAGAAAACAACTATATTTTACAAGGATAACAATTTGATCCTTCTCTTTTCATTCCTTTTACAAAATTTATTTAGCCTTATTGCACACTTCATAAACATTATCAGAGTGGAAAAGAATCAAATTAATCTTTTTTGCTTCCCTTTTTTTTTATTTGATTCGTTTCATGTCACGCTGTCCAAACAGACAGTTTTTGGAAAATCGTTTTCTTCAAAATGTTCCTCCATTGAAGATGTTTTTCATTCCACTTTAATCTTGTTTGTAGTTATCACCAGCATTGTGAAATACCAAATAAAAAACAACACACGAATAGGTGTCATAGCAACCAGTCTATCCCAGAATTCTCTCAACCCTACACTAGTGACATCTAGAGGCATCCACTTCATACAGGAAGTCATCTGCATCAAACCACCAAATAAGGTAATGTATGGTCAAAAATCCATCTTCAACCAGTACAACCAACAGTCTAGAGCTCTAATCATACATGTACAACACAACCAACAGTTTAGAGCTCTAATCATACATGTACAACACAACCAACAGTTTAGAGCTCTTATCATACATGTACAACACAACCAACAGTCTAGAGCTCTAATCATACATGTACAACACAACCAACAGTTTAGAGCTCTAATCATACATGTACAACACAACCAACAGTTTAGAGCTCTTATCATACACAGTCTAAAGCTCTAATATTACATGTACAACCAACAGTTTAGAACTCTTATCATACACAGTCTAGAGCTCTTATCATACACAGTCTAGAGCTCTAATCATACACAGTCTAGAGCTCTTATCATACACAGTCTAGAGCTCTAATCATACACAGTCTAGAGCTCTAAATCATACATGTACAACCAACAGTATGGAGCTCTAATCAGACATGGCTGACAAATACAACTGGCAAACATAGTCGAATCAACATCCCTGTTATATTTTGTAGAAACAAAGAAAAATACTGCTGACTAAGATGCTAGAAGGGAAAGAGAACTTGTCCAAAACCAACATCAAAGAACTAGACTTGGATTCCATAGTTAATAAGACAGAGGGCTTCGTAGCACGCGACTTGGAAAATGTCATTGACCGAGCTATTCATGCTAAATATTTGGTGGACTGGAGCGGTAAGTATAACATTCTGATCAAGGAGCCTGACCAAGACACCTTCTGACAAAAAAAGCATCTAGTCGTTCGGATAGGACAATAAACTGAGGCCCTGTGTGCTACAGGCTGTGACGTTAAAAAGATCCCTTGACAGTTAGAAATCGCAGAAAGAGTAGGCTTATGCTGCTGTCCTGGCAAAATTTCCCTTCTTGCACACTGCATGGCATTACCCATCTTCATAAGCCCATAAGGTGCAGAAGAGTAGGACGTAAAACTCCATTCATTTCCTTTCATTTTTTTCTAATGACAGAATATTCTAGGGCAATTAGTCCTCCACTAGGCAACTACGTTTTGAAGTTTTGTGGTCAAAAAGATACAATTCTCTGTTCTTCCAGCTTGCAGAAGTGGAGAGCTGCAACTCACAGATGATGAGTTCATGGTGGCGCTAGAAGGATTTAAACCAGTCAGTTTTCGTAACGTACCTCTCCATACCGCTGTAGATCTAGGCTGGCAAGATGTCGGGGGTCTTCAGGAAACCAAAAATATACTTGTAGAAACTTTACAGTGGCCCTCCAAGGTAAGAGGTTATATAACATTTTTGTCAATATTCATTCTGAGGTAGATTCTTCTGTAAAAAATAGCCCTTTATTGACCTAGCCTAACAAGAAGACGTTTTTTTGTCAGCCCCTCCAACCTCCAAGGGGAACCAGGTTGCATCCTTGACCTTTAACAGTATTGAAAATCTTTGACCTTCAGAACTCTCAAGTGAGCAAGCATCTAACTCATTGAGCCACATCTGAAAGCTGCAGTGTGGATGGGTAACCAGAAGACACCAGCGATGTTTTAATAAAAAATGATGATTTTGGTGTTGCTAAAAGTTATTTTGAACTTCATTTGATTATTATCAGATTGCTTTTCTAAAATTAAGTTTTTAAGAACAAGCCCCTTTAAGTTACGAATAGTTTTTATAACTTTTAGAATTATATACTATTGTCCTGTTGTCTAACGTTTCGGGTAAATATCTTCTTCAGAAACACATCAGTAGCCTATGATCACATTCCATCCTTCTATTACTTATATAAAATTTCTTTTGGAGTGTCCACATAGCCACTTTACTTTATTTTCTAATTTTAGTATCCAGACCTATTTGCTAACTGTCCACTCCGGCTGAGGTCAGGATTGTTATTGTACGGCCCTCCAGGCACCGGCAAGACACTTATCGCAGGGGTAGTGGCAAAAGAATGTGGTTTGAATTTTATCAGCATAAAGGTAGGCAATTTTAGCCTCCATTACTTAAAACATGTAAAACTTAAAGTGATACTGTGTCTTAGAATGAACATGAAATTTTAGTTCTCAAGAATGGTCAATATGTGTATACTCATCAGTTGTACCTGGTGTCATAAAGTAACATAACAGAATCCTTATATTTTTTGATAATATGTTACAGGGACCTGAAGTTTTAAGTAAATATATAGGAGCTAGTGAACAAGCTGTTAGGGATCTCTTTATAAGGTAAGTGTTTGAATTGAAATCTGTTCATTCTTATACTGTATATTTCCAATTATAACGCTCACTTTATTAACGCACATCTTCTTTTCATTGTATTTAAAATATACTAGTGTGTTTAAACTTAGCAGATTGGAGACTTTGTATTCTGTTATTCATATACTGTATATTTCCAATTATAATGCTCACTTTATTAACCACATCTTCTTTTCATTGTATAAAAGCTGTATTAATTGATCCATATGTATAAAAATCACTTTATTAACGCACATCTTCTTTTCATTGTATTTAGAATATACTAGTGTTTTAGAATCTTAGCAGATTGGAGACTTTGTATTCTGTTCATTCATATACTGTATATTTCCAATTATAACGCTCACTTTATTAACGCACATCTTCTTTTCATTGTATTGAACTAGTTTATTAGAATCTTAGCAGATTGGACACTTGTATTCTGTTCATTGGTATACTGTATAATTCCAATTATAACGCTCACTTTATTAACACTCATCTTCTCTTGAAGAAAGAACTGTCTTGTTAAAACTAAGTGTTTATCAGAATCTTAGCAGATTGGAGACTTTTTATTCTGTTCATTTTTATACTGTATATTGCCAATTATAATGCTCTTGAATAGCGCATCTTTTTTTTATATGCTCACTGCAAATTTTGCTCCAGTTATCAAGAACTGAACTGTAATACTTTCCCAATTTTGCAAACATAAATGGTCTCTGTTTTTTTTACAGAGCTCAATCAGCGAAACCATGTATTTTGTTTTTCGATGAGTTTGATTCTATGGCACCAAGGTGAGAGTTATTAAAGAAATATAAATTCAGATAAGATAACACTTTATTAATAATAATAATAAACAACTTTATTTTACATGGGTTGGAATTAGGTCCAATACACTAGGACATGGTCCTGTCTAGACTCTTTATTTTACATGGGTCGGAATTAGGTCTGATACACAAGAACATGGTCCTGTCTAACATTCAGTCTATAGGAGACAAACATAGACCTTTATTTTACATGGTCGGAATTAGGTCATACACAAGACATGGTCTGTCTAACATTCAGCCCATGAAAACAAACATGAGACTCTTTTCTTCGAAATGTCAGAACTTCACATCATACAGATTTAGTTGAAATTATGACGGAAAATCATAGAATTAGGTTAGGGTCTATTATTTCTATGACATGAGCACGACGCCATGGTTTCAGATGTGTAGACATGGACACGATCTCAAGAGATATGAGAATGGAATAAAATCCAGCTCAGAAATTTCAAAACACTTAGTTTCTATTGAATTTTTTTTCGTTATGTTTTTTTTGTAGACGTGGTCATGACAATACCGGTGTTACAGATAGAGTGGTCAATCAGTTACTTACTCAGTTAGATGGTGTAGAGGGTCTTGAAGGTATGTCATATTATCGCTGTCAACATGCTGTCTTGAAATGAATGGAGTTTTACATCCTACTCTTCTGCATCTTATTGACGAGGCCCTGTGATAGTTGTATATATAGTGTATATCTATTTCTTGTTGTGTATGTATCAGCTGCACTCAATATTACACTCCAGGCCCTGTGATTGTATATCTATTGTGTATATCTATTTCTTGATGTTTATGTATTAGCTGCAATTACACACAAGGCCCTGTGATAGTTATATCTATTGTGTATATCTATTTCTAGGTGTTTATGTATTAGCTGCTACCAGTCGTCCTGATTTGATAGATGGTGCCTTATTGAGACCAGGTCGTATTGATAAATGTCTACATTGTGGACTCCCTACAGAGGTAAGTTGGTTTTCACTGGCTAGTTAAGTAATGCAGGTAGAATGGGCTGACACTGAAAAAGAACTTGTTGGATTGGAAGCCATAATAGAGACCCTGTGTTCTACAGTGTGCTATAGGCTAGTCTTGTTACCTTTGAAAAAATTTACCTCATCGCACACTGCATGGCATTGCTTGTCACTATTAGCCCAATTAAGAACACAAAAGTTTCATGCAAAAAATTTTCTTTTTTGTTTTCAGGCTGAAAGAATTGAAATCCTTGAAGCTTTGTCTAAAAAAATGTTTACAAATAGAGATGTGGACTGGGGAGAAATTGCAGCCAAGTCGGAATATTTCAGCGGTGCCGATCTGAAAGCAGTGCTTTACAACGCTCAGTTGGAGGCCATCCACGAGTCTACGGGGTACAATTTAAAAGATTCCTTCAACAGCCGCGTGGTCAAAAATCGTAGTTCTGCAGACAAGCCTGTCATTTCAGAGGAGATCAAATCAGTCATCAAGACCTTCGAAGAAGGGAATTTTGAAATCCAGCCTGTCGAATCGGACAAAGACACAATCAGAAGATCTGTTTCCATGGGTGACAAGATGGAAGACACAAAGCCTGAACGACCCATGAGTTTCCATGGCGAAGATTCCTTACAGCTAGTGTCCAATAAACCTAAAACAGTTGCTGTGATACCAAGACTTGATGAAGGTTTAAAGGAACTCTCTAATGAAGAGGAAGAAAACTACCTCTCTCTGGTATGTTGTTAGTTTTTTGTAGCCAATAACTGCAATTCAAAATGATAAGCGTGTATTTCCAAATATAGTGAGCAAGCATGTAAAATGCGCACCCCTTCCTTGCTTCTGCGTTCGTTGAAAAATTGTTTGATTATGCAGCAGCATTGCAAAAGTAACAGTACAGTTTGCAGTTAATTTTGATTGTGTATCTTTTGCTGTGTTCAGATCTTGCTTCAGTTTTGTTTGTCGTCTGCAACCACTGTATTGCTTATAACATGCTCAAGCTTTGTTCTTCAGCTAAAAGTAGTAAAGAAAAAGGTAGAAGCTATTTGTAGTCTGATATCTAATATTAATAACAAGAGTTGTTTCCCTTACACCAGAATAACATTTGTGCCTTTGCTTAACTATTAACCTCCTTCCTTGAAGAGTTACAGACTGAAATCTCTATCAAGACCTGTCTAATATGATAACTTTGATAACTTGATGCAATTTTATATCATTTACAAGAACAAAAATTTGAATACGTGTAGACATATAGACATCAAACATGGCCAAAAATTTTGGAATTTTTACTGCATCACTAAAAAGACTAAAAATTTTACCAAGTAACTTGAAAGATTTTCACATTTTTTATAGACCTCAAATAATGCTTGTACTACACAAGGCCTTCACGTATAATGACATTATCAAACAAAGTTTTTATTGGAATTGCAGGAACCACAGCCGTCTGATTTAAAATTGGAATGGTGCAAATTGATGCTATTAGTTTCCCATATACACATAACAAATTTAGAAAATATCTTTACATTTCCTTTCATTATCTTACTCCACTTTGTTTGGGCTTTTCTTCACCCTTCTATTATTTAATCTATTTTTCGAATTATTAGTGTAGACCGTTGTTATGGAATACGGTCAACGTTTTGTTTCAATAACCAAATATTGAGAAAATTATTTTTCTTTAGAACTATTAAGTTTTGAATTTTGATCGGCACTTTCAGTCAAACAGATATTTTATTTTCATTAACAAAATTAAATCGGACATCCGACATCGCAGTCATTTCTAAAGCGTAGCGAACATTAAAGGGACAGGTTCGCCATTATAGTTTATATTTTTAGTTTTTGAATATATGGAAATAGTGCAGAAAATTGAACAAGAAGTGCACTTATAATTTCATTCAAAAATACCTAAATTTACTATTAATTATGTCTATATAGTCTTCTCTATATATCACAGGGTCTCAAGAAATGACGTGACGTTATTTTTAATTTTCAAATGCTGGACACGTATGGATTTCGAGGTTGAAATTTCGATGGTGAACTGTGAACACTATTACTAATTAACTTAGCTAAAAAAAATTCTTATTTATAAGATTACGGTATGATTGGTCAAACGATAAGCAACCTGTCCCTTTAAAGAGGTTTGAAATGAAAAGGCTACTATATTCCTGTTTTGATTAACGGTCAAAAGAATGCCTAATCGGTCCATTTAAATAGTAAAATCCTACTGGAAAAACAGGGCTGTTGATTAATTTCTCCCCACCGGGACATTTCTTAAATGATTTTTATACGCCCACATTATAATGTGGGCGTATATTGTCGTCACCCCTGTCCGTCGGTCCGTCTACCGTTTTTATCGGATTTGAATGAAACTTGTTGTGATCATATATATTGATGAGATCTCGGACAAGTTCGAAATTGGCGATTTTTCGACGAACGGTTTTTGAGTTATTGCACTTGACCTAGTCAATACGCGTCAATATTGGCTTGTGATCGCGATAGAGACAAAAGTTTTCAATGGATTTGAATGAAACTTCCTGTGATTATTTATATTGAAAAGGTCTTGGACAGGTTTGAAATTGGCGATTTTCGATAAACAGTTTTTTAGTTATTGCCCTTGACGTAGTCAAAACCCGTCAAAATTGACTTGTGAACGCGATAGAGATCACAATTTCCATTGGATTTGCATGAAATGTGTCATCATTTTATTGATGAGATCTTAGACAAGTTCGATAGTGACGATTTTTTGGTGAACGTTTTTTGAGTTATTGCACTTGACTTAGTCAAAACGCGTCAAAACAGACTTGTGAACAACACAGAGACAACAGTTTTCATCTGATTTGAATGAAATAAGGTGTGATTATTGAAGTTGATGAGATCTTGGTCAAGTACGAAATTGACAATTTTTTGATAAACTGTTTTTGAGTTATTGCACTTGACTTAGTCAAAACACTGCGAAATCGGCTTGTGATTGCTATAGACAATACAGTTTTCATCTGATTTGAATGAAATTTGATGTGATCATTTTTATTGAAGAGATCTTGAACAAGTTCAATATCAACTATTTTTCGATGAACTATATTTGAGTTATTGCCCTTGACAGTCCAAACTCATGAAAATTGGTTAGTAAATACAATAGAGACTAGGTTTCATCTGATTTGAACAAATTTGGTGTGAACTTGTATATTGATGAGAACTTGGATTAGACCTAAATAATGTTAGAGTTTCTGCCTGTGTTAAAACAGAAAATATATCTTAAAGTGGGCTTCTATTCAACTAGTATCCAACTGTGAACTGTACTTCAATGCCATGAATGTGTTCTAAAATGAATACAACAGAATAAAAACTTTAAGCTCTAGTCAGATATGACTGGCAAATATAAATGATAAACCACTTCCTTTTCAAAGTACATTCATGACTTTTTTATCAGATTTATTAATTATTCTTTTGTCTCTGCTTTACAAACGATATCCTTCCATTCAAAGAAAAGAAAAAAGGGAATACAAGGGAAGGAATTATTAATATGAAATTGTAGTCACACACGTCCAGACGTAATTGTTAATAAAATCTAGCCATGACTTTTTAAGTTGAAAGACTTGAAAATCAAGATTTTGACCAAATTTCCCTTGTTTCAATTTTTTTTGTTATCATGGTAACTAAGCTGGTCATGACATTTTAAGCTGAAAGTCATGATAATCAAGACTAAAACTATTCTCTATTGTCAGTGATTTCGTTGTCTGAGACCTAATATCAGTATACATGTAAAGCTGAAATACATGATAATCAAAAATATTACTAAAATGACCTTAGATTTCTTTTAGCTAGAACTGTTTGTTGCCTTTGACGTCCAGGTGCTTTTTAAAATAATTTCAGATGATATTTTTTTAAAGCTGAAAACATGATAATCAAGACTACGATCAAATTTAATTTTTTCAACTTTATTTTTAATAATCTCAGAAGATGGCTGAAAGACCTGATAATCAAGACTACAAAAAAAGTTGCACTCCTAATTTTTTGGCTTTAACTATCTGTTGTCTTTGACGTCCATGCACAATTGTTAATAATCTTTGTTAATACTTTTAAGCTGAAAGACATGATAATCAAGACTATGACCAGATTGGCCTCTTTAATCTTTTTATCAGTTGGTTTTGTGGAATCTGACGGAATTTCATGGCTTCTAATTCTGGCGCTATTGAACCTGATTATGAGTATTGTCCTGATTTCTATGGCATCTTCTTTTTAATTCCAGACGGTACCGTTTCATCTTTTCATTTCCTTTCACCCCTTTCATTAACTGCGTCTTTCCTTGTCGATTACCAGTCCAAAAGTTTGTGACCTTATTTGGGAAGTGAGATTATTAGACTCCCTTTTATTTGATATTTTTGATTTGATTAATGGTTGCAATAAGTCTATTTCTTATCACCCTTTCCGTCTTCATTAGCCCATAAGATGCAGAAGAGTAGGATGTAAAACTCTATGCATTTCATTTCATTTTTATCATCCTAATGGGCCAAATTTCCAGGGAGGATTAGGGAAAGAGGGGGGGGGGGTGTTAATTAGGAGAAACTGAGATACTTTAGATTCAAGAAATTAGTCCTTATATTTTTATGGTAGGCCTTGTTACTAAGAAAAAAAAATTTTTCGGACTTAAATCAAGTTTAAGATTTGGGTAAATTGAAATGGAGAAATTTTGAATGGGACAAAAGTTTTTTTTTTTTTTAATAACAGAAAACACTTTAGTAATCATAATTTTGCATCAGATTAATGGCAGCAAAAAATTTTTTTTTTTAACTTATGGCTTATATCCTAAATTGGGGGTGGTAGCTTTAAGCAATTTAAAAATTAATTTTTTTTGAGTATTTTATATCCATTTTTTCCATTTGCTCTAAAGCTTAAATATTTTTTTGAAGTATTCTTGAATTCTTAATTGTAATTTCAAAATTTCTGCCAATACCTTCTTTTTATCACAAGAGAAACAGCTTAAATTTTTTCTGGCGGAATCTGTCTTGATTATTTGATTTGTATGTACAGAAGAAAAAGGAAAAAAATTAAGTCTTTGAGCCAAAACCAGGAAGTTGCCATTTTTTTAAAGGCTGACAAATAGAAGCCATATTTCTGGATAAGGTTTAAGCTTCTTTCAATATCCCTCTTTCATAAGGTTGTGTTAAAGTGATACATTCATCTAGAAACATCCAAACTAGTAAAAAACTGACGTAATCCCGTACTATGGTATAAAGGGATATATCTCCAAAATTCTTGATAATGGTAATTCACTTGCCTTTTATCTATTAATTTGTTTAAAAGGGATACATTCGTTTAAGTGAAACAGCATTCTTATGCATCACTTTGTTTTAAATTTGTCTTAAAGGGATACATTTGATGAAATACATGATTATACAAATTTAAGGTAAAATTCTTAGTTTGAGGTGTTGTTGAAGGAATTATGTGATTCCTGAAGAAAATAGCAAACCATGGTAACAGAATCCCTTAAAAACGCTTAAAAAATCAATTTATTAAGCGTTTTTCAATAATCAAATGAATCTTTATGGATAATTATTTAGTCTTTTGGATATTTATTTATTATTTGATGTTATTTATGGCAGCAGGTATATTTACTGACGAATAGTGCTTTTATCGGACAAGTTTAAAATTTTCAAATTTTGTGTTCATTCTAAAGACGCTGTATCCCTTTAAATATAAAAGGTTTGATAAACAATATTGACTATTTCCACATTGTGTTGGAGTTGAACACATTTGTTAAGGTCTATCAATGTTAGACATCTCCCAATACTCTTGTCATAAAGCCATGAAAGACCTAATCCACGAACCCTTATCTTCCTAATATTCACTTTTAAATCTTCAGCTGTGAAGAGTTCCGAAGAGAAAATCGCGAAACATATTTCATGCCTCCTTCTATCTGTTATTAACTGCGAACCTATTCTAATTTTTCTGTTAGGACTATTATTCACAGCGGATCTTCTATTCAAGTACGATTATTGCCGATTTTTAAGAACTCTTCTGTTTTATTAAGAGAGATACTTTCGTTACATTTATCCCAGAAACGTTACCCCAGGCAACAGCTTTTTCAGACTCTATTATAATTGTTGAAGAGTTCATATCAATTTGAAAAACAAAGCGAAAGTAGAATTTCCAATGAGAAATATCCAGTTTAGAACACCTGTTTTGAAACTAATACGACAAAATTCCTTCGCTGAAAACTTTTTAACGTCAAAATCTATTGAGAACGAATAATTCCAATTTCGACCAATGAAAAGAAATGTAATTGGTGAATATTAGTGGAGAATTTTGAAGGAGGTTATCGATAACGCAATTTAACAAAGTGAAAAGACTGAATGAGATTTTTTTGTAGTCAATTCCGTGCTCCAGGGCATGCTTTTATATCAGTTCTTCTCACTCTTATCTCAGTTTGTCCTGTCTTCAGAAATTCCAAAATGGCTCTTAGTTCTCCATTAAAAAGGCTTTTAGTGGACTTTGTTCTTGCAGACAAAAAGACTCTATATTTGTTGAAACCAATTAGAATATCGTTTTGAGAGAAATGTTGTAACTCGATGATACCAAATTTGGTTTATTCGTTTCACCTCCACTTCCAATTGATTATTTATGATATGCCTATTTGAGGGCGTTTTTTAACGAATTTATGAAAAAGATATAGGTCTTTACTAACTTGACACAATTATATGGATAACAATTACTTTAATAAATAACATCAATGCTTGATAAAGACGGAAGTACCTTCGTCGAAACGTCGCAAGTTATTTATTAAAGTAATTGTTATCCATATAATTGTGTCAAGTTAATTACCCAGTTACTTATTGCCTCTTAAAGAAGGTCTTTACTAATTGAAGGTCCCAAATTTTCTAATGTTGATACAAAATTTGGTTCTAAAAATCTTTGATATTGGTATGCCCTTGTAAAACTTCTTTAGATATCCTCTCTACAATAAATAGGCCTATAGAAAGAAAGAAACAACTATATTTACAAGGATAACAACTTTAGAATTTTTTTATGTCATTTATGGCAACAGGTTAATCTGAACTCGTTATGGCCAAGTTTAAAATTGTTAAATTTTATGTTCCTTCTTTGATGAAAAGTTAATACTCAAGAGTTTCACACTATGCGATCCAGTATAGGTTTTGAAACAAAAATTAAAATAAGATAATGCTTTACTAAATATATGAACTTAATTAGTAAATACGGTTTTAATATTTTTATGCGATTCAGTCATAAAATTGATTTGATTATAAATTCCAGGTGCGGGAAATATCTAGAAGAAATGACGTATTGAAAAAATCGAAACCCGAACGAAGAGAATCGGTACACGCTGGTCGTCAGTCAGCCATGATTCAGGTCAATCAAGGTCATCTTCTCAAGGCCGTTAGTGGTCTGAGACCGTCGGTGTCCGAAGAGGAAAGGCGGAAATATCAAAATATGTAAGTTTTGAATTCGCTGAAACAATTTGAATTAAATCCAGATTTCATAAATATTGCAATGATGGATTGTTTGAAATTTCTGTTAACTGAATTTTTTATTTCCATAAATATTTTTTTGATCATTTCTTTGAATATATCTATATTTATCACAAATTTATTTCAAGTTTTTTCTTTGAATATTTCCATATTTCTTTGAATATTTTCATATTTCTTTGAATATTTCCATATTACTTTGAATATTTTCACATTTCTTTGAATATTTCCATATTTCTTTGAATATTTCAAAAACATTTTTCGATATTTCTTCAATGTTTCTTTCTGTCATGGAAATATTTTCCATATTTCTTGGAATATTTCCATATTTCTTTTAATATCTCCTTATTTCTTTATATTTCCATATTTTTTAAAAAATATTTCTGTGTATATTTCCATATTTCTTTGTGTATTTCCACATTTCTTTGAATATTTTCATATTTCAATTTTTGAAGGTTAACAAGCAAGCATCTAACATCACTGAGCCACTGTGGCTTGTTCAATATATATTAGAGGAAAAATAGTTATTTTGTTTCATTAGTGTCAGAAATAGTGTGAAATAACACTGAGACAAATTGTTAGTTTGCTTCTAGATTAGAACATTTCACATGACAACACTGTCAATCAACTGTTGGGCGTAGGCTTGGTTACTAAGTCTTCGGGGTTCAGGCCATCTGATATCGTTTGCCTTCTAGGGGTCTCTGGCAGCTCCTAGACCATGTCTTTGTACGTCTTTCATTTTTGGCACCTATCGCAGACATATTTAAAAATATGCCTTCCTTTGTGTTTGATTACTAGGCTATACCCCTGAAGTTCTGATTTTGTCAGTTAATAAGTGGAAATGTATAGGCAGAATACGATTTCATACCACATCATTCATGCAGTTTACAATCTTTATGACTCCCTTATGTTTATGCTATTCCGGATTCTCAGTGTGGCTTAATTTGTACTAAACGTATCCCAGCTATTTCATATGTAACCACTCTATTCATGGAATGTTGAACTGAACTTTTCTAGCGGTTGTCATCTAATTATATATTCAAATCAAGCTATGACACCTGGCTCACTATACCTACACAGTTGTTCTTAGTCTGAAACTGTCCGACTTTCTCATATCAACTGCTCACTGTTGTTTTCAGACGGTTACCGTATAATTCCGATGTTTGTGCGCATACATGTTTTTGCAGCTCCACACCCCCTATTTAATAAAATCTAACCTGACATTATCATTCACTCATTACTGAAATCAAAACTGTGTTAGCGATGTAAGCGCTGGGATATCCTAGAAACAGTGTTAGAAGCTAGGAACCTAGGACATCCTAAACCAGAGTTAGAAGTTAAACCCCTATGATATCCTAGAAACAGTATTAAAAGTTAAGCTCCTATGATATCCTAAAAATAGTGTTAGGACGTTAAGACTCTAGGATATCTTAGACACAGTGTCAGAAGTTCGGAACCTATGATATCCTAAAACAGTGTTAGAAGTTTAGCCCCTATGATATCCTAAAACCGTGTTAGAAGTTTAGCCCCTATGATATCCTAAAACAGTGATAGAAATTTAAACCTTATAGGACACTCTAGCGCTAAGATAATTTTGATACGAATCCTGGTCAGACAATTTAGGATTATGTTGTGGGTAAACAGGTACGCTTGTCACCTTGGTCCAGGTATAAACCCCCTCCCATAATACTGGCATTTGTCAGCCAACAGTTAACCCTCACAGCTTATTTAAACCGGCTTAACACCTCATAGCCAGGCTAATCTCTCACACAGTCAAAGTTGTGACCCTTTTATTCTCGGTGCCCTGTGATGAATGAATGAATAGTTGATAAACAAACACAGGGTTTTATACCATTGACTGTTATAGGCCCTGGGATTTTATACCAGTTGAAAATTTGGAAAAAAAGTAAGCCAAGCTTAATCCCATTCACAGTTAAAGTTTCGACCCTTTTACTCTCAGTGCCCTGTGATGAATGAATGCATAGTTGATAAACGAACATGAGGTTATATACCATTGACTGCAATATGCGCTGGGATTTTATAGCAGTTAAAAAAGTTTGGAAAAAAAGTAAGCCAAGTTTAAAGCCCTCATTTATAGTCTTTCGCCCTCTTTTACTCTCTGTGCCCTGGGGGATGAATGAATGCATGGTTTAAACGAATATGGGTCATGTACCTTGACTGCAATATGGCTCGAAAAAAGTTTTCCCAATTTAAAGTCCTTTATAGTCTTTGTTCTTTTACCTTTATAAGGGTATTTTTAGCATACGACCCACGGGATTCCTACCTGTGCCTACCTTTTGGGCCAATTTTAACACCCCTTACAGTATTTTTCTTATTATTCTTTAATGTAGTAGTGGTAACCCCCCCTTTAGTCCCATTGCCACCTTTTGAGGCCAATAACGACCCCTTCGCTATTTTCGATTCGAAAACCTTTAACACCCGATAAAAGGGGTTTAAGGTTTAGTCCCAAGGGATTGTGCTGCTGTTTTAAAAAGGCAAACTATTCCCATAAGAGCTTATGGATTTAATTGAAAGTTGACTTGAAAAAGGGCAACATCTTTTTAAGGGAAAAAAAAAACTAAATTTTTTTTTATTTAGGTTTAACCAAAAGAACTTGATAACCGTTTAAAACCCTTCCCTTTATTGCATCTTCATAATTTAAAGATATTACTGACTTTGTTGTATTGCCTTTTGACTGCACACCTTTCTTGTATCATGTCTTCACAATTTTAAGCTATAGCTAACTTTGTTGAATACCTTGACTGCAATAACCACCTTTCTTGAAGCTATCTGATTGGATTTTATTCTAGCGAAAACAGCGAATCAGAGGCCTCGATAGAAAATCTGTGTACACGAAGCCAAAATGTTTACAGATTTTCTGTCAGGAACTCTGATTTTGCTTGCAAACTATCCAATTAAATCACAGCATTCTGTGATAGAAGAAAATTGACTATTGTAGTCAACATATCACGAAGTTTGTAATAGATGTCTCTATTAAAGAAGTGGTTAAATTTTTATAGACCCCACAATATGACAAAAGCACACTTGTTGAAAACCGAGAGTTTTTCTGAACAAAACTGACACAATTGTTTCCTTAAGAATTGATCATCATTTCAATCCAAGTTAATATTTGACGAATGTATCCCTTTAAATGTATGTTTTTTTTTTGATGTTTATTAATGATTGAAAGTCAATTGCCTTAAATTATTTTTTATGTTTTCTTAAATATCACAATTCGATTTAAATTTAATTTCGTTTTGTTTATTTTTTACGGTTAATTTTTTAGTAACGTTCGTACAAAAGTTTACATCATGATTGGCAAAACGAAATATTAAATCATTGCGAATATTTTATAAATGTGTGTTAGAATTGTGAAATAAAATACTTGTTTTTGTTTGTATGGTTTTATATCAAGCACTTTTAGAAAAAGAGTAAAACGTATTCATACGTATTCCGGGTTCGAACTGTTCACTTTTTAATTAGGTGGTTTTAGTAGTAATGAACACAATTTGGGGTTTCTTTTTAGAGTGTAAATCACTATTTATTCTACCACTAGACATTGTTCTTGATTTGAATGATTGTAAGGCGGGATACAAGTATCTTTGAACTGTAATATACATGGTTGCATAAAACGAACATGCCCAGAAATATAGATGCAAAAGCCCCTATTAAAGGAGGTGAAGCAAATGTTTCAGAATAGGACGAATGTGTGCATGTAAGACATGAAATAATAAAAGATTGCCTTTGTTTTCATAATCAAAGAAATTCAACAGGTGACCTACCTTGCTTAAAAATGCACGTGCATATTTTGTTTGAAAAGGTCTTTCAATCCAATATGGCGGATGTAAACATTATGTGACTGACTTTCTGTGAGACTTAGTGTGAAAAGAAATGATTGAGTTTTACGTCCTACTCTTCTACATCTAATGGGCTAATGGGACGGTTTTCAACATGGAATTAAAGGTAAGTTAAATTTTCATAACTTATGCAAACAAAACATTAACAATACAAACTATTTTGTACATAAATACTATAAACCTTTTTTTATACAATAATACAATAATATACTATATGTAATTACCACTGTCGTTTATTGACCATATTCAAGCAGGATACAATAATATACTTTTATGTAATTACCACTGTCGTTTATTGACCATATTCAAGCAGGATACAATAATATACTATATGTAATTACCACTGGCGTTTATTGACCATATTCAAGCAGGATACAATAATATACTATATGTAATTACCACTGGCGTTTATTGACCATATTCAAGCAGGATACAATAATATACTATATGTAATTACCACTGGCGTTTATTGACCATATTCAAGCAGGATACAATAATATACTATATGTAATTACCACTGTCGTTTATTGACCATATTCAAGCAGGATACAATAATATACTATATGTAATTACCACTGTCGTTTATTGACCATATTCAAGCAGGATACAATAATATACTATATGTAATTACCACTGGCGTTTATTGACCATATTCAAGCAGGATACAATAATCACCAAATACAAAATGATAAAAAATGAACTGAATATCTACAGAAATACAAAACGTATTTAACTATTTACATTGAAGTTTATTGCCGTATTCAAGATGAACAAAATACAGAAATACAATACATACAAAACGGATTAAATCGTTTTCCACTATTAATTGGCTTTATTATAACAAAAACATACAAAAAAATAAAATTGAAATGAAATATTTTAAAAACTAAAATTTATTGGCCCTGTTTTAAAAAACAAAAAATAAAAATAATGATATAAATGAACAACATATAAAGTAAAATGAATATATATACAGTTCATTGGTCGTATTCAAAGAAAATACAATAATACACAAAATGCATAAAGATAAAAATAAACGACATACAAAGTAAAATGAATATCTACACAAATACAAACCATACGGATTGAACTGCTTTCCACTGGCCGTATTCAAGGAAGATGACGAGGGCGGGATCGAAGAGATTACCAATAGAATACAAAATTGACTTAAAAATCATTGTCATTCCGGAAAGGTGGCCACGGAATTTATAAACCAAACATAATGGTGTCGAGGCTTTGTATTGTAAATAATGGCGATTTAACCCCCTTAAACACAGGTGTTAAAGTCGCGGATATTTCGGCGTTTCCACTTTCGAATTTTGCACTTAGTTGACATTGGGATGGGGTGGAGCAGATTTGACAGAATTTGTAAAATTAGTAAAATCAAAGTTGTTAAATGTAAATGAAATTAAATGTAAGGTAGAGATGGGGTGTGGCAGAATTTATACTACCCCCCTTTACCATTAGCTGACTTGAAGTGTCCCCCTTCCCTTTTTCAAGTTATAAACAAATTGATGACAAGCTAGATCAGTTGTTCAATAAATTGAAATAAAGAGAAATAAAATAAAGTAAGGAAAATAATTAAATTGAATTGAATTGGGAAATGAAATGAAAAATTAAATGAAAAATTAAATAAAATTAAATAAAAAAAAGAAAAATGAAAATGAAAATAAAAATAAATTAATTAATGAATAATTATGAAAAATTTACAATGGAGGATATTTCATAGGCCTATAAAAAAAAAAACCAATCCTTACTTGAAGTCTTGAATAATGAGATTCGATAGTTTAATTTGATTTAATCCCTCGCTCATGGCCGTACATTGTATTCATAATAATTGAACTTTCAATGACTCTGAGACGACACAATCCCAGTACAGTTCGTCCCTTTCTTAACACTCTATTGCTTGAACGTTAAATTGATTTTTAAACCTCAAAAACCTCTTATTTCATAGCAGAATACCAATGTATATCAAAGGGATAGCTTCGTGGAATTCTGACTGCAGGAAATTTCTCATGGTTCAAACACAAATCGATAGCTTGTTTAATTTTATGCATGCTATTGTTATGTTTTGACTTTACACGCTTTTCAAATCAAAATTGAAGGAGTATGCAAAAGTTTTCCGCGTTGCATGGTGAATCCCTTGTCAGAACCATATTACAATGAAGCGAAGGGCTATAAGAAGTAACCCTGATTAGTTCAAGCAATATTCTGGACGTCACATGACCATTACACGTTAAACGTCTTCAACGATAGAGAGCAACGTGACGTCACATTACTTCGGCAAATGACGTATTGACAACGTATTACCGTCTTTAAATGAAGTAATACCTTTAATAGAAATAGATACTGTGGGTATCGACTGACCCTATACGTGAAGTAAGTAACAGTAAACATATCATTAGCATGTCATACATATTAAAAGGGTTAAAATAGGGGAAAGTCGGGGATGCACTGAAAACCCCCAATCATGCTAATCCCAAAACCAACTTGCCATTGTCTTATATGGGTTCATGAAGTATTGTCTTAAAACAATTTCCGCGTATGACCACAAATGTGTAGTGCGAGGGCTTTGAGGTCATTTTGGGGCCGATTGTAACCGTAATTAGACTCATTATGTACCTTAACGGCCCCCAAAATACCAAATAAATCCCCTTCGAACTCTGATCATTGTGTTCGTCATTTATAAGAGATTGACACCTTATTGTCAAAAAGGATTTATAGCGCGTGCTGCAGATACTTCACATGTGTGGAATACATACGCGTTGAGGTTTATAAAAGGGCAATAACAGAGGGCATTATCAACGTAGGTCGCCATTTAAATGGACCTTTAATTCCGGACTAAGATGACCACTTGCTCTGAATAGGAGATTCCTTTGGCATTTCTTTTCTCATTGTCGGATTTTGCAAAGAATTTAATTGTCTACCGAAGTTCATTTAATTTGACTTGTACATAAGAATAAAGGCACTTTAAAGGTATTTCTGGTCGATTTGAGTCCATTCAATGGTTTAGATTATCCCAAATACCATCATTTATTCGGTTCATTAAATGTAAATAAGGGGCTCCTTTTATAAATTCTTATGCCTATTGTTTTCTAGTTTATAAATTTGACGACCCCTTTCTCTGAAAGCGACTTTGTGGGTTGGCCGCCATTTATTCTTATGACCTTTCGCTTGCCACCAAAACTTTGGCGCCTTATAACTCTCTCGGAGACTAATGCAATGCTATTTTTTTTTAAGTTTATATTGTGTAGTCAATACGTTGTATTTTGTCATACAAATGTAACTTCAGCGTAAATAATATTTAAAATAGTGATGTAAATGTACATGTAATTGTAAAAATAAAATGCTATGTACATAGTATCGTAGTCTGAATGTAAATCTAAATGTTATAACTATAGCCTTGATTTATCTGTAGCCTTTTTGTAGCTAGCCTATTTGAGCTGTAGCCTTTTTGTATCTGTAGTCTCATTGTATCTGTAGCCTTGTAACTGTAGCCTCATAATAGCTGTAGCCTTTTAACTGTAGCCTTATTGTAGCTGTAGCCTTTTAACTGTAGCCTTATTGTAGCTGTAGCCTTGTAACTGTAGCCTTATTGTAGCTGTAGCCTTGTTGTAACTATAGCCTTATTGTAGCTATAGCCTTGTAACTGTAGCCTTATTTTCGCTGTAGCCTTGTAACTCTAACCTTATTGTAGCTGTAGCCTTGTTGTAATTATAGCCTTGTTGTAACTGTAGCCTAGATGTATCTGTAGCCTTGTTGTAGCTGTAGCCTTGTAGTATCTGTAGCCTTATTATAAATGTACCCCTGTTGCATCCGTATCTTGTTGTATGTGTAGCCTTATTGTAGCTGTGGCCTTATTGTGGCCTAACCTTGTGTATCTGTAGCCCTGTATCTGTAGCCTTAATTTGAACGTAGCCTTATTTGAAACTAAATAAGATTGTAACGTAACTGTAATGTAATGCAACTGTAAACGTAACGTTACTGCAATGTAATATAAAGCCTGATAATTTACAAGAGCTATAGCCTAAGGTAAACGATAAAAAAGAATCAAAGGCAACAGCCAACAGCCGGCTACGTTATACACCCAGTTTGGTTTTCACTGCAAGTCGTTAACACATCAGACGTCAAATTACAGCTTAATGCAACTAATCATTGTAATGACTCCTGTGTTTTCGAACCTCAGACAAATAATAAGCCAAACTTGATGCCTCGTCTGCCATTTTCCCAAAGACAAAAAACTTACAAAGCACGAGAAATGAATCTAATAAGCATCAAATGGAACATTTGTTCAAAAGTAAAAAGTGAACAAAACACCAAATGTACTCAAATTATATGAAATTAAACATAATGAATAACAATGCAAGACGTTGGTAGTAAGTTTCAACCTACAAAACAAAATGCACCTTAACAAGCGGATTCTGATCGCAAACTACCAAAATGAGCGCCAGTATCAAATATACCCTATTTATAGCATATTAAAAACAGCATACTCAGCATACTGTGTTTAAACAGTATTGAGTCAGCACAACGTTTCGAAATGGTACTGAACTATATCCGTGGCATTTCCATATGTAACAAAAAGGCAATATTAAAGCGAACTTTATAACTTTATACAGTCTGTGCCTACAGGGTCCGTCCTATCGGTTCCAATTAAGTGGTGCTCCATCTTAGAAAATGGCCGCTCTGGAAGTCATTGAGTTAGCTTCGTGCCTGCAATAAATTGCCATAAATATTTAGTGAAAGAGAGAAGGCAAAAAAGCCACCAAAGAAGAAGGAAATGTTGTCGTTGTAAATTATTAAAAGAGAATGTTGTATAAAAACGTGTATTAAAATTCGGGGTTGTTATTTATCTGAAAATGGGCGGTGTTTACATTATACCAAACTTAAGAGTTTATTACCCTTATTGGTGTGAGCGACTCAATGATCGTGTTGCTAAGATGGGGGCAAAAGCACCGAAAGTATTCGCGCGGTCATCAAGACGCTAAAATGCTATTATTTCTGCTGAAATCAAACCCGTCGTGATGAAAGTAGCTACTATTCTATTCGTATAATCAAAGACATTCAACACACGAAAATACTTAAATAAACGTTTCCAAATAAAATTTGTTAGTCATTAAGAATTTGATAATGTTGTAAGCGACATTTCACCTGTTGACGTCTGCTAATACTTACTGAAGCGCCATCTGGTGATGACGTACTAATCACTCGTTTGTTCTCTTCCTTTAGATTTATTCTGTAAATTCTTCGTCGTTTCTTCTCGACTCAATAAACCACAAGTAGAAGAAAATAATATATTCCTTTCTCTCAATTCTTCGTAATTAGCCTATCAATGGCGGAATTGTGGCGGGAAAACCTATCGTTTGTTTACATTCTATAGTTCACCTGTTCTCCCGCCATTTTTATCTCCTTAATTGCTGGTTATGATTGACGCTTACATGAAACTCCGATCCTTGATTGGCTCGAGCAGGTGCTCTAATCTGCACGTGATATCATCTCGGGTTTCCTGTGCGCGGATGAATATCTTACAAAGTTTGTAATGAGGATCACGTGAACAAACATGACTCTCAGTTCGTTTTACACCATTTATTTGAAATTAAAGAATTAAAGCAAATTGTTTATTGAAATAGTATAGAGTTGAGGCAAAAAATTGTTTTATTTCGATTTAACTCGGGTGTACTTGGTGCTCTTTCTTTGGCGCGGATTGACTCGGATGTCAGTTTTAAACGAAACGAAATAAAGCAAGAATTCTCTGACACGTTATTTTATGAAAATGAAATATTTGGCATGTAAATAAAATCGCTGAGTTTGATATTATTGAATGCTTTTCTTTGTTTTTGAAAGGGTTAAATTAGACTTTTCGGGTTTAGTGAGTTCATTTCATATTTTGTACTTATTCGAACCCCGTGTTTCATAAATTGTCGTTTCATAACTTTTACGTGATTTCATGTCGTTCCATATTTTTCTGCGACAATTGCCATCGGTTGTATTCTGTTCCTATCAGGGATTATATTTTAGTATTCGGTTACCACGACAGCTCGTCTTGCATCCACTAAATGAAACTCGATTAAAACTGAAGCAATGAAAGAAATACATAGATAAAACTAATGAAATGAAATGAAACTGACATTCAAAAGAAAAAATATAAATAAATAAACGAACGAACAAATAAATAAATGAATAAACGAACAAATAAATAAACCAAATCAAACTATTGATATGAAATCATCCTAATCCTAATCTCATAATAAACATTGAAATTGTCAACTTTGGTGTCAACTGTCCTCAGGGCAAATAAATCTATAACATTTGGTCACTTATAAAATGGCTATAAAAATAAGCAAGATTATAACTTCTCCTTAATTAGATAAAAGGCAATAATTAGAAAGAACTAATCAACCAGTCCAACTTTAAAATGACCAGAAAATTTCATTGGAAAATATCCAAACGTTTGTCTTTGTCTCGCCTCGGCTTTTATTGAATCAAATAAAGCCATCGTAGAAGTTAAACACCAATAATTTGCTTTCCACGCCTGTAATTCTGTCTTCATTACGGTTTTAATACCAACCACTAATCGACATAATGATTCCAAACTCTAAATAGACTCAATTATCTAGCAGTGTTATTAGACTTGATGATTAGTAATTGTTTACTGGACGTTCGAGACTTCAATCCAACTTGTTAACACGGATAATAAAGCTCTCAACAACATTACGTTACTAATTCACCAATTAATCACTAGAATCATAAAGATTTGTCTCCCTTTCCCCTCGAGGCGTCATAAATTCAAGATGGCGGTTGTCAAGGGACGCCATATTTGATTACCAGACGACAATGTTAATGCCTGGTAATTGTTTGATTTAAGAGAATTGCTCGCCAATTATTTAAAGTAAATTGGATAAATTGAAAGATTTGTTCCTCGTGTTTGTTTCAAATAAACTTATACATTGGCCACAGAATTCGTTTGTTTTCTTTCAAATCGCTAAGGAATCACCATAATGGAAAGTCAATCCGCCATTTTGAAAGCTCATAAAACCGACTTTCGTCTCAGTTTGAATAAAATTTGCATAAATTTTACTAAAAAGATTGAAGGAAATACGAAGTATATAGTGCCTAGACCATTTATCCGTCATCATTAGCATGTTAGGTGCAGAAGGGTAGGACGTTAAACTCCATTCAATCATTTCCCAGACCATTTACGGTAGTCGAACCATACGTCATATTACCAATTTAGGCGATCCCATAGTTGTTGAGTCACTGAGGTCATGAAATATTATTAGAAAGTCCACAGTAAATACATTTTATTTTGTAACATGGGCAGTATAAAGTTAGGTCTACTAAATATTTTTTCATTCGGTGTAGCCTAAGTCAAAGATTTTTTCATTCAAATTTAAATAAAAATTGACAATAAAAAAATGCTGCTATTTCGTAAAAAAATATAATTTGTCAAAGGAGTTGGAAATTCTAAATCTTTTAACAGAATTGTGCAGAAAACACAATTGAGTTTGTGAGTAAAGGAAATTCGTTAACTATACTTTTGCAATCTTTAACTCCCATAGAACACTGCTCACCTTATGTAGCCATTCATTGGCAGAGAAGTAAGAATAGTAAAGAAGTGTTATTTATATTTTCTTCTGAAAATATGTTTCGTTTCCTTTTAAAAAATATTGAAATATAATAAAAATATGAAATTTGTACAACTTTTCACTCTTCAGAACATCACCTGAATGGTGCTTTAAGCTATAAGTTTATCACAATGTCAAACGAAATTATGTTCACTGAAACAAATTATTTCGTTTTGTAACTAAAAAAATGTCAAATCCAACAAAATGTGCTATTCCTTCTGAAAACATCATTAAACTGGCGCATTGAGAGTTTTCTCATTTTGACACAATGTCAAAAAGCCTTCTTTGTATACATCTTATGTAAATATTTAGAATTCATACACGAGCTCTTAGGAAGAGAATAATCAACAACGTCTCCTGCTCATTGGAACGCTCTTTGCTCGGATAATGGTTGGAATCTTGTCTCGTTAGCGGTACAAGTGTCAGCTGACAAGTTTGAGAACGTATTATAGTGCCACTTCATTTCTATACTGGTTTTTAACTAGCAAGAAAGGCCCTCATTTACTTCATGTCGCTCCTTTCATTCAAACTGACAGGCGGTACTCGGTCGATCTGTGAGCTAACACAGAGGTTGTGACAGCTTGCTTCGGACTGGAACGTCGCCATATTGGAGACAACCGCCACAAGTTGCAACATACTTCGCCATCTCGTAAATGGAGCGCCATAAAATAGGTCTTACAAATGGACAGGCAATACTCGGTAGATCTGTGAGCTTACACAAAGGTTGTGATAGCTTGCTCCAGACTAAAGCCTCTGGAAACAACCCCATGGACTCTGCCACTTTAAAAGGTTACGCGATACTCGGTATATCTGTGAGCTAACACAGTCCAGATTGGATCATCGCTATCATAGAAATGAAGCCCTATAAGGTTGGTCCGACAGGCGATTTCCAATTTCATCTATGAGCTAAAGTAGTGCCTTTGATACCTCACTCTTGACTCGAACGTCGCCATCTTGAACGTTAATTTAACTGGAAGTACACAACGCTTACTTCCATGACATCCGGTTTAAGATTTTTATTATTTTTGCTAATTAGCGTGAGATTGTTATTATCCAACATCTTTGTAGCTGACTACCATTATCAGTAGGTGCATTCCGGTTTACAGGTTACCTAGAAACGTTCATATTCACGGTACATTGTATTTGTAACTGAAAGGGGCTGCCTTACTGATAGATATCGTGGCTGTTCAATAACACGGTTGAGAAGATTGTCGGCATGGGATCTGTTCTAAAACAAAACACATTCCAACAAAAGCCTACAAAGTGGATCACCATGGCTGCTAGCTACTATGGTTACGGCGTCTGCTACCGGAAATAACCGAGATGGGAGCTGATGTTCAGAGACAGGCAGGCAAAAGGAGAGACAGTGAATGAGCTATTTAGCACCGGCTTTGAGATGTTATTACCGAATTTCTTTCAAGACAAGTTACTAATCGAATCCCGTTCTTTCCACCATTCTATAGATCCTTATTCAGTTCGATTCGTCGTTCAATGGCGTCATTGTCCGCCATTCTGTGCAGTCTGAAACCTTCGTTTATATTCATTCAATTTCCTCAATTAGGTATTTCAGACCGGCGTATTATGAAGCAGAAAAAGTCCAATTAGCGATGAATCGAATAAACGGTATAGAGATTCTCTTCTGGAACCTTTTCTTCAGTTCGTTTGTTGTTAAAATGACACGAAGTTAACTCGATTAACTAGACAAGAGCAAAACGTAGGCAGCCCTTCATCATTTGTTGTGAAAATGACACACCACTAACGTGATTAGTTCGACAAGAGCAAAACGAAGTCGACCCAAGTCTCTTCAGAGTAGTCATTCTCCAATAGAATTATGTCAGTAAATGGCCACACGAATAGCTCTAATAGGAAATAATCAGATGGTTTTGATACCAATGAAAGGAAATTGTTCAGGCCGCGTTCGATGTTAGTGTTCGTGTCAAAGGAATGAGTTAACTCGATTAGTGAGTGTCGACACGAGTGTTTGAAGATGTATAAATTTGATTGTGTCTTGTGGCTATATAATGGTCGCTTTTTCTTGCATCACTGAGTTCTGTTGATTTCGTTTCCATGATTGTTGCATTTCGGTCTTAAAGAGGCACCGACTCTGCCATTTATATTGTTTGCCTCTTGCAGACTTCCATCTTTAAATTTGATCTGAGGAACTGAAAGAAACGTCTAGTCGTGCAGGTAGAACAATAAACCGAGGCCCTTTGTCCTACAGATATTCAAGATTGCAGTTGGAAATCGCAAAAAGAGTACATCCTACTCTTTTGGGCTATCAGAGACCAGCAAAGCGATGCAGTGTGCAAAAAGCGAAATTTTGCCAGCCATTAGCATACTCTTTCTCCAATTGTCTTGGGATCTTTTACGTTGACACACGACTTTAAGTCCAATCCGAAAGAATGGACTTTTGCCTGTATTGAATTCTGGATCTTCAGGTTAGCATTGAACTCACTGAGTCATCGCAACACGAAGCTGAAAATCCAGTAGAAATAAGACCCGGAAGCCTGCATTACGTCGTTTTTGAAATCTGGTTTTCTTTGTAAGGAGAAACCAAACCAGATCTTTAAATTGAAATCGAAATGGTTCTAAATAGATTTATTTCAACTGATAAGGCCCTGGCCTTTTCTAATTTTTCAATAAACCGCCTAATTTAACAAAATAATTCTTGTTATTGCTTGTTTATCAACACTCAAGTAAAATAGAGAAACAGCTCCTAACCTTATTCCACTGTTGGTTTATATTATTGAGAGCAAAGGCGTGTATTATAGATCACAATCTAAAATTTTGATTGGACACATGAAAATGGCAGTAACTTAGTTTAAGTTATGGAAGGGGGTAGTAATCTTGAGACAGGGATCCTGAAGCGGGGATATACACGAAGCAAAATCCTAAGAGCTGAAAGTGTCTTTTGTGCTTTGTTTGGTCTTAACCATAGTTTCGCCTATGTTAAATAGTAATTTAAGTTTGATTATCTACTCTGAAATGAAAAAATAAATGTTTTATGTCCAACTCTTCTGCACCTTATGGGTTAATGAAGATGGGCAACGGTATGCAGTATCTAATGATGGAAATTAACCAGGACAGCGTCATAAACCTACTCTGATGGCGATTTCCAACTGTCGAGAGATCTTTAATATGCACAGCCTGTAGCGCACAGGGGCCGCGCCGGTTTATTGTCCCTTATACCTATATCCATTTGCTTCATAGATTTCTATATTTGAAGCTTGGCTAATTTTAAGGAGTTAGCTGCATTTTATGACAAAGGAAAAATATAATTTTTAAATCCTTCGTTGAAACAAACAATACGATTGAGTGGACACGAAACTTTCCCATAACATTAACAAAGCAATTAACCTTTTTGCCTGAGCGGTTATCTCAATTCCCGAACTCTGTGGGGTGCTAAAATATTGACCCACAATCAATTTAATCCGCCCCATGTGTCTTCAATTCGCTTATTCAGACCCATAATTTGTTTCAGAGGCACAAATAATAACAAAAGATGTCCCTTCACTCCACAAAAAAACACCAGAACATTATAAACAATCAGCCCTCTTAATGTGAAGAGTTGTATAAAGGGTGATAACTCTTAACGCAGCATGACACTATTCTCCAGTCGCAAATAATGTGTGTTAAATGCTAATAAATCATACGTCCTATTGTTCGAAATACGCCTCCATTTTACTCGAATAATAAGGCACTAATAGTTTCAATTTATATATTTTCGCTCTCGGTCGCCACCTGGTATAAATTATGAAAAAAACAAATTTAACGTTTTTTGACGTGCGACATTTCAATTGGCAACCATGATTTTTTTTTTTGATCACATTCATCTGATGACAATGTAAATTGTTGAAACGTCGCACCCAATGAAATTTATAGTCAAGTTACTTTTATTGAATTTACTTACACAATGTAAATTGTTGAAACGTTGAGTAATCCAGGTACAGAATATGTTAAGAATTGATGGCAATGTAAATTGTTGAAACGTAGCGTAATAAAAATCTAGGAACGTCTGTTAAGTGATAATGTATATGTTAATTGTTGAAACATTGTGTACAATAACATACCCAATGGAAATGGCCAATCTATCCCCCCTCCCCATTGAAAACTGACGTCTGCGAGGCTACCACTGTTCCGAACCAGTTGAGCGGTGAATTGAGCTAGAATCGCGCCTTATTTGGACAAATCATCACCAAACGTCAAAAACAATCGCTCCAATATTGCCTGGGGCAAAGTTCGGTTTGTCTATAATCATCAGATGAGACAACAGCTTAATATAGACCCACTTTAATTATAAACAGCAGGGTGGATGAAACGAACAAGCAACACAATAATGTAGTGCAGACGTTTGGTCAAATACACGTCTTGCCTCTCGGCAATGACAACAATGGAGGGTCATTTTGCGAAATCTCGAATGAAAAGAGTCGATTGTGTCTTTTCTCTGTGGGCCATTGTCAAAAACAGTGATTACTCCCTGTGAGTACCGTATCAACACACAGTAGAAAACAATAACAGCTCCCCGGGATCTTAAAAGGTTTTTCAAAGCAGTCGATTATCGTCAGAATTAAACATGGCGGCACATGGCGCGAAACGTTTGTTTGTATTGTGAGGTATTGTTAAGAAGGCGGGAATCGAGATAATCTCTTTCAGAGCTTCTTAAATGGGTTTGACTTAAGAAATATGGACACTGTTAGCCCCGAGGGAAGGCTTTTAGAAAGCTTTAGGGTTAACATATTCATCAAGAAGCTGCCAGAAAACCAGGTTCCGCTTTTATCTTCTACTCTATGTATCTTGCTTTGAGAATCTCTCTTGCAATGTAATGGACATTGGGCATCGAAAGCAGAGTCGTAACGTACGGTAATTGGACATAGGTCATCGAACGCAGAGTCGCAACGTACGGTAATTTTTCTCCGCTCTGCATGTTTTTTCTTATGCAATGCGTAGATATACTAAACTACGTATAGTTCTTACGTGGAAATAACATACGAAACTACGTGTTGTTCCTACATGGAAATAACATACGAAACTACGTGTGATGCTTACATGGAAATAACATACGAAACAAAGTATTGTTCCTACATGGAAATAACATACGAAACTACGTGTGATGCTTACATGGAAATAACATACGAAACAAAGTATTGTTCCTACATGGAAATAACATACTAAACCACGTATTGTTCCTACATGGAAATAACACACACGAACGTAGTTCACCGCCATTTTGAATATCGAAATCGACTGAATTAGTCGAAGTTCTTAATAGGCTATACTATTTCAAAAAAGCCTTTTAACCCTTGATTTGAAAATTATTTAAAAAAAACTTCGACTACTAATTAAGTCGAAGTAGAAATTCAAAATGGTTTTGCGTTCGTGTGTTTTGAAAATTCCTCGAAAACTTTGAGAGTTCATATGACGTCACTATTTCATAATTTCTAAATATCATATACACGTACTTGTACTTCTCGAACGCTTATCGATCTAAGCTCTGCATGTCTTTTCTTGTGCAATGAACACAGGGTATCGAACGCGTGGTTCTACCCATCGCTCATCAAAGCAGTCTCCACATGTCTTTTATCGCCTTGAGATCCATACCTTGTATTTTACTGAACTTGAGGAGTCAATTGAGCGAATATTACGCTTTAGAAAACAAGATGTAAACTTTCAAAACCGGAAGTTGAAATGTATTGCATAATGGAGCATGAACGTTTTAAGACTTCTTCAAATGAAGAGAGACAAAAGGGACGATAATTCATGACTAGTTTTAAAGCCACTTAGACAATAATCGATTTTGTTGTAAAGCTTCTTCTGTACACTACTTCACATTATGACAAGCTAACGATCCAAACGAAGCTATTATGCGATTCACTCCTTGTAATATACCAATTCTACTTGAAGCATTTTGTTACAAGTTTTTACAAAGAAACTCGCGTAATCGAGACTATTGATATTGTCTTGTAGAGCCCTCGTATTAATGTCGTCATCGATAGCAAAAGGGGGAAATAACCACTCACAACTCTACTTCTATTTACTGCGGGACTCGATTTAATTTTCACTTCACTTGGAACCATTTCCGGTATTTTGTCCGAGTATAAAAGTATTTTCAGTAAGGCGGAGGAAATAGAACTAATGAAGTATGGTTCTCTCGCTATTTCACGCCGGGTTTATTTCTCGCTTATTGAACGAGATCTCAGATGGCGCTGCGAACGTAGCTGTAAACCGGAAATTAGACTTGATGTTAATAACGGGCTTAAACTGTGTTATGTGTAGTTTGGGTATTACACGGAATGAAAACCTAATAGAGATTAGAGCACTAGTCTTTATACTTCATTATTCGAGCATATACGGCTTCAGCGATTCCATTATCCACGCGCTCGGCTTGAGAGGATCGGGACAATGGTGGAATGAGAGGGAATAAAGAGGTTATTCTTCGGCTATTCAGTGGCATTCTTCTCCAACTAAATGAGTTTCATATACAAGAGTGATGGTAATGTTGACGGAAGAAAAGGCGATTTGAAACTCGTGCTGAGGTTTTCTAAACGAATAGTCAACATCAGGATTGACCTCGGGCAGAGTATCAGCTTGTTTCTTATTCTTCCCTAGTTCATTCAGTCTATACAATACAGACTTATTGAAGTGACACTCTCTACTGTCAGTTGTTTATGCTTCTGAGAACGTTAATCTCCAGCCGAAGCTAATGTTTTACAAAAGATCCAACATTGGCGAATAAGTATAAGCTTTGATGTTGTGAGGTTTCTGAAATTTGAATATTTTAGAGCGAACTTGATAAGATCTGAAATTCCAAGAGTGCCAATAGCGTTTCAAGACAACTATGGGTCAGGGGGCGAGCTTGGACTACAATATTTTCCATCATAGTTGGGGGATGGGGGTGTTGGGTGGGGCATGGGTCATTCTAACTATCCAAAATGATCACAAATCGAAGTGAACATGGTAGAGCATATGTATTCATCTATTTCCAATGTTAGAATACAGTCCGAAAGCGCATAAAACATTTTTTATTTAGTCTTTTCCGTTTTTGAGAACATTGGAATAAGTTTTATGGGGTCGGAAGGGCACTGGATCGTGTAAAATGAGCACATATCCAAAAGTAAATGAAATGAAAAAAGAAAAAAAAAAGGGAAATGAAAAAGTGCTACTCTCCTGCACCTTGCGTCTTGTGGAATTTGGGCAAAGCCATGCATTTTGAAGTGATTGAATTTTTCCCAGGACAGCGGCACTAGCCTACTCATTTTCCGATTTCCAACTGTCGAAGGAACTTTAAACGTGTACAGCTAGTAGCACACAGGGCCATATCAAAATGTAGTTAGAGATTTTACTCTGTAACTTGGTCACTGTGAGTCACAATTTGACGAATTCGTCAATTCACAATGTAAAAAGACAAGGGTCATAAAACTAGGCTGAACAATATGACGAAATCTTAAAAATGCTACAACAAATATTGAAACGTTTCGCAATGAGAACCGACAATGGAGGTCAACAATGAAAATTATCGTATAATTGTTATCACTATTCTTTTATTTACTTAAAGATGCGTATACTGCTTCACGTTTTTCATGCAATGCTTGCTCAGGAAGACCGAGTAATGGAGTACTTTAATGAATGGCGGGCTTCTCTAAACAAATACTCAGTTTACTTGAAAGAAGGTTGTTAAGAAGAGCGGGGGGTAGGGGCAAAGAGAGAGTGAGGTAGGGGGGCTTTATTTGCATAGGGCAAATTATCCCTAGATATAGATAAGCCATCCCTAGGTTTTCCCCGTGCCTCTTAGTTTCTTTGCCTCAACCATCTCCTTAGATTCCTTCTGTCCCTACCTTGTCTAGGTTTCCACCATCCCAAAACATTTCCTCAATTTCTCTTGCCCCATCTCTTTTTTTGCCCCAGCCCCCTTTCCCCCCTGTCCAATCACAACTTATTAAGTTCCCCCATCCAGACTCATCTGTATAGTGTCACCTTATCTACTCTATAGTCGTAGTTTCCCCAATACCCACCCTCTCTTTCAGAACCCTCGTCGTCCTTATGCCCCTCTGTCCTCATCCCTTTTCAACTCAGTTTCCCCCTGTCAAAATGGCGGAATCTCGAGTCAGTTTCTGTTTAAACGAAAACGTGTTAATTTCCCACAAGTTTTGATTAAACATCGATTTTTTATTGATATAAGCCTTAATACAAGAAATTACCACTTCTTTAACATTCAACACGTATCCACTTCCGGTTCAGACAACCAATCAATGACTGTCGTCTTCGCGCCTTCCAAACCGGAAGTGTACTCTCGAAACCTTAACATGATTTTGTTTCCAAAGCAAATTCCAAAAGCGTGAGTGGCTTTTCCTAAATTTCATTGTTCAAATAATAGCTCCTCTCGAGGAATTGTTCCCAGTCAGTGTTTCCCTATTTTGATTCAATAAAACGAAGTTGAAATGAGAATTGTTGATGTAAGCGGCACGTCAACTTGTTAAATCAAGCCGCTATTGTCACTGGAAATCGAAGCCATGTATCCATGTAATTGCATTTTAACGCCGCAACTAAACTCATGTTGTCGTTTCTAATGACCGCAACCGCTTTTGTCGATGACCAAATATTTCCACAAGATCTCAATTCTAATGAAATTCGTGCTCTTAGTCGTCTTTACCGAGTTGGCGTCGTTTTCTCTCCTGTTTTTATTGGAACTTGCTCCATTATCGTCTTTGGAATGGTATAATAGGCACAGAATGAGCAACACAAACATCACAATTGAGAATTAGATTCCTTGTAGCGTTAAGATATTATTGATATTTTTTCTTAGCGAATTTTTCATCTTAGATTTCTGGAAAAGGAGAGATTGATTCTCCCAGATGTACAGGTCTAGTCTCGAACAAATACTTTAATGAGAAATTGGGATCTCAATTTGGATAGTTTTTTTTCTGTTCTGATCTGGAATTAGACGAAATAATAACTCGTCCAATGGGTGAGATATATAGTACCTGATATATACAGATTGTTTTTAGTTCGCTACGAAAAACGATTATTATTTAAGTTTTGATTTCTGAACGATCTTACTGTATTTAATGTGTTGCTTCGATTTTCACATTTTACGCCGGTTATTTCAAACACCACGAGAAAGCAACGTTTGCACCCATAGCAGCGTCCATTTCATACTTAATTTATATGGCATACATTGCCCTAAATATGTACTGTTTAGTTGAATAACAAAAGTGGCCATTTAAACGGACATTTAAACAATATGAGACTTGATGATCTAATCTATTGTTTGAATTGTATCAATTATCCAGGTCGCAAACAATCAAATCGTGACCTAGACACATATTCAGGGTTTTGTTTCGCTTTATATTCAAAATGTATTTGCAATTATTTAATTTCAAGAGGTTGATGCGCTTGTAATCCGAGATGACACTCCTTTATGTCCATGATCTCGTCAATTCTCGTTAAATCACAGACTAAAACAATACAACAATCGCTCCTCCATAACTGAAGAGTTGATTTACAATCTTATCTCAATGGCTGAAGAGTTGATGAACAATAGCACCACAATAAGCTGAAGAGTTTGAGATAAAGGGAGGTAATTTGAGACTATTCTTAGGTGTTAAAGCAAACAGCGATTACAGTCAGTGAATAAGCTCGTTCGAGTGGCGAGGTATTATAGGGTATTGTTTTCACTGTCAACGGATGTTGTAATATGGCGGGTAAGATTACGAGATAAGTACTTAGACCAATAACCTGAATGCTTCAAGGGCAAATATGATACCTAATATCTAACCGGAGGGCCAACATGACACAGACTACCAATCCGGGAAACAGTCGCAGTAGCGTTTCTAGAACCGACTTGATTTCAACTAAGATAACATTTTACATGAGGTGAGGTGGGGTGGGGTTGAGGGGAAGGACCTCGACAATACTGACCCTTAATCCTCCAATATCCAAGGCATAGACATAACAACACATGAGAATCAAAAATCTAACAGGGTATCAGTCACAGTAGCGTTTTTACCACCATCTTGCTTTCAACTTTGTTATCATATTATACAGGGGAAAAATGAGTTCACCCCCCCCCCCCCCCCTTTCCTAGAAACGTCACTGGGATCACGACGTATTTTCAACTAGTATGATCTATGAACATCTGGTGGCCCTAAGGACATGTGAGCTAACTCTTCTTTTTATTTAAAGAGCACCGACAACTAATAAATCCACCACTATGATCTCATTTGACCATCTCTTGGAATTTTCTTGCAGTGATAGTAGCTTTAACGAGCATCATGCTCTAAAAATAGTCACTCAATGTGTAAACAATAACTTTATAACTATAATTTTTGAACGTGTATTAGTATAATTAAAACAAATTCGGTCATTAGAATACATTTCTGGCCAAATACACACAAGACAAAACAATGGGGCAGCATAATAACGCGATTTGGACAAGACAATACTTGGTTTGTTCCAAACGGGCAATTTATTACACGAAACTGATTTGGCCATTCAGCGTCTTTGAAGCGTGCTTGAAAACCTATAGACTCGAACATAATAGACGCATTAATTCTAGTAATATCCCATTGTTGTTCGTCATACCTGCTTACCAAACCTGTTAACCCTTTGTCCGCCACACAATAGATAATAGCTTTTATATACTATGTTTTTGTTAGGTTTAAATGGAATACGGCCGGTTGTTAAAAGTCATTATTTACGCTACGTTGTTTGTACTAATACCTACTTACTGAAAATTACTAATTCTGGATGAAATGAATTGATGTAGACGGTTTAAAGGGTGGTCGGCGTGAGAGGGGCATAGTAGAAGATATTCAAATCGGCTATTTGCGTGTCCGGTATTGGCACTGGAGATCAAGTTGGACGCAAGACTACTTGCTTTTATAAAGGGTTGAGGCGAAGGGCGATGGGAACCACAGGTTTGGACAATTTGAAGGAGCACAAAAGTGACCGTGGAACTACTTGATTTGACGTTTATGTCTTAAACAATGATAAAAATAAGTGTGGGTCGGGGGGTGTCTTAAACAAGTAGAGGTCTTTTGGACAAAGTCACAAGGGCACACAAGACAACCGGGACTATTAATATCCGAGGCTACCTGAATTAAGGTTCCATGTGTTCATTATAGCAAGATAATTCACAATTTTCAAGCATGATTCCTTTGGAACTCCAATATCGAAATCCTTTCACAGACAACCGGGACTACTAATATCCGAGACTACTTGAATTAAGCATGGAATTTTCACAAATTTTCGACCCTTATTTCTTTGGAACCCCGATATCGAAATCCTAAATCCCCGTACTCAGTTTGATTTTCATGAAGTAGGTCGACCATGTTCAAATCCGTCATAAAATTAAATTATTTCTGGTCAAGTGCTTTCATAATCTTTTGTTGATGGATAACAATGGAATTATCATTTTTTATTGTGGAGAAATTTCAAAAAAATCACAGGGATAATCCTTGTTTATTGTAAAACTAATATTTTTCTTTTCACGGTGTTGTGGTATAGTCTATTTCATTTTTAAAAATGGCCACCTTCTGTATGATCGAATTTAGAAGCGACCCCTTGTGAAAACTTCTCCGCATTGCACACTGCAAACCTTTTCAGTAGTTTAATGGAATGGGACATATTAATGTAGGCCGTAAAACTCCATTCTTAAAACTTCGTGACATTTTATGGTATTCCAACGTTTCGTCCCCATAACCTCTGTTGTCCAAATATATTGACGCTACTTCCGGTTGGGGAAATGACGTACACGCTGTTAGTATAGTAGAGACGCCTTTGCTGAAACCTCCAAAACATAAGGATGTTGCCGAATAATATGAGTTACTTCCCTTCACGTCGTTTAGTTAATCCGCCAGGGGGCACATAAGTCTTTGATTCAATTTACTAAACAAATCAGCAGAAAGTTGTTACCATGTATGGCGTGCAGTGAGGCTTTTTTATTTCCCATAATTCAATTGGCAGACAATTTATTCGTTTTATTTCCGCCATAATTTGTGCAAATAGCTGTGGGTTGTTTTCATTAACTTTCAATTATTTCGAACTCGTAAAAAGCCTTTAACATTTTAGTCCACTTCCACCTTTTAACAACCGAAAAAAATTACTGTCTAACTCAATAGCTCTACCATTCTTTCGTTTTCTGCTTAAATGACCTCTCGGCTAAATATGAATTTGTTCCATATCTACTGCAGCCAATGGCGTTTAATTTGCCAAGAGCTCTTCTGTCAGGGAGGTTTGAAAATGAAACGATGTTGCCATTAGCAACAATACCAAACAATTATTTTGAAAAGCAATCAGATTTAAGACGGACTCGTCTTTATATAATTGTGAATAGATGAGAAAGGATTAATTTAATCAGCTCTTATGTCAACTTGCTAGAAACTTTGTCTTTTATTTCCGGACTAAAGCTACGTACACATTAGATTCATCATATGCAGCACTGCGGCGCTATTGGAAAGTTACTTCCGGTTTAGATTACCAGTTTGACCCTTCTTTTAGTATCCATTACTTAGATAAGAACCCTACTAGGTAATATTGTAGCCTGTTAGGAAGTTAATTCCGGTTGCCATGTGCAAAGCAGGTAGACATTAAAAGCGTTTTTGGAACAATGGTGCGTTACTTCCGGTTTAACTAAGGTCTTTTGAGGAAGCAAGTAGGTCCCTTTTCAGCTGCTGTTTCAAGAACACATCTGTGTAGAAAGTAGATGGACGCTCCTGACGACTTTTTTTTTCTCAAAAACTGACAAATGCGGAACAGCAAAGCCATAGGAATGTTACTTCCGGTTTAGATAAGTCTTTATGGGGAAAGGTGGTAGACCTTCTTCCGGCTACCGGCTGAAGGTTTTATGTAATCGGGGCTTCATTTTATATTACATTAACTTCAATAAAACCACTATCCTAATATGATTTCTTCTTAATGCGCCTTTTCTCGCCTATTTTCTTTCCTTTCTAACGTAATTGTCACCAATTCAAACGCAATGAATAGAATTTGTATTCATCTGAGACACGAGTGACCATTGGAGTTCTACTGCAACCGATTACTACTTTATATTATCCTCGCGTATCCAGTCGTTTAGATGTCGATCTCGTTGTAAACGTATGTCTTGATAAGCGTGACTACGCATTATTAAGTTTAATTTGCCATGAGATGGCGTTGAATGCTAAACTCTCGTAAAGTCTTTGAAATTCTCGTCACTTCGATAAGAAACGAGAATTAAATTGAGCAATATGCCTCTTTCATTAACCAATCAGCTTGCAATAATTGAGGAATAATTGGAAGACATTTTGGATTGAAAACGATGCATGAAAATAGGAAATTTGTTTTTATTTAAAGCCAAAAACAGGCGGATTCCTACAAAACTGGATTTGATATTAAAATATAGAGGGACATAAACAAGACAAAGAAGTAACAAGATGAATGATCGGCGCTAGAAATAGACTTCCGACTTCATTAGCCTGTGTACCTTCATCAGCCCATGTGTGTGCAGAAATAATGTAAAACTGCATTTCATTTCATTCGAAGAACACCACACTTAAGGCTAAAGAATTATTGCTGACAAGGATTTCCCAACAGCAGTGTTTCAGATAAAACGTCATCATCGGGACAGTTTTTTGAACATGAAAGAGACCATTTTACTTCGGAACTTTTCCCTTTTTCATTTTAAAAAGCAACCGGGAAATGTTCTTATTAAGCAAAATTAGACAACCGAAAATCAAAACAATGACGCACTCTAAAAGGATCCGACTGTAGTTCAAAGGCTTGCCAAGTTATAAAACATGATATAAAAGTTATATTCAGTTTTTTGTCTATTTACCTATCGTTCTTATCACAAGGGAAAATAATCCAGTTATTCGCCTCTTGTAATCGGATCTATGAAAAATTCGGATTTAATTAAGTTATCTTTTAAACAAGAAACGAAAAGATGAGAAACCATCAACATATGATACACTTGCCTCAATGGCTGCGTTTATTTTCTTAAACGATGGCCGGAAAAAGAAAACAAACGAAACGATGAAGCGAGTACTGATGTCTTTCTGTGTATGTTGTTTTTGGGGAAGTGATACACAATAGTTTGCTACTAATAAGACGAGCGTTCTTTCACGTGTGGCCAAATTAAAGAATTGACCTCTCGAGGGTGAGAAAACGAGAATGTTTTCTAAGCATGCACGTGCGCACCTGTAGAAAGGAAATATGAAGAGGTAGCTAAGTACGTATTCTTTTAATACACCACCCCTGATGAATAGAGGGTGTATGAGTCATATCGAATGATGCCCTTGAAACGATAGACTGATTTGTTTTCGTGTCAAGAATTTTGATTTGTCCGACTAATTAGATTTAAAATGGAGTTTGGCGTCCTATTAACTGCAACCTGATAAAAACAAAAACGAAAGTTGGACTACGTCATGTTGTGTGCAATGGTGGTAATTTTACTATGACGATGGCAATAGCCTACATATTTTGTTCTTTAACCGAACTATTCAAGAAAACGTAACCTAAGATGAGTTTAACGTTCCAGTCATCTGATTGGTCAATCACTAAAATTGATTATAAATTTATTTTGTTATCCAATCAGAATACAGTAGTTCTTCACATCTGGAGCTTTATTTCTAAAACTTAACCAATAAAATCCAGATTTTAAGACCTGCAGTATCGTCATTGGATATAATTCCCAATTGGCCAATCAGATGACTGAAACATTAAAATCATCTTAAGTTAAGTTTTCAACAATGAGGCCCCTGGATTTTAGTAAAATTTGTGGCAATGAGGTTCCAGACCCGGGTAATTAAGATTTCCAAATCAAAGGGCAGAGATCTAAGGGGACTCGAATACCCTTGATGGATCAAGAAGTTATTCACAGTGACTAAACGAGAACGGAATCAAATATACAACTCATTCTATAACGTCAATACAATAATAGGCGACAGAAGTGGAAAACGAAACATTGCAGACGAGTGTGTGCACGTGCAAGTCATGAAAGATAACTCTCATTGCGCATCTTGAAGCCATCTAAAGATACAATAAATAACTGGTATTTATTTTGCCGATGACGAATGATTTCGGCATGTGGTTTAAATACAGATCACAATGTTATGATTCATGGCTTAAATAGTTTATAGACTCCTTTATACTTTTCGGAAATTCAAATATAAATATTTTGTGTGACGTAATGCTAAAGTATATCAGTCCAACTTGACAATATATAATCTAACGAATTTTTCTCGGCAGAGTCTCGGAGTTTTGCACTTTTACCGACTTGTGATATTTTTGATATCAAGAATTTGAGATGTTATATCACTCAATATTGTTGTAAGTTAATAACCATACAGAAAACGTTCAAGCATTTGAAATATAGTGCAGTAGATAACGCTTTTTATCATAAAATATAAATATCTACTGTACAATACCTTATTGGGTGACAAATCTATACTTCGATATTATGTAAATACGATATATTAATTATGTATAAACCAATTTGTAAATGATATTTTAAATTTGAAAATGATATTTACATTCTAATACTTTTCGTTTATTCATATCATTTATAGATTTGTTTAGGTATATCAGTCAAACTTGACTTAAATAATACCCAAAACCGATACATGGTAAATAATTTTTCAGTTAATTTGTAAATGATATTTTGCATTTGAAAAAATATAATATTTACATTCTTACTGTTGTATACTTTGAAAATGATTTTGACAATTACAAATTATTAATATTATTTATTTGCTTGTTTGTTAAAAATAGAATTATTGTAATTTTGAAAAAAAAAATCCATGTAAAACATTTAGAATTATCACTGCACATTAAGAGACAACAATTATTATAGATATATTTATTCTTTGAAACACAACGTACGGGTAACGTTCTCAAGTGATGCTTCAACTAGTATTACTAGATATTTACAAAGATTTATGTTAAATTGAACAAAACTGTATTTTCAATATCTAAATTGATATTTACAATTTTAGAATGATTTCCTTAAAAATTCTTTACCAATATCAAAGTTTTCGATCATTTCTTTAGTTCTATGCCACTATATCACCGGGCTTGTCAACTCGGCATCCCTTTCAAAGAGTCCACATAGCTAATATTCTGTACTTAATATATGAATGACATTAAGAAACAGGCAATATATTTGTTTATTATTGGTATATAAGTTTAGTAAAAGTTCCCATGTTTGAAACTGAAGTGAAACAGTGCGGCTATTGGCTCACAGTGTCATTTTACCATCCACTGTACTCGTTAGACGGCGGAATGGTCCAGATGTCCTTCAAAACTCCCCGGTCATTCCGTTCATATTTCTTTTTCACTGGTGGTTTACTTCCGTCACTTGATATTCTTCACAGTTCACCGATACTGTGGTATCTCACAATTTCAGGTGTCAATCTTTAACGGCGTCTTCTTTCAGGAGTAAAATTCCTCATGGTTTATTTCCAATGAAAGGCATACGTGGCTAATGTCTTTTATTGCAGATTGGAATGCCATATATGTATCAAATGAATATTCAGTTATCAAAATAAAACATTTAGCAATGTAAAAAGAAATTCAGTAATCAAAATCATATTTATTTATCAAAATAGACTCATACATAGTTATCAAAATAAAATTTTATTTAGTTATCAAAGTAAAATTGTATTTCAGTTAACAGATAAATATATTCAGCTATCAAAATGAAATTATATCCAGTTTTCAAAATAGAATTAAATATAGTTATTAAAATTATATTTAGTTATCAAAATGGAATTATATAATCAGTTATCAAACAAGGGTTGTATTTCACTTATCAGTTCATAATTATATTCAGCTATCAAAATAAAATTATATTAAGTTATCAAAATAAAATTATATTAAGTTATCAAAATAAAATTATATTAAGTTATCAAAATAAAATTATGTTAAATTATCAAAATGAAATTGTTATCAAAATGAAATTTTATTTAGTTATCAAAATAAAATTATATTTAGTTATCAAAATGTAATAATATTTAGTTATCAAAATGAAATTATATTCAGTTATCAAAATATAATTATATATTCAGTTATCCAAATATAATTACATTTCATTAACAAAAGAGAATGTTCAGATTACATTTGTATTGAGTAGGTATACGTATACGTATATATACCACGTAGTATACGTAGCTAATAAAATTGTACGACTTTCTGTTATCGTGTAAGAATAGAACACATTTTAAATTAGATATTTGTGTTGCCTTCTGTCAAATTTTGGTTCCTGCACATAAGGATCATTATTCCAGTGACGTACTTGATTCTTGCACTACTTGAAAACCAAAGGTGGCATATTGTCACACACTAGCTATTGCTATTCCTGCCAATAACAAATAGTCTTAGACTCTTCAGAATCTCTTGCATGCAAATTCCGTTAATCACCAGTTAAAGACCTAAAGATTAAGACTATTCAATTTGTGTCAAATTAGAGAAAGACGCGGTCAACTGGACTCAAGTGTTCAATGGACAGAAGGTCAAGGGGCGGCCATTACAGAACTATTAACTATAATAAGGTGCTGTACAAAACAGACATCGTTAATAGGCTACACATGAAACGAAAGTATCAAATGATTGGGTACAGTTCGTGCAATCTAACCCTCTTGTTACAGCTTTAGAAATTTAACGATTCACACTTGTACAAACTTGAATGTTTAACCAGCTTCAAACGAACATGTATGCAGACTTCAACGCACGTCTTTGGGGACAGGATCATTAAACTGTTTCCGCCCTGGTGATCAAGTTCGAACTTACGAAAGAGACTTAAAGTGGGTCCAATTAAAACGTTAAAGATCTTGTATCAGTCACATGTGTTTGAATCTGAAAAAGATTTGGTGCCATATAATCGAATCGTCAAATTGCTTTTTCAGCAACTAGATCGTAGCGTACAGGCAATAAGACAGATAGCTTACAACCAAACTTTCGTTTTTTTTATTTTTAATGTTTCCGGTATTGGGTGTTTTGGTATCTTCTTTAAATTTCTGTTTCCCAGATCTGTGCTTTAGAAAAGTCAGGGTGGACCTTCACCGCATAGACACTTATATTCCAGGCGTCTGGAAAATAGACCCACCATCGAGTATTGCTTGCTGGGCATAGTCCAAATTGAAATAAAGTTCGACAAAGGTCGAGTTCTCTATTGAATACCTCTTAATGATTCACGGTAAAGTTTCCCGCCACTTTTTCTCAGCATGTCGTCGAACTATTTTATTTCTCCGCCAGGACCGCTTAACATACTAATTACACAAATTGCTCTCTTATGAGCGCGTGCAGGAGAAACAAGTGCGAGCGGTAAACGATAAATTAAGACGTTTAACTAGTTTCGAATCTTTTCACGCATCTTTTGACAGAATCTTGTGTTTTTCTCATTTACTATTTAATGATATCTTCAACTTTTGACATCCGCGCTCTTGACTTTCGGTCCGTTATGGTTGCCGAGCTTGAGTTTATACGCAACCGTTAGTAGAAAGTTAATGACCAATTAATGACTTTCCCACCTCCAAAATCAAAGAGTTATTCAAGGGTCGCTACTGGCATCGTTTCCTTTTAATAAAACGTTTAAATTTTGAATGGATGTTTATTTTAGTTAGGAATCAAGAACCGTGATTCGTTACTAATTCACCCAAATATCAAATTTGAACAAAGTTCCCCCTCATTAAGATTTGCAGTTGTTTGCTTTCCTTCAAAATTTGACGATTTGACGACTGCTCAGCACTGAAGAGATTCGGTCAAATTTCCACATAACGATAATCATATGTATTTCATTCCACACATGTTGGGAGATTTCAAAGTGGGCTGATATTGAGATTGGTGAAAATGATCATGGCAATATTTTAATTCTAATAAGAATGATATTATGTTTTCTTCTTGGGTTACATTTGAACTTTTCTTAATATATGGCCCCGTGATCAAACATGTAAGGGAATATAAGTCGATCAATTCTTTTTTTAATTTCTAAAATTTGGATATTTCGTTTTCGGCGTCGATTTGAAAAAAAGGTATTAATTACTTCCTTAAGTGGCATTTAGTAATTTGTGGATAAATAACTGGAGAAAATTTTATGGATATCAATTGCGACGTTTCAACGAGGATACTCTCGTCTTTATAGAGCTTGACGTCGCGAGTTATTTTTTAAAGTAATTGTTATCCATAACATTGTATCCAGTTATAAAACTTTTCTAAATGTATGACTCACAAATATTTTGTCGTTTTAGTATTAGTGTAGCCTCTAATAAGTGATATTCTCCTATAGAAGCACTGATCTAGATGTGATATACATGTACAGCGTACAGTAGTTAAAATTTATTGGAAAATATTTAAATTACACATTTAAAAAAATCCATAGGATTTAGTTGCACGATCATATCTCCCTTTTAATCTGTGAAAACGACTCCAAAATAATATATTACTTATTTTCTTGTGATTACTAATAAACTTTAGTTGTAAACATAATAAATTAAAATACTGTAAAAATTTCATCCAAAATTATAAATATTTTCTTTTTATATATAAGCATTTTCAGTCTTTTTATAATAAAGAAAAAGCAATATTTATTCGAAAATTAGAAAATTTTTCCTTTCTTTCAAATATATTTTTTTCAGGGTGATTAACATAATAAAACAAAAAACGAAACTTTTTGTTAAAGATTTTTCATATATTTTTCTCTATTTACTTCATTTTGACTACTTTCCATTTTAAAAAAAGTTCCTATTTTATTTTCCTTTTACATCAATTTTACAACTTTTCATAAAAATTCTTTAATACTAGAAAATTTCAAATTTCTTGATGCTTTAAATTACACTATTATGTGACGATTCATGGCATAAAAACAGAAAAGTTTCGTTTCTTGTTTTTCAATCGATGCCACCCAGCTTCAATTCTCATTTTTAATGAGTAGCTTTCTTAACATGCCTGTAATTCATTACTTATAATAAACAAAATGTGCAGAAACGTTACTTTGTCTTTTCCATTTTCTGCGTCTTTTAAACGTCAATGTTTTCTCCAGATTTCGTTTGTGCGTTGATTGCCCGGGTTTTTGTGTAGAAATTAGTGAAAAACGTGGAAAAATGGCTGAGAATTAATGCAAATGATTTTCAATTTTCAAAGAAAAACAATAAAACGAATTGAAGACTCGGATGTCAAACCAGGAAGAGACCTGCTTTTAAAATCAACAACTTTGATACAATCGGTACTGCTGGTCTTGAGTAGTATGGCCTCGATAGTCATTGTCGCCATTTTTTCTCAAAATTCAGGACAACGGCTTCTTATACTTATACTATTTATGATTTTGATCACACTAGCCTTCTTTTAAAAATGGAGATTTACGCACTACATTTCCGTACTCGTATTAGGCTGTTGAAAACTGCAATGCCATTATTATTTAGCAAAGGAGGGGTGGGGTGCCTGGTTACTATGTTCAATTTTTGCCTCTTTCAACCGGGGGATGGGTCTGTATTAAAACACTGTATTGATGGGCTACGATTTGTAACTAGGTTTATTCCATAAAAGCAATCTTGCCAATATGGAGATTGATCGTGATGGAAAGAGTTTCGAATGACATTTTTCTATATAGCGTCCAGTATTATGTCTTGCACCGGCTGCAGACTGTGACGGTTCGTCCAGTTCCCCATTTCGACGAAATGGCGGATGGTAATGATCGAGGGATTTTCTACTAAAGAATTCTATACAGCACCGAGTGTCATATAGCAGGTTTTTTACGTCTACAAATTGAGATGGCATTATCTCCCTTGGGGAGTATAATTTTAACGATTGTCTAAGTTATTACCAATAATATCTCGACGGGTTACCTCCCTTAATCAACACAAGTTGAATTTTATATTTTAAACAGATTCTTCGAAAATAGTCCGTGAAGCCAAAACAACATTGCCTCCAGTGATTCCATTAAAATTCTAAGTATTTGATGATATCACTGAGCTTGAAGGGCCTTAAAATCTGATACACGCATATTTTGCTATAAGTGACGTTATCAAACACTTAGTTTTAGTAGAATTTCAGGAACCACAGACATTTGATTAGCAATTAGAATGATGCAGAATTGATACTATCAGTGTCTCCGATGTACCTAAAAAGTTTAGAAAACCTCTGTACAATAATTAATAATGCCAGTCTAGTGCAGAGACTCGGACTAACCTTCAAGGCCATTAATACCGACTTTATTGAAAGACTTTTAAAATAAATTTAGCGAAGAATATTGACTATAAACTTTTCATCCCGGAAGAAATTTCATTTCATCTTCAATATTTTATTAGTTTTTGATAATTATTACTATCTATTAGTCCAAACCCAATAAAAATGAATTTCTTAAACGTCTGCGGAACGTCTAACTATTTTGAAAACCAATAGTGTGTTGGCTCTAAAACAGGGTGAATTTCTTAGCAGCCCGAACAATAATAAAAACTTTGTATGTTCATTTATGACGTTAGTTTTAAAACGTCGAAATTGTAAGAACCGCCGACCTCTGAATAAAAATTGATGTCCCCGAAAAACATAAAAAAAATATAGAAAACCTCTTTACAGTCCCATTAAACTACAAAAAGTTGAATGATTCTCTTTATGTCACTTGATTTTAGAACTTTAGATGATGACGCCAGTTGTAATTCGTTAACGCCAATTCAAAATTTAGATTTCTTTTTGCAAATCGATCTAATATATTATGTTTTCAGAATCATACCATATTTCTAAAATATGTACGATGCCAAACGTCATTTCCGGTTTATTTTCTTATTTTCGGAATGACAGGGTTTCGTTTTATTTAGGAAAAAAAATAGTAAAAAAAGATCTTTACCATAGCTTTAAAAAAGTAATGTCAAACATTATTCTACTTAGTTAAAAATAACTTAAAATATCATCGTTTCTTGTTCCACCAAATAAATAAACAAAAACTACTTAAAAATAAACACGATTCTTTTATAATTTAATGAGCGATTTTTCCGTCCGTTTGTTACGATTAGATACTGCTTTGTTTAGAAAAATCGTTAACTACTCAAAAAGTCCTTTTTTAAGCAGGAATAAAAGCCTATCGGTATGTAACCAACTGCAGACAATGGATAATCAGTTTTAGCCAAAGGCATTTTCCATTTTCTATTGTATAACGCAATGAAATCTAAATATTATTCTTGTTTCCACTATTGTTCGTTTCGTTTTAATTTCAACAAGAGCCATTTCGGAATTTTAGACAACACAATTGACTGTACAAAATGTAGAATGGATTATAATAGTTATTATATGAAACGAAACAATAGAAAGAATATTGTTATTTGAGTTCTAATCGCGTCTTATTGTGTTTATATTGATATATAGATTGATGATCAATACCGTATTTCATTCAATAAACGATTAGGCGTTAATGAACATTATAAATCGAGAAGACCAATGTGTTTGCCAATAACGATAGTTCAGTTTTATAATAGAGGCGCTCTTGAAAGAGTTTAAGGCACATTTGTCGCATTTAACTTTAAAAATCTATGAAGCGATGGACATGTGTATCTACAATGAAAAGACAAAAACATTCAATATGATGGATATTTTTCTAAATGTGACAATTTTTGGGCAGCACGAGATAAATGGTATATTCCGTACACAATAAAGCCTATGTGGTGATAAACGAGTCTGAAAGTATCGAACGCAGCTTTAAATTTAACAGTTCTACCAACAGTCGACAACATGGGAATTTATTATCAAGAATACGGTATTTAGATCAGTCAAAGACTACAGTCAAACTCAATTAGACAATATTTATCGACTAAAGTCGCCAGTTGTTTTATCAACTATTATTCAGGAAGAACTCAAATAATCTATGTGATCGATCTGTCACACCATTCTCTATCACATCGTCACGCCCGTTCAGTCCGTAACGCCGGATTTGAAATGATGGTGCACCAATAGTTGATGATGGAATGAACATAAGATATAGAAATCGAAACTAAGACAATAACAACTATTATATCAGTTTATCGAGACGATTCGATTTTGTTACGCCGTCACACTCCGTCACACACTGCCACAACTGTCAAACAGTGCATATAAAATGTTCTTATATTACCCTCATCTGACCACCGTCTGAAAGCAAGCAAAATGATTGACAACTTTTTTTTATTATACCACAATATGACCGTTGTACAGGAAGTAAGTCTATCATGCCCTAAGTACAGTTGAAAGCCCCAAAATACAACCTTATAACAAATTAAATGTCTGGATATTTTGACTAAATGCCCTCCATTGACCAGACTTTCTGCAAGCCATCAATACAATAAGTTTAATAACATGGCCGACAATGTGTTACAAGTATCGTGTGCCGGCAATTATACCATAGAGAAACCATTAACACTTGTGTAGAGGTGTCAGAACGTCATTAGATATAGATATAGCTTGTTTTGTGGGATATTAGGGAATCCATTTCTGGTAATTGAAGACATCCCGACATTGATCTGAACCAGACCTTGGTCACTACTTACACGGACAGTTGCGGTTGAAGCTTAGCTTAATGTTTAGCTGGATTTCCTCTCCCTTGACACGATGGACCCACTAAGGCCACTATTGCCTTTTATTCCAGCGCAATTGCTTTGTTCAGCCACCCAGAAGCTGATATTTCTAGCTTGAACTGAATAGAGTTTTACCTCTTACTCTTCTGCACCTAATGGGTTAAAGAAGACGGAAGTATCACCAGGGCTTTGTTGAGCGACACAGATGCTGGCATTTCCTAGCTTGCCACACTAACGCTAATTCTTTGTTGGGCCATTCTAACACCAACATTTCCTAGCTTGCCACTCTAGTAGCGCTACGGCGTTGCTGAGCCACCCCATAACTGGCATTTCCAAGCTTGCAACCTTACCAACGCCAAGGCTTTATTGAGCCATTTTAAAGCCAACATTTCCTAGCTTGCCATTGTAGCAGCTTTAGAGCTTTGCCGAGCCACACCTTAGCAAGCATCTCCTTGCATGCCACTAAACCAGCGCTATACTTCGTTTGGCCACTCCCGAAGTTGGCATCATTACTTATTAAATGCTAATGCTACATAAAAAATGCGTATTTGTAAGATATTAACTGACATTGTGTTACAAGACAATAGATTCAATGACTCTTTCCATTAAATATTAAGGCCTGATTGTTTGGACTGTCAGTCAGTAAAGGCAGCCCATTGTTCCGGTTGTCTATTATCTATAGCGCTTTGTTTATATTTAATATGTTCTTAAAGAGACTATTAGTTGAGCAAATTGATCGTTTAATGGCGATCGGAATCACGTCACGTCGTGAAGGTAATATGGTGCTCGTTTATGTTTGCGACAGATGATTTTGGACAAAGATATTTTTATATTTCGATATTTTATCTTTTATATTTAGCCAGTATACCTTTTATCCAGTTATTGCTACTTTTGTTCAAAGTCAGTTAAAACTTTGTACGCAACCAGTGCAACGTTTGGTACAACTTAATTGCACAATAAATACTCCCTTTATGCTCCACTTGGTTAACCACCAGTTAACGTTCCAATCCAGCAGATGCTGATATCACAAACTAGGTACTAGTAGTTCTTAGTAGATGACAAGGTAACGTTTGCTGCCAGTTGATATCGCAAAATTGGTAGTTGTTGGTAGATGACAAGTAAATGTTCACTTCCAGCGGATGCTGCTGATATCGGAAACTAAGTTCTTGGTAGATGACAAGGTAACGTTTGCTGCCAGTGGATGTTGATATCGCAAAATTGGTAGTTGTAGGTAGATGACAAGTTAACGTTCGCAGTAGTTGATATGCTCCTCAAGTACACACCCTTTGTACAGAGCAAGTACAACTTTTGAAGCGCGTCAGTTCAGCTTTTATGCGCGGCCTGTGTAACTGATAAATTTCTATAAAACTTGTGTGTTCTATCAATACAACGTTTGTGTATTACGGTCTTTGTAAACAATTAGTACACCATTTGTACGCAACCAGTTCAACTTGTGTACGCAACCACTACACGTTTATTACGCTGTGAAAACAATCGAACAATCAACTTTATGATAACTTATTGGACAGCGAATTAAAGTTAGAGAGGAACAATTGATATAATTCACACTTGACTGGAAGGTACCCTAGATTAAAACGCCATTCGTCAATACTGCCAGTGTTTCAAGCTTTTTATGGGTTTTGTCTATTCTATTCTTATTGTTTCCACTTTGATTTGGCTTATCGATGATTTTAATAAGTTTTTATCACGCCGTATAAAAGGTATTGTGAGTCGAAAACAAAAAACGGAAACAAAGAAAAGTCCAATCAAATCGTTGAATTGAAAATGAAAACCTGTTTTTAGGCTCTAATAATACGCTGTTTAATGAATCTGGGTTAAAAACCGGTAAAATATTTTAAATAATTTTGTAAAAGGAAACGCAAGAAGTAGTTAATGTCAATAATTGGAAAAGAAAAGAAAACGAAATATTATATTTCCGACGATAGTAATAACGGTGCGAATAAATTGTAGAAAAGTCTCATGGCGTTGTTGAACAGAATATGTTATAAACTCAATGTTCCCTAGTTTTAGTAAAAGCTCTTAAAGAGCGACAACTCTAAGGATCTAAGTCTTAAAGAATGGCAACTATAAGGATTAAAGTGTGGCAACTCTAAGGATGAAAGAGTGGCAACTTTAAGGTTTAAAGAGTGGCAACCTTAAGGTTTAAAGAGTGGCAACTCTAAGGATGGAAGAGTGGCAACTCTAAGGTTGAAGGAGCGAAAACACTTACTTGATTTCTGCATTAAGAGAAACAATTCTGATTTGCTTAAATTCTAGTATATAGCTTAGCCTTTTTTGAGATGTAATTCACCATTTCCGAGAAAACTACAAGGAAACCACCTACTGAGATGTTGCTCTTTGTAGTCTTCCTGTACCGCCCTATATAAGAAATCATTAAAAAAATCCAAATAGCTATTGAGGATAGTTCTAGTTCTATATTCCACACAAAGACTACAATAAATCGTGGATGTGATCGACAAAATGCAAGAAAGTAGTCCAAAAGAATCAAAACAAAGGTCGATATAATCCATATCCGATCGGAAGGCTTCATTCTAATAGTCATGGCGATTGCGAGAAATGTCTCGACTGAAATCAGTCTTACACAAACCATGGAACCGAGTTTCTCTGTGTTCATTTAACAGAGATCGGTTATCTGGGTGCTCCGGAAGTTTATCTGCCATTTACCAAACGATCAGCTAGATGACGTGTGTTGGCTTATTTAGTCTCTCATATCCAGACTATTTTTCATTTCATCAATCCAATAAGGTACAGAACATTAGGATATAAAACCCCCTTTCATTTCATTAGTCCAATAAGGTACAGAACAGTGGGATATAAAACTCTATTTTATTTCATTAGTCCAATAAGATACAGAACAGTGGGATATAAAACTCTATTTCATTTCATTAGTCCAATAAGGTACAGAACAGTGGGATATAAAACTCCATTTCATTTCATTAGTTCAATAAGATACAGAACAGTAGAATATAAAACTCTATGTCATTTCATTAGTCCAGTAAGGTACAGAACAGTAGAATATAAAACTCTATTTCATTTCATTAGTCCAGTAAGGTACAGAACAGTAGAATATAAAACTCTATTTCATTTCATCAGTCCAGTAAGGTACAGAACAGTAGGATATAAAACTCCATTCCATTTCATTAGTCCAATAAGGTACAGAACAGTAGGATATAAAACTCCAATTTCATTTCATTAGTGCAGTAAGGTACAGAACAGTAGAATATAAAACTCTATTTCATTTCATAAGTCCAGTAAGGTACAGAACAGTAGGATATAAAACTCTATTTCATTTCATTAGTCCAATAAGATACAGAACAGTGGGATACAAAACTCTATTTCATTTCATTAGTCCAATAAGATACAGAACAGTAAGACGTAAAAGTTCGTTTAATTTCGAAGTCATTTAGCGACAATAGAAACACGGTTGGAAATTGTCGATTGTCGTACTTATTGACACTATAGTTTTAATTAAAAAGGCTTTGTCCATTTCTATACAAGTTAATGTAGTTAATTCTAAAGCCCGTGAATAGAGCTAAATCTGATTGTTTTATAAACCAAATTAGAACAAAGAATATAATTAATAGAAAAAAAACCTTTTATTGTCAAAAGAACTTTTGTACCGTCTATCGATTTACGAAAATCTAACATTCGGATTTGTTGTTAACGATTTGATTTATTTTTCGCGTTCGAGTCTTGGTCAAAAAAATTGGATTTCGCGAGAAAGATTATGTTTTAGGGGACAGAGCAGGCGCCGTGATATTTTCCAGGGAGTGGGGGGGGGGTATTTACCGAATCTAAGCCCTAAGACGCCTAAGGAAATCGGACAGCTTTGAAAAGTAAAGGAAGATGTTACATTCAGTGTGGAAGGTTCACCAAAGGCATTTACAGTGATTTGAATCATTTTGAGAAATGATAACTGGCTAACTGGCAACGACATGAAGTGTACAACGAGGGAAACAGGACATAGGAAAGGGTAAAGAAAAGATGATATAGTATTCACCTTAGAAAGGAGAGTGTCAAAGAAAGTGACTTGTATTAAACTATAACAATGAAAGCTGACAACGCCATGCAATGGACAAAGAGGGAAACAGGGCAGAAATGAAGGGTAGTAAAGGGGAAGGGTGGTATATTCAAAGTAGAACGAAAAAATGTCCAAGAAAATTGATTTGCATCATTATGGTTTGGAAAATGATAGCTGACAACGTCATGCAGTGGACAACGAGGGAAACGGGACAGCAACGGAGAGGCAAAAGAAAGGAACGGGTGGTACATTCACCCTGATGACAGAACAGAAATTCAATGAAAAGTTATTAAGTTTGAAAATAAATAAATTAAACATAGAAATTGTCCAGATGTTTCTACATTACTTTTCCACTTGCAATACAACAGAATAAGGAACATTCCAATTAGAAAAAGAACATAAAATTGCATAAACGACTTAAGGAAAGCAAGCAATATAGAAAACACATAAACTTTTAAATTAAAAAACACACGCATTTTATCTATAGAAAGTGCCCAGATGCTTTGAAAAATTGTTCGTTAACAGAACACGCTTACTTAAACATAATTAGGGTGAAATTATCGGTTTTTATCATCAAATTAATTTTAAAAAATCCTTCAAAATGTTTTCTTCATTGAAATTTTAATAAAGTAAAACATTGTGAAGTGTGTATGGACGATTTACGTAATTATAATTCGAACAAAATACGTATTATATACGTATATGTCACAAAAATTTAAACAAAGTTGGAGATTTGTTTAGGCGAGTTAACTAATTAGGATATGAAAGAAAAAAATAATTTGAAATCTGTATGGTCCTTACAAGTCATCAAATGTGAAAAAACCATCACTGAAATTTCTTTGTTCGATTTTCATCGTAGAAAAATAATATCTTTTAAATATGTATAGCCCATTAATTTTCGGTCTAAGAATGTAACAAAGGCCATTTTTTGGTACCTAAATTAGTTTTTTTACCAAAAAAGTACAGGAAGTAAGATTCGAACCCACCGATAAGCATCGTTACAACTCACAAGACGCGTTCGACAATTATTACGTTCACGTCAACGGAAACATTACGTCGGCCATAAAACCTCATAAACAGACCGTTTGCAAAACAATGACACTTTTTTGAAAATTTTTATGGAGATTTCTCGAAGAGATAGGGCTTAAAAGGTGTAGATGAATTTTATGGAATTTCGAAATTCTTATCAGCGGCCATTTATCTTCATGGAATGGAGCAAACGTCTTCATCGGCAGTTTAGGTCAATTGAAAATTCGAGAATGGTAAACATAATCTTAAATATGAAACGCATATTTAAACACGAAACGCTTCGTTTCGTTATATGTGAAACGAAGCATTGAATTTGTAGCATTCCGCTGTTCTCCTCGTTTAACGCTTGTTACTTGACGAACACACACAGACCCGGTGATTGACAGCCGCCGGTATATTCCATCACATCACATTTCAAACTTGTCTTAATTGTTTTCGCGAAATATTTACTTCCTTTCTTAATTTATATACCACAGTTTAGTTATGTACGCAACCATTCCACACACGTACCACACAATGTCTAATCTTCGATCTCCAAGACGTAAATTTCATTACTTTCTGTTAGATTTCTGGATGATCCATTCTTCTACAATAAATAGCATACATTTCTGAAAATGTTTCTTTCGTTTCGGTTTTGTTATCGGGTCAGGATTTTTTAACCCACCCAAAACTGTTGTTTTTGTACGGTGTAACGAAATGTGACCTCCCCAATTAACACATCGTTGTAATAGAAATACTAGTAAAAAGGAGTTAACGTTTAAAAGGCATAGATATTGCTCGGAGGGTCATTGCCACATTTGTCAATGGTATATTCGGTGCCGTCTTTCATGTAATTTTGAAATTCATATCAACATTCGACTAATAAGTTCGCCACAATTACAAATTTAGATATTTCTCAAATTACATAATTCGATGATATTCAATTTGAAAATGCGGTCGTCAATAAATTCCTTATTTGCAAATTTACCATTTTGTTAGTTTGTTTATTTACAAATTCATTTGTTTGACTAATACAAATACAAATACAAATATATATGAATGTAAATGCTGACTAATTTGTATGTTTATTAATTTACAAATTTATATGCCAATTAAACTACAAATTTACATGTCTACCAATTTACAAATTTATATGCCAAGTAAACTACAAATTTACATTTCAACCAATTTACAAATTTATATGCCAATTAAACTACAAATTTACATGTCAACCAATTTACAAATTTATATGCCAAGTAAACTACAAATTTACATGTCTACCAATTTACAAATTTAAATGCCAAGTAAACTACAAATTTACATGTCTACCAATTTACAGATTTATATGCCAAGTAATCTACAAATTTACATGTCAACCAATTTACAAATTTATATGCCAATTAAACTACAAGTTTACATGTCTACCAATTTACAAATTTATATGCCAAGTAAATAATTACATATTTACATGTCTACCAATTTACAAATTTATATTCCAAGTAAATTACAAATTAACATGCTTACCAATTTACAACCTTGTAGGCTATGTTTACTAATTTACAAGTTAGTTAACATGCCAACCAAACTACAAATGTTCATGCTTAGCTAATAACAAAATCATAGTCTTTTTTTTATTAAACGAGCAAATTAGCGCTAGAATTATGCAGCTTAATAACATGATATTACCATCCTGTCTGTATACCCTATTGCCCACCCTCCCCCCGTCCGATACACACTGCCCCACCCCTCTATCTTTATAGCGATAATATAACAACCACAACAAAAGGCTTTTAATAATGTAATTTATAACAGTGTGAATTGTTTGGCTTTATGTAGAGTTTTCTATAGATTTGTTTAAGCTTTATTAATTCGCCATTCTTTACATAACTATTTATATCAGGTTGTATTGTGTTATAGACGCTTCTAGGGGTTATTGGGTATTTTTTGAGTTATATGAGTTTGGGCGTTGGTTTTGTGCGTTGGTATTGGCTCTAAATAGGCTGATTGCATCCTTCCGACCAAAAAGGCCTTTTTATGGTTGTTACTATAGTTTGGGCTTTGGATTTGGGTTTTGTGCCTTGGTATTGGACTTAAGTTGGCTCGTTATAAGCTGATTTAACCCGCCCGACCAAATAATCCCTGCTTTAAGGTTGTTATTATATTTTAGGCCTTGGTTTTGTGTTTAGTGTGTTGGTATTGGACTTAAGGTGATTCCAGCAAATAGGCTGATTGCAATCTTTCGACAGAATGGGCATGGAAATTAGGAATGATTTAAGCTAGTTATGATAGTATTTATGGTTTTCGGTGGTTTTATCTTTAGACTTTGGTTCATGCAACCTTCGGACCAAATAAATTGTATTGTAGTGTATTGCAGAGGGTCTCTAGGCATTTTTCATGTATTTGAACTTAGGAGCGCTCCAGCAATCGACTGTGTGCATCCTGTCGGTTACATGGTCAATTAATGTTGCAAATTTCGGTCAAAGGAAACGTACATTTATTAATTATCTTAATTTGGATGCCACCTATCCCGAAATAAAATTATCTAATTTTTATGGATAACAAATACATTGTACTAGCTTTATTTGAGCCACTTTTCAACCAGCTTTCTCTGGTCTTTATCAAGCTTGATTATCCCGAAGCTGTTTCAAAATATTCAGATAATGCTCTACATAGTCTAGTACAAGAAAAGTATTTAAAAAACAACAGAAATTGTTCTAATGCACGTCCTTTATCTTACTCAATTATTTCGTTTTTTAATTTAGAAAAAAAATAACAAAAGAAAAATAGAGTCAACAATTTGCTTGTATCCGTATTATCACTAAGCATTGTTTATGCGACACAAATTCAGTAATTAATAAAACCTCATAAAACAAATTATCTAAAAAGCATTATCCAAATTATCTGCAGTTTTAAAACTCATAAATTAGGTCTCGATATAAAAGCCCATTCGTCAGATAATGACGACCCTTATTACTAATAAATTGAAACAAGTCTTTAATTTGACAAACAACCGTCGTAATCGTCGCATTAAATCACAAGCTTGGCTCGTAATGACTCTGGCAAGCGTCACATTTTAAATTAATGAGAATTGGCTCCTATTCTATCGCCAGCTGAAGTCTGTCATGGTCGAGAGCAGCCATTTCACCGTAGTCTCTGTCGTCAAGTCACTGCTTTCATCACTTCCGGAATAGAACAGCCATACTCTGAAACATGGCCCTATTTTAATTACGAAGGTCTTGGCATACTGTGTTTAGGGGGCAAGATGGGCTTGCACCTCTCTGAAAAGAACATTACACACTGTCGGTCGAAATGCAATATTCCCACTTAAACGGTCACTGCTTGTTTCTAGAAAATTGTAGACTGGTTCGTGGGGCATGATGTGCCTATTCTTTTGAGTACAGCTACCATTTACACTTGTCATCTATAAGCCAAGTGTTTAGGATTGATGCCTGTGTGATTGAAACGTTACATATAATAAGCATAACATAAGAGTGTGTCTTAGCTAATCCCGACTAAATAATCAAATATTGTGCAACAATTGCAGACAGTATAATCAAGACTAAAATCTTTGTAGCGTAACGACTCTCTGAAACTCGTTGTAATGTGACGAAATTACTCTATAATAACATTCAACTAATACAATACAAAGAAAAAGCGCAAACGTGTGGAATATGTGATTCAAATCTGAAACATAAATCAAACAAAAAGATGTTTAGGACGTAATATCCCATCTGCATTTCAAGTCTCGTTCATGCGAGCTTTCAAGTTTCGCTTCTCAACTCCGACTTCGTTATTCAAATGTGCATTGTAATGGTTGTGACGTGGTTCTGTGATTACGCAAGAAAATAGTGCTAGGGAGTGAATTGAACGTAGTCTCATAAAAGCACTGGTCAAGGCCACAGAAGAATTTAAAAAGTTAGTTATGTATGTATAACTAATATAAAGGTATATTCATTTCTCTTATAACATTTCTGAAAAGATTGGTCTTAGTGCAATGATGATTCTTGAGTGTTTTATCAAATATAATGTCTATGCTTTTCAATGTCGAAATATATGAGAAACACGAGTTTAATTAGATTTCGGGGAAGGGAGGGATTAATTTTCCCAGATGTACAGGCCGAGAATGGAATATACATTTTATTGAGAAATAGGGATAAAGGGGTCGGATCCTCTGGATAGTTTTCTTCTGTTCTGATCTGAAATTAGAAAAATAATAACTCGCCCAATGGACGAGAAGTATAGGTACCTGTTAAGTACAGATTGTTTTTAGTTTGCTATGAACAAGATTGCCATTTAAGTTCTGATTTTTGGAATATCCCACTTTCATTTCCTGCTTATAGACATGGGGGAATTCCTCTTGAAGACTCTTATAATGGACATGAACTATCGTGCTCGCTTTCCAGGGTCACTTCATTTACAAAAAATGATCTGATAAAATTCTTAGGTCAAACGCGTCCTAGGTCAAAATATATTTAACCAATCTACTGCTTTATGTGAATCAAGGCGAAATTCTCTGCCAGAAACAACTAAGTCCTCATCTGATTGCAATAAAGGACGTAAACCTCAGACAACTAAAGAAAGTTGGATTAAAATATCGCCGTCGTTTTCTCTGAGGATTTCTATACAGTAACTGAAAGCATCTCCTGGGGATTTAGGCAAATTCCTGCGCTCTCAAGGACCAAGTCCCCAGCTGACCGTAGTTCAGATTGTAATGTTTTAACGTCGGCAGTATAATTGACTATAACAAGACGTTAACACAATACAAGTATAATAGTTGCCATTATCTAGAAAATAATCCATATACAGCTTATTGTATTATAAACATTATAATGCCCGACTGAAGCCACGGAAAGCTCAATTGACTAACGACAATGGGACTAAGTGAGGACACGTATCGTCAATGAATAGGCGTCATTGTGTATGATATAATAGAAAATTGAAGACAAATACTATACATTGAGCTCCTATCGACATCTATTCATCGTCCTTTGTGCGTTCATACTTCCACTATTGTCTGATAACGTAATGAAATCATCGCCAAGTCCATTCAATCTGATTTCGGTATTGTTCGCAAGAAAATTGAAAATCATTGAGTCCCCATTCACCGCTATTCATACCAAATTCAAATACACTGCTTTATTCTTTGTCATTTCAAAGGCAATGTACTCAATTCTTTTCAGTCGCGAGTTTTTTCTACGCGACTGAACCTTAAGGACGTGTTCAGTCAGCCCAGGTTTATTTTTCCGGTTTGACTTAACGAATTTAGATCAAATTGTTTCAATTGGCAGGAATCGTATTCTTAAACCTCACTTGAAAATTTTCACCATCGCTGCCAAGCCTTTGTATAACAGTATTCTACTCATCAAGGCACTACACTAAATACGAAAGGGCCATAACTCCGCAAAAAATAAAATGACTTCCGCTTTAATCGTTTTATATTGGTGTATCTTGGTTAAAAGCAGGTTTATTCATTTGCCGCAATGTATAAGCAATTTCTTCCAAGTGGGACAACTCTGTTTACATCGCGGAGACGCAAACCGGAAGTTATCCTAATCTTGATGATAAAAAGCCATCCGGGTAGTTCAGTTTTTAATGTTTTATTTACTAAGTTTTTAAGTTTTCGCTGTCAATTTTGGTCTTTTTTCTTATTGTTATTTACTACGCTCGTCAAAGCATTATTTCAAAGCAGATTGGACCTTTACTTTTGTTGCAGTTGTTTCCTTCAGATTTTGTTTTTACAAAAAGGAGGAACCACAACTTTAGATTACGCAACCACTTTCCGATACAATAGGTAAACACATCCATCAAATGAATAGAAAGCCAGAACAAAAGAACGTGCATGAAAGACTTTTGTTTTCGGTGGCAAATCATTTCTGTTTGCCTGCATTTGAATACGTTGATACAAACCTCTTGGAATTCCTATAGAATTCCGTACCAATATATACACCCAATGCCCCTTCCATAATAGTTTGAAGACAATAGGTGCAATGGATAAAAATGGTTTCTGGAAATAATACCTTGTTGACGAATAAATGTAGGGCAAAAGATAGGGGGAAGAATGGGTAAAAACCGATCGGATGGATTTTTAAGGTCCTCGCTGAGGAAGATCATATCTTACGATGTCCGATCCGATTTCCTTTCATGGATTATCGAAACAGTTGAAAATGGAAGAAGTGAATACACGGGGGTGGATACGGGTACAATACGGAGGCAAGTACCTTCTGCCATTTTATACTGTACCGATAATCCCGGACCGGACCTTACACTATCTTTATCGGCTTCAGTCAGACCTCAGATTTCTCCCTCCGTAAAGTGGTACAAACCACAGCTAGCCAAATTGTATTCAGAACCTCCGTCGAGGCCTCTGATTAGATGTACATATATTCGATTGCGTACAATTCAATCAAATCATCCCATTGACAAACGTCAGTGATACAATGAGGGTGTTTATTGTAGTCAAGGTATTAGACGCAGTTTCATATAACTTGACATTGTGGAGATAAGGTGTTTCTGTCAAAGGCGCTTTATCCTTTGACCATTTGGTAGACAGAAACGTATAACTTATTATCCTGCACAGATGATATTGCGCTTCGAAAAACCTAAATCTTTATTTTGGCTTTGCACTCTCAAACACTCTAGCAAACATAATTAATCTTCAAACCAAATATTCATAAAGAGAAAAAAAAAGTCAAATTTAAGCTCTTGTTTTTGCCATATTGTCAGATCACGACGTAGCTTTGTGTCTACTTCAAAGGCTAGTTTAAAAATATGGACTACATTATTGAAGAGTTGAAAAGATTTTTTTATCTAAACAGAAAACGAAAGAATGTGCTACATTGAAATTTAGACGTTTTGTTTAATGTTTTTCTATGTTTTTAGTATTGCCTTGTGTTATGCATTCACAAGAATAGAATGTAAAAAAATGGTAATTGAAGAAAACCAGAAAACGAAAATACATCGAATAGACTGTGTTGATAGAGAAACCCGAGGTGTCAGCAAAAATCTGAACCAGAGAAAAACGGAAAACGAAAGATGTCAAGCCGAGATCTGTCTCTTAATTATATCCATTGAAGTTTTTCTAAAGTCCATCACTCATCAATTTAGCGTATAATATATCCCACATAAACATGCCTTTTATCAGACGAGAGGGGGAGGTAACTCCCAAGACATTGAATACGTGACTCTCTAGTGTGGTAAGATAATTAAAATCTACGAGAGCGTCTGGTCAATCGATTACGCGAATCAAGCAGGTAGTGTAGCTTTACAAATGGCCGCCATGAAAAGTTTGTGGAAGAAATTAGTATTTAATTCTAGTTAAATTGTCATTCGGCACCTGTCATCCAGTCTATCGTCGTATTGTTAGCTTCGGTTAACCAGACGTTCTCACTATTATATTGCTGTTAAAAGGAATTAGTGAGCTATCGAATGGCTTTAACAGCCCTATATAATAAAACATTCGCTAAACGAGTTCCGTAAAATAAAACAACTAAATTATGCAGACGTCTTATGTTTCAAGGCAGGAAAGGCGTTTTGTATAGTGGTCATTGATGTACCATGGTCGGATCATCTTGCCTTCTTTCGACATTGAAAATCGCTGTCATGCGGAATTGAAAACAAATCAAGGCCCCGTGCGCTTAAGGCTATGCCGTTGGGAATCGAAAAGATTGTCTTGTTACTTTTTTCCTTTTTACACACTTCAAGGCGTTGTTTTATATCTGTCTTCATTAATGTATTCCACAGCATACAAATTGGACGTTAAACACCATTTCAATTTGATTGCTATTTTTCCTCATTACACACCGCATAAGTTATATTTAAGGTGTCAACGTCGTTTACTATATGACAATTATAACAGCGTAAAATTCCATTTCAACTCATTGATTTCTTAATATTTCACTATTTACTAATATCATTATTCTCAGCATCGTTGACATACTGGAATTCTAAATATCTCCCGAATATAATGGTAAAGATTTCGGTTACTTCACTATATCTGACAACGGAGCTAAAAAGAAGCGATATTTTTATACAAAGTTTGGCACACGCCGTAGAATTCAATACTGACAATGCCAAAGCTTGGTTTACGGTGATCCATTTTCTAAGTTGAAAACCCGTTGATTGACGCGGTATTCGTTTACGGTAAAAACTCTGGAAGTACTACCAGATTTCATGCTGTTTGTAGTTCGTTTGGTGTGTGATGTGTTTAGGATAGCAACATGAATTAGTGTTCTATGTTTCAACCTTTCTGGTAATCCCTGAGGTGTGCTACTTATAAGGAACGAAATCTGACTATTTCGCCTTATTTCGAAAATAGGTAATAGCCGCCATTTTGTTTCTGACCCGCAGATTAATTTTATCACATAATTTAAATATAAACATGTAATTGATATAGTCCAGTATGATTTTGTCCAATTTTATATGTTACACATATGCGTGGCTAATGTAGTCAAGGTATAAGGCTAAGTTTGTAATAGCTGGATATGCAAAGATGATACAAGATAGGTGGCTATTGTAGTCAAGGTATAAGACGGAGTTCGTAAAAGCCTGACATTGTGAAGATGAGGTATGTAATAGCCTGACACTGTGAATATGAGGTATGTAATAGCCAGACATTGTGAAGATGAGGTATGTAATAGCCTGACATTGTGAAGATGAGGTATGTAATAGCCTGACATTGTGAAGATGAGTTATGTAATAGCCTGACATTGTGAAGATGAGATATGTAATAGCCTGACACTGTGAATATGAGGTATGTATTAGCCTGACATTGCGAAGATGGTTAAAGGATATGTGAAAAGAAATATGAAAATCGTTGAATTTGATCAAAAGCATTTATTTTTAAAAGTAAACTAACATATCTATCAATTCCAACAAATTTTTTTTTTTCAAAAAACGTTTAGAGTAGAAAAAAAGGCTTTCAAAGTAGGCTTCTTTAGCATGAGTCGAACGTTAATGAGCTAGGCGATCACGTGACCGCATGACGTCAGAGATGCCCAACTAAAATAAAAACAAATGGAGAACTAAGCCTAGCTAATATTATTATAACCTTCGGGAGTTTAGCGCTTTAATTTCTGATCATATGTGGGCAATGGAGGATTTATCAGCTGGTATAGAGTCATTAGAAATTAAGCCATATCAATTCGAACCATTAAAACGCTCCATATCTGACGAAACTGCCAAGCTTTCAGACTCCCCCCAGTCGGATTCTTCCGATCCATCAGAACTTGACACAGATACGGAAGAAGAGGATGATCCCCGTCTTGGAAATACGACATGGTAGGCAAAAACTTTTCACAAACTCTTTTAAATTGGCTCTCAACAATAAAATTGATCGGAAGAGGCCTTTGCTGATTCAAATTCGTAGTAGGCCTATAGGTTCTTCTTTTTTATCTTCATTACGACAGTTGCCGTTCAGTGCAGTGGCTAAAAACCACGTCGTGGTAAATATAATTAGGCTAGGCCTTGTTGCGATTTTCATAAAATTTTGAAGTTAGAAGAGTACAGTCGGCATTTTCATGGGTTGATTTTGATCTTGAATATTTGTAAAGAGCCTTCAGAAGTACCAGAAATGTAGGCCTACGTAAATTGCATCAGGCATATTCGAAATTTCTCCTTTGGCTTTACTGCCTTTAGGATAATTTGAATAGGCCTACTAGGCTACCGTTTTCACACCTAGCTGGCACTTTTAAAATCAAATCATTGTAATATTGCAGTGGAAATCTCGACTAGGCTTATATAGCGGGATAATTGCTTTCGTTTGCAATCTGCGTGTGTGTGCTGTTGTGTGCTAATATAAAATGTTACCACGCTGTGGAAAAGAGCCACTGCCACAAATAAATGGCGTTACATAATTTGTTCTAAAATGGGGAACTCGCCACTAAAGTCTTTAAAAGATCTTATTCACATCCCACAATTTTGTTTCGGGACATGTTATACATTATTTAAAGAGGCATAAGTGAATAATTTTCTGGAGAAACTGTAATTTAGAGCCGAATTTATCATTATGGACGTAGGCCTTTTTCTCACTGATAGGCCGAGGAGGGTCTAGTGTTGCAGTGTAGTGATCAAAACGAAATTCAGAAAAATGGAAACGATGGATCGTTTAGATTAGCTTAGGCCGAATATAATTGAATTATGTTTCTTTTTTCCCCTAGGTGTTCATGTGGCATGTGTCAGCCCATGCAAAACAGTTGGGAATGCATATGTTCAACATTCGTAGGTGTAAGTCAGAATTTTGAAACTCACCTGCAACCTTTGCCTCTTGGCAAAAGCCCCTCCACCTTTTCGACGATCGCCTCTTTTGTTTTTCTGGTCAATGCTGGCATGAGGCCTAAGTGGTTCACGAAAAATGGTTGGCACGGCACCTGCCTTGAGCTTTGGATTGGCGTTCACATATCCATATTGGGCTAGTAAGACTGGGTTCCGGTCATACGCATCGTCTGCAAAATGATCGGAACACAGCCTGGAATATTTAGTGGGGGAAAAATTCTTCCGCTTCAGTTTGACAATCCAAGTTTTCACAAGATGTTCATCTTTAGGAAAGTGGAACATATGAACACCAGAGCCCTTTCCTCCGCGATTATTACAGCCATAGGCCACACACTGCGGCATAACGTCAATGTAAACAATATGGCGGGTGAATTAGATTGGGCATCTCTGACGTCATTTACAAAAGGTCACGGAAACGACCTTTCATTTTTGCATATTTCAGACCTGTGTTTTTAAAAGGATTTTTAGCTATTTTAGAATTATTTCTAATTTTTTTTATTGGTTGCAATCGATAGATGAATGATTTTACTTTTCAAATAGGTGGTTTCAAGCCTTTTTTGAAAATCTCTTCACATATCCTGAAATTGCGAAGATGGTTAAGATTGCGACTCGTAGAGCCGTCTCATAGAAGAGTCGAGTGCATCCTGTTGTCTCACCTACTGAACTTCTTCTCGTGTCGCAGGTATTATTACTAATAATATTTACATATTAAAGTACCAAAGATTCATTAAGTTCATTAGTTAAAATGATAGAAATATTAAGATTTTTGCACTTCTTAATGTTTGATATCGATCTTGTAAATGTGGCGAGAAAAATGAGACTTTAGTACAACGAGCATTGGATTACCAACTTAACGGACGCTTAAAGGCACGGTAAAGAGGTTTTCTGAAATTTATATTTGTATTAGGGACAATTTGCAGCATTCCGATTTTTACCCTGACGTCTTTAGTTTCTATGATACCACAAAAAGTAAGTGTTTGATGACGTAGCAAATGGGTGCTACCCCTGTTTGTTTGGAGAAAGCGTTTTTCCTAGAACAGAAAAGCGGCTTTCAAAATGTCCAATGATCAAGTTGGCGCATGAGCGAAGCTATATGACCATATATAGCATCAAAGAATGTTTTTTCCTTCAATCGTGTCACAGTACTACGAACATAGAGATGAATAGGTTCTAGAACAATAGAATTTCCTGCAACACCTTTCAGTACAGAACAACAAGAAAAGCAATGTTATTTTTTCTAAGTTCGTTCGATTGTGTTTCCTGTATTCGCATCGATAAAAAGGACAAACACAAAAGCGCCCCCTACACACTAATTATCTCCCATTGTAAAACACCGGAAGTTTAATTTGCAGTCATTATTTTCCACGATTTCTATTGGCTAATAATCCAATAATTTCTAAAAACCTTCTGAGGAAATAATTTCCATAATAGTTCTTTGATTTCTGCTTTTCTTTGATGATTAGAAATCTTTAATTAATATTTTTCTTAATTAATTAAGCTTAAGATTTGTCGTCAGCTTCGCGGTACATTGGGTACAAGTTTGAATATAATACTTAGGCCTATTATTGAGAGATGAGTGTTAATGCTCCAAAACGATCATCAAATCATAATTAATGGAGCATTTAGTACTAATGTAATTGATAAATTTAAAGATGTGTCAGTTTTCTTGATCTTTTGGACTCCTTAAATGGACGTCGAGATGTCAAACTTAGTCGCAAATTGGCAGCAGGTGTTCCAGAAGACAGAGGATGATCTGCATCACTAGGACACTCGTCAAATAAGATCGTCAGAACTTTGTTTATTTATTGAAGCGATTTTTAGGAATGTTTTTTTATTTAAATCGTGTTAATTCCTATAAGAAGTATTTTAAAAATTGTTTTAGTTTCATAAGAAGTCCTGGAGAAGGATTGTAGCACAGGCGGTTTAAGCGTTGAAATTTTGACGTCATTTGCTTTGATTAAATTCCAGCAAATTGTGATCGCGGGTTCTTATCTGGGTCGAGGGAAGTATGGAAGAATGGAAGTCAAATTGCCAATTATAAATGTTTGCAGATAATCAAGGAAAGATCGATGCCATGACCTATGGCATAAGACAAAGATGGAGGTCCTTAAGAAACAAACTTATTTCATAATTTCTTTTTATTAATTTGACGATGTTTTAATTGGATTGGGATTAATGCCAAAAGGTTTGGCCGAGAACAAATTGATAAATATCCTCGCGAACCAAACTTCTTAATCTTGTAAAATTTGTTCTTCGGTATCTTTAAACAAAAATTTGGAATATTACGAGGAAATTTTCCTTTAACCACTTTCTTAACATGTCCATTATTAATCTATAATACTCGCTTTGAAACCTTATGACAAATAAATTAATAGAAGGCATTGACGACGAGAAAAGAGAGATTTTTAATTTGTTTAAGAGTCAATTATCGGGATTAATATTAATCCCTTTCATCGCGGAATCAGATATTTTAAGCTTGTGTTGATATTTTTAAGCTGAGAAAAGACAAAGCTTTGATACACAAGATGATCTTGGATTAATCTCGGATTAAGAAAATCATAATTGCCATTGATGATGTTACACTTATCATTCTGAAGGGAATGGCGGTTTTACGCCTTCTTGTCCCGCAGCTGTACAGTAAGCCTATATTAAAGGGATATTTCCTCAAAATTGTAGTGGCTTCAAGGCCAAACGGTTTCAATATCTCTTTTTTTTTATGCGTGTCGGTTTATTTATGACATCTCCTTACACCATTCCAATTTTCCATCTGTGGTTTCTTTAATTACATTAATGCTTAACCGTATATGACGTCACAAAACTACTGTAATATTTTCGTTCGAAGTGCTTTGCTTTAGTGACGTCATCAAACGCTATTTTAGATGGATGACAAGAACCACAGACGTTTGACTAAATATTTGAATTATGCAAATAAATGCTTTCAGTGTCTTCGATTCATCTTAAAATAATTTTTAAAGAGACCGTACCATTCCTTTAAACCACCAAAATTTGTCTCTTCACGAATGTAAACCACCCCTTTAAAATAAAACCGTTTGAACAGTCAAAGGTATCCCAAGATAGATCTAATTCAATTTAATGTACGTTAAATAAAGACAAGTAAACTTTGATGCTTTTATTATGTAAAACTGTGAAAGAAACGCATCGGCGCCATTTTGATTTCTCGAGATAACTTCGTGTTATTTCCTTTATCAGTCGATTTTTGACGGTATCATATCAAAGTTTTGACATCTTTTAATGTTTCCTTTGAGGGTTATGTGGGATTATAAAACTTTTCTTTAAGAAAAAGGTTTGAAATTTTGTTAGCCCCGTTGATTGAGGATTGTTTGGTCAATATAACATTTTGGATATATACTATTCACATCAGGTATACCGGTGTGGAAATTACGTTTATGAAATGGAACAATAGTTGAAAATACCTGATGCAAATTGGCATGAGGTGTCCTGAAAGGCATGAGAATTCCCATCATGATCAACCAACATAATGCGATGGAGAATTCGACATCTTGCTTATATCGTGGTTTATTGTAATGTATTTAAAGTCAAGGGCTATAACTCTTCTTCTTCAATCATTTTATTGAAGTATTTTTACATGTTGGTCCTAGTTTTAATCTGTTTGACTTTAATTCTTTGTTGACTTTTGTCATAAGGCTGTGTACAAAACACGACTTTAACTACCACGAAACAATCGGTTCTTTTATTTTCGACATATACCGCTTTGTGAAGAAAAAACTTAATTTCGTTCCATATTTAGAATTATAATCCGACTTTTTGATGGTAGCCCAATTTTCAACGTGTGCTTGACAACGAACTTATCTTTTCTTTATCTATATTAGCTCAACAATACACCAGTCAAATTCGGGATTCATACCTTTGTGTATTGTATTTAAACATGAAACGAGAAGATAATCGGCTACACTAAAAATAGGTAATTAATTGACGTTTAGAAGACACGGCACGAAATTTGTGTACTTGTCAACAATGCTAAGCTTTCTAATTCGCCAAAAGTCTCGCGCACAATAGAAAGACCGTTTTGTCAATCTATTGACTGATATTTCACGTGATTGACAAATTGTCCACATTTCTTATTTCCCGGCAATATTTTGGTAATTAGCATAAACAAACCTTTATTTACGTCACAGTTGCAAAGGCTGTTAATGATATCTACGACACTTTCACAAGTGATGTAACGCTTGTTTTCAGTGGTATTGCAAAAACACAGTCTGCTTGCATATTGAAATGGGTGAAAATTGATGCTATCAATGTCCCCGATGAACGATTAAAAACCGCTTTATTTTCCCTTTTACAAAATAATTTCTTCACGCTCATTATTTCATGAAATAATTATTGTTAAAACCAATACGACCATTGTCTTTGTCTTATCATTTTAGTACGGTATTTATTTTACATGCATATCAATTCACAGTTTCCTTGTGGAGGGCTGTATTTGTTTGGTTTACTTTGAGATTTAGGTGAGTGATAAACCGTAGACTTTGAAAATTTAACAACAAAAAGTCCTATGGGACAAGATGGTAAGGTCGTTGGGTCATAGAAATAGGTGATAACCGAGTTAGGTAAAGGTTGCTGCAGTGTTTAAGGGATAGCCAATTGGACCAAGCCCCTATCACCTCCCCTCAGGACTATGGGGATACTGTCTTATATTTGTTGACTTATCCCCAGGCAGCCTCCAGACTCCCGGCCCCGGTGTTTATATTGGGGGGCATGTCATTATGCCCTATTCTGTACGTAAGGAATGGGACGAGATTGACCATTCTTGAGAACTTAGATTTTATGTCCATTCTAAGACACCGTATCCCTTTAATACAATGAGGTTTCTATCATTCCGACTGGTACATTGGTTGAAATTGATCAGGACGAAGATAACAAAAGATAAAAATAATAATCATGATTTTTGAGACAATGAGACAAAAATACGTACTGGTATGGATATATATCAGATGATGTACAGTCGGTGCTTCACGATCACAAGTCCTATCTGGGAATAGTCTCCGATGCCAATTACATTCCAAGCCACCCTACATGGAAACTAAAGTTGTTAGCAATCTGTTGGAAGGGGTTGGAAGGGGGGGGGGAATCGTTGCTAGCTTGATAGGTAAATGAAAGACCCTCATTCGTGGTATGTTTTGAGTAAAAAGCGCCTATGGATATATATCAGATGCTGTATAGTCGGTGCTTCACGATCACATTTCTCATCTGGAAATCGTCTCCGATACTTATTTCATTCTAGTTCACCTTTAACGGAAACTTAATATGTTAGCTATCTTTAGGGGACAGCTAAGAAAGTAAAAGCCCATTCTTTGTGGTGGTGTATTAAGACAAAAACTCATTTGGATGTATAGCTAACATTTCAGGGCCATAGTTCCATTTTCGGTATTGACTCTTATTCACGAAGCGATACGTTGAGATAATAACAATGGAACAGTTATTCAATTAGTAAACACATTTATATCAGTTAATATACTCAAGCCAATCAATTACATAGCCTAGCCCACATGACACATTGATGAATATTCATAATCTAATACTTTGCATATAATCTTAATTCAAATATATGAAACAACATTACCGCGTACAGTTCGACATGTGCAGTATATGTTTCCGAGACACATTCGTACCATAAACCGTACAGCAGTTTTGACGGGACAAGCCAGTCAATGAAATGTACATAATTAAGCAATCTGAATCACTTAGATATTATCGAAATAATCTTTGCTTATTGTCTCGAACATAGTTAACTATCCTCATTAATAATACGTTACAACAAAAACCTTTTATAGACGTTAAGAAAACGTTTTGTCTTTCCTTCCATTTCGGCTAGTTTTTTGTTTTGTTTTTCGATAAAGAATGCTAATCATAGAAGAGATCTTTTTGATAAATTTAAAGACCTCTTCTTTTCTATTTCTACCATTTGTTTTAGACTAAGGGAACGATCACACTGGTACCGAATGCGACACGAAAACGATACGAATGCGACAGTGTCGGTAGTGATTTGAAACATGAGCGCGCATGCTCCATACATTACTTTTTGGATAGATTTAAAGACCATTTGTTTTCTATTTGTGTGCGCATGCTCCATAGGTCTACGTACCATACGTTACTTCCAGATTGTTTCCATGCGCACCCCTTATTAACGTTTGTTACATGAATCTTTTGCTTAATTCTTAAACTTACTTTTAACTGTAACATTCGGTTCAATTTCAAGTCTCAAGTAACCAGCCTCTGTTGTTGAACAATCAGAATCGCAATACCACGTGATATGGACAGTATGTTGCAGAGAGCTAGCGGCAGGGATTATTTCTGAATCAATTCCGGAATTTGTACCGAGTTTCTCCCGTACTCAACCTTTGATAAAGCTCCGATGAGTTGGCATTGAACACGAAGTAAGGGCCGAAATATCTTGGATTGTTGTGGCCGTGCCTTTAATCGAAGCTGATTGATTCGAACGAATGCTTTTCAATAAAAAAAATGACAATCTAACACGACATTCCCAGACGTCCTAACAATCAGAAGACACAATCAGGGGAGATAACTATCAAAAGAAAATAAAACGTCTTATCTAACGACCTTAATTGACTTTATTTGTAGAGAGATTTGACTCCCTACGTCAGATCAAAAAGGATTGTTGAGGTTTCTTTCGTTTTGCTTTTCAAGACAATGTGACAATGGAACACTAATGTCCTTTTTAAAGAATATTTCATTATGTATACATAGAAAAGCTTCTATTTCAATCTTTTGTGTTGAGTTATCTCCCTTGAAGACTCTCCCTTTTTAAAAAAGTGGAGGTAGAAATATCTTATATGTGTAAGATAAACATTGTATAAACTAAACTAGATCCTTGTGTGGAATAAATGGAATAGCGGACCAGTTTATTACATGTATATGTATCGATTATAATTTGTGAGGTTTGTAACGCTACCAAGGCTTTCTTTTAAACTGATCAGGAGTTATCCCCCTTTAAAAATTCTTTCATTGAGAACGATAAAGCCTAAGGTGACATACGAATAGCGTCAAACCGTTCAGATGGGAAATTGTCTTCCCTAGACAGATGAAATTTGCTTACAGTTAAGCAATAAGTCGTACCCTTTTCATACACATTTAGTTTCGTTTCTGGTGAATTCAGAATAGCGTTGTAAGGTTGCCCTCGTTCTGCACTGTATCTGCCTGTGCTTATTTACGCCATTATAATGGCAATTAAAATGAAAGATTCATTTGTTCGTGATGGCCCTTGTAGGTATAATTTACAATTGAAATAAACAGCTACATTGTCGCTTCATGTAGGTGTTCATTCTTGCTCACATTATGACATTCGTCTGCGCTTATGCAACAAAGATTCACACTTGCTCCCGATCACCCTTGTTGATAAGATTTAACATGAAATAGATCAGTTACTTTGTTACTTCGTTCAGGCTTGTGTTCATTCCTGCTTACACTATGCAGCATTCGACTGCGTTTACACAAAAAGGTTAAATGATTTAACAAAGATACGCATTTGCTCGCAATGACCCCAGATGATAGGATTCTGCGTTGAATTTTCACGTTGTACTATTCGAAATATGCATATGTCTCGTACGTTGTTACCGTTTTTTTTTCCGCTTGCAAGGTTGTGTTCATTGTATGCAGCATTCGATTGCGTATTCACAACAAAGATTCACACTTGCTAGTGATGGCCCTTAATGATAGGATTCTTCTTGTAGTTGTACAGTTCGAAAGATCCCCGTGTTCATGCATTGCTACTCCATTCTATTCACTCAGGATGTTCATTATTTATTACCTTGAGCTTATTTCAGTGTTGCTCTTGATAACTCCGGCGATATTATCGTCTCAGAATTGTAAAGTTGCCCTTTTAAAGATATTCAGCTCAATTAGTAAAGTTCGTTATCTTATGTGTATTTATCCGGACATTGTGCTAGCGTATTGTATCTGATTCATGCATGTGCTGTATACATTCCAAAAACGATAAGGGGCATTGTGCTAGTGTGTTGTATCCTAGGTGATCTATGCTCCGACCTCTTTTGAAATTGACATGGTGCTTGATAACCCCAAAGATAGTGCAATGTCACAATACACGATTTCTGAGATTTTGATAAAAAAGGCAATTACCTAACACCACCCTTGCGCCCGTCTATGGAATGGTACAACGATTGAAATAAAATCATTTTTAAAACTTATCGAATGCAACATGGCAAATCACGAGCACACTCGATAACCTACGGCATAATTTCGAACGGCATTTATAAAAGATTAACTTATTCAATACACCAATGAAAAAAAAACGCTTTATGTGCAAGTCTTGTCGAATGCAACAAGGCAAATAATAAGCAAACTTGATAACCGCTTAGATACGTCACTATGAAGCAATGTAACTATACAAAGCTATAACAATTGGTATTTCGACGCCTATTTTCATGTAAGAAAAAAGCCGATGATAGACACAGAAAAATCACATTCATAATAACCCACTTAGATATCAAAACCAATCGAAATTTCCATTCAATTCTTACACATTGCCTGCATTATCTAAACATTCTTAAAAGATTGCTTATCAAATTATCTCCCCTATGTTTCGAAATATTATGCATGAGTTATTGCCCTTTGTTTAAGTATTGTGACGAGATTGTCTCCCTTGTATGGATGTACTGTGCATGAATGGGCTCTGTGAAACATATCTGATGTGCTATCTGATAAGATTCAAATTGTTCCTATAATAGTGCTGTATGGAAGCAAAATTGTGTTAAGAATATTGCCTCGAGGCAGTCATTCATTATACATTATATCTAATCATATACTAAAAAAAAAATCCATTTGTTTAGAAATTTCAATGTTGGTTGGATGTGAATACCTTATGTTACAGAATCTGATGGGGTAGACTCGATTACTTTCGTTTTCTTGGAAATTTCAATGAGGGTTTATGAACCTGCTGTGGTAGACTCGATTATATTCGTTTGTTAAAATATTTCAATATTGGATGACTACCTTATGTTACAGCATCTGATAAGGTAGATTCGATTATCCAAACTTAATTGGTTCTGTAATTTGTAAGAAATCGACAATGACTGTTATCAATTGTAAATTCAATGTTGAGATTTTAATAGTAGATTTCAAAAGGACCAGGTGCGTTCGTTTTTGTCGCTACTGTATGTGTCTTTCCGATGTACCTGGTCCCAAGAATCACCCAAAGGCAGTACATTAACATGGCCTCTGCGTCTAGTCGTTTGAATAGGACAAACCGAGGTTCCGTGTGTTACAGGCTGTGCACTTTAAAGATCCCTCGACGGTTGATAATTACAAAAAGAGCAGGCTAATGCTGCTGCCCTGGCAAAATTTGCTTCATTGCACACTACATGGCGTTGAACATCTTAATTGGCCCATAAGGTGCAGAAGAGCAGTACGTAAAACTCTATACATTTTCATATTCTGAATTGAAGACAATATGCCCTTCTGTTAGCAATTTTTGTAAAAAAATTTTGTCATTTTTGACAGTTTAAGACGAGCTGGGCAAGTCTTTAAAATATATACATTGACGTACCTGTAGTTATAAATTGACTGGCCGTGGAATTTAAAATTGTTTTTATTTTGAATAGGATTCGCATTTAAATCACTCTTATTGCCAAAAAAAAAAGGTGCATTAACAAATATAAAAGAAAAGAGATCATATTCTACAGTCAGTGAACACGAACAAATTCGAATGCATTGTCAGTTATGATAAAATCCGTATGTTTACGGTCCAACAAGGGATTTTCAGCTGCTGTTGAATAATTAATCGCACCATCAATGCCAGACGTGGTTACTTATTGTGATATATTATATATCTATGAAGAAAAACAATCAGTTTAATACTTAAATAAATGATAAGCAGGGAATGGCAACGTGTACGGGGGGGAATTCTCTATCCTACATCATCTATTTCTCTCTAAGGTTGGAGGGTCGGTTGATGGGGGGTACTGTACAGGGGGAATTTGTGTCTTAGGAACCATCCGTTGAGCAATTGGTTCCCTCCCTTTGTGATACTACCAGCGCGCTAGAGATTTGAGAGGGGAAATAGGGATGTGTTGTACGATGCATTAAACCGCGATTAGTACAGTGCCGGTTCGATGACGGGTCAGAGTTTATCGATTCAGTAGTAAAAAGAAGCACCGTCCTTGTCCATTTCCACTCTTTTCAATCTTTGGCAACGTGTACGGATAGGACAATTTTACATCTAATAAAATGTCAGACTCTAGGCCTGTACATCTGGTAGAATCAAGCCTTCCCTTTCCCAAAACCTAATTCATACACGCATTACACACATATATATATAATATTCTTCCGTAAACAAAAATATCCGTACGCGTACACTAACAGAATATCGCCCGAATCCGCTTAACCACGACCCGGCAAATATAAAAGGCAATTTACACATATTATTATAAAGCCGATATGAAGCAATGTAAATAATTAATTTTCATTTGAGGAAGGATAGGCTGAACCCCATTGTTCAAAATCATAAAATGTTACAAACTTTTTTTTACCCCATTCACCAAGATTTCTAAAGAATCTTCAGAGATGTTTGTTACCTTCTTTCATGTGTATTGTTCGTCTACTACAATTAACAATTTATAAAGAAAATGGCAAATTTAATCGAAATAAGAAATAAAGAATAAAGAATTATGATTTTTTTTATTAGAGAACTTTATCGGTTTAAAGAAGCACAAAGATTTGTGAAAAGGATTGGCAGATTCCCGATGATTGGCAGATTCCCGCTCCTATCAAGTGAGTTCTCGGCTCTCTCTGTCACTAAATAAAGGGTTGTGTTAAGTCATAATCAATTGTTATTTGACTTATATGTTGTTTTTTCGTTTAACACGATTGTTGTCTGAATGAAAAAAACCATGTTCCCTACTAACGATCCAAACGAAAAAACGAAACCCTATATCCAGGGCGGGACAGGTAAGCGAGATGATTGCCATTCAAAGACTTTCATTGCTGCTATTGGTGTGGACCATGTCATCTTGGATGATCGAGTCCAAGGAGTTTAGGATCACAAAAACCTGGGTGTTTGTCAGCGTTTAAAGAGGTTGAATTGTTTCTAGGGTGGCCCCCTTTGCACGAACGAATCCCCCTCTTAAGGGGCTCAATTCCCCCTTTGGTTGCCCGGGTCGTCTGGTAATCTTCATAGACTCCATTAATGATGGAGAAAAGTGTCTTAATATGGAGATGTTGGTGGTCTTTCAAAGGGTCACAACTGCCACTAAGGAAATGAGTGGGTCACCTTATCAAGGGTCCTAATGATCTTATAGAAGACCAGGTCATTTTGAATGCTTTTTGAGAATAGACACAGGGCGGTCGAGGTCAACAATTACATAGCTGGTTTAACCATTAGAAGAGCTGACTTCAATTCGCTTTTTGACGCCCTTTAAATCGATAGGGTTCATGAAGTCAATATGGACACTATGGAGGGCGTGTCACTTTCCCACCCGATTTCAGGGTGTTATGTCCAACTTAGTTTTATTCATTATCAGAGTTGATTGACCTTAAAATCAGCTCTATCTAGGTACTCTTTGCCTCATCTCACACTACGCGATGGTACTCATTACCACAATCAGAAGAATTAAAAAGAAATGGTTTATTTGATTTTCTAACAGTAAGGGGTTAGTTACGTCACAATTTTCGAATTCATCTTTTCCTGTAGCTTGTCTCTTTAATCCCGGCTTTCTTTGACAATATTTGCGAACAAGCCCAACAACTAAATATAAGTCTATAGTTTATTATGATGTCCCTAAATATTAAATGATATACTTCGTTTTCCAGTTAATAACAAGGGATGATTCATCGACAAGTTTTTTTACGCAACCACCACTTATCACCAGTGGTTTATAATTTCGTTTCTTTTTTTTTAAGCCATTCAAATTTTTGTGGCTTTCCACACCTTCTGTTTTTTAAAACGAGTAAACCGATTTGTTTTCTTTCAATCAAACTCTGAAAAGAAGCACAAGGGGGTCCTTTTAACTCATTGTCCGTGTTTACAATGTACCCCCTATACTTAAAGAGGTTTTTCTTTCGTTTCGTTTTATATGGCTAGATGAATTTGTAAGGAACACTTAAAATACAGGTTTCTAAGCGCTTATTGTCGCGTGAATTGAGATGAATAAGAGTCTTTTCACGTGGAGAATATTCTTTATGATCCGTGTTTACATTTGCGTCAGGTTTCTTTCCTCCATAAAAGAAGAGTCGGACAATGGCGGCCATACACATGCATATTAGCCATTTTGAAAGGCCATTGTTGCTATACAATACGGCGCATAAAGAGCTCTTACACACTTTTGATAATACTTGATCATTCTATTATACTAAACGGGTCATAGTCTTTTATCCATCATGTACGTGCTATTGTTCGTGCATTATAGCCCGCTGAGCTGCTTTTCTCCTTTTCACACCACTTTCAAAACATTTCACAAAAGCCAAGCAATTTTCTCAACAAGTCCACAATAGAATGGCAATTTGTTGGAATGACTTGTTTCAATCCAACAATACCCTTTTCAAACACGATGTAATGCTTTTTTGTATTCACCACTTGAAGAAGTATAATAAGAATGTAGCTGAATAGGGTGCAGGTCGTATTTGTTAACTTTCAACCGGGATTTTCAACTGCGTGGAAGAAAAGGCGTCCCTACTTGAGACTTGGTAGAAAATTAGTTTTTTTGTTCAAATCCTTTGCTTAAGAAAAGATACATTAAGTTTATTTGAAATTTTGAAAGTACTCGCGGCCTTGAGGGGAATGTTGCGTTGTTTGACATGTTTAAAAGTGTTATGGGAGAAAGCTTTAGGATTGTTTGGTCAAATCTGAAGATGGCTTCAAAATTATGATAGCTATCTCGTTCGAGTAATATTTCTTAATTTCGAAATCGTTTGCACAATGTTTGTTTTTACGAAACGAAATGAAAATGAATGGAGATTTACGTCCCGTGTTTCGCACCTAATGGACAATAAATGCAGTGCGCTATGTCGGAAATTTTGCCAGGCCGACATTAGCCTACTTTTTTTGCGATTTCCAATTTGTAGAGGACGTGCACAGCCTATAGCACACGGGGTTTCAGACGCTAGACGCTTTTCCATGTCAGTCTCTCCGACCTGCATCACTGTCACCGGGAAACCTTCGACTAGAAACTGTTATCAATAGAAAGAAAAAAAAAAAACGTTCGAAATACCAACAACCACTCCTATAAAAATTCTGCCTGAAACGCTCTAGTAATCGAAATTCACATTTCAAGACATTTCTAAATCTTGATGTAATATGAAGGCTTAGCTTAAATATAATAACGTTTATCAAATTTCGACTTATTAAGTCGAATTAAAGATTCAAAATGGTTGTCAACTGCGTTCGTGTGTGTTATTTTAACGTTATAACTATACTTAGTTTCGTATGGTATTCCATCATCTAAGTTAAGCGAAGTCCTCGATCGAACTCAAGTTCATTAACAGACTAAAAGCTAGAAGGCATTCGCTCCCTAATGTTTACCAGCTTTGTTTTGATTGTAAAAAGCAACAAAAAGTACATCAATAAATTCAATGCTATTTCTTAAGGTAAATAATCAGAAAATAAAGACTCTTTTGTCTGATCGGAAGTCAATTTATCATGTTAAATCCACTGCCTTCATTAGCTGAACAATAACAAGCATAACAATCAGGTTCCATACACAACGTGTACGTGATGACTTATACTATATTTAGATTTGTAATATTTTGGATTCCCATTTACGGACAACCCAAGTACATGTATTACTAAATGTTTTGGGTTTATCATGTTAAACCCACTGGATTCATTAGCTGAACAATATCAAATAACATAAACAGGTTCCATACAAAACGTGTACGCATGGACTGTTACTATTTTTAGATTATTAGATTTTTACTTTCATAATAATACATCTTTTTTTACTTTCGGATTTTAACATTTGGACAATAAAGTACGGTACATGGACTATTGTTTTAAAAATCGTTTTGTTTTGGTTTGTAATGTAAAGATGCGTTGACTCTACCGTACACGTATTCAAGTTATGTCCTACAATACAGGTACTATTATATGAAAGCTGTAGCAAATTACAGATGTAGTACGAATTATGATTATGCGTGCACAATATCGTTCCCGTATCCAACTGATGTAAGTCAGCTTTCATGAACAATACATGTATGAAGTAACTATTGGCAGTAGGAAAAAATACCGTACACGTATTAATACCGTACATGTATTCAAGTTATTTAAGTCGTAACTATTGACGAAAGGAAAATATACCGTACACGTATTAATACCGTACACGTATTCAAGAACTTAAAGTCATAACTATTGGCCATTTTCTCGTCATTGTATTGGATTGTTAACAGCAATTTTGCCTGAAAGCAAATTTTTAATCAATAGGAGAAAACAGGAACGAGTTTTTGTTGTATTTAGAATAACATTTATTTTAAATGCCTTGAAGTTATTTGTTCTAAGAAGTCTTTGGAAATTAACATTAGCCAAGTCATGTAAAGAACTAGCGAATGGGAATCGGAATTTTATTCTCTATACGCCTCCGTTGAAGGCCGACATCAATCAAGCTGTTTCGCCCGGTGTCAATCCACGACTGAGTTTGTGAACTTAGAATATTTTTAATAACAGTAAGCAATAAAATTGTACAGGACAGAAAAATGGATTTTTTTTTATTTTTGGTTTTGAATCCCTAAACTTCACGTCAGCGAGCAAGCATCTTACTTACTGAGCCACCATGGCTAAATGCAGAATTAAAAATGGGTAAATTTACTCATTGATCATTGAATACACTACGTTATCTTATTCTAATTTATGGCTAGATCTTCAAATGGATATAAAAAAGCATTGAAACTAAGATCGTGTTCAAATATGAACAGGCTTATTTCGCTGCCCTTAGTAAAATTCCCCTCACTGCACACTGTCTTTCCATTATTCTGAAACAATTTTGTCTTTTGTTATCCGTAGATTCTACATCTTCAAATGGAAATGGAACTATACGTTCATACAAAATTGTTGATCAAGTATGAACGCACTTAGGTCGCTCCCCTCAGTAAAATTTCCCTCATTGCACACTGCACCTTTCACTTAGGTTCTGAAACTATTTTGTCTATTGCTGTTCTTAGATGCCAAATCTTCATCTAGAATCGAGTCAGCATTGACACTGTGTACGAGAAATAAATGTTTGAACTGGCACCAAGAGAATGAAATAAAATGAATGGAGTTTTACTTCCTACTCTTCTGCACCTTATGACTGAATGAAGACAGACAACGCCATGCAGTTTACAATGAGGTGAATTTTGCCAGGATCTTTGTAGATGCAGAGTTTGTAGCGGACGGGGTCTCTGTTTATTGTCCCATCCGAACCACATGACGTTCTTTTCATGTCAGTCACTCAGGCCTGCATCACTGACAAGAAGGAAAAACCGGACTGGAAAATCTGAAAGTTCATAACTGGCACCGAGAGATGCTTGTCCTGTAATTCCCTTGATTAGACCAGCAAAGAAAGAAAAACAGAGAAACGTGAATAGTGACATTGAAAGAAATCAAATAAAAGCAAGTGGAAGGCGAAGAGTTTGTATAGAGGCTTTAGAAATGAGTGAAATGAAATTAACAATAGTAGAATATTACACGCACAATGGCAAAACGCAAACATGCTGCTCTTGAAGGGTTTCAAAGACTTCCAGACAAAGGCCAGTAATGAATAGCGGACAATGGCAGTAATGTAGAGTCGATGGTTCCAAACGCTTATTGAAGAGAGCTCAATGTTTGACTTAGTTGCAGGATTATCGAGTCAGTTTGTTCCGTTGTGAGTTCGCATTGCAATACACAAAGTTTCATAAATATCATAAATTGTTAGGTTTTATTACTACGCTGTGCAAAATAGTCCTTGTCAAACCCCCGAACGTTAAGCATAATCAGCTGAAATGAAAATAGTTAGCTTGCAAATTCTTCAAAATGGTGCACATGCGTGTCAGAAATTCAAAATTCGCCAAATTTTGAAGGTCCAGAAGTCAAAATCCTACGCCACTCAAGTTCAAGGTCGCCCCAGACTTGGCGGAATGGCCTGATCCTCATTATCTAGAATCAATATAGAAATGAAGTTAAAAACCTCCTCACAACTTCGTCTCTCATCTTATAATGATCCCGGATCAGATACAATACTCGCAGATTGACTTCTGACAAATTTTACAGCATTCGTAAATTGACACAAATTTTTATGTGTTCTTTTGTGTTTGAAGGAGAGAAAATCAGGGGGTGGGCTGGTTTTGTGGGTGCGGAGGATATGGAGTAGGACAGCAGCATGAGCATCGTATCCCAAGTACGAGTTTAAGGTCTTATTTATGCCCCGTTTGGACAATTAAATTTGGCAATTGTTGCCCTTGAAGAAGTCATCTTCTCTAAAAATTCCAATCTGTAAATAGGTACGGATAATCCTAGGATAGATCAATGCCAAGAGTATTGTCCTAGGACAATAGATAATAACCGAATAGCCTTGTTTACTTGTCGCATGCAAGCTTGGCACTCCCTAGTTCTTAATTATTTGTATTTAAGGTTAATTATATCCCATTGCTATATATGTTGCTTCTGAAACGAACAATGGAATGGATAATCGACGTATGCGTTGGTGTCATCAAAATGGTTCCGTTTCACTTTGACCTGGAACAACTGACCTAAAACGACTGGAAAAGTAGGTCTCAATCCACCAAGCAGGAAGTAATCTCAATCTTCATTTGTTTTTTTCTTCCAGGCTTAAAAAGACTCGATATTTGTTCTGTGAAATGACTGTGTTTAACAAACGAAAGAATTATTATTCTGATTATTTGATATAGGCTAAGCTACCCCTAGAGGGCAAACTCTTTTATACTCTTCTGGGGGCTAAACTCTTTTATGCTCTTTTTCTTTTACCAAGCTTTAAAATCAACAAGAGATTATTAACAATAATTACCTCCCTTTAAAGAATCTTTTCTTCCAGTAATTATTCTTTTATTTGCTCACAAACACTGAGAAATAATTCACTTGTAGTCTTGATTTATCAGGTCTCTCGAATTTTCAAGATAATATGATTCTTCGATAAGTTATCTTGTGAGTGGATGAGCAAAAACGCAACATAAATTAATAAAGAAGAATCTATTGGCGTTGCATTTTCACTCCAGCTTTGCACAATCTTCCGTGAAGTTCGAAATAATTTCAAAAGCACAGGTCGTATCATAAATTCCCTGTAATGGCATTTTTGGTTTTCATTCTTATTTCAGGAAACAGCCATTGTGCCAGTGCCTCATCTTCCGTAGGGACTGGTTGAATCTAGCCCATTAGGCCTTAACCTACTGACGTTCACAGAAATCCATCCACTCATTTAGTTGATCCATTGCATTGTGTCAAAATATCTATCTGTAATTTTAAACGTTGCACACAAAACTTTCATATGTTCGATATAAATCCGCAACGACCAGATAACGGCGAGGGTTTCATAAACGTCTGGTAGAGCCGAGACTACCAAACCAAACAAGCAGACGACATTTGAATTAACCCGCCATTTCAAGTTTCTTTTCAAACGTATAATGACTGCAAACAACCATTATTATCCACCCAATAAAACACCAGAATAAAAGAAAGAGTTGAAAATATCGACCCCTTACCACCAAACTTCAACCGTAATTCCTTTGATCCTGGTTCGTGTTGGTCAACACTTGTAATTGAGTGTGTGGAAGTGACGTAATCCTTTTGTATGTGTGAAATGACCCTTCGTCTTGGACTAATTGAATTTGAAAACTTTGCCATATTGTAACGAAGAAAGGTGCGTTCGTCTCATTCGTTTGTAGGTTTTATTAGTTTTGATTAGGGTAAGCTACCCAATTCTGGGTCGTGGTTCATGAGTCGCCTTTCCACAGATTACGTGTATTTGTAAATGTGAAATGATAAGGGTAGTAGTACAATTGTTTAGAGTGTTGGAATCTATAATGACGTCATTTACTAGATTAGCCTACTTCGAACGAAAATATCTCAAATCGTCCAGTACCTTAACTGTTATTCTTGTAAAAAGAAATGGTTGCTTCTATTAAACTAGCTAGAAGATTTATAAAATGACTGTAAACATATACGCCACCTCGTGACGTCACGAAAGGATACAGAAACGGTCCGAGCAGTGATTAACTTCCAGATTTTTTTAATTTATTTTTTTTTCTTGAGATTTGCAAATTACGATTTGCTAAGAGCGTTTTATAGCCTGTTTTCATCATTGCATAATCTACATCTGCGTTCCGTTACGGTTGATCGCTTCAGCTTACGATCTCCCATTTTCCTATCTTCATATCTCCAAATTGACGCCCTTCTAAATGCAACACACCTGCGATCAATCTGTATCCTAAAATTTAAAAAAAAATTGATAATTTAGATTAACGATAACTGAAAAATATCATTCAGCATTTTATTTCCCACATTTAAATTTTAACAATTTTAAGATTTTATTTTTTATTTTCGTCTTCTATTTCTTTTTTTTTTATTTTCATCGTCTCCTTTTATTTATTTTGAATGAAATAAAGTGTTAAATGAAACTAAAGAATATAAAGTATATATTGAGAACCTTATAATACAAATAATTACCTTTTATCCATTTTATTATCCTATAGGACAATAGCAACACGTGGAGCTTGTGGATTTCGTAATTTTAAATCACACTTCATCCTAGTTCAAATTGAATTGTAATGGATTGTTTGGTTTATCACCACGCCATAAGAAATAGTTCTGTCGTTATAACCATTTGGGAATAAGAAATTCGAAAATGGCAACGTTTTAAATTTAAATTTTCGAAATAGTCTCGAAGCCAAAGGGGTACGAATATAAACAATAACAAATTCAATGCCATGTGTCTCAAAGGTGCATATTCATCCGCCAACATGGTCTCTAAGAAGTACACAAGATTTGACTACGTAATGCACGTTAATTGAATACACCACAAAAGGTTTTAAATTCAATTTAATTCACGAGATAAATACAAGGCTTATCTGTCTTTCTTTCGAGTTGATAATTTCATAATAAGTTCACTGGACTGAACAATCACAGGTGTTAAATTGCTATAGGTAAATAGGTTTACATCGCCATGTTTGCCTTTTATTTGTTATAGGTAGGGCATGTACCGGTACCCTATGGTAGGGTCCCTAGCCGAACCAGGCCCCACCCTCATTAAGTGTTGAATTGCTATATGTGGTAAATAGGTAAACATCGCCATGATTGCATTTTATTTGTTATAGGTAGGGCATGTACCCTATGGTAGGGCCCTAGCCGAACCAGACCCCCACCCTCACCAAATGTTGAATTGCTATATGTGGTAAATAGGTGTACATCGCCATGTTTGCATTTTATTTGTTATAGGTAGGGCATGTACCCGATGGTTGGGTATCTAGCCGAACAAGGCTCCACCCCTCATTAAGTGTTGAATTGCTATGGGTGGTGAATAGGTATATATCGCCATGTTTGCATTTTATTTGTTACACATAGGACATGTACCCTATGGTAGGGTCCCTAGCCGAACAAGGCCCCACCGCTCATTAAGTGTTGAATTGCTATATGTGGTGAATACATATACATCGCCATATTTGACCTTTTTGTTATAGGTAGGGCATGTAACCTATGATGGGGACCCTAGCCGAAAATACCAGCCCCCACCCCTCACCAAGTGTTTTTTTTATTTATAGGTACAAAGGGGCATGCACACTATATAGAGGGCCCTAGCCGCCCTCTCCATCACCCTTTTGGCTTTTGTAAAGAATACTTCTCATCGTTTACAGAACATTTAATGTGTATAAGGCATGTAGTACTTTATAGTGAGGCCCTACCCTAGAAATCCCACTCACCTCGGCATCCTGATGTCCTGGCGCCCGCCAATACCGAATGTAGATGCCCCGATTCGGAAACACGGTCACTTAAAACTTGAATCTAACGTTCTTGCATCTCGTGGGCTTGATAAGCACCAGAAACAATACATCAACGACCGTCCCCATAAATCACAACTGTCGTAGCGCGACGCTAAATGATCACAGACATCGACAATTGACAAATTGACGCGAGCAGTTTCCAAACAATCATTTAACATTGAGAATCGCTTTTTGATTTACGAGGTTTAGTTGACGATTATCAAACGTTCATCATTATGCGCTTGGGATTACACGGATCGACTTGTAGTTTCTGTCGTCAAATGTGTTTTATTACGGCCTAATGTAATTGATATCCATCAGCCATTAACGTTAATACCCTCTACGAGATAATGTTGACATGGTTATCAATGCACATGCGCTGAATTTGGTAATTTCGGTTTTGGATTTTTAGTTACTAGTATGTATTTTGGAATTTGGTTGACATGAAAGCAAATGAGATCATTATTGAACATTTTTTCGTTTTGTAGGCCTATTTGGTTTCTAAATTCTGGCGAATCTTCAAAAAGTTAAAATTTAACAAATAGCGGTGCTTTGTGCTAAATAATTTCAAAAGCAAATTTTCAGTTGGACATTTTAAAGATGATAATTACTGTACAATTTATCGTTTCTTAAAGTATTCTTAAACTTTCAGCGAACCTTGGGCACCATCCTTACACCTCATTACATTTTTAAAAGCGAACTTGACTGTACATCAAGTCTTTAGATTGTTTTCGTATAGTACAAAATCAGATGATTAATTCGTACTCATATAATCGTTTCGTCATGTAACTATTATTTTTTAGTGAACCGACAATCAACTCAAATTTGAGATTGAGATAAAAAATAAAAAACGAAACTATTATTTAATATTAATTAATTACTAGAGCGGGGTTTATTTTGTATTTTCCCTTTGTAAGTTTTTCCCTAGTCACCGCCTCAACGGCTTTCAATGGCTGCTTTCAAGTGTTTTTCGGGGTTTTAAGCAGGGTCTTGCAAATCTGATGGGAAACTTCGTCAAACGCATTGAAACGTAGCGAGGTGAAACAAGTTACTTGTGGTGCTGATGTGATCTCGTTCATCCCCTTTCTTTTGCTCTATAGAATAAATTTAATAATCTTTTTTATTAACAATTCGCGTTTCTTTAGCTTGCTCTATGGTTATTATATGGACAAACAATGGCCGACAATGGTTGAATAAGGAGATCAACAATGATAGACAATAAGTGAATAGCGTAGCCATTCAAAAAATAAAAACATCCTTTTTTTCCTCGTTTTATGAGTATAAATGAAGACTATTTTGATAAATTGTGACTCATTTCTTAAACAGTGAATTTTTTTTATTAAAAGAGGCTGAACACGAATAATATCCAATAGTTTATTGAATGAGTGTTTTGTTCGAATCTTTTTGATAATGTGTTTGTTTCGTGGATGACTGTATCGTTCTAGGACAAAACTGTCCAAATTTGAATGAGACCACAAAATACATCTTGGCACAATGCGGAGAACGAAATGAATGGAAAGGGTTTCTAATTTTTTTAAATGAGTATCGGGGACACTTTAAGCTTCAACTACACCATTTAAATTGTTAACCAAACTGTGGTTCCTGCAATTCCACAAAAAAATACGTATTTGAGTTCGACACTAATCGCGAAAAGCACCATCTGCAAAGTGTAGATAAACACCCTTTTTCTGGAATATTCACTTATTATGAATTTTCAGTATTGTTAAGTGGATGATATTTTGATATTAACCTATTCCTCAAGAAACTAGGATTCGAACCTGCAACCTGATCATTATAAGTTATTATACAGGTTAAAAAAAACACATATTGTCCAAAGAAAATATGATGTGTCATAATGCAAATCAAGACTGTTCGTTTCACAAAATTTAATGGTCCACCATAAACAACTAGGAAAATACAGTAAAAAAAATAAAAGAATAATACAAAATAATGAAATATATATAAAAATACTTCAAAAAAATTACATTTACTTTTTTTATCCTTTTCAAATTTGCTTCACAATTTTTCAAAAGAGAAATAGACAAAAAAAATTTTAGGGAACAGAACAGTCGGACATTACTTCTATAAGGAAATAATTTCAGATTTTCAATAATTGAAATGATAAGATATTTTTTTTACTTGATGCATGTAACGCTTGAAGATAGTGCATAGTCGACGTAAATAAAACTTAAAAGTGCATTTTGATTTTTCTTTTTTAGTTCTAAGAATACTTTTAAATAGTCCACGCAATGCCTCTCTTTTCAGTCTGCTTTGTGAACAATTACAATAGGAAACGTCCATTATGTTTTATTACAAAGAAAATTGGTTTGAACCTTGACATGTTTCAGATCTATCATATATTTCCTTTTTATCGAAAGACTTGTTCACATTAGACATACATTTCTTCACATAAGTACGTTGTGATTATTTGTATTATTAGCGACATAAAAACTTCACAAAGTCTATACAAAGCCGAACAATTCCAACATTCTTTGCAACAATGACAACTGGAATACTCTATTATAATATCTATTATACGATTCTTTCTTGAAAAATAACGCATTTTGAATACATATAAAAACATATTTAAATACCATTCGTAATTATTGTGTCGAACACTGCAGAATTGGACAAAGCAACAATACGCCTTTGGATGAGAAATTGGTTTGAACTTGGATTTATTAGATTTCTTTAGTATATATTGTACAAAGTATAAAAGCTTAGTAATTTGACATAATTATACGTTAATACGTCTAAGTATTGTTAACAAAAGTCCACACAAAGTCGGACACTTTCTATTTCTTTCTTTGCAACTCTAACAATCGCTATAGCCCATTCTATTTCTTTACGAGAAAATTATACTTAGAACGGTGTATGAAATCTCCATTCTAGGATAATGGATATCAATGACGGCTTTGTCAAGTCCCTCTTTATAAAGTTTTTAAAGGAATTTTTGCCTCTAATAACTCTTTCAAAGGTATCACGAACTTTTAAGGGTAGGAAACGATCCCAAAGAGTGAAAAGTACACGGAAGTGACGACTGTTGAAATAAGCTATTTTTTCAGCTAATATTGACGATAATCGATGCAAGCTCTTTATCCAATGAGTTTCTTTGAATCGAGTTTGGGCATTGTCAATCTTTAGGTGTACCTTAGGGCGTTCACAAGATTAAAATTAATTTGTATATGAAGTGTCTGTGACTTGAGTTTAGAGCTAAGGGCCCGCTACACCCCCACCATCTTCTTATGAATACCTGAAGTTTCCGTGTTCGTTTTTTTTCTATCCCTTAAGCACAGTCGTTAAGAGAATCTGGTATTTTTACTCCAACCACTCCCCTTGGTTGTTCGACTGTCGCGTCCTATATCTTTAAGTCTTGTCCTAATGGCGAGTCTAAACCCTGCATCCTTCACACTTCTGTTTTGTTGAGAACATCTGTACCTTTCTTCTTTATCAGTTCAGCCATGAAATTTAATATGAGCCTCTGCAGCTTGTATTTCAGATGGAGATGGCGAGACGGTATCACAGAGCAACCACTCACAACACGGCCCAGCCCTTCCACATCGCCTTCTTATGGTGCCTCGTACGCCTTCAGTGTGCTGGTCTGTTAGGGAAAAAATGAACATTTGAAATCACCTAGCAGGTAAGTTAATAGACATCGGCCTTACAACGACCCCCCCCCCTCCTATCTTTCAATCTAAGGGCTGTTGCATTGCACATTACCTCCTATCTATTGAAAGGAAGATCCGGATGACTTATTCAGTGATCTAACACTGCATTTACAAACTTTCCTGATACATAATAGGTGGCTAGTGCAATCAAGATATAAGAAGCAGTTTGTAATAGCCTGACATTGTGAAGATAGAAATGGGTTGGGATATACATTTATCTGCGATTCGGCTGTGTTTGGAATGTTCCTTACCTGGATCTGGATTGCAGCTAAGGAGTCCACTCTTATAACAAACTACCAATAGAATGATCAATATCAACCCTCCACCTACAGCTCCTAAAGCAATCTGGAAAGTTGTCTGAACTTTTTTACATTTCGGTACCGGTACCTCATTGTATGCTACTCATTAGGCTAGCCTATATTCAGTGATTATAAAAAAATTAACCTTCAGACGGAGCGTGTCTCTGTCTTTAAGAAGTGTGGTGATGGGGGGGGGGGGTGCTTTCGGGTAGGTATGAATATTAGCAATTTGAAAAAGACTTTATCGAAGAAGTCAATGATGACGCAGTCGAACTTGAACTTGATAAGCTTCTAACTCTAACTAAGCTTGTTCAAGTTGTTGTGGAGAAAAGTGATATTCTATCGTAGCAAGAGATCAGGAACCTGTTTCACAAATTTTAACAAAGATAGAATCAAGATTTTAAGAAATACAGTAATCTGATTGGTAAATAAAAACTCAATTTTAGTGATTGACCAATCTGACCATTAGAACACTAAAATCATCCTAAGTTAAGTTTTTGTGAAACAGGCTCCTGCTGATAATTCTGAAGAGACGACATTGAATTGATGTGGCAAAGAAGAGTAAAGAGCAAGAAAACGATTAAGAAGATGAAGAAGAAGAGGATAATAACGACGGTATCACCTTGGTGGTCCACCACATGATGCACATGATCAATTTTAATATAAAGCCTCGTCTGTTCTTCGGCTGGTTTCCGGTTTGACGTCACTTAATGTTTTGACGTCATATCACTTCAAGCGCCATCTTAGTTCTTACGAACGTGACTGATGAGCTTATATTGTATTTTTACTTTTGTGTAAAGAGACAGTATGCAAAATTGTCAATATAAAAAAGGTGGTAAATTAGACATGAAAATATTTGTAAAACATTATGCTATTTACATCTATGTATCTACTGTATCAATCTAAATTTGTTTTAAAAGGGTCAATTAAAAACGGAGTGTATTTATTGTAGTTTTAGTGTTAGAAAAAATAATGGAAAACCCTTTTAAGCCGACCATATTTCTTAATGGTTTTCTCAGTTTTAGAGCCGTCTTTATTAGCACCCATTAGGTGCAGAAGAGTAGGACGTAAAACTGCATTCACTTCATTTCGTTTTTTGATACAAAACGGGCCTTATTTTAAGTTGTTATATAGGCTATATATGTAAAAGGGGCATATTTCACGCAAAAAGTAAAAAAAGCTGTAGTCTTAAAACCCATTGAATCGTTCTTGAAAGGTTTTTAATAAGCTAATCGCGTACATATACTTGTACAAAGGAATCTTTTGTGCTATTGTCACTATTGTGAATCCCCTTTCAGATAAAATTGCCTCTCTTTTCAAGCTTTCAATCAAAAACGACATTTTTATTAAAACGATCGACAGGAAAATGAACATGTCTTTTGAAATCAGTATTATAGTCAATAGTGGTTATACATTTTGATATATCAATATATCAACAATGGGTATTATAGTAATCTTCATATTGTCCTTTCATTTCTTCACTAAAGTATATCATGCTTAATAATCCCTACTTTGTTTAAGAATTTCTTTAACTTATCCGTGTATTGAACTTGAAAATTTTATACATCTACACTCACATTGCAGTTGATATACGAACAGTCGCCAGGAGAAAGAAAGAAAACAGAAACGTCTATATTTTACGAGGTTTCACAAATCTGTCGTGATAGGGTATCCTTTTTACCAGCTGGTCCTTAGATATCCTATTGGCTTTCCCTTTCTCAGATTATCTGTACCCATTTACAGCTGGGTGGACTGGAATTATGGGTGAAGATGACTTATTCAAGGTCATCGGACTAAATGAATGTTATATAATGATTATTATGAATTAACAAGGACAATAACTTCGCTTCTTGAGGATTCTGTCGTAGTTGATGGTAGAGGATTAGGAAAAGGCGATTTAGACGACCACATACCTTAACGTAAGGACCCATATGCGAGTCAATACGTATCTATCAGCTATATTAAACGATCATATACCTTTAAGTAGTGGCTCGTACAAGTCAATACGTATTTATACTACAGTCCTATTCAGATTGAATATCTAATCGTCTTATTCACCTATATAATAGACTTACAAGTCTTATTTAATAACAGTTACAATGAAATGATTGAGTACTCTCACCTCGGTCAACTCGTCAATTGGTATCGCTATCGTCGTGTGAGAGATACAAATCGAATTCCGTTCTACGACTGGTGCGTAGCCTTGGCTAGCTACACGCACTTGTTACCCTCCGTACTAGCAATTTTTAAGCATTTGCCCTGTTCGTTTTGTATTAGGATCGCTATCAAAATTAAGCTTATTAGAAAATATTAAGCTTTTATCAATCTGTTTTCCTCACTTCGTTTTCTGCCTTGTTGCCTTTCTGCAAATTAAGCAGCCGTGAGCATTTTTCAGTGTTAACATATATAAGGCAGAAACATCGAGGCCAAACTTAAATCCGCAAATTTACTTGAATTTAAAAGAGATTGTTTCATTTCGGAATTTGACATAAATGTTATTTAAATAACCAGAAGTACGTGTAGTCGCTTTGGAGTCATGACATGCTCACTTTTCTGCAACACTTGTTTCCACCGTGCGACTGGTTCTTTCAACTCACATTTCATTCAAAAAATAAAACCTTAGGTTCAAAAGTCCGCCGTGACAGGGAACCTTTCTACAAGCTGTTCCGTGTCCAAACCTCTTGCCGTTCATCTTTTCCGGATTATCCGTAGCCATTTACAGCGGGGTCGACTTGAATAATAAGTGAAGCTGACTTATTCAAGGTATTTATATGGTATATTTATATCTACGAAGAAGTCATTCAAATGTTTGAAAGGAATGAGAAACACTCGGTCAAAACGTTTACAAAATCATTTTTCTAGAAACATAAAAACGTGCCATTTTTATTTAAAAAGCAGACGTTCAAACAAATTAGCAATAGACTGGCCATAGTAACTACATATGTCTGCCAACACGATTTCAAAACATTAAAAAATATAGAATGTAATACTAAACCGAAACGCAAAGAAATTAATTTTTGAAAATCGGCGTTTAAAGAATTAGTTTTTATTTTCGTTTCATTTAAATCATTTTTTTGACTTTGAAGAAACCGTGAAAAATTAGACTTTTGATTATCTGTCATGGTTAGCTTTTATCTTCGTTATTTGTTTATTTTTCAATTTTAAACCAAAAGACAAAACGATTGTCAAAATTTGTTGAAAAGATTCAACGTACGTACATTTGTTAAATCTTCTTTCGTTTTGTGATTTTTTGAAATTTCGATACTTTTCAAAGCTGAGATACGTGTATCCGGGGCAGAAATTAGTTTTTGACGGTATTTTATCGTCGACTTAACAAACAGATAATGCGATTAAATTGTGCTATTTTTAGCTGCATCTTAACTTCACCAAAAATAGATAATATTTAGGTGAACTTATGGGTAGGCTGTACTTTATGAAGAGATTTATAAGATATTTTCAGTTCAAATAAGGGGCATTAACGGTTTTAATTAACACTAATACATTTACTGTTTGGCGTCTTTTTTGTTATTCATAAACAGCCTTTTAACGGTGCAAGTTCCAATTGTTAACATATAAAACGTAAACACCACTAATCACGTGACCTCAAAGGTCAACTTAGGTCAAGGTCATGTACAAGAGCCCTGTTGGTCTGATCCATTCTACAAAAATCAAAATAATAATAATGATATAAAAAATATTCGTTCCAAATTACTCATATATATATATGCAAATAATCGCTTATGATAGCCTAAACCATAAATCACGTGACCTCGGAGGACCTATATAGGTCAGTAAAGGTCATGGTCATATACTAAACTAGCCATTAATTCATCTTGTGTACTCAAACCTTTCCTCAAATATATCAAACCCCTATGAATAAAATCTAAAATTTGTGCAAATTTAAATAATCACTTATGATAGCCTAAGTCATAAATCACGTGACCTTGGAGGTCAATTACAGCTGTATATTATTTTTGAGGACCACTTAACAGATAAAGACTATAACAAGTTGAAACAATGCTGTATATGCAATATAAAAGGGGTTATTTTCGTGTGTACTTGAAACAACTAAAGTTTTATTATAAAATTCAATTGGTTGATTTATATGGCTCTTGTAGCCTTCTCATTTTATTTACATTATTACATGTTTGATATCGTCGTTAAAGGTACACTGTCCACGAAATTTTAGATCCGTTCTTTATTTTTGTTTTCTCCGTATCTTTATTGAAAATATGAATATTTTTGGACTAACAAGAAGGTTTAGAACTCACTATCGTGCCAGAAATCAAATACATTTAAACTAAATAAGCTCAAAAGTGATGTAAAACTACATTACATCATTCCAATGAGGTACAGAACAGTAGGATGTAAAACTCCATTTCATTTCATTAATCCAATAAGATACAGAACAATGAGCCTTCTTTCTTCATTTCACGTCATTATTTTAAATTTTTCGTGTGCATTTATGCTGGATACACATTCACAAAGCTCAAAGGCACTGGAAAAACAAAGCTTTGTGCATTTTGTAACAGTAACAATTCTATCAGATTAGTTTGAAGTTAAGGCTTTGTACACGCCTTTTATGCACGTTCATTCTATAATGGAAACGCTGCAGAATAAAATGCATTCGTTTACTGTTCCGGAACAATTCCGAGCGTTCAAAAGGAATATGAAAACGTCATTGTGTGGGATTTGTTTGAAATTGTACTAATGCAGTTTCTAACAAATTTACTATTCATATTGGCCTGAATTATTAAAATGTTACTTTATTCTGATTTTATTAATATTGTATTCATAAATTATCACAGTAGCTATCTCCCTTTTAGATGCATTGAAAGGACCTCAGCCATGCTAATCGTTGAAATAATCTTTTTGTCTTATTCGCTTTACCATTCTTTGATATATAATCTTTGATTCATAATAGTCGATGTAGTCTTGGCTTTGGTAGTAGAATAGGATCTACTGCATTGTGGGGATAAACTCCGCTCTATTTCATTACTACAGTGGTTCGAAGAGGCCCAATAAGTGTCCAGGTCGGTAGGAAGTAAATCGGCAATAGAGCGAAAAAGGCTCAGGTCGGTAAGAAATAAATCGCCAATAAAGCGAAGAAAGGCCCAATAAGTGCCCAGGTCGGTAAGAAGTAAATCGCCAATAGAGAAAAGAAAGGCCCAATAAGTGTCCAGGTCGGTAAGAATTAAATCCACAGTAGAGCGAGGAAAGGCCCAATAAGTGTCCAGTTCGGTAAAGAGTAAATCGCCAATAGAGCGAAGAAAGGCCCAATGAGTCTACAGGTCGGTAAGAAGTAAATCGCCAATAGAGCGAAGAAAGGCCCAATAAGTCTACAGGTCGGTAAAGAGTAAATCGCCAATAGAGCGAAGAAAGGCCAAATAAGTCTACAGGTCGGTAAGAAGTAAATCGCCAATAGGGCGAGGAAAGGCCCAATAAGTGTCCAGGTCGGTAAGAAGTAAATCGGCAGTAGAGCTATGAAAGGCCCAATAAGTGTCTAGGTCGGTACGAAGTAAATCGCCAATAAGTCCAATAAGAAACTGAAACTTATTGCGTTATGCCATTTCATTTAATTACTCTAAGAATGCGTATATGAATACCGTTCTATTTTATTCCATCTTTGATCAAAATAAAAAACATAATAAATAAACAACAGTAGTCAATAAATACCGTTCTATTTTATTCTATTCCATTTTATCAGTCCCAATAAATTACGTATACAAATGTACAACAAAATACTGCAAATTCCATTTTCTTATCTACTAATATCCTATTTGAGACGTAAAACTCCAATATAAATCAATATAATTTAAACAATAATATCACTATTTTCTAACATAAATTGAAAAATAAATAACTAAATAGATTAATAAAGAAATGAAATAGTTCAGCTTGAGCTATCTAAAGCGATAAATTTGCTATATTGTTATATGAGCGATTATATGCATGCACTGTATTTCCGAGTAATATATTCAATTACTATTTCACGTCAAAAGGGTGAAAATGACGAGGTATAATTAAATGGTTATTTAGTAAATGCACATCAATTTGTTTATTTATCCAATTTTGTACAAAAAAATTTTTTAGTGTTACTTGGTACTAGTTCACAGCAATTTAAATGTTTGCTGGAAATGACAATTCGATTCAGATTAAAAATTTTCGAGTCGTTTTTTTTCTTTTACTTGTCACTTATGATCTTACACAAGTGTTTCTAACAGTATGTTCAGTTCCATTTTGACCAAAAGATCTAATAAGATACAGAACAATAGGATATAAAACTCTATTTTATTTCATTAGTCCAATAAGATACAGAACAGTAGGATATAAAACTCTATTTCATTTCATTAGTTCAATAACATACAGAACAGTAGGATATAAAACTCCATTTCATTTCATTAGTCCAATAAGATACAGAACAGTAGGATATAAAACTCTATTTTATTTCATTAGTCCAATAAGATATAGAACAGTAGGATATAAAACTCTATTTCATTTCATTAGTCCAATAAGATACAGAACAGTAGGATATAAAACTCTATTTCATTTCATTATTCCAATAAGATACAGAACAGTAGGATATAAAACTCCATTTCATTTCATTAGTCCAATAAGATACAGAACAGTAGGATATAAAACTCTATTTTATTTCATTAGTTCAATAAGATATAGAACAGTAGGATGTAAAACTCTATTTCATTTCATTAGTCCAATAAGATACAGAACAGTAGGATATAAAACTCTATTTCATTTCATTATTCCAATAAGATACAGAACAGTAGGATATAAAACTCTATTTCATTTCATTATTCCAATAAGATACAGAACAGTAGGATGTAAAACTCTATTTCATTTCATTTGTCTTATAAGGTACAGAACAGTAGGATGTAAAACTCTATTTCATTTCATTAGTCTTATAAGGTACAGAACAGTAGGATGTAAAACTCTATTTCATTTCACTATTCCAATAAGATATAGAACAGTAGGATGTAAAACTCTATTTCATTTCATTAGTCTTATAAGGTACAGAACAGTGGGATATAAAACTCTATTTCATTTCATTAGTCTTATAAGGTACAGAACAGTGGGATATAAAACTCTATTTCATTTCACTATTCCAATAAGATATAGAACAGTAGGATGTAAAACTCTATTTCATTTCATTAGTCTTATAAGGTACAGAACAGTGGGATATAAAACTCTATTTCATTTCATTAGTCCAATAAGATACAGAACAGTGGGATATAAAACTCTATTTCATTTCATTAGTCTTATAAGGTACAGAACAGTGGGATATAAAACTCTATTTCATTTCATTAGTCCAATAAGGTACAGAACAGTGGATATAAAACTCTATTTCATTTCATTAGTCTTATAAGGTACAGAACAGTGGGATATAAAACTCTATTTCATTTCATTAGTCTTATAAGGTACAGACAGTGGGATATAAACTCTATTTCATTTCATTAGTCAATAAGATACAGAACATGGATATAAAACTCTATTTCATTTCATTAGTCTTATAAGGTACAGAACAGTGGGATATAAAACTCTATTTCATTTCATTAGTCTTATAAGGTACAACCTAAGTCTCATTTTATTACCATCTAAGAAATCAAGCCAGGGAAAATTCATAATATGGATCTCGCATTAACGTTTAAGAATCCACCTTAAATCTTTCAGAATTAGCCGAAAACAAAATGGGGATAATGTATGAATCATTGTACTTAAGAATGATGTCCTTTTGATTTGCAAATATTCCATTAGATAACTAGCACACTAAGCTACATAATCTAACTGTTTACATTTACAAGTATATCACTTTCAATAAAGATTAGGATAACTCAATTATAATCAGATTTCATTCGACATGCACTTACCTTTAATTTAGTGAACCACAACATTAACCATCTGTGAGCCAAAAGAAAATTTTAAAGTTGGATTCCCCCTTTCTTTCAAATTGGTGGGGTTCTATAGCATAGTCGGTTAGTGCATGGACCTTTACATGACGCCATATGCTTGGTTACGTCGAACAAAAGTGGTTGTATGTTCCAATCTCGGTCGGCGTGTAAAAGTTAGTTGACCTTGAAAAAGTCACCTTCAATCATATTCTACTCAACCCAGCTGTAAATGGTTACAGATAATCTGAGGGAGATCATGCCAAAAGGTTTGACTAAGGACCAGAAGGTAGAAAGTATCCGTAATTGTAAATCTTCGGAAATTAATTTTGATGTGAATTTGCTATAATAGGACCTTTTTGAAGTAGATTTGCTATAATACATACGGAAGGAATCCAACTTACAGTAGATTTGCTAATATGAATAAGGCATGGCCTTGAATGAGAGCGCAGACTAGGGCTATTGATAATATTGACAATGAATACGCAAAATAAAGTCATTCATTGAAAATTTCGACGTCATAAATAGGCTATCATGTGACGTCAGAAAACGCCCTGTCAACATAATTTCGACGGCAAGACAACTCTTATATGAGATAAACTTGTTCATGGAAATCCCGCATAGAACATTCAGGAAAAATTAAGATTGAACGTAAGGTGTTTAAATAGGGTACAAAACATCTATTTTAGTGTTTGTGAAAGAAATGTAATTTATTTTAAGAATTCCAGAATATTCACTTCGAGACTACCTTGATTGACTGCGACCTAGCTGTAAACAAACATGGCAGCCCCCATGGCGGCCATCTTTTTTCTCACTTTTTTTTTACTACCAGTGGTGCAAAATTCTTCTGATGCATATTCATGTATACATGTTACCATAAGAGAGAGCTTCGCTCTCGACGGCTTCGCCGTCGAGAGAGCTGCGCTCTCATATAATACATACGGAAGGAATCCATCTTGAAGTAGATTTGCTATAATACATACGGAAGGAATCCATCTTGAAGTAAATTTGCTTTATAGGCTACATACGGGGGAAATCCATTTTGCGGTAAAAAAAAAAATGCTATTATATAAACTGTGAATGCCATCTTGAAGTAAATTTGCTATAGGCCTAATAGGCTACATAGGTAGGGAATCCAACTTGAAATATATTGAATTTTAATATGCTATGATAATATACGGTGCAAATCAAACTTGAAATATACGGACGGAATCCATCTTGAAGTAAATTCGCTATAATGGATTATTGAGTGTATTCCATCTTTTCAATCATTATTCCATTGTATTATAGAGATCATATCATTTTAATTTTATGTCTTTTCGTGAAAAATCTGTTGAAATTACAGATAATGGGATGTAGAAAGTGGTGAAGTTTTTATGAATGAATTTTGTGAATGGATATTATAAGTGTTTGTATATTTGTAATTTCAAGGTGTAGGTGTGTGGTGATTCTTAGAGTATATTTTAAAGAAACAACTAGGCTATATTTTACACAGATAACAACTTAGGTTCACAAGTCCTCTGTGACAGAGATCCTTTCTACCTGCTGGTCCTTGGCCGAAACCTCTTGGCATTGATCTTTCCCAGATTATCCGTACCCATTTACAACTGGGTGGGCTGGAATTATGGGTGAAGATGACTTATTCATGGTCATCGGACTTGCACACACCGATCGAGATTAGAACTCACGTCCGACATTTTTAACGTATCCAAGCAAATGACGTCATGACGTTAAGAACCAACGCTCTAACCGCTGTGCTAAAAACACCTACCAAATGTGGCTATAAGAAATAGTTTTGAATGTAAGGCCCTACTATCTGCCCATAATATTTACAGAATCTTCTTTTAACAATTATTTTGTTTAAACTTTCGACATTGTTTTGTCATCAATTTTAATATCTTAGATTGTATTTTGGTTGATGATAAGTCCATCAATGAAAATTTGTTATTCCGAATATTGATTAACTGAGGGAAATTTTTTGAAGGGAAACATGTTTATTTTATGTAAATATAATATCCGAACATCATATTTCTACCAAAAGACATACCAAGATAAGTATATTGCCATTAAAAAAGTTCATTTTAAAAATTTGTGAAGCGAAGAAAGATTTCTCAGTGGACAAAGGGGTACGTTTTGAGGAACTAAAGAATTAAACCGTGGATTTGATGACGTCGCAAATCCCTCAAGAGTTCCTTCTCTTTGAGAATCTTGCTACGATGCATACCCCTTTTTAAATCTGAAAGATGGTTAGGTTCATTGAGAACTTTAATAATAATTTGCATAACTGAAAGGTGGAATAACCAATTTGTGAATTTGATCAAATGTGTAGGCGAAGCATGAAATTTATTGTTGAAAGCATAATCGTTGATCAAGAGTTAAGATTAGAAGCATTTTGAAAGGTGACTCAGTTCGTATCTTTTACACCCCTTCATTCATTGTATAGATGAACTGCGAATGTATTGTTCACCTATGCACAGTTAAAGTAATTGTTGAAAAGTGCTGCGAGTTTTTCCTATTTTCCTTAAAATGTATTCAATGAAGTTGAAAATTATGTGAAGACGTATTTCTAAAAGATAAACTTGATAACGCTTAGGGTGATATTCAAAATGGAGTCTGAATTCCGCTTATTAGTATTAAAGGTATGCGATGGTTTAGAAATATTGTAAAGAAATATATGCAGAAAGGTGGCTATTTCAGTCAAGGTGTAAAACGATATCCGTAATTGTTTGAGGAAATGTGAAGATGATAACAAATTTCGTAATAGCTTGACATGGTGAAGATGTTGTATAAGACAAAGATGAGGACAAAGTTTGTAATATCTTGACATTGTGTAGATAAAGGCAAAGTTCGTTATAGCTTGACATTGTGAATATAAAGGCAAAGTTCGTTATAGCTTGACATTGTGAAGATAAAGGCAAAGTTCGTTATAGCTTGACATTGTGAAGATGAAGGCGAAGTTTGTAATAGCTTGACATTCTGAAGATAAAGGCAAAGTTCGTTATAGCTTGACATTGTGAAGATGTATAAGTATGAAGATTGTAATAGCTTGACATTGTGAAGATGAAGGCGAAGTTTGTAATAGCTTGACATCGTGAAGATAAAGGCAAAGTTCGTTATAGTTTGACATTGTGAAGATGTATAAGGTGAAGTCTGTAATAGCTTGACATTGTGAAGATGAAGGCAAAGTTTGTAATAACTTGACATTGTGAAAATGACAAAGATACATTTTGTAATATCTTGACATTGTGAAGAAGAAGAAGTCAAAGCTCGTAACAGCTTGACATTGTAAAGATGGAACTATTTAAACAAATCCAAAGTACGGTATGAATATTAGGTATGAAATTGTGCATACATGAAACTATTGGGTGTTAGGAATTTCAGAAGAAAAAAGTGTATTTAATTGAGGTTGTTTATTGTTGGTTGTCTGCCATTCAACTGGTATATAAATGATACGTCTCACTTTGAGTGTTATATTTTTATTAACAGAATTGCTTATTTATCTGTGCATCTCGACATAACAAACTAGAAACCTATAAAACTATAAGGCATGTGTCGGTTTTTTCTGTTAAAGTGATTGTAGAGATGTTTTCTAATTGCGTAATAGCGGTCATAAGTTTCGAACAAAACTATCATGCATCTGAGACGTCGGTTGCATTCGATATACTCATAAAAACGTTCATTATTCACTACCATACCAAACTCGTAATCCCTATGTTGTAAGGGGTGGGTTAATTTATGTTTTCTTAACTTTATAAGTGTATCGGAGGCACTTATAGCATTGATTTCCATCATTCCCATTTCCAGTCGGACGTCTGTAAGTCTTGAAATTTAGCGGTTTTTTTTCAAGAAGCTACTGCTTGATATTGTACGTAAGTTTTGTATTTATGATTACAGAAACCACAGACAACTAACTGAGAATTAGAATGATGAGAAAAGGGCCATGAATAAGCTAAAAAAACTGTCTTTGGTTCCAAGTTACAGAAACAAAATAAAACTATAATATTTTATATATTACCAGGCAATTAGCATTAATCGCGAAATTCCCTGTTAGTGACGTCACGATTCCTGATATCTCTACCAACATCCATCGTCACTCATTTGGGTAATAATTTTATACGCAACTCTCTACAGTGTCTTGGAATTTCGTGCATCAAAGAACACAGTAATAACATAATATGTCCATCAGTCGTTCCAAATTCTGGAATTCTTATATTTCAAATATTTACAAAAATATAAAACGAAAATATGACGTTAAGAATTTTTTTAATTTTCATAAAATTTCATAAAAACTTAACAAGTACAATTACATTAGACAAGTTTACAATATATGGTTTCTGGAAAAAAATGAATTTCTTGCGAAAAACATGAAAATTAAAGAAAATGGAAAAAGATAAAAGAAATGACACGAAAAGAAAAGAAAAATATAAGAAGATTTGAATAGCACTTCAGACATACAAATTATAATTTGAATTTTCAGCTCTCTAAAAAAAAGAGTTAGATAAAGCATTTTTAAATTTTGAAATATATCTCCGACAAATTGTTTCGCACTTGAGCTTTCTATTTCAAGAACCAAAAGATTGAGTATCAATATGTGCTCAATTTAAGCTTAGTATTTCCATTCATTTCTAATTCATTTTTCTAAATTATTTGGAGTTTGACATCCTTCTAAAACGATATGGTCCGAATTAAGATCGTGTCATCGTATCATGAAATAAAAACATGTTTCTGATTAAAAGAAAATTTACAATTTGAAAATACGGATATCTTTTCATAAATAAACCAAATAAATAAATATCAAGCTTTTTATTTTCTTTCGGTTTTATCTTCAAACACAAATACTATTCAATATTAAAACCAAAGCGTTAATCAACCTCATGATTTCCATTCAAAGGCGTTTTAAGAAGCGTGAATAGATAGAAACAAATACAATGCAAATTTTCAGTGAAACGTTGGACAATACAGATAACATTGAAAATAAAAAATTTTCATTCGAGATTATTAATTTCTATTTTCAATTTAAATGTATTGTACAATTGATGAATTGATTCATTGTGTGGAAAATAAGGACGTAAAACTCCATTTTATTTCGACCATTCATTGAACTATCGTTTCATTTGATTCATTAGTTATTTACTTATCTATCCATTTATAATTCAGTTTTTATTTACTGAAGTGGATAGATATAAATATCTATTCTATTTATCAATCAACGTGAAATGAGAATATTATAAGCAGATATCGACTGTAGAATCCAAACAGCTCTTGAAAGAGATTCGAACCCTCCAAACTAGATTAATAATCCAAAGAACAAATTGTACATTAATATTGTCAAATTTGTATTGTCAATTTGTGATAAGGCCAAAAGCGTAGCTATAGAAAAACATATTAATAAATGGTATTACAAAAGCTTAGAAATTGACAGTTGTCAAATCAGCTTTAAATTTCAAAGTAGATTGAAACATTCCTAATTGTCAAATCCAATAACTAAGCATGGACATTCTTCAGTTTGAAATAAATGAAAATACCCATAAATAGAAAACTTCCTAAGTTGTCAAATCCAATTTGAAAGGAATGGAAAGCCAAAAGCTAGGAAAATATACCATGGTCATATCAAATTCAAAAGGATATAAAAAAAAACTTCCATTGTCAAATCCAAGTTGAAATAAATATATACATTAGCACGGAAATTCAGAATTGTCAAATCCACTTTGAAATGAATGGAACAAAAACATTTAAATTCGGAATTGTCAAATCCACTTTGAAATGAATGGTACAAAAGCATGGAAAATTCGGAATTGTCAAATCCAATTTGAAATGAATGGTACAAAAGCATGGAAAATTCGGAATTGTCAAGTCCAATTTGAAATGAATGGTACAATAGCATGGAAAATTCGGAATTGTTAAGTCCAATTTGAAATGAATGGACAAAAGCATGGAAAATTCGGAATTGTTTGAATATTTGAAAATAAAATAGAAAATGAAATGGTTATTCATTAGAAAGAAATAAAAAGAAAAGAGATATGAAACTTTTATATAATAACTAATAATAATATAACAAAAATCTATCGTTAGCACTAATTATAATTCCGCCTTGAGCGAAATCAAATAAACATTTTTTTTAACAAAATAACAAAATTTCGTAAAACGAGACATGTTTTTCTATAGATGATAAACTACGGCACGAGGCAGTCACGAGACATTATTCTAAAATGTACAAGCTATTATGTCATATTTTGAGACAATTTCAAAGATATTTTTTTCAAGACGAATTCAAAATTTTTAAGATCATTCTTAATTTTTTCAAAGGTCATTCAGAAGTTCAAAGATTTCTTTCGTGACAGAAAATAAGAAGAATTATAATTGAAAGAAACGGAACATCGGTAGCAAGTCGCTACACCTGATAACACTACGATTGAGCCAGTCAACTTAAGACTCTCCATGAAGCAGAGAAGCAAAGATCCGTACAATAAATTGTGAAAATCTGCACAAAAAGAAAAACACAAATGTAATGTTAATTCGCTTCTTTTGAAATACATTTGTGAATTTTATTCAACCTGTTTTCAGCGAATTAATAATTCAATGCGTATTCATATGCAAAAGACTACTGAATGAAACGTTTTTTGCAGGCGATTGTATTCTCAATTGCTGTTTCTTTTGATTCTTTCTAAATTATTCAAATACACTCAAACAAACAAAAGAAACCCTATTGTTGGTTTTCATTTAAAGTAACTCTCTATGCGAGCGATTGCAATCTTTCATTACATATTCTGTTTCAAATCGCTTTAAAAAAAAATCGTTAACACAATGGCTTTGATTTGCTTAAGGTAATGAATTGAAAGTTGAATGCTCACATATTTTCTCGGAATCATGAAAATTTCTGAATGAAAAATAAACAAAAAGGGAAATTAATTGATGTAAGCCTTATTCCATGCATTGAGTCTTATTGTTCGAGAACACATTTTCAAATATCTCAATGAAAATAAAACAAAAGAAAATGAATTGAAATAATTCAATGAATTAAGTCTAATTGTTCGAGAACAAATCTTAATTAATTTTTGTAATATCTCAATAAAAAAAAAGAAAATGAATTTTAATAATTAAATTAATTGAGTCTTATTGTTCGAGAACAAATCTTAATAAATTTTGTAATATCTTAATGAATGAAAAAAGGCTTGTGAATGAAAGTTATAAATTCACAAGTCATGACATTGAAATCATGTTTGAAAAAAAAAACACAACAAAAGAAAAATATAACTTGTGAATTAATATCCGTTCCGTATTATTCAGTAGATTTTAAAAGAGTGAAATAAATACACAATATAAACCTTAATTTGTTAATCTTTCGTGTCAAAATATTTAAAAGTCATAAATATTAGTAAACACAAACATGGCGGTGATAGCAGACGAGATTATCGACGTTTGCGTCCAATGATTAATTCAATCAAGATTAACAACCATACATGCCAAATACGTTCATTAATACATCGATTTTCCTACTAAATGTTCTAATTATGGCGTAAATTGCACTATTTCTATCTAATTAAGGGATGTCACTCAAAATCTCATCGTTACTCTGAAGGACTTTAAAAATCGTTTCGTACAAGATGGTCCCTTGAATACTGAAAAAGCCTATACCAAAATTATAAGAAATATTTAATTTGAAGCAAAAATATTTCGGAAAATACAACCTAGATATTGTAATAAAAATTGTTCTAAAATTTAGAGTCACATCCCTCAACGCTAAATACTAAAAACGCCATTTTTTTGTAAATTTTTCATCAAAACATTAAAAACATCAACAGACTCAAAACAGGTACATACTCACAGGATACACAAAAAATTCTCGTCATTATTTTCTTTCAAATTGCAACAATTTGATACGAAATAATAAAATCCCATAGAAGTCTATCTCATTTTAAAAGATAAAACATTATTTGATTATTAATATATTCGTTTCATGGTCAATTGCCAGTGTTAGATTTTAATTTACTCACAAATCATACTTCCGTATTCTTTGTTAGCACTAAATTTGTACACAGCTTTGTCAATTCAGCACTATAAATTTTTCAACAATCCATTTTTTTGAAGACATCCTCTGTATGAATTGTAGCAATAGAAAGCATCGTTCTGGGAATTCTAGCACCTCAAAATTTTCTCCTTGGACCGGCACTGTCCTCTGAGATCGGATTGTGTCCTTGACTCCCTTACGACAAGTCGAGGGCTCGAGATTAAAGTCACTATTAAGTAGAGGAGTTTATATAACAGTGGGATGTCGATAATGATCCTCCGGTTTGACCAGCAGATAAGCCACAGGTCGGTGAACATCCTGGGACGAGGGCATGTAACTAGGGGGACAACACGGTACCAAATACTGTCCAGGGAGACCAGGATGACTGTGTGCTGCGGGTGGTAAGTTACTCAAGGAAGAACTGTGATGGTTAAGATACGGGGAGTACAGGGGGTTGCCTGAGAGTTCCTGGTGTTGTCGGAGGCTGCTGAGCGGACTCGAGTCCAATTTACTGGTTGCAGGATCGAGGAAAGGGTACATGTGGCTAGAGAGAGACGTCGGTGGTAAGAAGGACCTGGCTTTATCACTGAGTGAACTCAAACTTGATCCGTGAAGGGAATCCGACTGGTGTCCGGCCAGGGAGGCAAAGTTGTGAGCCATACTGCTGAGAGCTGAAGCGTTCATCCCGTTTAATCCCATGCCCATTCCCATACCCATGCCCATTCCGGGTACGAACGGGATAGGGAAGGCATATTTGTCCTTTCGCAATAAAGATTTGGGTTTTCGTCGAGGCCGGTACTTGTAGTCGGGATGTTCCTTTAAATGCAGGGCTCTCAAACGTTTAGCTTCATCGATAAATGGTCGCTTTTCTTCTTCGGTTAAAAGTTTCCAATCTGCTCCCAAACGTTTGCTGATCTCTGAATTGTGCATCTTGGGATTTTCTTGAGCCATCTTCCGTCTCTGGCCTCTGGACCAAACCATAAAAGCGTTCATTGGTCTCTTGACATGATCGTCCCGTACTCCGGGTGAAACACTTTCCGATTTCGAGATCGGAGATAAACTCCTCGTGTCTCCTTTAAAATTTAGAGGCGAGGTCGCCCCATCCGAAGCTGACATCGTTAAATCCATTTTGTCAAATTAACAAATTCACTCCAAAAATTGTTCAAAGAATTTATCCACAAAAATAACTAAATAGTAAACCACAAAGTTGTCAACTCGAACGTATTTGATTTTGTTCGTCTGCTATTTGTCAAGTCTCGTGCTCGTCTCGTTATTGTGTTCGGGTGTTGAAACTAACGCGAAATGACAACTTGACAAAGTTCACGGTAATACTAATACATTTCTAACTTTTCTAATATGTTTAGAACAAGCCAATCGCACAACAAACGTTTTCTCTTCACACTATAGTCAATAGAATCTTCTCTTGCCGTGGGATAACCATATCACACTTTGACACGTCAATCAAAGTACAAGTGGTTGATAATTGGTTGTCAACCGCTCGTGAAACTATTACAGACTCCGCCTACATGTAATCCTAATGGCCATTGAGTGTGTTAAACACAGTCTGTTGTATGTCGATGTTTCACAAGGCAAATAATAGAGAATAACTGCGCTAATAAATCTACTTTAGATTTCTAATGACTCGATAGGAAACTGTACAGTGATATTCGTCACACTTGAGGCAATTTTATATCTGTCAATCATTGATGTACACTACGCCCAGGAAGGCGTGGAAAACACGTGTCTTCGATTACAAGAACTAATACCCCGATTATATGCGCGTGTGGATTGACATAAGGAATTAAGGAACTGATATTTGATTTTGGGCAATTTAAAGGCATCGTTCATGACGGGTAAAAGGAAATTTTATAGCCACCGAAAATCTCAAAGGAGATGATTTTTCTGTGTTGGAATTTTTACTGGAATTTCTTTACCAATTGTTTGAGTCGTTTCTGTTGGATTAAGTTCATTTTTTGATAATGTCTTTTTTTTATAAATCCACCATTTTTGACGTCTCATTTTACAAATCGATCGGAATTTTTGAAACCAATTGCTAACCATTTATCTTTTATTATAGAATTTTACAAGATATGTTTTGGCCTTTTTTGGTTCATTTCGAATTTGATAAACGCCATGTATTTAGGAATTTGAATTTTCTATACTTGTTGGCCAAATGAATTAGTCCCCGTTCTTGCAACAAACAGTGTAGGTAAAAAAACATCAAAACATTTTGTCCTTTTCTAAAGGAAAACTGGCCTTAGAATGAAGATACAATTTAGCATGTATTATATTCATCAGTAGATATCTTAATCTGATAAATCTATAACTTAGTACATTTGAATAATTCTACTCTTTGCAACAAACAGTTAGTAATATATACTCAGATTCTGTTACTTTTGAAAGAGGAAATTGCCCTTAGAATAGATACACATTTGACTATTCATAGAGAAATTTATGCCATAAATAACATCAACTAGACCATTAATAAAAATGCAAACTTGAATATTGTTTTGTAGTGTATCAGAAACAAATGGCTTAAACTTAAAGTGAAAAGGTGTCTTAGAAAGAACAAAAATTGGCCAAGATTAAAATTTTTAAATTTTATGTTCATTCTAAGACGCAGAATTCCTTTAAATTTCAATTTTCAACACCAATACCCTTTCTTCTTAACTTATTTTAGTATCTGCACATTAAACACTTGCAATTAACAGTGCAGAAAAAAGTTGACAATTTAAAACCCTTACAATGTACTGTATTCATTCAATCAAGTCGACGAATTTCTTTCTTGCTTTTTTCAAATCCTAACCCTTTGACCCAGAAATGAGAACTGAATTTGAAAGAGAACGAGACCACATACTACACCAGAAAAAGTCATACAAGGAAAGCAGTACGTTGTTTTTATTTTGATAATTGAAAACCACAAACCGCAACACAATTATAGATACGATAGTGTTTTTGATTTTTGAGGGTGCAAATTGAGAAATAAAGGATGAAGAGTAGGACGTAAAACCACACCTCATTAATAGAATTAAAAGGCAGAACAGAACGTAAAGTACATGCATACTGTCATTAGATGAACAAGGTTTAAAAATAGCTCATCAGAGAAGTAGGGCGTAAAACTCCGTTTCATTTAATTAGCTCAATAAGTAAATGAAAAGTAGGATGTAAAACTTCATTTCATGAGTCCAATAAGATATAGAAAAGTAGGATGTAAAACTCCATTTCATTCCATTAGTTCAGTAAGGAACAAGACAGTAGGATGTAAAACTCCGTTTCATTTCACATGTCCAATAAGATATAGAAATATGGGGTATAAAACTTCATTTCATTACACATGTCCAATAAGATATAGAAATATGGGGTATAAAACTCCATTTCATTTCATTGGTCCAATAAGATACAGAACATTGGGATGTAAAACACCATTTCATTTTGTTAGTCCAATAAGACACAGAACAGTAGGATATAAAACTCCATTTCATTCCATTACAGTAACTCTTTTTATTTTCATTATCACAATAAGGTGCAGAAATATTTCATTTTTATGGACCAATACAAGGTAGGACTCTTTTCATTGCATTAACTAAATATGGTAGAATCCAACTTTAAATAAAGGAAGTTGCAGAATGACGTAAAACTTCAAAACTGATTTATAAAGGCCACGCATGCATATTTTCCAGTTGGTTTTATAGTTGTTTCTGGATAATAAAATTTAGCAGAGGCTCATAACAATAGAAATTCAATTGGATTGCAATAAACACAGAGAAAACTTGTCCAAAACAATCAATATCAAAATAATCTAATAAAATCACAACAAAACAAACAATTGATCAGCTGTAATAAACGTATTGAGTATAACAAGAATAAGTGTCAATATACTATAGGTCTACATGCTTTAAAGGGAACAAACCAAAAAAAAATGTCTGCTTCAAGTCACATTTCTCATTAAAATGAATTAAGAATTTTTTGTTTTTTAAATTATTTTTTAAACTTATTTAATACAGCAATAAAATGAGTCAATATACTATAGTCTTCATGATTTAAAGGGATACTGCGTCTTAGCATGATCATAACAATTTTAGTTCTCAAGAATGGTCAATATGAGTGTATAATTCATCAGTGAACTTACCTGATGTCATAAAGTAACAGAATCCCTTAAAATCTGGAAAACTAAAAAAACTATATCATTTTTGAAAAACGCAAATGCATATTTATGGATAATTACTTGCTTTTTTTGGACATTTATTTATTTTTTTATGTTATTTCTGACAGCAGGTATATTTACTGATGAATAGAGCTCCTACTGACCAAGTTTAAAATTTTTAAATTTTAGGATTTGATTTAAACAACATTATTTCTGTAAATATTTACACAAGTACATTTGCAGAAATATAATTATGACCGAATCAGAAACAAGCTTATATAAACCTATCTCTACTGTATAACATTTAATTGAAATGAAATGAAATGAATGGAGTTTTACGTCCTACTTTTCTGCACCTTATGGGCTAATGAAGACGGGCAACGCCATGCAGTGTGCAATGAGGGAAATTTTGCCAGGACAGCGGCATTAGCCTACTCTTTTTGCGATTTCCAACTGTCGAGGGATCTTTAACGTGCACAGTCTGTAGCACACGGGGCCTCGGTTTATTGTCCCATCCGAACGGCTAGACGCTTTTTCCATGTTAGTCCCTCCGACCTGCATCACTGACAAGGGGAAACAGGGCTGAAAAATCCGAAAGTTCATCTCGACCTTTGCCGGAATTGAACCCTGGACCTTCAGGTTAGCGAGCAAGCGTCTAACCCACTGAGCCACCGTGGCTCCTGTATAACATTTAAACAGTATCGAAAATGAATGGAGTGTGCAATGAGGAAATTTTTGCCTTGACAGTGACATAATCTAAATGTTAAATATCCTTCGACTTGTGGAAACTGCAAAAAGAGTAGGATAATGCAACTGTCATGGCAAAATTTCTCGCCCATGAGTCCAATAAGATATATAACAGTAGGATGTAAAACTCCATTTCATTCCATTAGTTCAGTAAGGAACAAGACAGTAGGATGTAAAACTCCGTTTCATTTCACATGTCCAATAAGATATAGAACAGTAGGATATAAAACTCCGTTTCATTACACATGTCCAATAAGATATAGAAATATGGGGTATAAAACTCCATTTCATTTCATTGGTCCAATAAGATACAGAACATTGGGATGTAAAACACCATTTCATTTTGTTAGTCCAATAAGACACAGAACAGTAGGATATAAAACTCCATTTCATTCCATTACAGTAACTCTTTTTATTTTCATTATCACAATAAGGTGCAGAAATATTTCATTTGATGGACCAATACAAGGTAGGACTCTTTTCATTGCATTAACTAAATATGGTAGAATCCAACTTTAAATAAAGGAAGTTGCAGAATGACGTAAAACTTCAAAACTGATTTATAAAGGCCACGCATGCATATTTTCCAGTTGGTTTTATAGTTGTTTCTGGATAATAAAATTTAGCAGAGGCTCATAACAATAGAAATTCAATTGGATTGCAATAAACACAGAGAAAACTTGTCCAAAACAATCAATATCAAAATAATCTAATAAAATCACAACAAAACAAACAATTGATCAGCTGTAATAAACGTATTGAGTATAACAAGAATAAGTGTCAATATACTATAGGTCTACATGCTTTAAAGGGAACAAACCAAAAAAAAATGTCTGCTTCAAGTCACATTTCTCATTAAAATGAATTAAGAATTTTTTGTTTTTTAAATTATTTTTTAAACTTATTTAATACAGCAATAAAATGAGTCAATATACTATAGTCTTCATGATTTAAAGGGATACTGCGTCTTAGCATGATCATAACAATTTAAGTTCTCAAGAATGGTCAATATGAGTGTATAATTCATCAGTGAACTTACCTGATGTCATAAAGTAACAGAATCCCTTAAAATCTGGAAAACTAAAAAAACTATATCATTTTTGAAAAACGCAAATGCATATTTATGGATAATTACTTGCTTTTTTTGGACATTTATTTATTTTTTTATGTTATTTCTGACAGCAGGTATATTTACTGATGAATAGAGCTCCTACTGACCAAGTTTAAAATTTTTAAATTTCAGTTCACTCTAAGACCTATTATCCATTTAAAGGGAAGACCTTCTTTTTTTCTCTAGAATTCTTTTGACTTTAGACTAGACTGCATCATTTTCAACGTGATTTTAGTTTTAATAAACGTATTGCGTATATCAAGAAAATCTTTCAACATACTATAGGGAATATAACATTCTTTCTCGATTTCATTTTAATTAGACTTTACACAAGGTAATGGAATTGTACAATAGCCAATATAACAGGCAAACAGTGTCCTCAATTACACGTGCAGTCATATCGTTTACAGTATTCTGTCTAGGTATCTGATTGGCTGTATTTGTTAACTTTCAATCCAATCAAATAGCTTTATTTTCAAACTTCAGTGCCTATTGATGTCAAGGCATTAAATGCAGTTTGTAATTTTGTAAGTGTGAAATTTTTAAAGACTGCATCACCGATACACAACAAAATTATGAACGATTGTTGTTTATGATAAGAATATCAAATTCACCGGGGTAAGCTTCTTTAAGATATGAACCAAAGTAGTATATGATAAGAATAACAAGTTCACCGGGACTAACGCCTTTAAGATTAAAACGAAAGTAGTATATAATAAGAATAACAAGTTCACCGGGACTAACACCTTTAAGATTAAAACGAAAGTAGTATATAATAAGAATAACAAGTTCACCGGGACTAACGCCTTTAAGATTAAAACGAAAGTAGCATACAATAAGTATAACAAGTCCGCCGGGACTAACACCTTTAAGATTAAAACGAAAGTAGTATATAATAAGTATAACAAGTCCGCCGGGACTAACACCTTTAAGATTAAAACGAAAGTAGCATACAATAAGTATAACAAGTCCGCCGGGACTAACACCTTTAAGATTAAAACGAAAGTAGTATATAATAAGTATAACAAAGGGAATTATTGATACAGAATAACAGTTCAATATGTTGTTATATTTATTAATCAAAGCCTATTATTTCTCCATGTCATCTGTCACCTCGCTTTATTATGAAATAACTTATGGTGTTTTAATCAGTTTTTACCTAATGCCTTCTCCGCTGTAGGTGGGCATGGAGTTTAACGTCCTCCTGTTCTGTGAGTGTGTTTAAGAGGAGGGTGGGGGTATGAGGGAGGTATAGTGAAGAGGGGGAGCGGGGAGTCTATTTTTATTATGAAATAACTGATGGTGTTTTAATCAGATTTTACTCAATGCCTTCTCCAATGGAAATGGGAAAGGAGTTCAACTTCCTTCTGGCCTGTTGGGGTGGTTTAGGTGGGAGGGGTGGGTGAGAGAGGAGAGAAAGAGTAGGGGACAAAATGTTGTTCTAGGGTAGGATTTGATTTAAACAACATTATTTCTGTAAATATTTACACAAGTACATTTGCAGAAATATAATTATGACCGAATCAGAAACAAGCTTATATAAACCTATCTCTACTGTATAACATTTAATTGAAATGAAATGAAATGAATGGAGTTTTACGTCCTACTTTTCTGCACCTTATGGGCTAATGAAGACGGGCAACGCCATGCAGTGTGCAATGAGGGAAATTTTGCCAGGACAGCGGCATTAGCCTACTCTTTTTGCGATTTCCAACTGTCGAGGGATCTTTAACGTGCACAGTCTGTAGCACACGGGGCCTCGGTTTATTGTCCCATCCGAACGGCTAGACGCTTTTTCCATGTTAGTCCCTCCGACCTGCATCATTGACAAGGGGAAACCGGGCTGAAAAATCCGAAAGTTCATCTCGACCTTTGCCGGAATTGAACCCTGGACCTTCAGGTTAGCGAGCAAGCGTCTAACCCACTGAGCCACCGTGGCTCCTGTATAACATTTAAACAGTATTGAAAATGAATGGAGTGTGCAATGAGGAAATTTTTGCCTTGACAGCGACATAATCTAAATGTTAAATATCCTTCGACTTGTGGAAACTGCAAAAAGGGTAGGATAATGCAACTGTCATGGCAAAATTTCTCTCTGTGCGCCCTGCATGGCGTTGCCGTTAGCCACTTAGGTACAGAAGAGTAGGACGTAAAACTCGAATCAATTCATTTCATTTATCAGTTTAATACATTAAATTGGATTCTCGTCTGATAGGTAATTAAGTCCATGGAAACTTATCCTCTTCAAGGAAAGAATCGCTCTGATTCCACGGCCAGTACATTCGGGAGTCGACTTGGTATCTGCATACAAACCGTATCACTAAAAGTTCTAGAGACCTATAAGAAAAATGTTCCGAGTAACCTCAATCAATAGACCTGGCAATACGAACTGTAACAGGAGCATATTTTATATTTCTACTACTTTATAAAGCTATTGATATTCATAAAAAAAAATTCTAAGATTTCATTTCAATTGGACAGGTACCGACTTAAGCTTAATAAACGCGCATTTCAAAGTCGACGCGAACTTATGCAGCTATACCACACATCCTAAATTATAATTCAAAATGCACGGAGATAATTTTCGGGGGGGGGGGGGGGGGATCGGTTGGTAAGGCTTCTGTTTGTACCATTTTAATCTTTCGTCAGATGTCTGTGGTTCCTGTAATCATACAAAGAATTAATCGTATATGACGTCATTATCACAAAAACTGCAACCTTGCGATAGCTACGCCCTTAAATGCAAGTAATATTGGAAACGCAGGACCCACCAAACTTTGATCATATCGATCCTTACCGATACGACAATTTCATTATTATATTAACCTCACCGTGTGCTGCAGTAATTATCAATGACGTTATTATATAGGTACTAGTCCCAGGAATATTTACGGTGGTTTGAACACAAATGAGATCTATGTTCAATTAGACATCCGTGGTTCATTCAATGCCACTAAAACTGTTTTTTTTTTATTACGTCATGGTCACAAGAATCCGTCGATCTTTTCAGCGACGCATTTAGTGACGTCTTATTGTCATTAAATTAAACACTATTTCATAATCAAAGTTTCTATTGTTGATTTTCCGTTTTTTTTTTATTCATTCAATGGGGTTTAAAAAAGGGAGAATTTAATTAGATATGTACGGTATTGAAGTCGTGCTACGGGGCACCTGTTACTTTGGATTCCTTTCTTTCATTTATTATATTATTTACAAATAATTCTTTTTATTAATTCACGTATCTTATTCTTTCCTTTCATATTTTTTTCTATTTTACACTTCAAAATATATACACAGCCTATTGTTCCGCCATATTGTAACCACCGACTTCTATTGTCCTCGCTCATTCAACAGGTGGCTACCGAACAAATTTTAATAAGATTACATTTTTAAAAACCGAATTCATATTTATTTTAGTTTTTTTCTTTCACCTTTATTCAATTTTCTTACAATGATATTTTTGTCACGAAAGAAATCATTCTTATGGATATTATTCGTGTCGTTTGATTTTATTTTATATTTTTTGTACGTTTGTTCTGTTTTCAGCCTGTGATATTAAAAACAACGAGTGTAAAAAGGCCTTTGAATGCATTTTTACTGCTTTAATTCATTGTAAGCACATAAATTCCTCTTTTCGAAGAGAATCATTTCCGGCATTTTGAAAAGCAAGCTTAAAACGTTGAAAGGCTTTTTTTTTTCTTATTTAACATGAAATGAATGGAGTTTTACGTCCTTCTCTTCTGCACCTTAAGGGCTAATGTAGGCGGGCCCCTTATGTTAAAGTAGACAATGACGTAGGGTGACAAACACTTTTTTTACAAAAGCAGGCTGTGGGAAGGTATTTTGTATTGTAGACGTTAGCCTGTCATATTGGTGGTATCAAAAGGTTGATAACAGTTGGTGATGTCAAGACGTTACGTAGCCTATTTGTATATTAGTTGACGGTGGAAAAACGTAGACGTTAGCCTGTCATATATTGGTGGTATCAAAAGGTTGATAACAGTTGGTGATGTCAAGACGTTGACGTAGCCTGTTTGTATATTAGTTTACGGTGGAAAAAACGTTGACTTTAGCCTGTCATATAACAATTGGTGGTATCAAAAGGTTGATAACAGTTGGTGATGTCAAGACGTTGACGTAGCCTATTTGTATATCGGTTGAAGATGAAAAAAAGTTGACGTTGACGTTGGTCCATCATATAACAATTGGCGGTATCAAAACGTTGACGTGGATAGCAGTAGGCAATGTCATGACGTTGACTTACACCTTTTAAGTAATATTTGATGTTGACTAAAAGTTCAGACGGGGTTGCAAAAGTTGATGTAGACCTTTTTGTATAACATGCTACAGTGAAACGTTGACGTAGGTTGGCTCACGTTGACGTAGACCATTCATATAGCAGTTAACAGTGGCAAGACGCTAGTATTCGTGGTTTCTTCAGCAGAAATGTAAATCTTAATGCAATTTCTATAACTCAGCCTGAATATAACAACGTCCAGTTAATTTATCAAACTTTAATTTGGAACATATAATGGGTTCTCAAGAACATTGATGGCCGATCAAGAAAAATCGACTTTATGCCAAAGAATGGCGACTGCTTGAAGGGCGTAATATGCTATTAACAATGCAACAATGGCCTCGTATCACACCGTTTTATTCATATGGAAAATGGAATCTAAATTATCGAAAGAAATTTAATAAGTTTTATATGATTGATTAAATCTATTATTGCTCTTATTTGTATTCAAATTGCAAATTGCAAATTTTTAACATTTTGTTTTATTTTGCATTGATATTGCCTTAATGCACTGCTAATTTTCTGTTGACGCATGCTGAATTGCTATTTCGTTGTTTGATGCAAATTTGAAGGTACATGGTCGTCTGAAAATTGTTTTAGGTTCTATTTAAGTTAAGATTTGAACGTTCTTTAGAAGTGAAGAGAAAGAAAAAGAAACAACTATATTTTACAAGGATAACAACTTAGGTTCACAAGTCCGCTGTGACAGGGATCCTTTCTGCCAGCTGTTCATTAGAAAACCTCTTGGCATTGATAATCCGGGAAAGATTAATGCTAAGAGGTTTGACTAAGGACAAGTTAGTAGAAAGGATCCCTGTCACGGCGGACTTGTGAACCTAAGTTGTTATCCTTGTAAAATATAGTTGTTTTTTTTCCTTTTTTTTTCTATTGAAAGGTAAGCGAACTGAGGGACAGATTATAATTCTGAAGAGTGATAGGGACCGCTGGTGACATTTTTAAACAGGCTTAAAATAACTCTTCAAGCTTGTTCTTGCCAAACGTACTAAGATTTCGAGAATAGTAATGTAGATTTTTAAAACAAGTAATACTATTTGAATTTGGAAAATGGCCGTCTGCATGGCACAATCTTTAAATTCAAAGACCAAAGTAGGAAAAATCTTAGAAAGAGTTTAGGGTTAATTTTCGTCTTTTCATTTGGAGAACTGAGATTTTATTTAATCTTTTAGTGGCAAAGAGTCTAAGAATCCGAGGTATTGAGGTTTTGTCTCGTGCTAAAAGGAACCCAATGTTCGCTACAATAGTTCCAATCTGTTGATGCAGGTCTCTGTGGAATTGTTCCATTGTCCACGTGAATCTGAGACTCCATGTTCAATGTTCCTGAAGAATTGAAAAGGATTAAAGATAATCTGGGCATTTCATTGGTCCATTATTATACCAACCTGTGACTCTTTGCCGCTTATTGATTTTAAACGGATTGACAATGGAACGCGGACTGACTTCTTTTACTAAATTTGATTAAGACGCCGAATTTCTATTGGAAAAAATGCTTGAACAATTTTGTAGCAATATTCCTCAAGTCGATCCGATTCAATGTTGTAATGGGATGCATTGAAGCGAATTCAATGGTGTATTCTATTAAGAATATTTGGTGGTTGTTTGGTCAGTCCTTGATATTAATTAATGTCGGCAAATACTCAATTTCATCTATTTGTTTGCTTGGTCTGTGGTCGACTGGGGCATAGGGTAAGTAGCCGAAGGTTGGAACATCTATAGGAGAAGCAAATTTGCCATACAAGGGCTAGAGTTTAGAGTGGTGGAAGGGATTTGTCAGATTTGCGAAAGTGGCCAAATACTATCGTATCGTAACAAACAAGTATTCATAAGAAAGGGCAATGCATTGTTATGGGAATGATAAGGGAGAAAGGAGAGGGGGGGTTGTGGTTTCTAAAATTGCTGTCCTGTTTGAGAAACCCTGATGATATATTTGCAATGTCAAAGAACAAAGAAAATCTGCAAGAAAAAGATACACCTATTGTTTTAAGAAGATATCAGCTTGGGTTTGCAAGTAACCATTCTACCAGATTACCTTGGGCCGCACCCTTTCATTCGACTGGAAAGCGAAACTTTCGATGGGACAGGATCCCTACTGTAGGCTACCCTTAAACCAATCACCTCAATAGCGACATTGCGCAAAACGTTTCAATTAAGAAATAAAAGGATTTTTTCTGAGATTTGATTCTTTTTAAATTATAGAAAAATGTTTCACTGCTTTTTGTTAGCAGCCATTGAGAAAATTGGTTCTGACTTTAGCACAGGAAAATAATCCTAGAATTTTCTGACAATAATCATTTATATTTTCCTACAGTCGAATCATAACGATAAATATTTGTCTAACAAATGATAAAAGACGTCCAATAAACGTTTAAATGGAGCAATGGCGACGAAAAGCTTTACGACTAATAATTCGAGACTATAGTATCAATACGAGCTATTATATCCACATTGATCATCGGCCGCCATTTTGATTTCTTACATGTCAAGGGTCAAAGTCAATTATCAGCTCGTTTGTGATGAGAACAACACTACATCATCTTCAACAAGTCGCTTTTGACAGAAATACCACCCCAAACTCTTAATTCAATCCGTCTATTCCACAAAACAAATATGGCGATTGATGGTTAATTTTGGCGCGAAGAGAGAGCCTTGTCAACCGGAACAATAATATATAGCCACCCGCCATTTTCTCGACCTTTTGAAACATCAATAGTACAGTTATTCTCTCTTTATGTCAGAAGAGTTCCACACTTAATCTGCGACCATCATATTGCCTGTTTACACAATCAAACTCTGTCGAGATGAATTCCACTCTAAAACTCTTTTCAAATCTCATTCACCTGCCATTCTCGCGAGATTAACGAGCTTTTATCCGCCATTTTATGTCCAAACATCATAAAAAAATAGTCGTACAAATAACGGCCATAAAGCCGGTGTTGAATCAAGCTCAGCCACAGTGATTAAAATTAAGTATGAAATATTTAATCCAATAGACCCATTTCTTCGATCCACCATTAACTTTCTGTCTGGTGTTTGCTTACTTGTCGCTTGGAACTCGCGAGATGTGACCTAACAACAATAATTTGTTCCTTGACGCCATCTTAAAATCTTTGACGTGGCGAAATCGTATTTGTTGTCGAATAATGGGAATTAAATTGTTTTACATCTTTGGATTCCTTCACTGTTCTCTGAGAATGGCGTCGTTTTACCTCGTGGCCAAGGTCAAGTGGGCTACAAATAGTACACGTTAAAGATTTTGCAATTGACGGATTAGAAAAATTTACCTCAATAAAAATAGAAAGCAAAAGTAGGATGTAAAACTCTCTCTCTACCACCATAGGGAGACAAAATCAGATTCTTTCACTGTTTTATCAGAATGGCGACCTTCAATTACATGGGCAGATTGTTATTGATTAACTTTGACTTAATAATGAGGAAAAGAGATGGATGACGTAAAACTCCATACCGTTTCGCCTCCGCTAAAATATGTGGACAAAATCGAATTGACTTCTGCAAATCAAAACCTATTAAGTAGACCGATATGCCTGTAGAAAATGCAATTAGCGAAAAACATTTCGAAACTTTTAACACGGAGCGAACACAATTATTACAATTGGTTGAAATGTTAACTTGGCGCCCCCCTAGCGTTGTATAAAACAAACTCTTAGTTGTCGCCCTTGTCATTGTTTGATTATCTGAAAGGCAAATGTTCACCGGAAGCAAGGTCTTCACAAAACAGCCCAATTATCTCAATTTGTGTCATTTGTCTTTAAGCAAATTACCTCCCTTTTAAAACTCTTCTTAAAGAAGACAAGAAAAGCTTGAAGAGTTCTCTGTAATGGATGCCGCTATTCATTAAACCTCATCAAAATTAACCTCGGGCTGGGAAGCTTTTCTTCTTTTTATTTTCTATTCTCCTTGACTACGGATATGACGTTTAAACCGGAAGTTTCTCTAAGGCTAGAGAGTTGTTTAGGTGTATTAAATGGGGATTGTTAAGAGTTGTATGGAGAATGGATGATAACTTCAATGGATAGTGTGATATTCACAAGTATTATTCAAATTATAAATTATTAGACCTAATGACAATTCTCCTTACAAATTCTCCGATATTCAATTACTACTGCCCTGTAGCGGTATATAACTTCATCAACTCTGAAGAAATCTGTTGGAAGTTGGCAATATTCATACCGTTTCGTTAACTTTTACGGTGACATTAGTTCTAATTGATGCAAGCAGTTTCTAATATTTTCAATATAATACTTATGATAAAAATTGTGTAACTATTTTGTATATAACACAGTGGTACTTTAGTACAAAACACACAAAAGAATAGCAAGATTAGGCCGTAGAGTTTCTAGACATCATTTTATGTAAATGATACCTTTTTAAGTAAAACTACTAAACATTTTATTTTAAAAAAAACCCGGAACATCGGTGGGCAGGCGGCTCTCACGTACGGCCAGTCAGCTTACCACCGTCAAGCACCACCCATAACCCTCCTTTTTTTCCAGTGAACCAAAAACCCCTATTTGGATAAGTGTCTGAATATTATAATTACAAATTTATTTTTGATTAACGTTTATGGGACGTATGGTATTGTATAGGAATTTTTCCGCTTACGACAGTATGTCAGCCAGGCCCCCCCCCCCCCTTTTTGTCCAGCGAGCTACGAACCAACGTTTTGATAAGTGTCTTAATATTCTAATTTCCATATATATATTTGATGAACGTTTATGGGACGTATGGTATGATATATTATGGTCCTGCTTATGTACAGCCTGTCAGATACCACCGCCCCCCTTTTTCTTTTTACCAGTGAACCACAAACCCACGTTTGGACTTGTGTTTATATATTCTAAAATCCATACATAGTTTCATTAACGTTTACAGGACGCATCTTATGGTTCTGCTCATTATCTCGAACATTGAGTTAATTCTTTCGGTAATTAAGTGATATAATATTGATAAATAAAACGAAGTGGATACAAAAGACTTGATGTACGAAAACGCATTGTCCTAAGAGCAGAGAAAGAAATGAAAGGACATACCAGACATCTTCTAATTATTGTGAAATTGCTCAGAGAAATTCATCAAAAGTCTGGCTATCAAAGGGTTAATCATATTTAGATACAAAACAGAGTGGCTAAAAGGAAGAATTGGTAAGAAAAGCACGAATATAGGGTCTATTCGATTGTTTGGACAAGCCTACATAATGGACTGGATAGACAGAGAAAGATGAATTATGTAGACACTATTATCCGTCCTTTTTCTCCCGAATAAATCCCCGTTCTTTGATGCATACAAACGTATTTGTGCGAGTAGGGTAAGAAATGAGTTTTTGTGTGGCCATAATATAAGCTTATTAATCCCTCCAACACTTTATTTAATGAATTTGGTTAACTTCTAATGTGAACTGGTATAGAAAAAACATCAACTCCGCATCAATCATCAAACATTTAAATAAAGAGTTCTCCAATCTTCATGGAAATTGGTTTCATTTCCTTGCCATTAATTTACTGAAAGATGGCAAAGAATTGGTGAAAACGTGCGGAGTTACTGGAAGCTTGAATAGCCACAAAAAGCTGGGTTTGATGTGAGAGGATAAAAGCGCGGGAATATTAATATTTACTGGCCATTATTACTTGATATTGAATCCCATTGAATCCCTTTCGATACACCATACACACCAGCCGTCTGCATTATTATAACACTCACAAAGGTCGAGAACTCGCGAGAACTCGTTACTTGGAACTCTTCAATTGAAAGGAGAGAAAAGATACTAAAAACATGTTTAGTTTCAGAAGAATAGCTTGAGACGAAATGAATGAAATGAATCATAAAGCGTAATGTCCGCCATATTTGTTTTTCCACATTTTCCCGCCATATTCCATTAAGCACGAAGCGGACTATAAACATTAGAACCAAAAGTCTATTTTTCAAGATGGCGACAGGAAAGTTTGCATTTCAGAGTTTTAATGGAATTTGGGGGTTTATTGAGTATGAATTTCAAGTCAAGTGTGTGATGTAATTTTAACCCTTTTGTTGGCAAAGCAAACGCGATTGATTCGAGCGAGTTTTTTAAAGGGAGAGTTCGAAGGATGGGTTACGTTAGTTTCAATTAAATCAAAAATATATTTCGTATCTTTTCTGTTTTCTGATAGTCTCCATGGTAATCTGACAAGTCTTCTACCACGGGTTCGACGCCAGTAGTATTTCTAACCAATCAAATCGTGCTATTATGAACTTTGAGCCAGTTTCTCGATAAAGAAATTGTGAGATATCGAAGCCTAAATCAGAGCTATATTACAGCTTCTGGGGGTTTTGCTATCCCACAAATCCTTATTTTATTCAAAAACGGAATTAACATGTCTTGATTTGATTGGTTGAAAATAACATCATTGGGATGACGAGAAATATCTGGAAAAGGTCGAAACTTTGTATTTAAGTTCATTGCATTTCCTTTGATTTTTCATATAGGACGGTGTAGGTCAATTACGGTATCCTCGGGAACAATTAACGATGTTTACATGATTTGTTATAATTACGAGTTACAAATTAGCCCATTAATTTATATACTCTCACGATTTTCATATTTTCGTTTAATGGATTTTTCTATTGATAAATCTTCCTTTGTTAAAATCTGCATAATAGCTTACATATGTTTTACAACGAAATGCTGAACAAAAGAAAATGTTGACTTTAAAAAATTGAATGATTTCTGAAAAAAAAGTGATCATTATATTAAAGAAAAGCAAAAACGTGATCTAATACGAACAAAAGTTGCTTTACATAATGTTTAATCTAGAGCGTGCACAATCGGTATTAACGACTTCGAGATGCATTCATTCACTAGAGCAGAATAAAATAAAACAATGCGTTTTAATCAAAAATATCATTCACGATGTTTTTATTGTCAGATCAAATATGTTATAATGGCAGGAGAAATAAATGTAGTTCATTGTTTCTTTAGAAATTTAGGATTAAAATTTTAAATTGACAAAACAAATTCGTGCAACCTTGAATAATTCAAGTTCGGATTTTGAAATAAGCAGAAATCCCACGTAATTCTGATTTTAGAATTAATTCACTTTTATTTGACAAACAAACGATTCAACATATAAATATAGTAACAAAATACTAACCTCAAAATTTATAAACCTCTAAATTAGTCGGAATTGAGTCTAATACACAAGGATATGGTCCTGTCTAACATTCAGCCCATAGAGACAAACAAGGACTCTTTATTTAACATGGGTCAGAATTAGGTCCAATACACAAGGATATGGTCCTGTCTAACATTCAGCCCATAGAGACAAACATAGACTCTATATTTTACATGGGTCAGAATTAGGTCCATACACAAGGATATGGTCCTGTCTAACATTCAGCCCATAGGACAAACATAGACTCTATATTTTACATGGGTCAGAATTGGGTTCAATACACAAGGATATGGTCCTGTCTAGCGTTCAGGCCATAAGGACAAACATAGACTCCATGTTTAACATGGGTCAGAATTAGGTCCAATACACAAGGATATGGTCCTGTCTAGCATTCAGCTCATAAGGACAAACATAGACTCTATATTTTACATGGGTCAGAATTAAGTCCTATACACTAGGATATGGTCCTGTCTAGCATTCAGCCCATAAGGACAAACATATACTCCATGTTTAACATGGGTCAGAATTAGGTCCAATACACAAGGACATGGTCCTGTCTAACATTCAGCCCATAAGGACAAACATAGACTCTTTATTTTATATGGGTCAGAATTAGGTCCAATACACATGGACATGGTCCTGTCTAACATTCAGCCCATAAGGACAAACATAGACTCCTTGTTTAACATGGGTCAGAATTAGGTCCAATACACAAGGACATGGTCCTGTCCAACATTCAGCCCATAAGGACAAACATAGACTCCATTTTAACATGGGTCAGAATTAGGTCCAATACACAAGGACATGATCCTGTCTAACATTCAGCCCATAAGGACAAACATAGACTCTATATTTTACATGGGTCAGAATTAGGTCCAATATACAAGGACATGGTCTTGTCTAGCATTCAGCCCATAAGGACAAACATAGACTCCATGTTTTACATGGGTCAGAATTAGGTCCAATATACAAATTCTAATAGGACAAATGATCTTTATATGGAAATATAAACAAAAGGCCAATAAGAAGAACAAACATAGACTTTATATTTTACATGGGTCAGAATTAGGTCCAATATACAAGGACATGGTCTTGTCTAGCATTCAGCCCATAAGGACAAACATAGACTCCATGTTTTACATGGGTCAGAATTAGGTCCAATATACAATTCTAAGAGGACAATACAATAAATGATATGGAGGGAAAAAATATAAAAAAAGGCAAAAAGAAAAAATATACATACACAAATATTTCGATGCACAATTTGTTTAAAAATGCACAAGAAAAAGTATATTAAATAAAGATTTATGTTGCTGTTATGTGGTATATATTCATCAGTTAGCCTGACCATGACTTAAGAGTAGAAATCTCTATATAACACGATATGTCTATTAAACTAGGTAATATTTTTTTTCTTTATAAGACTTATATAGAAGCAGGAGCATAAGCAGGCATATGTATTACTAGTAATCGAAAATTATGCAAAGCAAAAGTTTTAAATACTGAGAAATAGTGAGGTTAGAAGTAAAGCAAAGAGCCTAATTATTCGAGATTAATTTCCGCAACATTTCCATTTCAAATTAGTCTGGTTTATCAGGACGTAAAACAAGGAAGACCACAAAATTGCATTTTTTTTTCTTCACATTTTGAGAGTTACGAGGGTACTTTTCCGAATTAGAAATATTAAAGCGAAACTTGACAACATTTCTATATGGGACTTCACCTTTAAGGAACTAATTTAAACATATCATTATTAAACTTCAACTTGAATTTTCGATGAAAAGAAAAAATCCCAGCCCACTAGAATTGATTGTTTATTTTTGCTGTGCTTTAATGATCAATGATCCGGATTGTATCACGTGATTTGATTCAAACATCGATTAGGTTAATTAGAAATTTATGAAAGTAATTCTTTAGACAAAATTATGATATCTTTAAGTCCCATTTCCACTGTGTAGACATTGTTTACGTTTTAATTGGTTAAATAATCACAATTTGATCCTAATATTCATGTGTATACCGAATTACTATCGTTCGAATATCAAAATGACGGTTCTTTATCTCTGGAGACTCTCTGATATACAGAAAAGATATATATTTATAGAGATAGAAAATAAATTCTTAGTTTGAGGTATTTTTTCATTTCTTGTACTTCTAAACACAAGATAGATCTTTTTGTGTATATTTTGTGTTTTCCTGACTTGACCCATGCGAAATAATGTATGGTTCTTATACGGAAAAAAACTAAGAATTGTATTTCGTAGTATCGTTTGTTATTTCCATTTTAGTATCATAGGCCTACGTAGTTTTGTATTTTATTTCCATGTTACATAGTTTTGTATTTTATATCCGTGTTACATAGTTTTGTATTTTAGTTCCATGTCATAACCATACAAAGTTTTGTATTTTATTTCCATGTCATAACCATACATAGTTTTGTATTTTAGTTCCATAGAACATACTAGTTTTGTATTTTATTTCCATGTATACATAGTTTTGTATTTTAGTTCCATCTCAGAACCATACATAGTTTTGTATTTTATTTCCATGTTACATAGTTTTGTATTTTATTTCCATGTTACATAGTTTTGTATTTTATTTCCATGTTACATAGTTTTGTATTTTAGTTCCGTGTAAGAACTATACGTTGTATCGTGTGTTATTTCAATGTTAGTACCGTACGTAGTTTTGTATTTTATTACCATATAAGAACCAGAGGCCCATAGATATCATTATAGGATGTTTATGCATGGGCCGATGTAGTTTATTGTATAATTTCCATAAAGGAACCCTTTGTAATTTCAACGCATGCCATGAAAAGTCAGGAATACGCAAAATAGCTTTTGAAATCAGCACAAAACGAGTTGAAAATGTATCTATTCGATTAATCAAGTGTAGTTTTAAATTTTTAATGTTTATTTTTTTTTTCACGATAATGACTATGTCGATCTGAATAACAAAAAACAATAACACTTTTTTTTAATGATTTTCGAGCTTTTATCAATCTCTCTTTTATGCGCGGTTCTTTCACCTTCAAAATCAGAATTCAAAGGGAGTTATTCACAAGCTATAGAAATGTCAATTAATTTTCTGTTTAAGCTTTGGTCTGCTGGGACAATAACACTCAAATCGCAGTAGAACTTTAGTTGCGTATAAAAAATTCATAGCTTCGTATAATAGAAAATATGGCGGCTATAATAAGAGGCATTGTTTCGTATCTGTACCATCATTAAGCGAATAAAAACATTTGGGTGTAATAGCACAAATGATAATTGAGTGAAATAAAAGAAGAAATTAATATTTCATAATCAACTTGTTCGGATTTGTTATAATGGCTTTTGTTGATTCGTGGAAATTGTTTTTAATCAGCAACTAGGTTTAAGCTCATGTATTTCTGGTCAAATCTGTCCTTTGATAAGGTTGTTAATTTCACAAAGTGCATGCAACTTGTTAATAGGGTCGACATGGGGCAATATTGTGTTTCTGGGATAGGGTGAATCTGGGGAATCTGGATCAGTAGGATAAGTTTACTTTGCAGATAAAAAATAACGATGTCACTAAAAGAATATATTGTCCCAAATCGCTGGAATGACAACATAGGCGGGATTCTGATTCTTAGATATTTCAATTTCGGAGGGATGTATATAGGACGCTGGGTCCCGGGCGATTGTATCACAAGGTGGCTACCCTAAAGATCACTTAACACTACCTTTCCTAAAATGACGCCTTGTTAGTGACTTGGTCTGAGGAACTTACATAAAAAAATCTTCTAGTCGGATGGGAAATCCATCGAGGCCCCGTGTACATCAGCCTATGTGCGTTTAAGAACCCACGATAGTTGGAAATGGTATGCTGCATTCCTGGCAAGATTTTCTCCATTGCGCAATACATATTGTTTCCCATCTTCAGGAATAATCGTTTGCAGACGTAATTTCATTTTCCTAAATTGGCAGTATATTGCAGAAAGGATTGTCATTGCTAAGGGAAAGAACTTTCTTAAGCAATGAGGGTCAAAGGTTACCAAAGTTCACGAGGGGTTAGAATATGATATTAGGGGTATTGTTCAGGCTTAAATGATCGTCATTGCTTGAGATTTCCAACATAATACAACTGATTTCTTGGATGTCTAAAGAACTTTAATAATCTTAATTACTTTCTGTTAAAGTGACGTCGTACAAATTCTGAAATCACTTTAGGTTCTTGAGTGCATATCATGAAACGAAATGTTGAGTTAGGCCTATATATTCCATTTGTCACAAGTCGTAAACTTGGTCGACTTTTCATAATGCAGAAAGAACTACATATACATGGAGTTTGGACCTAGATTCCACAAATCCTTCGATGAAAATGTGGACAAAGGTGGTTTCCTTACTTTTGGAAACTTAAGATGATTTAAGTGTTCCATCTGATTGGTTAATCAACTTAAGTTTTTTATCCAATCAAATTACTATATTTCTTAAAATCTGAATTTTCTCTAAATTAAGTTTTTGGGAATAAGACCCCTCTGGTCTTTAACATGTAAATTTTAATCGCCTGATTTTTAGTAATATTGAGTCCTGGTCATTTTTATGGTTTTAGTTTTCTTTCCAGTTTGAAATCGAAAAAGAGCAGATTAATACCGCTATTCTGGAAAAATATCCCTACACACTACATTGCGATGCCCGTCTTCATTAGCCCATAAGGTGCTGAAAAGTAGGACGTAAAACTCCATTCATTTAATTTTTGGTTGAAAAATTACAAAGCAAGTCACTAAATATGTGCCAAAAAGGTTCCATGCGTTCGAGTCCCTTACTAAATAAATCCTAACGGGCCATATTCAAGAAAAACTTTCATATTAGAACATGCGAATCACATGATATTGGAATTAAAATTATATAAAAAAAATAGCATCGTAAGACATTTTTAAACTGAAAATTCTTAAAAAAAGGTAAAAAAAAATAGCGTGATAGCCACTTTAAACACAGAAGCCAAATTACTAAAGATATTGGTGCATCAATATAATATTGAATAGCTTTGGAGCAACATGAATAGAGGTTTTTAAACACGGAATGGAATTCAAACTAAATCATTTAATCATATAAAGTGCTGAACGAATCAATGGAAATCAAACTTAGGGCAGACTTCAGGAGACCTTCTTGTTATAAAGAACGATCGAGTGGAGAATGCGCGAAAACTCGGTCGTTAGGGAATGGCCGCCATTTTTGTTAAAATGATTTCACATCTAAAATGGCAAAGAGGTTTTTTTTTTCTTGTATCACCTATCAATGGAAATCAAACTTATGGCAGACTTTCTTGTTATAAATAACGTTCGAGTGGAGAACGCGGAAAAACTCTGTCGTTAGGAAATGGCCGCCATTTTTGCTAAATATGACTGCCGATTTTTTCGGGAATTAAAAGTTAAGGCAGACTTTAGGCGACTTTCTTGTTTCAAAATAGATTCGAGTAGGGTTTATCGTTTCATTTGAACGACTAGACGTTAGCCGCTCAAACCCGGTGTGAAAAATCCGAAAGGTCATCTCGACCTGTGCTGAAATTGAACCATGTCATGATGATGGACCCCGAGGTAAGCGAGCAAGCATTTAACTCACTAAGCCTCCGCGGCTCCCTATTATGTAATCGAAGGCCAATGCGTGTCTTAAGGGGTGGGAGGCTAAAACCCTCCGTGGTTAATTTTTTTGGTTCGATACACAAAATCAATAACTGAGTACACCAAGAACGGAAATTACCGAAGATGAGCGAGAGGTGTATTAAATGAAGGCGACCAAGACCTCATTTAGTTAATAATCGTTACAAAACCTTCTCCTTAGACACTATTCATTTGAAGTTTGAAAGGTTGTTTTTGTCCAGACCGTAGAATCGAATGGACGGGGACAAAGATTAAAAGAGAAGTATTGTAACCGTCATTTACTTCACCCTGATCTGTCGATATTCGATTGTCAGTACTGGAACAAAGTCCTTTTAAAGGAACACGATAACGAATTTGCTTAACTGATACAACACTGCTATTATGTTTTGACTATCCGCTCCGAGACTCAGACGTTCGTAAAAGTATATTTAAGAATTAAACGTTAATTGTCTTTAGCATTATTGGTGCTTAAACGCAATAGATCCAGTGACAAACGGAATACATGACGAAGAAAGCATATATATGGTAATTCCCGTAAACAGTCCGATACAAAGATTGGCCATACAAAACCGGATAGAAAATTTGTAAGAAAACAAGGCGGTCAAGTTACTTTAAAAATCAGTCAAACTATACAAGAGTTATAGAACATAGAGATTGACAGTTTCTCGATACCCCGTCTCTCTCCCGTATCGATCTTCCCTATAATTACCCCAAAATACATCTTATTGGTTTTATTCATAATTACTACAAGAATAGTCCCCTTTCTTCTCGTACAGTTCCTCTTAATTCCCATTAACCACAGAGTCAAATGGTGACCATCGAGGTAACACTAGAGGTCAAGGGTCAAATGGAGTTTTACGTCTTCAATGTTATATCGCCCCTACTCACTCTTTCTTAATTCCCATTAACCACAGAATCAAACGGTGACCATCGAGGTAACACTAGAGGTCAGGGGTCAAATGGAGTTTTACGTCTTCAATCTTATATCGCATTCCTCACTCTTTCTTAATTCCCATTAACCACAAAATCAAATGCTGACCATCGAGGTAACATTAGCGAATTTTACGTCTTCAATCTGTTAATTATCCCATCTAACAATACATGCGTTTCATAGTACATTGAGACTAAATGAGTAACGATATCAAACCTTATAAACAGGAAAATTAGACATTGATAATCTGAGAAAGATGAATGCCAGGAGGTTGGCCAAGGACCAGCTGGTAGAAAGGATCCTTTACTGGGAATCTAAATTGTTATACTTGTAAAATAAAGATGTTTCAATCTTACTTTTAAATCTCTACCAGTACAATGACGTACTTTACCCTACGACCTTTTCAGAACAAATAGCTTATTGGTTACATACAGTAGTTGCTTTTTCTTAATCATAACCCCTGATATCTGCTCACTTCAAAGCCAAAATCCCAAACAATAGAGTAAGGGCATGCTGAACGGTTTGTTCGATGTGATGTTGCTTTTGTTCATAATGTAACTCTACAGAAACGTACACAGGAGACCAATCGAACACACCTTATCTGGCGTCACTGACAAGAAATCATCCCCGATCAAGACATAAAAACAATGATTTCATTTTGAGGGTTTAAACTTCTATTGTACTGCACTTAACACAATTCATTCCTTACCAAAGATTCAAACAAAGAGGTCGTTATGGTTTATATCGTTGAGGTGCAGATATTAATTCCAGCAGATATAGCCGAATTATTGTTTCGGCATTTCCGGAGGTGGAATTGTTCTTGTAACCTAACAAATGTTTAAAGCTTAGAATTTAGCTTGGATTCTGTTTTTTTTCTTTTTTGCCGTTTAAAAAATTAAATAGACAAATAGACGACTCGCCTTTATATAACGATTAAGGACTGGATTAATTGTACCCACATCGTCTTTCCTATTATAGACCTTATCAACAAGACGTCAGGCAGAGAAACAAGTGAAAGGGGAAAAAAAGAAAAGTGAACTTCCTAATTTGAGGTATTTTTGAAGCAATTGTGCCTTTTTCACTCAGTTCTAGTACTTCTGATGAATATTGACAAATATTCGAGGCCAAATTCATGCCCTCAAACTGCAGCACAAGAGCCTTTAAATGTTGCCCCTTGTCCATACCTTATCGACGTTATTGCATAGCCGGCTCCTTACAAAGTCAAGCCAACCATAAAACGAAATTAAACCCAACTCATTCTAGTTAATTAAAGCGATTCTAGGTCTCTAGCAAAACAAATCAGAGGCTCTAAAGTCTCTTAAAAAGAAAATTGCAGTGACAAATCATTAAAATGGCGCGACCCGAATTTAATTCATCACGTGACCTTGCAAATAGGAAATAATTTTCATAATCTCTGATGTTTTTGTGGAAAAAAACGTCATAGAATTCCTACACAAAGCCGAGACAATATTAAAAAGCTCGGTGTATTTGCCAACCAAATAAACCCTCAGTGCAATGTCAGTCTAATTTCTTTAATTGATTGGCTTTGGTTTCCTATGACCACATGCGTCCCATTACCAAGGGACGTAACTCCTACTGTTGCTTTTGATTTCGTTTTGATAATACTGCTTTTGATCTGAAAGAATTCGTTTAAAAATAGTATTTAGCGTAGAAAGAATACAATATCTTTTATTTTCTGTTTTGTAAAGATATAATGGATCTATTCTGAGAATATTGATTTATATACAAATTTGGATTTTTAGTTTTGAATTTTACCAGCTACCCCCAGAAAAAATATGTAATTAAACAAAAAATCCGCAGTGGAGGGATTCCAACCCATCTAAAGGTATACTTCCTCTTGGCCAAAAAATTTAAAATGAGTGTTTGTTAATCAACGGACTCTTCTGGTGTCAAAACAATATCGCACAATCCATCTATTTTTAAATATATCTACTGTATATAAAACTAAGTAATAATCCATGAAGCTAAGTAACACTTTTAAATAATTACTTCGTGTTATATAGAAAACCTTAAGTTTGAACTTTTAATGAAAAAGATCAGTATTTGTATATTTTACTTTTATTATAATAATGATAATTTTTCTGACTTTTAGGTCTATGTTAGAAGTACTATGTATTCTCATTTTAACATATTAACCTTAACTATAGTCAACTCCACTTTAACCCTGTTCCAGTGCCTTCTGTTGAATAGTAACTTGTTACCTTTCAACCACCCTAATCTCATATTAACCAAGTATCAGATGCTTGGCATTGCAAATTCAACGTGGGTATAATTATGCAGCTTAAAGGCATAATAGGTCTAAGAATGAACATAAAATTTGACAATTTTAAACTTGGTCAGTAAGAGCTCTATTCATCAGTAAATATACCTGCTACCATAAATAACATAAAAAAATGTATCCAAAAAACTAAGAAATTATCCATAATAATGCATGTGATTAAAGAAAAAAGCTTAATAAATTGATAAAGCATCTTTCAATAATTACTTAGTTTTGTGAGTTTTCCAGATTGTAAGGGATTCTGTTACTTTATGACACCAGATATTTCAGAACCGGTGAATTAACAAGACTTCCATACTTTTTATAATTATTACCTTAACCATTATTTAATTATTGTTTACTAATTTTGTTTCTTACTTCATGACCTAGGCCAGTGCTTTCTTGAGAATACTATTCTCATCTCACCCTAACAACAGATAAGTTCACTGATGAATATATACACATATTAACCATTCTTGAGAACTAAAATTTGATGTCAATGCTAAGACACAGTATCCCTTTAAATAGAAAGGAAACAAATACAAGGCTGTATAAACGTCAATATATTTTTATTTATTTTATAAGCCTCTTGAAATAAAGAAAGAAATAAAAAGAGTAAGTGACATGCACACTTTAAGTCTTTATTATGTTTATCAGGGTTGTTGTTTATGGTGTAAAATATGAGACACTTAAAAAGTTATAAATGCATTAAAGACAGGCATGTAAAATCAAAAAATAGGACAGTTTCAAAGGTATTCGGTCGTCGAATGATTAGATGGGAATTCGAAGCTATGTTCGTCTACAATTCATAAAATTATCATTACTCACATTATCAAAATTAAAATGAAATGAATGGAGTTTTACGTCCTACTCTTCTGTACCTTATGGGCTAATGGAGACGGGCAACGTCGCGCAGTGTGCAATGGGGGAAAATTTGCCAGCACAGCGGCATCAGCCTACTCTTGCGATATCCAAATGTCGAGTGATTTTTAACGTGCACAGCCTGAATCACACGAGGCCTCGGTTTATTGTCCCATCCAAACGACTGGACGCTTTACTCACGTTATCAATTTTTGACGCTATTTTGGAGCATTACTGTTTGTTGTGCGTGTGGTTTTGTGACCAAAGGGACATAGTTCGTAGTTAATTTGGTAAAGCGACAGACCACATAATATTAATCACATACTTTACTAACTACTTCAAGGGAGAGAACTACCTTTTTACACTACAGAACACAAAAATATTCTTGAAGCTATCTTCTAGTTTTATAAGGCAAAAAATGAAATGGAGTTTTTCGTCCTACTCTTCTGAACCTTCTATGCTTAGAAAGACGAATAACGCCATGCATTGTGCAATGAGAAACAATTAGCCAAGACAGCGGCATTGGCGGTTTTCAACTGTCTTTAACGTAGTCTTTGCCTGTAGTTCACAAGAAAAACAAACAATGTAATCGAACGCATCTGATTAAATTGCACGTGCTCTGAGTCTGCGCAGATGACAGGAAGTGAATTTAGTGGTAAACAAGTGTAGAGTGGAAAGGTTTGAAATCATCATCATGGTTGTAATCAGAATTTATCTTCTTTCTCTTCTAATTTCATTGGTAAAAATCTTTTAAAAAAAATTTTTTTTCTCACTTTGAAGCATACTGTATTAGCACATTGATATAATATGACAGAAAAGAAAGAAACATCTATGCTTTACATGAATAACAACTTAGGTTCACAAGTCTGTTGTAACAGGGATCCGTTCTACGAGCTGTCCATAGGACAAACCTCTTGGCATTGATCTTTCCTGGATTATCCGTATCCAATAGAGATTGGTGTTAAATTTTAATTTTTTTGAAAATAGTTTATGAAACATAGTAGTGTTGTTCTAGACTGAAAATGAAAAGTTTTCAAAGAAATGTACTTCCTGTTTCTCCTGTTTTTATGGTCTCTGTTTTGTTAATTTCAGAAACAAGTTTCTTGTTTAGATGATTTAGATGGCTATATAATAGAAGGTAAGATAATGATCTATGTGAACTCCCTAAAACATAACAAACCTGGTGGTATAAAATGAGATAAGGTGTTACCGAAACTGCTGTTATGATGGTACTCAATCAACGCAAATCTTAACATGCCCCGGTAAGCCCGATCGAAATTCTTTCAACTTATACACCTCTCTCTCATCTTCGGTAATTTTCTTTGCAAGTCTCTGTAAGTCTACGAGTTTCAATAACATTGGAGCACGTGCATTCCAACATCTGTTCTAATTTCAGTAAGTTCTGACTGCAGCAACCTGGGTGAAAATACTCCAACACTGAAGATCTTGTCCGACTATAGCGTCACGGCTAAAGCCCGATGTGTCGATGGTGATCAAGAATTTGAAACAACGGATGGTGTGACCTATTTGCTCCCAGCCACTTTTACCTCTGGCAATGGTCGATGTCAGTTTATAGTAAGTAACAGGCTCAAAGTGTTTTTCTAAAAGTCAATAGACAACTTAACATGAAACATTACTATGGGTGTGTGGAAGGGTTTATTTAGGATTTAGGGATGCAGAGATGCAGACTAATAACAAAATAAGAGCAGTATGGGTCACTGAAATTATTATGGCATATATATTGAAGTTTATGCTAGACATCTCATGATAAAATGCACGTGTGTTGGCCCACTTCCATAAAAAAAAATCCATTTTGTGTTACAGAGACGCAAGCAGATGTACTTTGTAGAAGTAATTGTATTGTTTGGGTCGAAAGAGGCTGGATTATTAGGCAACTCGAAGATCTACACCTTGGTTTGCTCTTTCGATGATAAGGGAAAGTCCCTTTCTGATAGCCTGTCAATTATTGAAGGGTGGGTATTTATTTAAAGCCTAACGAATTCTAAGAATGAAAATACAAGTTAATTTCGCAAATTTGGTTACTATAAGTGGACTTAACCTATAAAATTAACTACACATACCGCTATATCAGCTAAATCTGTAAAACTAAGTTATTTTTCAAAAAATAAAGTTGTAGATACTTTTTTGACTAAGCGTTTAGTCCCTCAAATGGCTCTGTAAGCTTCGGGATGTGCACGCACGGAAATCGAAACAGAACAGTGGCACTAGGATGTAAAACTATTGTTTAAGTATCTTCAACATTTTAGGTGCTTGAGGACTTAAGTGGGCTGGGACCCTTCCCTTGGGATTATTTTTTGACATATGCTCCCCTATATATTTGTTGTCTGAGGGTAAAACACGTTTTGTTTCTTTGTTCAAATACCAATAACATCAAACCTTGAACATCCACCAGTCCAACATGATTCATAGTAGTAAAAGGGCGTAAAACTCCCAATTCATTTGAATATTACAGGACATATGTACCAGGTGAGATGGTACAGGGTTTTGTATCTAGTATAGATTCGTCCCATACCACTCTACAACTTCAAGACGTGATGGATAACGACATCGGAACGGATATATCCGTGGATAATTATATTTCGCTACTCGCTACATCTGATGGTGCAAGTAAGTTCACAAGGATCGTTGTTATAGATAGGCGATTGTTACAAGGTAGCAGTGCATGGTAGCAATGATTCGTCGTTATCTAGAAGTTTGGGGCGTTATTACCTTCCAAGGTTTCTGCCCCTGAATACGTATCTTGATGTTTATTGTAGATGGCGAGGTTGGGCTGAAGCCAATTAGCTGTGATATTATAAGTGACAAGTCAAATAACAGATATAACATTCTCAGATCGGGGTAAGTTTGTTTTATCATGCATAAATGCACGTGCACTCATTTCCCAGTTGAAATTGTGGACATTTTCAGCTACGAACAGTCCACTTTATTTTTCAGGTAGTTTCCGTTATGAACAAGAAATTGTACTGCCAAATTCTTAATATGCACGTGCTTTTTTATGATGACCTTATTTCCAAAACATCCTTTGTCATGTATTCATATGTGTAATGCAGCTCGAGTTTGGCTGTATCATCCAGAAAGTCTGTGCACATGTTTTTTTATTGTAATGTTTTAGTTGCGGACTTGGTCAGTTTTTTAAGAAAGGATCCGGGTTTATCACCAAGGGGAAGACAACTCGCAGTCCCTATTTTAAAATGATAATGTTGGACAATGACGATACTGTACAATTTGACTGTCAATTTGCTTTGTGTAGTCAAAACTGTGATGGGGTAAGAATATTTTTTCTGGTCTTTGAGGGTGCACTTATAGGTTATTTTGTACCATTTTAATTTTCAAACTTCGGGACAAGAATGCATTCGGCAATACTCTGTTTTTCGTTAAGCTCGATGTGTTGCGTAACGTTTACGGTAGGCCGTATGGACAAGAATGCTCAACTCACGGAAACTAACGAATATTGGCGAATTGAACTGAATGAGACCTGTGTATCGGTTACATTGAGAGATTTGATTCCAAACACTACGATGTCCCTACGACTTGATTCCTGCAATTACAGGAGAACTCGGAATTTAATTTTGATTACTGTTTCACTAAATGGCAATTTCCGTCTAAATTAGTCCAATAAAATGTAAAGACGTAAAATTCCGTTTTGTTTTATATTTTTCAGACATCGTGTGCGGATGAGAATGATTAGTACAAGATTCTTTTTGAAATTTTTGAAAAAAAATTATAACACCAATTATGATTTTTTTTTATGTACCCACTTCCCTTAGGGCTTTGTTTTGTTGCGTTAATTCGGGTTCTAATTCTCAATGCAAGATGGAGGTCAGTTCAGGGCAGTCAGATTGTGCTGTCCTATTGTAGGCTATTATTTCTCTGTTTAACTCGGGCCATAAAGGTGTCCTTAATCCTCCCCATGTGTCATGGTGTGGTGGTGTAGAAAAAGTACAATTTGAAAATTATTTATGGTTTATACCCAAGTCACATCTTATTTCGATAACCTCTCAGCCCTCAAAATCGGAGTTTCGGATTAATATCCATTTTGCGTCTGGATAATCGGATTGGTCTTTTCGCGCGTCTGGGTAATCGAGTTCATTATTATCCAAGATGGCTGCCCCCACGAAGAGTACGCCAAAAGATGCACAAGTTATGGCTGCTATTTTGAAGGATATGGGTGTAGTGGAATACGAACCACGTATAATAAATCAGATGTTGGAGTTCTCTTATCGTAAGTAAAAATATATCGCAAATTTCATCTAAATGAGAGTAAATTTGCAATCAACCTTCGTTTGTTTTGAAAATTGTTGTAAAGGGACGCAACTCTTTCAATTATTTATCAGACCGCTATTGAATCCTGTATTATTTCTTACATCTATGAGCTATATAGTGATGTTGGGCTCAATTATTGTTAATATTGTTAGGCCACGTAACCCAGAAGTAGGTGAATTGAATCACAAATTTTTCCATAATTACATAATTGAAAAGACTGTGGAAGTAGGCCACTCTATATCGGCTACATTACCAAATATCGCAATTAAAAAGTTTGGAATTAGTATATATTGACAATTTGAAGAAAATTTTTTTATTTTTTATCCCATATCACCTTGTTGTCTTTTGTATTTGACAAAAGCCTTAAAAAGATATGGTTCGAGTTGAAGCCTGGAATAGGGAATAGAAGGTCGCTTGTCAAAATGACAGGCTGATAGCATACCTCGCCTGTCAAATTTCATAAGTCGCCTGTTTGATTTGAGATAAAAACATCAGACATGTTCCACAGGAAAATACCTGGAAAACTCACTCTCTCCGTTTGACTTTTAGCCATAAATTAGGAAAGGTTTCTGCAAGTTGTTTTTCCTCCCATTTGTTGACTTTTGGTTGGTTATTTTGGGCATTTTGATCGACAGTTTCGGAATTTCCTTCAGCGGCAGCCTTTAGAAGCAGCTTATAGACAGCATGCACTATTTTGTTTACATAAGGAGCCTAATAAAGAATTTTTTCTAAGGAAAAAGAACATCATCAAATTCACGAGCTGTTTTTTGTTTAAAGTTTATTTTCATAGATACAATACTCTGAATATTTCGTTTCAATCATATTATTGCTTTTACACGTGAAATTATGACCTAAAACACTGTAAATTTTACACTAAAAAATCAGTATAAGCAGCCTTTAATGAAACTTTAAATGTGACATGCGCAGTTGAAATGTTTATCTGAATGACCAATCATATGAGTTGTAGGCCTATGTTAAAATCATGTTGCTATTTCCGACTAGTAGGTACGTGATTATTTATATTGTCTGTTTTTACACAGATCTTTCGAAGACTTGTATGATCAAGAATTTACGAAGACAACTTTCATTGAAACTGATATAAATATATTTTTTAAGAAGATTCAGGGTCGCCCGTCAAATGACCGGCAATACACTAAGGTTGCCTGTCAAAAAGGTAAAAGTCACCGGTCAATGACGGATGACCGGCGCTATTTCCACGCCTGTTCGAGATGTCTTTAGCATGGGACTGAATCTAAATCGAAATAGAGTTGTCTATAACAGAAACACTATCTTTGTTCTGAGCGGTATGTCATGTCATGTATTCAGCAAATCATATCTTATCATGAACCTTGTATTGCATAACGCAATGTAGCATGATTGGAGGTACCCAGCACTTCAAAGACATGGAGACGAATCTATCCAAAGCCAAAATATTTTTATTATTTGCAGGTTATGTGACTGATATATTAGATGATGCTAAGATTTATTCCTCTCACGCCAATAAAAAAACTATAGATGTTGATGATGTCAAGTTAGCTGTTCAGTGTAAAATGGATCATTCCTTTACAGCCCCACCACCCAGAGATGTAAGTACAGCCTAAACTACCTAAAAATCAACATGGACTTGTCCTCAGGATAAGAGATTGGTTTAGGTAATCTAGAATAGGCTCATTAGCATAAACACGACCAGTCTTATCCCCTACCTTTTGGAATTGATATCTCCTGCATTATCCTAACTCCAAAATACTCATGAGAGACAACTTAGTCAGGGTCACCTGACAACCCCACTACGACTGAGATTGAGTCAGTGAGATGTTTAACACCCCTCTATTGTTGGAAATCTCAAAAGGATTAGGCTAATGCTGTTGTCCCGGCAAAATTTCCTTCATTGCACACTGCATGGCGTTGCCCGTCTTGATTAGCTCATAAGGTGCATAAGAGTAGGATGTAAAACTCCATTCATTTCATTTAAACATAAATCTTATTTCAGTTATTAATGGATATCGCTCGCCATAAAAACAATCAACAATTACCCTTGATTAAACCTTACACAGGACCTCGGCTACCACCAGATAGATACTGTCTTTCAGCTCCCAATTATAAACTTAAAACAGCTAAAAAGGTAAGAATGAAACAGAAACAGCTATATTTCACAAGGATAACAACTGAGGTTCACAGTTAAGGATCTTTTCTACCAGCTGGTCCTTGGCCAAATCTTTGGCATTGATCTTTCCCGGATTATCTGTACCAATTTACAGCTGGGTGGACTGGAATTTTGAGTGAAAATGACTTATTCAAGGTTATTGGACTTTTACACGCTGATCGAGATTGGAACCCATAGCCACAATTTGCGTGACGTAACATAGAGATAGCTTAGTCTATTAAGGTTTAAAACTGCTAATCCTATCATACGTTTCGTTAAGATTCTATCCCTTGATTTTTCAACCCAGTTTCTCTCGGTCAATGAGACTCATAGATAAACAAAATCAACACCCAGTGTGCTACAAGCTTTGAATTTTACCTCATTGTACATTGTAGGGTATGGTCAGTCTTCAATTTTGGATTCATTTCACCTCATTTCTTTTTTTTTTCAGCCTAGAATTCATTTTGATTTACCAATGAAACAATTAAATCAGTTTGTGACTTCAGGAGCTTCAAGAATCAACTTAAGTACTTGTGAGTTTATTTTCATTATTTCTTATCCACAATAACTGTTCCTTTATTGTTTGCTTTGTCCTTATCAATAATGATGGGAGCTGCTGGTTTTATGTGCTGGCTTGCCAACCTAAAGGTCCATGTTTTATACTGGGACAGGTTGAGATGATTATTCAGCCCGGTTTCCCCTTCAGCTTGTCAGTGATTTAGGACTGGCATGGAAAAAGCGTCGAGTCGTTCGGGTGGGACAATTACCCAAGGCTTTTTCTCGTTCGGCAATAGAGAAATACTAGTTTTACGGTTGCATGTGTATCATCAGAAGTCTAGTACATTGAGAGATGTAAATTATAATGTGCGACTTCTTGATCAAGACTAAATTGGTTTGGGAAAAAAAAAACTTAGTGGAAATATAGCAAGTCTGGCAATAAAGCTGACTTTAAAGCTAGCTTTACTTCACAATTTTAAGTGGAAACACGGTTAAGATATATACCAATGTTTCTGACTTTGTTGTTTTGACCATAACACAACCTTGGTCATAATTTTTGTTTGGTATCTATTCAAAACTTTTATTTTAAAAGAATCATAGCAAATGTTTAGACAACTTTACCCTTTGTGGTATGGTGATTATGTTATGTGTATATTGTTTCAGTAAAATCAAGTAGTGGTGGAACTCCAACTTTAACAGTTGTTACTAAAGCTGTCAGTCAACCCACTGTTACTATAATTAGCAAACCTGCTTCAGCCACGCCCAAACCTTCTATAAGAATCAATACAGGTAAGCACTTCTGAAACTATCACGTTGTTCTTACATCATAGAAATAACGGACCCTAACCTAATTGGAGTCCATTTAATTACAACCCCAGACTAAATCAATCAAATGATGTATAGGGTGATGATAATTTCCTGTAGAGAAAAGCAGCTCGGTGAGGTCACGCCTTTAAAATGTGTCCTGATTCTGGCCACTAGGTCAGGCTATAGGTATGCAGGTACACTATCTATGGCAAAAAAAAGATAGAAAGTGTTTTACTCCCAGGTCTATTGCACTTAATGGCTAATGAAGACAGACGGTGCCATGCAGGGTGTAATTTTTGCCTCATAAGCCTACTATTTTGTGATTTCCACATGTTCTGGGATCTTTAACATGCACAGTCTGTAGTTCACAGGGCCTCGGGTTTATTGTCCCATTCAAATGACTGGACAGTCTGGATTTAAAGCAGGAGCATGGAAAGCCTTAATGCAGCTTTGATAAAAAGATGTGTTATTCATTTAAGCAGTGATGAAAAATAAGCTTTTAGAGTCAATGTTTTAGCAAGGGTGGTATCAAGTCAAATACTCTTTTGGGTTTATGCGTTCATTAGCCCATTAGGTGCAGAAGAGTAGGACGTAAAACCCTATATCATTTTATTTTCATTTGGCGCTTGTGCTTGTCTTCATTAGCCCATTAGGTGTACAGAAGAGTAGGACGTAAAACTCCATTCATTTCAATTGCTCTAAAGGTATGACAATGTAATTTCCAACCAAGTCATTTTTGTAAGATTCTTTTTGGGGAATGTAAAATATGTCGTCTTATTTCTTTCAGGTTCAAGTATATCTAAAGTAGTGCAGCAACCAACATCAAGTATCCTTCCACCAAAAACCATCATCACTTCTTCATCATCAGCTTCTTTACTCCCCTCAAATATAGGACTGCCTCCAGCTCAAATAACAGCCAATCCATTTAATCCTTTGAAAAGAAAACTGGAAGATGATGACTACGATAAAATGTAGCTTATGTAAATGCCTATATTACAATATGTGGTTGAAAGTGACTTCAATTAAATATAATAATTCATATTAATGTCAGTGAGGGTTCTGGATAACTATGTCTACAATGACATGAAGATACATGTATGTAGTTTTTGTTACCGTGAAAAAGCTCTGGATAATAATGTCAACACTGACATGTAGATACATTTTGATAATGTATGAGTGAGAATTCTGGACAATTATGACTACAATTGGTGTCAAAGATTATGAAATTGACTATTTTAACTGTACATGAAAATTAAGGCTGGACGATGAGTAAGGTCTAGGCGTTGCAGAAAATGGTTACACTCCCATTAATGAAATGAAAGTGGAAGGCTGATAGACGTGTCAAACTGTTGTGTATATAAGAATGTTTGATGAATATAAAATTATAGAAAATAAAGAAATCCTTCTGGACTTGTTTTTAATTTACCCAAGTGATTACAAATCCCAAGTTATGATGCAAGTGTTGATATAACTAATAATAATGCGTGTTATCTCGAGGGAACTGTGTTATCACTATGGGAACTATATGATAGTTTTTAGGAACTTATCTTATCACAATTGAGGGGAACTATCTTACCATTTTGATAGTTCACCCTCGGTCCTAATAAGAGTTCTATCTCATCTCGATTTGGAGGTACTATCTTATCACGATATGGGGGAACTTATCACAAACAAATGAAACTATCTTATCCCGATATGGGAACTATCTGGTAACGTTTTATATTATCATATGGGGAACTATCTGGTAACGTTTTATATTATCATATGGGGAACTATCTGGTAATGTTTTATATTATCACGATATGGGGGAATTCTTATCATGAATATGTGAAACTATGTTATCACGATTATATGAAACTATCTTATCACGATTATTTGAAACTATCTTATAACGATATGGGAAATTTTCTTATCACAATCTGGGGGAACTATCTTATGTTTTATATTATCACGATATGGGGAAACTTATCACGATCTGGGGAACTATCTTATCACGATATGGGGGGAATTATCTGATCACGTTTTATATTATCACCATAATGGGGAACTATCTTATCACGATTTGAAAGAACTATCTTATTACAATCTGGGGGAACTATCTGACCATGATTATATGAAACTATCTTATCACGACTATACTTACCATGATCTGGGGAACTATCTTATCACAATCGGGGGGGGGGGGGAACTATCTTATCACGATTAAATGAAACTACCTTATTACCATAATGGGGAACTTATCAGATTGGGGGAACTATCTTATCACGATATGAGGGAACTATCTTATCACGATTTGAGGAAACTATCTTATCACGATTTGGGAAACTATTTATCACGATTTGAAGGAACTATCTTATCACCGATTGATTATCACGATTGGGAACTATCTTATCACGATTGAGGAAACTATCTTATCACGATTTGAGGAACTATCTTATCACGATCTTGGGAAATTATCACGATTGGGAACTTTATCACGATTGGGGAACTATCTTATCACGATTACATCTTATCACGATTGGGAACTACTATCCGTTTATCACGATATGGGGAAACTGTTATCACGATATGGGGAACTATCTTATCACGATTAAACGAAACTATCTTATCACGATATGGGGAACTATCTGATCACGTTTTATATTATCACCATAATGGGGGAACTATCTTATCACAATCTGGGGGGAAACTATCTTATCACTTTTAAATGAAACAATCTTATCACGATCTGGGGGACTATCTTATCACGATTAAATGAAAGTACCTTATCACCATAATAGGGGGAACTATCTCATCACAATATGAGGGAACTATCATATCACGATTTGCTAGAACTATCTTATCACGATTTGCTAGAACTATCTTATCACGATCTGGGGGAACTATCTTACCATGATTTGGTGGAACTATCTGATCACGTTTTCATTGGTAATTTTATCAAGATTTAATGGAACTATTTTACCACGATCTGGGAGAACTATCTTGTTGTGATGGAACTTTCTTATCCCGTTTAGATGGGACTATCTTATCACGATTGCTTGGAGCTATCATGTTCTGGGGAAACAATCTAATCACGTCGATACTTTCTAAAATCACTACCGATTGAAACTTTCTCCCGTTAAACCCAACCCCCACTTCATAACAACGTAGTGAATCAACTTTAATAAGTGCAACATTTCTACAGTATATAAAATATTATTCTAAAACTCAAAACTGTTATAATGTTACATCAAAAACAAAATATAAAGATAGTGGCCATAGCCATTATTGAATAAAAACTTATCAACGAAAGTAACTGAGGTATTTAAAGAGATTGCAAAGAGGTTTTCTAAAAAGCAATTCCACTAAAACTAAATGTTTGATGACGTCACTAATTGCGAAAGACTTCTGTGATACAAGCATACTTTGTGAATGGCACGTCATTAAACACATAGTTTTAGCAACCACAGATGTTTGATTGAAACTGGAATGGTGCAGAACAGTAGGCCTATCCTAAAGTAGAAAACCTCTTTACAGTCCCTTTAAAGTATGACTATCCAAGGGCAGTTTAAAAGGGATATAGCCATCTAAATATTTGCTTTGCCAAATGATAAACAGTCCTTGGGACCTTAAGTGAGATATTGATTTTTAAAAGGAATACATACAGTTCTATCAATTTGTAACAAAAAAACTTAAGATGAATATGTGCAGAAGGATAACATCATCTAAATTTTATTGAATAAGCAAGCGATTAGGTAAATTTCAGCTTTACTTAAAACGTATTGCTGGAAATCAATTTTCATAAGTGTTACACATAAGTAACACATAAGTGTTGTCGCCTATCAAATGTTATAGCAAATATATAGATGAATGTATACCTCTAAATCTATAAAAAAAACTATAGTAAACTTAATTTAGATACTGTATCAAAGATAGACATGACATATCCAAAGGCATGGGTTATTTTTTGGTATTGCCATTGGTGGCCTAGTATAGCTGCAATTCATGTTACAAGATTTTCATGTTATTTTTCTGTTCCAATTATGATGATCACATAACTGACGTAGATTTTCTATTTTAACAAGTGATACGGATGGTTAAAATGAAGCCCTGTTCAGTTGAAACAAATAATAAGAAAACTTTGCCCCCTCCTATATCTAAAATAACCTAGTCGTACTTTGAGTAAAAAATTAAGAAAAACTTCAAACAAAAATTAGTTCACAACATAAAGATTATAGAGTGCAGTTTGGTTTATAAAACCTTGAGATACACTGCGATTGGAATATTTCGGACACAGACCACAACTTGTCTCAGGTTGAGTTCCAAATCTAAAATATTCCAATCCACAAAGAATTACATGTTAACAATTTGATATCAATCCATTTAAAAATGAAAAAGGAAACACATTTCAAGGTGGATTCATCAAAGTTTCTGATGAGGCTTTTTATTTTCATCGGAAATAAAAGTTAATTTGTACAGTGAAGCCTATTCTGACTTTTTTTATGTTGAATACTCTGTCTTAGAAATTTTAAAGTTGGTCAATAAGAGCATATATATTCATCATTAGATAAACCTGCTGTTATAAATAACAAAATCCTTATAAAATCCCATACATCTCTAAAACTTAGTAATAAGTCTGTTACATTATGACACCAGGTAAGTTCACTGATGAATATATACTCATATTGACCATTCTTGAGAACTTAAATTTTATGTCCATTCTAAGAGCAGTATTGCTTTAAGGTTGGAGGATCCATAAAACAATAAATAGAATTGTTCCAGCCTTCTATTGGATGTATATTTTGTATACTTTTTAACCCACAATATTTCCAAATCAAATTCAAATGGATCTCAATACCAAATCATTCAATTCATTACACATGACAATGAAGTACAATAGATGATAAGAATATTCATATTAATAACGTTTCCAATAAAATGCAACAAAATAGATTCATAACCTATCACTAGAGGGTGTGCAGTCTCTCAAAGGCAACCAATCAAAAGGTGTTAAAATGATGACATCATTCACAAATGTTAAAATTCTAGATTCATTTACACTTGGAAGAATCTGGTACCAAGTTGGATGTTGATTTGCATTATTTGCAAGAGAGGCGTGGCCTATTGCCAGAAATTGGAAGGCGTGTCCATCTGCCAGAAATGTCTGGAAGGTTTGTCCATCTGCCAGAAATGTCTGCTGAGCAAGGAATATTGGGAGAGATGTTTCTTAAGTGTGGCCATTTGCAAGAGATGTCGGGTAGGCGTGGCCATTTGCCAGATATGTCTGGTGGGCATGGCCTATTACAAAAGATATCTGCAAGACGAGGCCATTCGCAAAACATATCTTATGGGAGTGGCCTATTGCCAGAGATGTCACATTCTTGCAAGTGTATATGAACCAATCACAAACATACAAATATGCATCTATAATAAATGAATGAATATATTTTTATTTTACTTTGGGCAATCTTCATTATGCTCAGAGTTATTTTAAAATCAGTACCATCCCAAAGTAAAACAAGTGGTTTCAGCGTTGGCCCATCTTGCCAGCATGATTATTTCGATATGTAGTTATTTTTGTACCCTTCAAAAATGATGCTGAATTCTAGTGACTTTTGAACAAAAATTGTAAGGGATGGAATCATAAAGGGTCACAAAATTGGATCATCATATAGCAGTTTCACATAAGGCATAGGTTGGAAAAAAAGAAAAACAGAAAGTCAAACACAATGGGAACTAATTCATAATATCTGAGAACAAAAGATTTTGGATAGATATAGATGGGAAAAATGTATTAAGAACCTTGCTGGAGCTGTTTGCAGGTCCAGAATGCTCAATATAATGAGGAAAAGCGACACACCATGGTATAAAGAACCTGGCTAAAACTGCTTACAGGTCCAGAATGTGGTTTGTATTTTGTCTATGACCCAAATTGAAATTGGGTTTGACACAAAATGGGTTAAGAGCCTTGCTAGATCTGCATGCTGGTCCAGAATAATGTTCATTATATTCACTTCTATATATAATGAGGAAAATTGAATAAGGTTAGACACAAAATAGGTTAATAGAACCTTGCAGAGTCCAGACTCAACATTCTGGTTTATATTGACTCTATAGAGTGAGGAAAATTGAAATTAGGCAAGACACAAAATTAATTCTGAGCATTGCTAGAACCGCTTGCAGGTCCAGAATATGGTTTCACTATGGAGCAAGAGTAACCTAAAACAGTTAAGGCTGTTAAAGTCAGTCAGCACCAAATTAAAAAAAAAAAATCAGAAACAAAAAGAAAGATTAGGATAAAGAATGACCAAAAGAGATTATAAAGAGGTTTTCTAAATTTCTAAAATGTCTTAGAGACCATTGTACCATTCCAATGTTGTTCCAGATGTCTGTGGTTCCTGCAATTCTACTAAATATAAGCCTTGATGATGCCACCAATACAAAGTATTTCAGTGATATAACAGACTTCTAAATTAATCCTATCAATGTCCTTGATACACGAAAATTTTAGAAAACCTTTTGTATATTTTTTTCAACTCAAAAAAAAAAAAAAAAATAAGCAATTTTTTTTAAAAGGGTTACAAGTAAGCTAAAAAAAGAGAGGAAAATTTAGGTTATCTTTTGAACACTTGAATGCTGCCGAATAACTTGCACAAAAGCTTTTGAAATAGAACAATGATAAATGAAGACAAACGTGAGTTTTCAATTAACAAAAATGAAAATAAAAATGCCCTGAATTTTTGGTAAATATTTTCATTCAGATGTTTTTCCCACTTCTGACAAATTTTGACATATTTTTTATATCAATTTTCACTGAGCTGAGATCCCAGATTTAAAATGGGTGCTGCCTCTTTAATTAATGTTTATTGTTTTCATTTATACTCACACACTAAGTGATCTTGTTTCATTCTGCTATGATGGAATGGCTGTATTGGATTGGCCTCAGGCTTTCAATTAACTTGGCTTTCTAAACTAACTGGGTCTAGGCAAATCATAGGATTGCTTTTTAATCTGAATGTTACGAGATTCAATTCTGGCAAAATTCTTGGGAAAAAGGCTGTGTTTGATTGTCCTTTTCCTGCAGCTTTCATGTCTTGCCCAAAACTCTTAACAGCCAGACAGTTAAAACCAATCAAACAGCTACTTAAAACCCAACAAACAAGCCCATAAGATAAGTAACAACAAGGGCATATTTGATTACCTTAGGTTTGCCAAGTTAACTCAACCACAAAGTTTGCGCTAGTTAAAACCAAACAAACAAGCCTATAAAATAATGCAACAACATGGGCTTGTTGCCCAAATTTTGTTCACTAGTTAAAACCAAGCAAACATGCCCATTAGATAAAGTAACAACATGGACTAGTTTGACTACTTTCTGAGCCAAATTGTCCAATACACTAGCTACAGGCTTATCTAAGTTGTTGAGCAGCTAGTTAAAACCAATTGCAAAAGTCAGTTTGCCCAGACAGATTCTTAAAACCAAGCAAACAAGACCCTAAGATAAAGGGACGATATGGGCTAGTTTGATTTGCTTTTGAGCCAAGTTAGCCTAAGACACCAACTCAAACATTTAGTTAAAACTAATCAAACAAGACCTTTTTTGAACAAGGAAATATTTGATTACCATTTGTGGCTAGTTTGTCTTGAAATTTGAACTCGTTAAACCGAATTAAACAAGATATAATAACAAAGCCATACTTAATTACCTTTTGCATCTAGCTCATAAGTTTTCAAACTAAAGTTTTAAACTAATCAAACAAGACCGAAGCTAGTTCAAAAATGTAAATAATCAAACAAGACCGTATGGTAACAAGGCCATACTTGAATACCTTTTGCATCTAGCTCATAAGTTTTAAACTAATCAAACAAGACCAAAGCTAGTTCAAAAGTGTAAATAATCAAACAAGACCGTATGGTAACAAGGCCATACTTGAATACCTTCAGCATCTAGCTCATAATTTTTAAACTAATCATTCTGCATCTAGCTCGTAAGTTTTAAACTAATCAAACAAGACCGAAGCTAGTTCAAAAGTGTAAATAATCAAACAAGACCGTATGGTAACAAGGCCATACTTGATTACCTTCTGCATCTAGCTCATAAGTTTGAAACTAATCAAACAAGACCATGCTTGATTACCTTCTGCATCTAGCTCGTAAGTTTTAAACTAATCAAACAAGACTGTAAGGTAAAAAGGCCATACTTGATTACCTTCTGCATCTAGCTCATAAGTTTTCAAACTAATCAAACAAGACCACAAGGTTTAGTTAAATGGACATGATTGCCTATGGGTAAGAGACTGCACCTGATGTTATCATTGATGAGAATGCTGGCCGTTTTTTTGCCGATTGGCGATATAGTCACAATAACTAATAGAGAGTTTTTCACTACAGTATCTAGTCAATCGTATACCCTTACGAACTTCCGTGTTTATAGTTCCTTTAAACCCTCCTTTCCTTAGTAACGAATCTATTGTCTCTATTCTATCCCAACCTACAATGATAAAGAATAAAAGAACAACATAAAAATATGTTTGAAGACTATCTCAAAGTAACTATTATTGAGAACAAAATTTCTAAAATCTTTTAAGGAATACTACATCTTATAATGAACATAAAATTTAAAAACTTGGTCAATAAGAGCATATAATTCATCAGTAGATATACCTGCTGTCATAAATAACATAACAGAATCCTTTTATAATCTGATAAATTAAAAAAAAAATCTTAGTAATGTATCTGATTATTGAAGGACGCTTAATAGATTGTTTAAGTGTTTATCAATAAGTACTTTGTTTTCCAGTTTACAGGGATTCTGTTACTTTATGACACCAGATAAGTTACTAATGAATTTATACAATATACACATATTGACCATTCTTGAGAACATAAATTTTATGTCTATTCTAAGAGGCAGTTTCACTATAAAAAAATTCTAATTTTGCAGGGCTCATTCTTAATTTCTAGGAACAACACTGATTTTAATACAGTCTTGCTAGAAGCCATACCTCAAACAAAGGGATCCGCAGACATCTGTTCCTGACATTAAGACCATCTGATTAGCAACCGCCTACTACCATGACAACAAGGCCTGATCCGGACTGAGAACAGAACGCTTAATCGCGGCCTGGTGTAAAAGGGGTTTATGACCCTGTATGAGCATTGAAGGAATCTTAATAGTATTGATCTAAGCAATTGTTCAAATATATACCATACCTTGTTCTGTAGCCACCTCTGGCAAATATGTAGCTGTTTTTTTGTGTCCCTTATCATTTAAAAACTCTATTCTAATACCATGACAACCAACCTAATATGGACATGGTAATTCGGTCAAACAAGAATGAGAAAAATGCGATCATAAACTACTGAAGTGTTTCTGAAGAAGGCATTTAGACGACAGAATAATAGTTTTTTTTAAATGTTCTCCTATTTTGGGAATTAGTGATATAATCAAATCTTAATCTAGAAAGTCATCTACATAGCGCTATGCAGCGTTCAATGGGGAAAATTTTCAAGTACTTACCTCCCAATCAAGGTAGTCATCTGCCTCCTCAAATTTAGTTAAAATAGACACTGAACAGTGCAATTTCGGAAACTCCTCTTTTGCTATAGGTACAAACCGACTGTCCTTCATAGCACTGAAATATAGTAGCAAATTCCTCAGCATTTTCTTTACTAGATGACGGTGGGGGAAAATATGGTGTGGTCAGCCCCTACCCACAGGGTTTTTGAAAAATATTTTTATGGTTTCCTGCATTCTGCGACCTACCTATAAGTCTATTTAATGCTGGATAATGAAAGCGTTTTAGATATGTACTTTGATAAAACAAAACAATTTTGCAAGGTTCGACTACCCTATGGGGGTGTTTAAGAGAGCCGGAAGAAACTCCACAGCTTATTGACACGGTTAACCAGTCAGAAAATTTAGACATAGTTGACCAGTCTGAAAGTTATGACACAATTAACCAGTCTGAAAAACTAGACACAGTTTACCAGCCAGTTCTGACACAACCAATCTGAAAGTTTGGATACCGTTAACTAGCCACTTTCAAAATATTTCGCACAGTCAACCAGTCTCAAAGATACGACACAATTAAGCAGTCTGAAAGATTGGACACAATCATCCAGTCTGATTTTATATTCTAATTATCCGATATCATATTTTTAACAGACAGGAAAAGTAGCAATCCAATTAGATATTGAGCAATATTTCTCTAGGCTAATTATCAGCTACATATATAGTTTCTAATTATCTTGTTTTAGCTAACAAACAATTTCAAGTCGTATTTTATATCTTTCGCAATATTACTAAGGTCATTGACTCATCCAAATGAAATGGAAGGAGTTGTAACTCCTACACTTCTGCACCTAATAGGCTAATGAAGACAGACAAAGCCATGTAGCGTGCAATAAGGGAAGTTTGGCTAGGGCAGTGATTTCCAACTGTTGAGGGATTTTTACAGCCTGTAGCACACAGGGCCTCTGTTTATTGTCCCATCTGAACGACTAGACGCTTTTTAACGTCAGTCCCTCCGAGATGGATTTAATCCCAATTACATATTTAGTTCATTAGGCTTATCTCTTTCTACTGACAAGTTTTGGATACAGAATCTTCATCAGGCACATAAGTTAATTCAATTTGATTTTAGCCGTTTGATGTCAGTATTTGAATTAGCTTTAATCATTTATACATATTTAATTCATTATAGCTAGTCTCTGTTTTACCGACATGTTTTGGATACAGAATCTTCATCAGGACAGCAATTTTGGAAATGAAACTTTACACTTCCAATATACAATTATGTTCTCTTCAATGTAACTCGAGATTAATTCCAGCTGTCTGATGTATTTACTATTAGATTATACCTTCTGGCACTTGACTTTTGGTTTTGCTATCCCATAATCCATCAATTTAGCAGGAAACAAGTCCGACAAAAGTTCATATGATCCATACACGTAAATAACACACGAATGAATGTAGTTCAAAGATAAAAATGAGCAAAATTTTTTCAAATAATCTTGTATTTCAAAAAGGTTTTAGAAACCTCTTCAAATCCATTTCAAAACATTTGAAGGTGAAATTGAAATATGGTAGCCTCAAATTCTTTTCAAGTCGAGGTAGAGATTCAAAATGGCTTTGAGCTATGGTAGTGTGTGTTTAACTAAATTAATTGACTGGTAGTTTTTGGTGGCTCATTGTCTAAACTTAATTGTTGGGTAATCTAATTCAAAATTCTTTTTTGAACGTCACTGACCTAAACTTGATAACAGACAGTCTATTTTCTACCGATCATTTTAGAGTACTATCGATCATGACTGGCACATATTGTCAAATGAACAGCCCTGGTAAAGGCCCAGGTCAAAAGTGCTGGTTAACTGCTGTCTATAAATAGATTGGCCGTACCAGAACCTACTTACCAGAATCAACACACAAGGATAATGAGGGGAATTTTTAAAGGCATTACATCGCCAAACTACTTTTCTTCATAGGAAAAAATCATGACACTTAACATCATTCGACTTATTTAGACTGTAATTTAGTGGCCTCAAATAAGTTTGGGTCTGTTTCGTCAATGACGTAAGAACAACGCGATAGCTTCTAATGTACATACCTGCTGACTGCGTATTCCCTGAGACCTGTGTGTAGGTTAATAGCTGCAAAAGTACCGATGCATCCCCTTAGTCTTCGTTCTCGGCCAATCTTCCATGTCACAAACAATGGACTGAAAAACAGAATACAAAGACTGACAATTACTGGAAGCAGTATTAGTCTTAAGAAGAATCAGGAATTCAGGCATAAATTTTATGGTGCCCAATATCAGGGTACCCAAATAGAAAGTGCCTAAATGAATACATGGCAAAAAGAGTGCCTACATATGCCAAAAAAAGAGTGCCTAAATGAATACATAGCAAAAAGAGATTGCCTAAATGAATACATGTCAACATGCGAAAAAGAGTGCCTAAATGAATATATGTCAAAATGCCAAAAACAGAGTGCCTAAATGAATACGTGGCAAAAAAAGAGTGTCTAAATGTATACATGCCAAAATGCCAAAAATAGAGTGCCTAAATAAATACATGTCAAAAAGAGAGTGCCTAAATGAATACATGCCGTAAAGAGAGTGCCTAAATGAATACATGTCAAAAAGAGAGTGCCTAAATGAATATATATGCCAAACAGAGAGTGCCTAGATTGAAATTTATGCCAAAAAAGAGTGCCTAAATTTAATATTTTGCCAAAAAGAGAGTGCCTAAATGAATATATGCCAAAAAGATAGTGCCTAAATGAATATATGCCAAAAAGAGAGTGCCTAAATGAATATATGCCAAAAAGATAGTGCCTAAATGTGTAGGCCAATCTCCTGACTTTTTCAAGTCAAATCTCCTAATTTTTCAATTCAAATCTCTCAGATTTTTTCCATGACCTGTACAGATGTATGATTTACATTCATGTAACTACTTGATCAAACTGAATATGTTTTAAGAGAGTTAATTAAAGATGGAGCATGCTAAATGATAATTAATCAATATGACCTAGTTTTGGTGATGGGCTTTATGATATCCTTAAGAAATAAGAAATTATAATTACAACTGAATAAAATGGAGGGTCAATAGTGTACCCTTGGCCCCTCTCAAGGGCCAAGGGTCAAAAGGTCAAAGACATAATTCCTTGTAAACTAATCACCATTAATATCAACATTCAGTTGTTTGTTGTGTGTACATGTTTACTGATTATTTAACTCAAGCCAACAAAGGTTTTAGATATACAATCCTCATCAGGACAGCTAATTAAAGATAGCTTGCCAGGCCAGGTAACATACGCCCACTGGCAGCATTGAATTTGTAAAATAAATTGAGCAATAACTCAACAAACATTCACTGAATGAATATTGAAGTCAAAGGCAAAAACTCACAAGCTAAATGAATAATATATCGAAAACAACTGTGATATCAAAGTTTTATGCGATATCTAAGAAGAAAATTATCGGATCATCACTAAATTTGATAGTGTGCATGTTCATAATGATATCAACACACATACAAACAATAAAAATGAAATGAAATGAATGGAGTTTTTACGTCCTACTTTTCTGCACCTTATGGGCTAACGAAGACGGGCAACGCCATGCAGTGTGCTATGAGGGAAATTTTGCCAGGACAGCGGCATTAGCCTGCTCTTTTTCGATTTCCAACTGTCGAGGGATCTTTAACGTGCACAGCCTGTAGCACACGGGGCCTCGGGTTATTGTCCCATCCGAACGACTAGACGCTTTTTCCATGTCAGTCCCTCCGACCTGCATCACTGACAAGGGGAAACCGGTACAAACAATCAAAAGAATCCATAGAGAATTATAGACTGTAGAGTGAGCAGGGTGCACCCTATAGGTAATGGAGTGAAAAACGCTAAGTCAGATGCGATTTTTCAGTGAAAAAATTATTAAATCATCACAAAAATCAATAGGGGTCATTTTCATAATGAAATAATCGGACGTACTGACAGACGGACCGACAGGGCGATTACAATATACGCCCATACTTACGTGTGGGCGTATAAAAATGGGAGTCTGGTTTAAATTTATACTTGAGGCAATATTTTTCAAATTTTGTTTTAATGAAGCAAGGTTTCAACAATTTACATTATCATATTCAAAAATAGAATCTCTCTTATAACATCTAATACTTGTGACCTAAGCCAGTGCTTCTATAGAAGAGTATCTCTTATAACACCTTATACTTGTGACCTAGGCCAGTGCTTCTATAGAAGAGTATCTCTTATATCACCTTATACTTGTGATCTAGGCCAGTGCTTCTATAGAAGAGTATCTCTTATAACACCTAATACTTGTGACCTAGGCCAGTGCTTCTATAGAAGAGTATCTCTTATAACACCTAATACTTGTAACCTAGGCCAGTGCTTCTAAGAGTATCTCTTATAACCAAATTATACTTGTGACCTAAGCCAGTGCTTTTAGAGTAGAGTATCTCTGATAATACCTAATACTTGTGACCTAGGCCACTGTTTGTATAGGAGAGTGTCATTTATAACACCTAATACTTGTGACCTAGGCCAGGGTTTGTATAGGAGAGTGTCTTTTATAACACCTAATAATTGTGACCTAGGCCAGTGCTTGTATAGGTGAGTATCTTTTATAACACCTAATACTTGTGACCTAGACCAGTGCTTGTATAGGTGAGAATCTTTTATAACACCTAAAGTATTAAGTTTTCCAGAATAAGGTCCCAGATAAAGTCACAGAGTTATAGGAGCCTGAACTCTTCATACTTACAATATCACAATAAACAAATATAGGTCAAAAAGTCAGTAACTAGGTCAGAACACAAAGAATGACCTAATATCTATAAATAGTAACAATGTGAGACTAAAAACAGCTGAGAGAAAGACTGAAAGTTCACCAGTAGAAAGATCAATGCCTTGATCAATACTGGACAACCTATTTATAGTTTTCATGGCTGCAGTGGAATTAGAGTCTCATCTCAACCATATAGATGATAAGTGCACAAAAACCCTGTTAGTAATAGGTGTTCAAAGAGATATTCTGCTATAGAACCAGAATGTTTGGACACTTTAAGATGGCAATGAAAATAGGAGATTATCTCTTATAACACCTTATACCAAATATAGAAATCTATCAAACTGAAAGATGAAATTACTATCAAAGTAAATTGCATCAGAAGTTAGCAATATTATAATGTTGAAAGACCTAGGCCAGTGCTTCTATAGGAGAGTATCTCTTATAACACCTAATACTTGTGACCTAGGCCAGTGCTTCTATAGGAGAGTATCTCTTATAGTACCTAATACAAGATTAGGACACGCCCTACCTATAATGTGTGTATTGACCTATTTAACCAGCAGAAAATCTATAAATCGGTTCACCTACAGTTCAACAATGCAGTTCTACTAGTTAATTATTATAGGAGATTCAGGTTTCTATTAGCTATTCTATTTGGTTAATGTAAAATTAACATTGCGAAAGCACAGACCAAGGTGGAAATATATAAAACAGTTCAGCAATGCAGTTCTGCTAGTTCATATATATATATATTATATTCAAGATTTTGTAGAATGATACTTGGGCCAACGATGGGATGTCGCTTGAACGTGATGAAATGAATGGAGTTTTACGTCCTACTATTCTGCGCCTTATAGGCTTATGAAAGCAGACAATACCATGCAGTGTGCAATGAGGGAAATTTTGCCATACAGATGCATAAGCCTTTTCTTTTTGCGATTTTCAAGTGTTTAGGGATCTTTAATGTGTACAGTGCACAGCAAATGGGACATTGGTTTATTGTCCTATCTGAGCGAATGAACGCTTTGTTCATGTCAGTTCCTTGGACCTGCATTAATGACAAGGGGAAACCAGGCTGGAAAATTTGAAAGTTCTAGCGAGGAAGTATCTAAATGACCCTGGCTCCCCTTGGACATGACCTAGTAAGAAAATTTAAATAAATACAGTGTGTCCCTTTAAGAATATACAACAGTACTTAAAGACCTCAAATCAATATAGATTTTGAACAACTGTCAAATCAAAGTCAGCATCTTATAATTAATTGTACTAATTGACGTAATAAGCATCTTCTTAACGAACCTAATTATCTTTCATTCGGAACAAACAGAAATTTCCTCCAATAATTATTCCATGTTTAGACATGTATTATAAGGAACTAGATAGGAAATGCTGCTGTTATTTTGTTGTGCATGATAAAGACAGTATGTGAATTGAAACATTGCTAAAATTAAAGAGAAGTAGTATATCTATAATAGTGTTCTTATTTATCTAAAGTAACTATATCTATTATTGTATTGTTTGATAAAGATTCCTGTATGTGAATTGAAACGTTGCTAAAATTAAAGAGAAGTAGTATATCTATAATAGTGGTCTTATTTATCTAAAGTTACTATATCTATTATTGTATTGTTTGATAAAGATTCCTGTATGTGAATTGAAACGTTGCTAAAATTAAAGAGAAGTAGTATATCTATAATAGTGTTCTTATTTATCTAAAGTTACTATATCTATTATTGTATTGTTTGATAAAGATTCCTGTATGTGAATTGAAACGTTGCTAAAATTAAAGAGAAGTAGTATATCTATAATAGTGTTCTTATTTATCTAAAGTTACTATATCTATTATTGTATTGTTTGATAAAGATTCCTGTATGTGAATTGAAACGTTGCTAAAATTAAAGAGAAGTAGTATATCTATAATAGTGGTCTTATTTATCAAAAGTTACTATATCTATTATTGTATTGCTTGATAAAGATTGCTGTATGTGAATTGAAACATTGCCTAAATTAAAGAGAAGTAGTATATATCTATAATAGTGTTCTTATTTATCTAAAGTTACTATATCTATAATAGTGGTCTTATTTATTGTGGGACTTTGCTACCGCAAAGTCCCAGTTTGTTTTCGGTTTGTCAATTCTTTTTTTTTTTTTTTTTTTTTTCAAAATTTACACAGGACACACAGCCTAGGCTGCTATAGTTGCAGCAATTTCACAACTTCTCTACACCTTCTGTTGTGGCGACGTTTCTATTAAATATAAATTGGAACATTTTTGCAAAACCGGAAGTGCTGCATTGCAACATGCCTAAAAAGTCGGTCAGTGGCTCTAGAAGTCGCATTTTTGGATCGATTTTCGTCGGGTTTGCATTTTTAGAAACTTGAAATAATTTCCAACAAGATAGCAGTTAAAAAATTTCGAAATTCAAAGATTCGTAGCACACATTTTTTTGCCGTATTTTGCACATTTTTGCAACTTTGCTATTTTAAGACCGATTGATCTGAAAATTTGGTTGCCTTCAAGTGCCATGAATTTAAAAAAATTGGCAGAGTCAAAATTTTTGCTTCATTTCCGGTTTCAACGTAAAAAGGGTTTAAACTTCCGGTTGACCTACTTGTGCTGTAATTGATGTATCGCAACAAAATTTATGTCAATCTTAATTAAATTAAGAGACAAAAAATCCAGACCGGAAGTGAAACTTTGGCCGCCATCTTGAAATGTTGACACTTTGACCTTTGACCTCAGACATCAACTTCCGGTTTTATAGCTGCCTGAAAACAGCAAAATTCGCAACTTTGGAATGCTCTAGAGCGTGACCTAATTAATTTAGAGTGTTATTTTTTTCAGATTCTTAAGGTACTTTCTAACCTCTTTCCAACAATGTATAACAAACAAATTTAAAATGAAAATTGAATTTTTTGATTTTTGAAAATAAAGGTACATTTTGCAGTATTTTCGCTTTTTGAAATGTATGTGTGTATATCTCGTGATCCATTAGATGTACAAGCTTCAAATTTGTACTGTGAATATACATTTAGAATGTGATTAGATTCACGCCAAAAAAAATGAGATGGGAGTGGCACATCCGGGTAAACTTCCAATTTGCCATTTATATGGGTCAGCGAATTACATCTGTAGGAAATAATGTTTTTCAAAAAAGTACTTTGCACACGGATACCTCGTTGCTTTGGCCACTTTCTCCCAGAAAATCAGATGTTTCGGCCTGTTTGTTGCAATTTGCGACGTTAGCAAAGTCCCACTCTGTGCCACAAGTGGCTCTAGTCTATAATTGTATTGCTAGATAAAGATTCCTGTATGTGAATTAAAAGATTACTAAAATTAAATCCATAATAGTGTTCTTATTTATCTAAAGTTACTATATCTATAATTGTATTGCTAGATAAAGATTGCTGTATGTGAATTGAAACGTTGCTAAAATTAAAGAGAAGTAGTATATCCATAATAGTGTTCTTATTTATCTAAAGTTACTATATCTATTATTGTATTGCTTGATAAAGATTCCTGTATGTGAATTGAAACATTGCCTAAATTAAAGAGAAGTAGTATATCTATAATAGTGTTCTTATTTATCTAAAGTTACTATATCTATTATTGTATTGCTTGATAAAGATTGCTGTATGTGAATTGAAACATTACTAAAATTAAAGAGAAGTAGTATCCATAATAGTGTTCTTATTTATCTAAAGTTACTATATCTATTATTGTATTGCTTGATAAAGATTCCTGTATGTGAATTGAAACATTGCTAAAATTAAAGAGAAGTAGTATATCTATAATAGTGTTCTTATTTATCTAAAGTAACTATATCTATTATTGTATAATTTGATAAAGATTCCTGTATTTGAATTAAAACATTACAAAAATTAAATCCATAATAGTGGTGTTATTTATCTAAAGTTACTATATCTATAATTGTATTGCTTGATAAAGATTCCTGTAAGTGAATTGAAACGTTGCCTAAATTAAAGAGAAGTAGTATATCTATAATAGTGGTCTTATTTATCTAAAGTTACTATATCTATTATTGTATTACTTGATAAAGATTCCTGTATGTGAATTGAAACGTTGCCTAAATTAAAGAGAAGTAGTATATCTATAATAGTGGTCTTATTTATCTAAAGTTACTATATCTATTATTGTATTACTTGATAAAGATTCCTGTATGTGAATTGAAACATTGCCTAAATTAAAGAGAAGTAGTATATCTATAATAGTATTCTTATTTAATATACTGTTATATTTTTACTAATAAAAATGGATTAAAATTTGTCAGGTATCTTTCTAACATTATAGACTGAAATTTCATTCATGCTATGCTGTTGACAATATTTGGCAGTTTCAGACACGAAATCTTCATCAGGACACTTATTGTTTTGAAAATGAAGTTAACTTGAATTAAGTTCTACCTCCCTATAAAACATCTGTATTTTACAAAGTTAACAACTTAGGTTCACAAGTCTTTCGTGACAGGTGTCCTTTCTACCAGCTGGTCCTTGGCCAAACCTCTTGGCATTGATCCATTCCAATTAACAGCTGAATGAACTGGAATTATTTCACAGAAAATTTTCCTCATTGCACACTGTCTAAACAAAACTGCTGCAGAAATAAAAGACTTTCATTTTTTTATTTGCAGTTGTTAACTTTTGATAAAAAACCTCAGGTGAAACTAGACCAGAAAAATAGCACATGACTTTTTTTTTTTTAACTAACGTCATTCTTTGTAGGCCACTGACGTCACAAAACGCCTTCAATGTGACAAGATGACAAAACACGACAGTTTTCAATAGATCATGCCAAGGTCTAATTAGTCACCTTTCTGTTTCAGATATCATCTTTTTGTCAGGACTGACATTTGCAGATTCAATCTTAATTGATATAGGAAACGTGTTGAAATTGAGTGCCACATCTTACTTTTTGTCTCTGTCTAAGGTGTGCAATGATGGAAATTTTTTAAGGCCTGTATCTATTTAACTCTGTGAATGATCTATAGGCCTACTCTTACAAAGGCAACAGTTTCACTATAAGAGTTCATGATTGAAATGAAATAAGAGTAGTACATCCTACTTTTTAGCATCATCAGTGAGCAATGAGGGGAATTTTGTCATTCTGGCCCTATACACACAGTTAGTACCAAGATAAACCAAAAACAAAGCAGTACCATGGTAGTCAAGATAGACCTACAATTCCCTTGCTTTGGTCTTGGTTACCAATTACCAAAATGTCATAAAAGGATTGAAAAATTTTACTTCTGATAATCTAAGCAAGGACAATATTTCTTTATTTTAATGTTAAATAAAGTTGACAGATCACGAAGAAGCAAGGAAAACACAAACAAGGAAATTCTTTTGTTTTAGAATAGTAAACTACTTATATACCTATAACCCCTTTTTATCGCAATGGACTACTCAACCATGACATATTGAACGATGTAAACAAACGACAACTTTTGAACAAAACCTAATATTCAGACACCAAAACTTACAGAAATCATTAAAGAAAGGTACATAACGGTCAAAAAATCTAATTAAGGGGAATTTGGTTCAAAACCTTAGAAATCATCACGCAAATTCGGAAATCAAATAGGACAAGTCCATTACAAAATAGGTAAAGAATTACTTACAAAGAGTCGTTGGTGAACGCTGGTTTTGGGGCTTCATAGGTGTGTAGATGACTGTGTAAAACGTCAAAGCAATAAAACACCATATCAGGCACGGCTACGGTGTAGCCATTTTTATGAAAGCTTGGACTCGCAGACGGTCCATTATTACTGACCGACGCCGAGGAATTGTTCAGTTTTTGTTTTTTAACTCCACAACAGCTCGAAGTCATCTCCGCTCCTCTCTGCTGTCCTCGCCCAACTGCCGTGAGATGGCGTAGCAGTCATCCCACGGTGTATTCGAATCTAGTTCTGTTCTGGTTTTCAATTAATAACAATCACAAAAGAACATCTTATGTTAATGAAATATGTAGGAAAAACATTCGTGTAACTAAAACAAATCAACGTTGTTCTTAGAATTTCATTTACAAAGCATTTAAGTTGTTAGTGGGCTTAAGCGGACCCCTTCAGTACGACAATACGAACCCATCCATACTTTCCGGTTTGTAGCACACCTCAGCTCAAGTCGTCAAGGAATTCGTCAGTGAGCTGTGAAAAGGTGTCAAGTAACGGTAGTTGTTTCTTTTATTGATTAGTTGTCACCCACGTAATTAGTTAATTAACAGTTCAGGTCAAATATTGAGGGTTCAGTCATTGTTGATCCTTGAGCACAAATCGCCATGCTTTCCTTTTTTTTTTTTACTGCGAAACCGAAAGTAGAATTTGTTAAGTCGAGATGTGGACCACTATTAATTCATTACCAAATAAACACTATTACTGATTAGCTTAGCTAAACATTTTCATTTCTGAGACGGACATATGATTGGTCCAACAGATGGCAAGCCTGTCCCTTTATCGGAATTGCACTATATCTTTGACTTCTATGGTTCAAGATTTGAAAATCATTTAAATTTTCCTTTTCCAATTCCAGCAATGGCAGTCCAGCTTGGAAATGGTCACACAGCCTCAGTCTTATGTCTTGATGTTCAGAGACAAACAGAGCAGCTGGCATCAGGCGGAGAGAATGGAGAACTGTGTGTCTGGTCGTTAGAGTCTAAAAGTCTGCTGAAAAAATATGTGAAAGCCGATTGTGAATGCACATCAGTTTGTTTTTCAAAAACGAATCCAAATATACTTTATGCTGCATTCGAAAAGGACATTTTTGTGTTTGACATTATTGAATTTGAAGAACCGATTTTGACATATTCGTTCAACTCTGAAGAGATTAGCCAGATAGCTCTGAGTAACCAAGAAGAATATTTGGCGGCTTGTGACGACTCTGGAGATGTCAAAATTATAAATTTACCAGAGAAAAAAATGTACAAGACTCTGAGAAACATCCATTCAAATATTTGCGCGACCATTTCCTTTCGTCCGAACCGACCTCAAGATTTGGTGAGTGGTGGAATGGATGGGAAACTGGTTCATTGGTTGTATCCAACTCACAAGTGCCTAAACGAATTCAACATGCGGGAACTTCTGGACACCCCTGAAGATGCCTCGGCCTACATGGTGAACCCACCCTTCATCCATCATGTCGCTTGTTCTCCGACCGGTAACTACATCGCTTGTGCTCTTCAAAATGGACAAATTCTTGTGTTTAACGGCACCCGTAAGAACTTGTCCCAACTGTTTACGTTGTATGCTCACACTCAGGGTGTCTCTCAAGTTGTGTTTTGTGACGAAACGCATTTGATATCCGGAGGTAACGACTGTCAACTTATCTTGTGGGATCTCAGTAAAGCGGAGAACATAGAAGCTGCTCAAAATGGCTCTAGCAATGGTCACACCTCTCCAATAGACCACAGAAACCTACAAATAACAGAATTATGTAGAGAACAATCTATATCACATCCAATGAAAATTAACTGGTTAGAGTATTATTGTCAAGGTGGTGTGAGGTATTTATTAGTGGCTGATCAAACTATGGCTATCTCAGTTATCCCCCTTTTATAAGAAACTGCTGAAATATACAAGCTATGCTTGAGATTTATTCAAGGAAGGAATCTAATTTAATTGTTCTTCCAAGTTATATGTCAATTCTAAGACAAAAAAAAAATAAATGCTACATCTTGAACACTGTTCAAACCAGGGCTGTTGATTTGACTGTATTTTCCAATCATGTCTGACTAGTGCTCTAGACTGTTGATTTAACTGTATTTACCAGTCATCTCTGACTAGAGCTTTTGACTGTTGATTTGATTCCAATCATGTCTGACCAGTGCTTTTACTGTTGATTTGATTGTATTTACCAGTCATCTCTGACTAGAGCTTTTGACTGTTGATTTGACTGTATTTACCAGTCATGTCTGACTAGTGCTCTAGACTGTTGATTTAACTGTATTTACCAGTCATGTCTGACTAGAGCTTTTGACTGTTGATTTGATTGTATTTACCAGTCATGTCTGACTAGTGCTCTAGACTGTTGATTTAACTGTATTTACCAGTCATGTCTGACTAGTGCTCTAGACTGTTGATTTAACTGTATTTACCAGTCATGTCTGACTAGAGCTTTTGACTGTTGATTTAACTGTATTTACCAGTCATGTTTGACTAGAACTTTTGACTGTTGATTTGATTGTATTTACCAGTCATGTCTGACTAGTGCTCTAGACTGTTGATTTAACTGTATTTACCAGTCATCTCTGACTAGACTTTTGACTGTTGATTTGATTGTATTTACCAGTCATGTTTGACTAGAGCTCTAGACTGTTGATTTAACTGTATTTACCAGTCATGTCTGACTAGTGCTCTAGACTGTTGATTTAACTGTATTTACCAGTCATGTCTGACTAGTGCTCTAGACTGTTGATTTTACTGTATTTGCCAGTCATGTCTGACTAGAGCTTTTGACTGTTGATTTGATTGTATTTACCAGACATGTTTGACTAGAGCTCTAGAATGTTGATTAACTGTATCAGACATGTCTGACTAAAGCTGAAGACTAGGAATCTGAATATATAAGAGCAGGAACTATGATTTTTTTTAAAAGTTATTTAGCTATTTGAAAATATCAACAAGGTTCATGTGCTTGTGAGATTTATTTATTTGCATGAGAGCGAGTATTATGATAAGAATAAAAATTCTATTTTACCGGTATATCTATTATTTCTGAAGTTGTCCTGCTGTGTGCAATGAGGTTTTATAAGATAACTTTTTCCACTTACTCTGTTCATTTCTAACGATAACTGCCTTTACACTTGAAACAAAAAGCTTTTCTTGTTTAGCAATTTAATGGGGGCCAAATGAAAGCTAGCTTTAAAGCCGAATTTTTCTCGTTCAGAAATTGGGGCGTACTAGTTTTATGGTTACACACGCGACATCGGTAGTCTTGTACATCGCGAGATGTCATTTATAATATGCGACTTTTTGGTCGAGACTAAAGTGGTTAGAAAACCAGATAAAAACTAAATGGAAACACAGCATGTTAGGCAATAAAGCTGTTTTTTAACCCAGCTTTACTTCACATTTCTAATCGGAAACATGCTTAGTGTCAAGATGTACTCTGATTTTCAAAGCACACACAGCCTCTGTCAATTGTTTATCTCCATTATTCAAAAAAGAGGCCCATGGGGTAAGATAAGGCAATGCATCCATGAAATAGTATTGCCTCCTTCTTTTAAAACCACCTGCCCCCCCCCAAAATAATAATTAAACAGCTTACACATATCACTAAAACTGTACACCACCCCTTTGCCCTTCTGGAATGCCCATCTATATGAATGAATGAAAATAAGGGAACCCATGTTTAAAGAACAGCTTGAATGTCACTAGTCAAAACTTTTACATTGGGGACAAAAGGTTAATTGTATGGTCCAGGTATGCTCTACCTTGCCCTGATTCCAGCCCACCTCCCGCCACCCCACCTCCCCCCACCCCTCTACAATATTGATCTGAAGGCTCTGGTTCATATTAGCTTATATAAAGGATCTGCCTGAATAGGAATTTAATTTTTGTAACATACATTTATTTTTTTCAAAATACAATTATTACAACAAATTAGTAAATAATCTCAACAAATTCTCTAAAAATTCACATAAAAATAATTTGTCTGGTTATTCAGGGATCCTTAGTAAGGCTATAACACTACTTGTGGGGTTCTATAGCACAGCGGTTAGAGGGGGGGGGGGGGAAGGAAAGAAACAACTATATTTATAAGGATTACAATTAAGGTTCATAATTAAGGATCCTTTCTAACAGTGGTCCTTGGTTAAACCTCTTGGCATTGATTATACAAGGATAGCAACTTAGGTTCACAGTTACCAGCTGATCCTTGACCAAACCTCTTGGCATTGATTATACAAGGAAAACAACTAAGTTACCAGCTGATCCTTCAAACTTGTCTATTAATCTCTCATGGATTATCCGTACCCATTTACAGCTGGGTGGACTGGAATTGTGAGTGCAGATAACTTATTCATTGAACTTTGAAACACCGATCAAGATCACAGTCCACAGTTTCTATTTGCTTGATGTCACCATACAAATGACATCATGTAAAGAACCAAGGCAAGGTGCCTTCTGCAAAAACACACATCAGTGAATATAAAAACTAAAAATTAAAATAATGAGACTGGATTGTCATGGCACTTATTTCTCTAATAATCTCAAAATATATATAATAAAACTTATGAAATAGAGATCAAATTTTACAGGAAAATGTAGGATTGCCCAAAAAATAAATCTAGTCTACCCTAATTATTGCTCAAAAACAAGATACCTTAAAAAATTTAAAATGTCATTTCTCCCCTTGTAGACCCATTAATCAATTTTTATTAACCTTGTATGAGGTGTTATAATTGTCAATGAATCATTACTTTTAGTGTATGGCTTTCATTATCATTCAATATTATCAGTTGAAACCTACAGAATTCGTAGGAGATATATTTTGCTAATATTTCCCTTTAATTTTGTATAATTCTGTACACAAATTCACTAACCTAAAAAGAACTTTAAGAATAGTTTTGGTGTTAAAAATTCAACAAGGAGGCTGGTTGTGTAATGAGGGTGGTGCTTATTTAGTAATGTACTACATGTATATTGAAAAGTCATGGGGAGTTGGGGAGGGGGGGAATTTATTGTTGTTGATAAATAATGAGGGTCATGTGACATACCAGAAAGCATCTGATCTAGTTACTAGAATCAGGACATGAGGATAATTAGGAGATATTTTAAAAGGGTGACCGCACCAAACTCAATTTTTATACCGGAAAATATCATGACCCTTTACATCATTTGGCATTGTAATTTAATGAACTCCAATTAGGTTCAGGTCTGTTATTTTTATGACGTAAGACCGACATGATAGTTTCAGATTGGTCATGTGAGCAGAATTTACTGTATAGGCCCTACACAACGTTTCAACAATTTACATTGTTCTGGTCTCAGGCCATTTTGTTCTCTTCCTTCAGTCTCCTCTGGCGCTGTATTTTTTTCTGTGCCATGGGTTCCAGTAGAATGATTAAAGCACCTAGTATTGCTATTAAACCTGCGAACATAAAGGAATAGTCCCAAGTTCCGCTTATGTCTCTCAAGGCCCCTGCAAATAAAAAAGAAACAATATTTCCATGCAAGGGGAATGGCATCAAGTTCATAATAAATTTCATAATAATCATGGAATTGATAAGATGGCAAGGGAAGAAGATCGTGCAGGTCAAATTTATAAGATCCTTCAACTTTGAAATGATAAAGCAAATATTTTTCATCTGTGGAACTTTAAAGGACAGGTTCGCAAATTGTTCCACCAAACAGAGCTAAGCTGGCATAGTATTCACAGCTCACTGAGAAATATTGAGAAGTCAAATCCATTTTTCTAGAATTATTTGCAATTCTAAGTGAAAAAAAGACTCCCTTTTCTTGATACTCGCCATTTTCTAAATTATTCACATTTCGAAGTGAAAACAAGGCTCTTGATACTTAACCATTTTCTAAATTATTCACATTTCGAAGTGAAAACGAGACTCTTGAAACCATTTTCTAAATTATTCACATTTCGAAGTGAAAACGAGACTCTTGATACTTAACCATTTTCTAAATTATTCACATTTCGAAGTGAAAACGAGGCTCTTGATACTTAACCATTTTCTAAATTATTCACATTTCGAAGTGAAAACGAGACTCTTGAAACCATTTTCTAAATTATTCACATTTCGAAGTGAAAACGAGACTCTTGATACTCGCCATTTTCTAAATTATTCACATTTCAAAGTGAAAACGAGACTCTTGATACTTAACCATTTTCTAAATTATTCACATTTCGAAGTGAAAACGAGGCTCTTGATACTTAACCATTTTCTAAATTATTCACATTTCGAAGTGAAAACGAGGCTCTTGATACTTAACCATTTTCTAAATTATTCACATTTCGAAGTGAAAACGAGGCTCTTGATACTTAACCATTTTCTAAATTATTCACATTTCGAAGTGAAAACAAGGCTCTTGATACTTAACCATTTTCTAAATTATTCACATTTCGAAGTGAAAACGAGACTCTTGATACTTAACCATTTTCTAAATTAATCACATTTCGAAGTGAAAACGAGGCTCTTGATACTTAACCATTTTCTAAATTATTCACATTTCGAAGTGAAAACGAGGCTCTTGATACTTAACCATTTTCTAAATTATTCACATTTCTAAGTGAAAACGAGGCTCTTGATACTTAACCATTTTCTAAATTATTCACATTTCGAAGTGAAAACGAGACTCTTGATACTTAACCATTTTCTAAATTATTCACATTTCGAAGTGAAAACGAGACTCTTGATACTTAACCATTTTCTAAATTATTCACATTTCGAAGTGAAAACGAGGCTCTTGATACTTAACCATTTTCTAAATTAATCACATTTCTAATTTTGGAGGGCTCTTCTGCCATATATAGAAAATAAAAGAAACATGGGAAGAAAAGAAAGGGGCAAGCTCTTACCTATAATAGGAGGACCAGCTAACATAGAAACAGCCATGCTTAATCCCACGATCCCAAATCCCATAGAGAGGTTCTGTAACCCTAAAACATCCACCAGAACAACAGCAATTAGGCAGATGTAAGCTCCAGCAAAAAATCCATAAAAACCACAATACACAAATAACGCTACTTTCGTTTTCACAAACGGCAAAATGAGACTCAGGACACCACTAATACCCATAGTTCCCATGAATTCATATTTTCGAGCGATTAATTTACGATCTGAAAACCAACCAAAGAAAATTCTACCAATTAAATCAGAGATCCCGATAATGGACACCATCAATGCTCCAGATTGTTTGTCGACCTGGATTTCCTCGGCGTATGATGGCACCATGATGAAAATGGTTGGATACGCAAAATTGGCCAACAATATCGAAAAAAGAAAAATTTGAAAGACCGGGTTCAGAAGTAAGGCTATGTATTTTTGCCACTGTGGATTATTCTGGGATGAATTTTTGGGTTTATGGCAACACAGAATTGATGATGAGTGTTTACGAGTTGTTTCATCTCTTGGTAAACTAACTTGAGAAAAGGCGGTAACGTCTGCTAAGCTACCATGTGCAAAATTTGATTGAATCGATTCCACATTTTTGTTACATTGCACGCCATTTTGAAAAATTTTGTCAGTACAGTCTTCACCAATTTCTACTTCAGATTTTAAAAGTTTTTCATTTTCTTTTAATGTCGATTTTAGTACCCATTTTTTCACCATTTTTTTCTTATAGTCGGCGAGGGGGCGGAAAAGCATGGCACAAGCACAAATATGGAACATTAAAGCAGAAATCAGCATCAGAGCCCCTGCAAGTCCAAACCATTCAATGAAAAAATGCATACAAGGAGGGAAGAGGAACAGCCCAAAACCACTGCCAGATACAGACAGGCCATTGGCTAAAGCTCGATGTTTCTCAAAATGATGTCCAACAAACACAATGCAGGGGGCATAACTCATTCCAAAACCAAACCCTACAAAAAATGCATAAAACAGAATCAAACATATTGTAGAATAGCAATTCTTTAGTTGAGGAATAAGAAATCAAAAGGCACACAAAACAGTTATAAAAATCTGTATGTGCATCACACTTGTAGCATATATTTGCACCAATGTCACTTTCAGGCAAATGTCTGTGGTTCCTGCAATTAAATAACAAATTACATATTGCTGCTTTAATGTCCTAGAAATAACGACAAAGAATAGAAAGTTTCTTGAGTTCTAGCTGAAAGCACTGTGGTGGATGTAGAGTTAAAAACACCATAGTCTAGAATCGCATTTTAGACATCACCAACTCACCTGCTATCACCCCGTAAGTAAGATATAACCATTCATACGCTGGAACGAAGGCAGAAGTCAAAAACCCAATGAGTAATAACGTTCCACCAAGAAAGACAACTCTTCTACATCCAAACCTTTCACTCAGAGCATTGGATACTGGACCTAAAATTAAATGAATTGAAAATAAGAAAACAGATTTCAAAATGATTTCTTTTTAAAGGAATACTGTGTCTTAGAATGAACATAAAATTCTAAACTTGGCCAATAAGAGCATATATATTCATCAGTAGATGTACCTGCTGCCATAAATAACATACAGGATACTTATATAATCTGATAAAAACTAAGTAATTATCCATAAAAAAAGAAATGAATTAAAACAGAAGAATAAACTAGCTAAACTAATAAAGAATAAACAGAAAACTATCCTACAACAAAACCCAACCAATGTCCAGTCTGACTATAAGAAGAAAACAGTGGTAAACATCTCATCCAAAACCTTAACTAATGACCAAATTAATCTACTAGCAAAAGGCTTAAATTATCGGACCACTCCTAAAACCATCCCAAAAGAATCCTTTATCACCAATATTGAGAATGGGCTTCAGCAACTAGCACCAAATGGAAAGATTGACCATATCAGATACCAAATCCTAAACATCATTAAACAAGCCAAACCTCAGAGATCCAACCTTACCAATCAAGACAGACAGGCAATGAAAGAACTGAACGAAGATAAATCCATCTCAATATTACCAGCTGACAAAGGGAAGGCAACAGTAGTAATTGATACCAACCACCTAGACGAACTTGTAGAAACCAACCTAGCAGACCACACTACTTACCACAGAATCAACACTGACCCAACAGCAACTCTGAACCGAAAACTGAAAGCCAAACTCAAAGAACTTGAAGATAAACAAGAAATTGATGAAATCCTACACAAACAGCTCCATAGTTCATATCCCACACCTCCTTATGCCAAAGCACAGATCAAGATCCACAAAGACCCAGTAAAAGTTAGACTCCTAGTGTGCTCCAGGGATAGTGTTTACTACAAATTATCTCAATTTCTCACTAAACTTCTTGCTCCACTTGGTAAAACAGCTAAATCATATGTTAAAGACTCATCAGATTTCTGTAACCGCATTAAATCTGGACTGTATACTGGAAAATTAATTAGCTATGATGTGGTAGATCTCTTCACCAATGTGCCCATAGATTCAGTTCTAGACATCCTTTAACCGAGTGTCTGTCATACATCCTGAACTCAATACTAAATTGACTGTCAACAGTATTGTGGAACTAGTAAAACTTTGTATTGCTACAACCTATTTCACTTGGAAGAGCGACCTATACAAACAAGTTCATGGTCTGCCTATGGGATCCCCTATAAGTCCACTCCTAACCGAGATCTACATGACTCACTTTGAAGAAACAGCCCTATCCACAGCCCCCTATCAACCCCAGTGTTGGCTACGGAAGGTGGATGATACTTTTGTGATAATTGACCAAAATAAAGATCCTGAAGAACTCCGACTCCATCTTAACAGCATCCATCCTCGAATCCAATTTACTCTAGAATGTGAAAACAATGACAACCAACTACCATTCCTTGATGTGCTAATATCCAGACAAAATAATTCCCTCACAACAACAGTTTACAGAAAACCCACCCACACAGATCAGTATGTCCACAACGCCTCGAACCATCCTATGACAGTGAAAACAGGTATCATATCAACTTTAACTAGACGTGCCAACATTATATGCAATGAAGAATCATTAGAAGCTGAACTGAACCACCTAAAGAACTCCTTCATCAACCTCAACGAGTATGACACCAAACTGGTAAATAAGATCATGACGAAAACACTTACACCCACCTGCAAAGAACCTAAACCACCTAAACCACCCTTTTTCTTCAACATCCCTTATGTAGGAACTACAAGTTACCACATCAAACGTATATTAACCCAACAGATAGGAGCAACAGTAGTATTCTCTGGAAGCATCTCATTGAAAACGTTATTACACGCAGAAGGCCGCAGAGAAGAAATCAACCCAGATCCAAAAGGTGTTATTTACAAGGTAGATTGTAGTTGCAAGAAATCGTATATTGGAGAGACATCAAGACCTATATCAGTCAGAATAACAGAACATATGACTGCGTGCAACAACCGTAATCCAGAAGAATCGGCGATAGCAGAACATTACCTAAAAGACAGGCGTCACAGAATTAGATGGAATCAAGTTAAACTCCTATCAAAACAACTGGAAGAACCGAAAGCTAAGAGAAGCCATTGAGATAAAACGACACAAGCCAGAACTGAATCGTGATACAGGTTATTACATCCCTACTGTATGGAATGAATTAATTAACTCAGTCTTATCATAATATAATGGTTTCCTATCTAATTATTCAACTCTAATCAATTGGTACCCTTTAATGTCTATTCACTATATTGTTAATTCTTTAATCTCTGTTATTTGATGTCCTAAGCCATTGTTGTTCCATGTATGATTGTTACTCATTATTTGTCTATATATATTGTTACACTTGTTATATTATTTAATTCTCTTGATAACGCTGCCTGTATGAGCATGTGAAACGTTGAGGTAATAAATATCAGATATAGTATATCCATATAGTTTGTGCTTCTTTAGAAATGAATTATTTAAAAATGCTTAATAAACTGATTAAGCCTTTTTATGTTCATTCTAGGACACAGTATCACTTTAAAATAGGAAGGAAGGATTTTCCAATAAAATTAGATCCCAACCCTACAGCACTGTTATATTGGTACATACCTACTCAATGTATGAGGGTGAAAGGACTTTCCAATAAAATATTTAACGCCATTATTAGGAAGGAAGGATTTTCCAATACAATACTTACTGATGGCCATCATATGGGTGGAAGGATTTTCCTAAAAAATACTTACGGTACTCAAAACCATTATGAGGGTGGAAGGATTTTCCTATAAAATACTTACTCAAGGCCATTATGAGAAAGGAAGGATTTTCCAATAAAATACTACCTGATGGCCATCATGGGGGTGGAAGGATTTTCCAATAAAATACTTACTCAAGGCCATTATGAGGAAGGGAGGATTTTCCAATACAATACTTACTGATGGCCATCATATGGGTGGAAGGATTTTCCAAAAAAATACTTACTCAAAACCATTATGAGGGTGGAAGGATTTTCCTATAAAATACTTACTCAAGGCCATTATGAGAAAGGAAGGATTTTCCAATAAAATACTACCTGATGGCCATCATGGGGGTGGAAGGATTTTCCAATAAAATACTTACTTTGGGCCATCATGAGGGTGGAAGGATTTTCCAGTAAAATACTTACTCAAGGCCATTATGATGGTGGAAGGATTTTCCAATAAAATACTTACTCAAGGCCATCATAAGGGTGAAGGATTTTCCAATAAAATACTTACTCAAGGCCATCATGAGGGTGGAGGATTTTCCAGTAAAATACTTACTCAAGGCCATCATAAGGGTGGAAGGATTTTCCAGTAAAATACTTACTCAAGGCCATTATGACCTTGGAAGGATTTTCCAATAAAATACTTACTCAAGGCCATCATAAGGGTGAAGGATTTTCCAATAAAGTACTTACTTAGGGCTATCATGAGGGTGAGGATTTTCCAATAAATACTTACTCAAGGCCATCATAGGTAGGCAGTATACTTGTAATAAAGCTAAAGCTATTAGAGAAGTATCATACTGATTTCAAGCCCACAATATGAAGATACCAAAAATTTATACCTCCATACAAGCTAATATATTTCCAATAACAACCTTGATTAGGACTGACATTGATGTGGGATTTTAATAGATAATATCAAGACCACTATATAGCTTACTTGTACAGAAGAAAGATAAGAGTACATACTATATTTTACAAGGATAACAACTAAGGTTCATTTGAACCTTTCTACAGCTGGAGATGATATGTACCATTTACAGCCTGAATTGGAATTGATGATAGAAAAGATTATGTAAGGACACTATATTTTTGAGTGTTACAGAAAATTAGTAATTCATTGAGACTATAGCATAATTCAATTAGTTCATTTAGTTATAGATAACCTTGAATCTTACAGTGGCATAATTATTTGTAATTTACATGGAAATTTGTAAATGAGTGAATTGTGACTAGATTTAAGCACTTCTGATAGGGCGTGACATTGTGAAGAAGTATAGATAAAGTTTGTAATAGCCTGACATTGTGAAGATGTATAAATAAAGTTTGTAATAGCCTTGACATTGTGAAGATGTATAAGATAAAGTTTGTAATAGCTTGACATTGTGAAGATGTATAAGATAAAGTTTGTAATACCCTTGACATTGTGAAGATGTATAAGATAAAGTTTGTAATAGCTTGACATTGTGAAGATGATATAAGATGAAGTTTGTAATAGCTTGACATTGTGAAGATGTATAAGATAAAGTTTGTAATAGCTTGACATTGTGAAGATGTATAAGATGGAGTTTGTAATAGCTTGACATTGTGAAGATGTATAAGATAAAGTTTGTAATAGCTTGAAATTGTGAAGATATATAAGACATAGTTTGTAATAGCTTGACATTGTGAAGATGTGTAAGACGAAGTTTGTAATAGCTTGACATTGTGAAGATGTATAAGATAAAGTTTGTAATAGCTTGCTTGACCTTGTGAAGATGTATAAGATAAAGTTTGTAATAGCTTGACATTGTGAAGATGTATAAGATAAAGTTTGTAATAGCTTGACATTGTGAAGATGTATAAGATAAAGTTTGTAATAGCTTGACATTGTGAAGATGTATAAGATAAAGTTTGTAATAGTTTGGGACATTGTGAAGATGTATAAGATAAAGTTTGTAATACCCTGACATTGTGAAGATGTATAAAAAAAGTTCGTAATAGCTTGACATTGTGAAGATGTTTAAGACGAAGTTTGTAATAGCTTGACATTGTGAAGATTGTTGGTTGAAATCATGCATCCATCTAATTTTGATTTTGATTATGCTTACCCACAACAGACATCCAAGCCCAGCCTCTGTCAATGGGGACTGTCGATATTTCTTCTGTAACAAATTCATATTCTGTATCATCGCATAGATTCATGGATCCAAACTCATCCACCCTCCATTCTGTTTTCTCTTCATCCTTCAATTCATCCATTTGCCCATCAGTTTCTCCATCCCTTAAGTCACCCATTTGTCCATCTGTCAATCTTTTGTCATTTGATTCATCCATTAGTTTTTCACTCAATCCATTCCTTGATTTATCCATTTGTCCATCACTCAATTCTACTTCTTTGGTTTCATCCTTTTGTTCCTTGCTCAATCCAATTTTTAATCCATCTGGTGATCTGACATCTTCTAATGTATTTCTGCGTTCATCTGAATTTTCAGCCTCTTCTGGCTCTTTGATTTCATTTTGTTGCCGGTTATTCATTTCATTGTCATCATTTCGCTCACTTTTCTGGAGAAGAAGGTCTCTCGATTCATCATCTTTGCAGTCAAGTTCATTCATTCCTTTATATAATTCCTTCATTTTTCTGTCTGTCTCTCTGACATCTGATTTTGATCGATCCATTTTGATCCGAATTGGGGAGTCACCAAAATTGTCATGGGTTCAATAGGATGGATTGAGTTGAGTGTATTTTGGAATTTAGAATTACCCCATTTTGAAATCTATGATCTACAAGTTTAAACCATTATGCCTTTCACTGGTTTGAGTTGAGTTCTCGACTTGAATTCATCTGGAAAGAAATGGTACAGTTAAGAAATATAGAAAAAACAACTATTCAGGTTCATGATCCTTTTTTTTTAATGTTTAAAGGTTCTTATGAATGGACCAAACAAAAGAGCTAACAGATTAAATTGTTGCTGCGGCAGCACACAGGTTTACAGAACATGTTCAAGGGAAGTAACTTTATTATAAGTAACAGAGAGATAACTTCGTTATTATCATAACATTTTTGGTTGCCATGAGACACCTGCTGGTCCACGGCAAAACCCCTTGCCATTAATCTTTCACAGAATAACCAAAACAATTTAACATCCTACTCCTCTGCATCTAAGAGGCCAATAAAGACGGCAACACCATGCAGTGTGCAATGAGGGAAATTTAACCAGGGTAAGGCTTTTCTATTAATGATTTGCAACAATCGAGTGATAATTAATGCACATAGCCTGTGGTACACCAAACCAATTAAAAACCTAGGTTGACTGATATAATGATGAAAGATGACCTAATCAAGGTCACATGGATTTCACACACTAACCGAGATAAAAACCCACTATCACCATGTATTCTTCTTTACCAAAAAAATAACTTATTGTATAAGAACTTGTTCTTAATTTAACAGTCAGTACTGTAACTAATACTTTAGAAATATTCAAACTTGCTGAACTGGAGCCAACAATTTCCATTACAGGCTAATGATATTTCATTACACAGCTGTTCTGCTCTAGTTAATATTTTATCATTTGGTCAATACAGATGACAAATGAGTTCAAAGGTCAAAATTTAAATATAATGATTCAGTATACTCAGATAGTAAAATGAAATGAATGAAGTCTTACTCTTCTGCACCTTAAGAGCTAAAGAAGACTGGCAATGCCATGCAGTGTGCAATGAGGGAAATTTTGCCAGGAAAGCTGCATCAGCCTACTCTTTTTGTGATTTCCAACTGTCAAGGAATCACAGCCTGTAGCAAACAGGGCCCATCTAAATTACTAGACAATCAAGCACCAAGGCACCAGCACGATGTGCATGCAGCATTCTGCATAATACTGAATATAATGGCCCATTTTATTTTAAGCCCCCACCCCCAAGTTTTTCAGAGCTTCCTATGCCCATGTGTCATCAGATGAAAATACATGTATTCTTATAATCCCCATGTATGATTCAGCTAAATTTCAAGTATGGACTATATCCTTCCAATTTTATATGCCTGGGGTATACGAGTAATATATCATATACATAACTACATATATGTTTGTTTAAATAAATTCACCCATTATCAATTGATATCTTATCCATATTATCACAAGTTTTTTTCCATTTTTTATTTTTGCATATATGCAATGGATACAATTCGAGACTGAAAGGGGATCAAGTTAACATTAAAGGAATACTGCATCTTAGAATGAACATAATTTGAAAATTTTAAACATAACCCATAAGAGCACATATTCATCGTAAATATACTTGCTGTCATATTGACCATTCTAGATATCTAAAATTTTATGTCCATAAAAAGGATATCTTGAGGACTATTAAATGGCTTCTTATTCCATTCCAATTTTCCATGTTTAGACAATTTCCTTAAGATCCCTTAAGACTATGTTGATATCTATATATTTTTAAGTTATTTATGGCAGCAGGTATATTTACTGATGAATAGAGCTCTATTCTAACTTGCCCAAGTTTAAAATTTTATGTTCATTCTAAGACGTATTTAAGTCTATGGGAGCACCAGCATACTTAACAAAAAACAAATCTAGCCAGAAGTGTATTGTTAAAATGATTCAAAACAAAAATCCATTGCATCAAGTCTGTAAAGACCTGGTTCTGAATAAGCTAATAATTGTCAAAAAGAAACAAAAGTCTCCCGAAAATGAAATTAAATTCAAATATCTGATACGAAAATATTTTGTAATTTTAACGAAATATAGCCTTTGAGCAGTCAATACTCAATATTCAACAAATATATACCGCTCTATTGAACCGGGCAATAACAGTGATATTTCACAGTAGCCGATGAATTAGTGTTGATAAAGCACGACTGTGGCGAGAAAGTGATTTATATACAACACAATCAACAATAAGAGTTTCTTACCTCTGGGGTGCATATCTTCATTGTCCCCATGCTAATCAACTGCTCGTCAGAAGATAACAACAGCATATGATAGGTCAAGGTCTCTGATTGGTTATGTCAGTTGTTTAAAGGGGTGTTAGCTGGAGTTTTTTCGATAACATTTTCAAAAATTATTTTTACTTGATCTCTAATAGCAAGCAGGTTAACATGGTTCAATAAAGCTACAGTTTGATCCTGTCAGAAAATGTCTCTTGCTGCTTTTCCAAAGTTTGTTTGTACTCTTTTAGAATCTGCCTATTCTTCCAAACCTGTCAAAAACCTCATTTATATAGGTACCAAAATAGGGGCACATAACTCAAGAAATAAAAAAAATGATCTTTTGTTTATAAAATTTTATTATTCCATTCAAAATCTCATTGTCTCGATCACAAACCTAAATCTTTCAAATAATAATCATTTATTAGTTTATTAACTAAAAGGCCACGATCATTTCGACCGCTATCGAAATTAACGGGGTTTCTCTTTGTTTTCTGAGTACATAAATCCAATGTTGTCTGAATTGTCTTTTAAGTAATCTAGAGTTACATCCCTTTGACCGTTACTGGAATGAACGTAACACCGTTTGAAAACGAGATATCTTTCTCCTATCTCAATCGATTAATTTTCTTGTCAAATCAATTAAAATCTAACTTCTAACTTAATAGTATAGAAAACAAAAGGAATACGTGAGAAAATGGAGCATAGAGTGCTGTGAATACAAAGAACAAGCATCGAACACGTCCCAATGTTTACTTTCGACTCAGACATGGAAAATGCTGCGTCAATTTGTGTCTGGACAACCAAGACTACGAATGCACTAAACCGGATATGAACCCTTTTCCCGTCAGACGGCGATCTCGGAAGCACGCCATGTTGATGTAAGAAAGAAAATAGACAGACGACGAATTAGAAAAAAGTGCTGAAAATAAGCTATAAAGGTAGATACCAGGAACATTTTCTAAGAATATATGCATTTGCAAAGTCCTGACTTATTCTCTGTCACAAACTGTCTTCCTTCGTCCCCATTTTCTCGTAATAAAAACACAAATTTTTGCGATCAGAAACAAAATTCTGATTCTAATTCTAAAAACTCAGAAGGGAGTTTTTGACTTTCACTTTTGTTCACCAATGACAGAAAAAGCTTATACTTCAGAAGGGTAATAAATACAACTATGAAAAGAGCCTTAATTACAATTCTAAGATGCCTTTTCATTTGTAGAATAAAAGGTTTTTGTCCAGTAACTCAAAAAGTTGCTGAGGCAAGCTAACTCTTCCTTTTCTGGCTTGGCCTTGTCATCAGTACCCTTGCATCAGTACCCTACCATAGTTATTTGGCCAGTGATTTAAAGTCCTTTAGTTCAATAAATTTTTGTTGCTTGGCAAGGCCAAGTAACAAGTAGTTAAATTCATATGCATTAAAAGAATCTTTGTAAGATGTGAATAAAATTTATCATTAGCATTTCTTAGCAAGTGATTTCTTACACAATTGGTTTGTTACTGTAACCTATTTTCTTACTTATACCTGTTTTCTTAATACTGTTGCAGCATTCCCATATATCTTTTGTAACTAGGCCTATTCAATATGCGAGAAAAGGACAGACCAGGAAAGTTGTTTGTTGGTGGCCTGGCACTGGAAATAAATGAAGAACGTTTAGAGAAAGCTTTTGGAAAATATGGCCGCATAACCGAAGGTCAGTATCAACAAAAAGGAAATATTTGATAATACTCGATTTTTATACGCCCAAAATGTATTTTGGTCGTATATTGTGATCACCCCTGTCTGTCTGTGTGTGTGTGTGTGTGTCTGTGTGTCTGTTCACATTTTTCTTGTACTCACTCTACAGTCTACAATTCACAATGGATCTTTTTGATTTTTGTTATATGGGTTAATAACATTACAAAGAGGATCCCTATTGATTTTGGTGATGATCGGACAAATTTTGGTCGAGATATAGTATAAAACTTCAGGGTAACAGTCTTGTACTTATTTTCCAGCCGACATATTGACAATTCGACAGACCTCCCCTTTTTGACGTCACAACCAATCCGAACGCGTGAATTCAATAAACCCGCGAATTGTAGTCTCTGTCACCCAGACTAATTACTATTACATAGATATCAGAAGGACTGGATTGTCGAGGCTAAAATTTAATAAATTATGTCGATCTTGTCACTTCTACAGCTTAAATTTCTTTCTTTTTATATTCCACGAAGGTTTGTGTTTGTGTTATTATATTATCAAAGTATGCAGTGCATTCGTCAAACAATGTTATTATGACATGTAAAATAGTGAGAATCAATATCTTGACGACAGTCTTATCGACTGACTTTCCAAAGAAAATCTCCGATTAAGTAGGTCAAATTCTGAAATGGATGTCCTACCCTACATTATGTTGGAGGGCCATATCCTCATATCGACAAAATATTTAAATACCGGTAGCCCTAATAAAGGTTTTATCTTACTAGAATTTATTTGATTCGTCCCGATATCAATAGCCTAAATTAGATATCGCTTGTAAACGTTGGCTTTATTAGACCTAAGTTTTATTTAGTTTTAACTTCAGAACACTTGACATCTGCCGACGACCGGCTTGAAATTGTGAATGTATCTTTTATAATAGAAGCAAACCTTTTGTGAAAGTCGTGCATCAATTAATAATTCCTGCGATAAATTTCCTGGTAAACTAGCATGACTTACTGCTAATCGCCATCATGTTATTTCTGTAACGTTTGTTAGATATGGTGTCATTAAAATATTTGGCATGTGGGTTATTGGGGACTTAAAGTTGATCTGATCTGATTTTTGTGTTGTAGGATACTTATTACCGAGATATATCGTTAAACGTAGAAAAATCTTTAACATATGTATCTGTAGTATGGCTACCATTTGGGCGTATTTCAATGCATTGCATTGCTATCTTTGGGTTCGATGGATTAAGTGACATTAACAAAATAGTTATTGGCAGAAGTGGTTGTACAACAATAGATAATTGAAATTACAGGCCGAGGAGAAGATGCAGTATCAGGATAATGAAATTGATCTCTTTTCAACTGCTTAACTTAATAGGGTTATAGTCAAAATGGCCCCTGACCAAAATGGGCCCAAAGATTGTTCATAATGGCCCCCTATATTTGGTCAAAATGGCCCCTTGAATTGGTCAAAATGGCCCTTTGAATTAGTCAAAATGGCCCTTTGAATTAGTCAAAATGGCCCCAAATAAAAAAATTTTATTAGCAATATCAAAAATAATAATTAACTGTGGCAGCGGTCCATTATTCCATGGATTTCGGACCTTTTGAAACTTTTAACATTTTAATTTCGATGTTTTAACAAGAACTTTGTGTATCTAATACAATTTCAACTTTATACATACACTCCAGAAATGACAATCAAAAATGTTAAATTGTACATAATAATGGTGAAAAAAGCTTCGGCATAAAGAGGTGTTTTTTTAATCTATAACTTGCAGATATTACAATCAATAGCCTTCTGATTTATCCTTTACATGGTAGTATCATTAATCTCTCATTTATCATAATGTAAGCAAAGTCTTTCTACATGTTATAATATTCATGGAGCCATTTTGACTTTTCTCCAGGGGCCATTTTGATTTTTCTCTAGGAGCCATTTTGACCTAATATTTGGTTGAAACCAAAGAGTAATTTTTGGGGCCATTTTGGTTTGGGACCATTTTGACCATATCCCACTTAATATAGAGAATTACTCTGGTTTAAGGTAAAATTCGTGCATTTAGCTTGTGAGTCAACACTGGTATTTCTTTGTCAGAACACAGGATTTGAACTTCGTTTGTATGTTTGGGTTAAATATAGCAAGGGATAACACACTTCTTTAATAACAAGGCAATAGATTTTACACATGTTGTTATCAGAAACGTTATATGCCTTGTTATTAAAGAAGTTGTTATACCATAATTTATTCCCTTGTGTTCCTTGTTTTTTTTTGTCAAAACATGTTTACCGGTATGTCTATTTCAGCTATCATAATCAGAGATAAGATCCATCATCAGTCTCGAGGGTTTGGTTTTGTCACTTATGAGAATCCCCAGGATTCATTTGATGCCTTAAAAGGACTGGATAATACGGTAATTATACTTTATTAACCAGTAGAATTTATATCAAAGAAAATTATCCCCATTCATTTCCAGGGACATGATATTTTGGGAAGGTTTTGGACTGGACACTTATTTTCAAAAACTTGACTTAAAATTGTTTTAAAAAGAGTATCCTCACATTTCAATAGTTAGTTTTGAATAGATGTTGAATTAGGTTTAAAGTAAAAAAGAACAAAGTTTTTGTTGTACTTCACCACCTCTTGAATTTAAGCCCAGGGCTTATTTTCAGAAAAATTGTTTCTTTGGTGAAACGGATCAAGTTAAACCCAGGGCTTTAATACAAAGTTTCCTGTGTGTATAATTTTTTTGTGAAAAAAATTTTTTGTATGCTTGCAAAGTCATGCTTTTCTCAGTCTAGTATTTTTTCTAAAATTGCAGGAATTAAGTGGCAGTACCCTTCACGTAACAGAGGCAATAGTGAGCTCTGGCAGGGGGGGAAGAGGACCAGACGACACGTCTAGTCCTAGACGGGGCAGTTTTTCCAGTCGAGGAAGAGGCGGTCCTCCAAGAAGGGGCGGAGGATTCTCTAGCAGAGGAAGGGGAGGTCCCCCTCCATCTTATAGGTATGTTTCATTTTTTTTAGAAGCCCTCTTCTAAGAAATAACAGCATGATAATGATCAGGGCCCTTGTTCTCAAAACTTTTAAGTAATCTGATTTGATAATGAAACTTAATTCATAATCACTTAAATTATTTTAAGTTAAGTTTTTGAGAATGAAGCATGGGTTATTGAATGAAGCTTGGTTTGTTTAGTCTTAATTTTATAGATCTTCAATATCATATAGTACGAGGGCCTTTTTTTATATAGAAAACATAGAAATTCTAGCTTGTATGGTATTATGTGTGTTATGTTTTTGTTCATTCCGAAACCTTAATTGTAGTAAGAGAAAACGTTCAAAGTCCAAAAGTCCGAAAAGTCCTAAAAGTCCTAAAAAGGATAAAAAGAGTCTTAAATCTAAAAAGAGGTTTGTACAAGGAATTAAGATGCATGGTGTTCCTGTTAAAATGTTAATAGTTAGTTACCTCCCTTTCTTTTACAATACATGAATTATGTTCAGAAGGGATAGTTGTCTATATATTTGCCTTTACTAGCTAAAAAATCTGAATTTCATCAACTGTATCAACTTTAAGAATTTGGTCCTGACTTCTGATTTCTTATAAGATTAAATGAAACTGTCATTTGGACTGTTCAGGGTCATTTTCCTAAAGATTTGGCTAAAATTTGATCCAGTCTACAAGAAAATAGTTGATATATTTAGAAATTTATTAATGAAAACTAATAAGGCAAATATCTAAATAACTGATTCCATAAAGTGTTACAATTTTGAAGTTAGAAATTGACGATTTTTGTTACAAGTTTTGCTTCATATATGAAGTTCATTATAATGTGGTTGTATATTGTCGTCACCCAGGGTGACTCACCCTGTCCATTGGTCCATCCGTCCGTTCACAAATGGCTTGTGAACGCGATAAAGACAAGAGTTTTCATCTGATTTGAATGAAATTTGGTGTGAACATTTGAAATCTTGGACAAGTTTGATATCGACGTTATTTCGATGAACGATTTGTTTAGTTATTGCCCTTGACTTAGTCAAAATTGGTTGTGAACGCTATAGAGAATAGTTTTCATCTGATTTGAATGATATTTAGTATGATTATTTCTATTGATGTAAACTTGAACCTGTTTGATATTGACAATTTTTCTGGGAACGCTTTTTGAGTTATTGCCCTTGACACAGTCAAAATTGGTTGTGAACGCTATAGAGACTAGTTTTCATCTGATTTGAATAAATTTGGTGTGATTATTTTTATTGTTGTTCCGTATGCACAATTTTTCTGTGAATGCTGTCTGAGTTATTGCCCTTGACTTAGTGAAAATTGGTTTTTGAGACAACTGCTTTCATCTGATTTGAATGAAATTTAGTGTAAACATTTATATTGAGGAGATGTTAGTCTAGACTCAAATAATGTTTGAGTTTCTGCCTGTTTTTAAAAAGAAAATATACTTCAAATTGGGCGTATCTTGCTAGGCAACCACTTTTGAATAATTTGTTTTGAAATGATTTATGAAATTGAACATAAAACTTAAGAAACAAGGTTATGTTTCTAAGCTTATATTTTATGTTTTTTGTATCAATGTTATTTTTTCAAGTGGAAATGGCTTCTATTCCAAGTTTAATATCATCTATATAAATGATAAGTGAAGTTGCCAGTTTAAGTTGAATTTTGTTATTTTGTGTTCTTTATCATTGGGGAAATAAATAAAAAATTATATAATTTTTTTCCTTTTCGAGAAGTTTATTATTTGCTTTAATGTGTTAAGTTAAAATTGCTAACCTTGAAATGATTTGTAAGCAAGACAGAAAAACAATTGTACTTTACATATGGGTGCCTGAATCTCCAAAATTAAGTGAATAAGTGATATCTGTTACTCCCTAAGTTAAGTACTGGTAAATCAGACCATAAAAAATTGCTTGTTGAAAATGTCGGACGTGAGTTCTAATCTCGATCATGAAAGTTCGATGACCTTGAATAAGTCAGCTTCACTCACAATTCCAGTCCACCCAGCTGTAAAATGGTTACGGATAATCCGGGAAAGATGAATGTCAAGAGCATTGGCCTAGGTCCAGCTGGTAGAAAGGATCTCTGTCAAGGCTGACTTGTGAACCTAACTTGTTATCCTTGCAAAATATAGTTGTTTCTTTCTTTTTTTTTTAGAAAGATTAAAAACCTTCTCAAGCAAAACTAAATGATATAAATCTAATCTAATATTCATTTACTTGTACATGTATTAGATCTAATTTGTATGAGTGAAAATGAATTAATTTTGTTTAGTGCCACCTTTATATCAGCCTATAAAGTTTAGTAATGGAGAAATTACCTCAAAGCCATTCTGATTTATGGATACTATAGTAGGAATAATGGTTTTTGGAGACTTTGGCGTTCAAAATAAGTTAGATTAGCCAAATCAGATCATAGTATTCTCAGATGATATATTACTGTTTGACAATTTTCTAGCCGTTTTTTCATCAGAGCATTTATAAGGATGATAAATCATATCTCTATACATGGAACCAGAAATTTCAGTCAACTTTTCTTTGTTATAAATGATTGATGCATATCATAATGATTTTATATTTTTTACTTTTATTTACTTGTGAGAACTCCGTAAAAGTGGGGCTAAAGGATATAACGCCCCACAAAAAAATATTGAAGTCAATTAAGTAACTCTCCAAATATGGGTAATAATGCTCAAATGATACAGCATTTTGTTGCAAATTCGAACTATTAAAAGGAATGTAAATAGATTTTCTAAAAAATTTATGTGAATTAAGGACACTGAATTTAAATTGCACCATTTTGATTTTCTATCAGATTGCAATTCAACATCATTCATGCAACGCTCAGTTAAAGTGGAATTGCAGGAATCACAGACTTCTGATAAGTTTGGTGTAAATTGATATTACAGTGTCCCTAATACACATACCATTTTTTAGAAAAAAATCGTAACCTTTCTTTTTTAGAGTCCACATTAACATTTTTAATGAGTAATCATCACTGTGTACTACAGGCTGTGCACGTTAAAAATTCCTCAACAGTTAGAAATCGCAAAAAGTAGGCAAATGCCACTGTCTTTTCAAATCCCCCTCATTGCACACTTTATGACTTGGCCCCTTCATTAGATCATAGCTGGTGTAGATTGAGTTATCTTATCTTGTATATTACATATCTTGCAGAGAAAGAGAAGAAAGCTATGACAGAAGAGATACGTATGATCGAGGGGGTAGAGAGAGGTCCCCATTGATAAGTCGAGGGCCACCCCCACCTCGTGATAGTGGTTATAGTGGAAGGGACGAGGGTCCTCCACCCAGGCGAGATTATGACTCGAGACCACCTCCACCTTTAGGTAAATTAGATTTCCTATATTATTTGAACCTTACTAAAATCTTCAGTCTAATTCACCTAACTTTCATTCGTATTTTATTAGTTTCGCTTTGAATGTTTTTATTAGCTATTGGCTTTGTACCTAACAACTACAGTAAGGTCTAAAACTGCCCTTCAATACGGACTGTTTGAACGACCTTTGACCTAACTCAGTTTAGCTGACGAAACTAAAAAGATACAAACGAAAGTTAGGTCTATATTTTAATTAGACTGAATAAATCTTGAGCTTTGTACATGTGCAGACAAGGCTTGGACAAACAAGGAAATGGTTTACTTGTATCTTGTACCCTTTTTGACAAGTCTACAACTTTATAGTATGTTTATTGAAACCAGGCCTTATATTCTCCAAAACTTAACTTAATCTGATTGGATAATAAAACTAGAATTTAAGAGTGGTTTAAGTAATTGACCAATCAGATGACTAGAACACTAAAATCATGTTAAGTTAAGTTTTGAGAATAAGGCCCCAGGGCTGATGATTTGGCTATATATGCCGAAACTTGTTCCTTGGTCTGTCTAAATTTGTGATGCTTCAAAAAAATCTAATGACCTAACAATCTAGTTCAGTCAATGAGCCACCAAACACTATCAGTGAATTGATTCAGTTAATTAAGAGATTACCAGTAAAAGTAATTAACAATTATTTTATGAACAGTACTTAATCGGCTGCCAGAAATCTTTCCATTTCAAAGAGATGGAGACCTTATCTTAAAAAAAAAGCAACAGTTGAACACAAAAATACTTTAAATCAATTTGAAACCTTGGTTTTGGTAAAAAAAAAAAAAATTTACTGACTAACCAGTTAAATTAGCAAATCTTGAACATGACATTGTAGACAGAAGAGAAGACAGATATAGCAGCCCCCAAGCCTACCCCGATTCCCGTAGCAGCTATCCCCCACACCCAAGAAGAGAGTACAGGTCCCCTCCCAGAGAAAGAGTGGCTCTGCTGGATGAGTAAGTAGAGTATTTTTTTTTTCAAGAGAAGAGGATGAAATCAGGGGAAGTAACTGCATTGGCAGGAGAACATTTTAGATAAGCTTTAGTATAAGTATGAAGCTTGTGACGATGTATTAGACAAAGTTTGAAATATCTTGACATTGTGAAGATGTATGAGATAAAGTTTGTAATAGCTTGACATTGTGAAGATGTATAAGATAAAGTTTGTAATAGCTTGACATTGTGAAGATGTATAAGTATGAAGTTCGTAATAGCTTGACATTGTGAAGATGTATAAGTATGAAGTTTGTAATAGCTTGACATTGTGAAGATGTATAAGTATGGAGTTTGTAATAGCTTGAAATTGAGAAGATGTATAAATATGGAGTTTGTAATAGCTTGACATTGTGAAGATGTATAAATATGGAGTTTGTAATAGCTTGAAATTGAGAAGATGTATAAATATGGAGTTTGTAATAGCTTGAAATTGAGAAGATGTATAAGTATGGAGTTTGTAATAGCTTGACATTGAGAAGTTGTATAAGATGGAGTAAGTAATAGCTTGACATTGTGAAGATGTATAAGATGAAGTTTGTAATAGCTTGACATTGAGAAGATGTTTAAATATGGAGTTTGTAATAGCTTGACATTGTGAAGATGTATAAGTATGAAGTTTGTAAAAGCCTGACATTGTGAAGATGTATAAGTATGAAGTTTGTAATAGCTTGACATTGTGAAGTTGTATAAGATGAAGTTTGTAATAGCTTGACATTGTGAAGATGTATAAGTATGAAGTTTGTAATAGCTTGACATTGTGAAGATGTATAAGATGAAGTTTGTAATAGCTTGACATTGAGAAGATGTTTAAATATGGAGTTTGTAATAGCTTGACATTGTGAAGATGTTTAAATATGGAGTTTGTAATAGCTTGACATTGTGAAGATGTATAAATATGAAGTTTGTAATAGCTTGACATTGTGAAGATGTATAAATATGAAGTTTGTAATAGCTTGACATTGTGAAGATGTATAAATATGAAGTTTGTAATAGCTTGACATTGTGAAGATGTATAAGATGAAGTTTGTAAAAGCTTGACATTGAGAAGATGTATAAATAGGAGTTTGTAATAGCTTGACATTGTGAAGATGTTTAATATGGAGTTTGTAATAGCTTGACATTGTGAAGATGTATAATATGGAGTTGTAATAGTTTGACATTGTGAAGATGTATAAATATGGAGTTGGTAATAGCTTGACATTGTGAAGATGTATAAATATGGAGTTTGTAATAGCTTGACATTGTGAAGATGTTTAAATATGGAGTTTGTAATAGCTTGACATTGTGAAGATGTATAAGTATGAAGTTTGTAATAGCTTGACATTGTGAAGATGTATAAATATGGAGTTTGTAATAGCTTGACATTGTGAAGATGTATAAGATAAAGTTTGTAATAGCTTGACATTGTGAAGATGTATAAGATGAAGTTTGTAAAGCTTGACATTGAGAAGATGTTTAAATATGGAGTTTGTAATAGCTTGACATTGTGAAGATGTTTTAAGATGAAGTTTGTAATAGCTTGACATTGTGAAGATGTATAAATATGGAGTTTGTAATAGCTTGACATTGAGAAGTTGTATAAGATGGAGTAAGTAATAGCTTGACATTGTGAAGATGGACCTTATCTGAGTGTGTTCCTTGTTTTTCAGTCGACCTGCACCACCACCAATCCGGTATAGTGATAGCCTGAGAGATTACCCTCCATCTAGAGACTATCCCCCAGCTAAATCCTACAGTCCTCCAAGGGAAAGAGCTTACCCTGAATCCAGGTAATTAAAACTATATAGAACACTGTATTTTTTTTTCCTTCAGAGCACGAGATCACGGTTGCCAAATATATTTTTGAGGTTTCAGAGCATGAGATAATCTGGTTCTAAAAATATTTTTAAGGCTTCTGATTACCTCAAGATCTTCACTGCCCGGTAATCAGGCATAAAGAACATGTCTGCCCTAGTAACCAGAATTAGGACACACGGATGCAAGTCGGAGGACTGAAATGAAAAATCATCTAGTTGTTTGAATAGGACAATAAACCAAAGCCCTGTGTGCTACAGACTGTGTATTTGAAAGATCCCTCGACGGTTGGAAATCGTAAAAAGAGTAGGCTTATGCCATGTTGTTTGTCCCATCTGTAGGACTAGACAATTGTTTAATATTAGTTCTCTCTTGGACCTGCATCACTGACAGGCTAAAAAAATCTGAAAGTTCATCTTGACCTTTGATGGGATGGAACCTTGGACCTTCAGGTTAGTGTGCTAGCTTCTAACTCAACGAGCCACCACTGCTCCAGACCCTGGAGTGTCTTAATCAAAGCTAATAAAAAATAGTAATAATATAATATTTCAGAGGAGAATATGCTGGTAGTCATGGACGAGAAGAGAGGAGAGAGCCAGCTTACAGCAGACCCTCCCCTAGCAGCAGGGATTATCCTCCCCCCAGATCAGAGTACACCAGTAGAGACTACCCTCGTGACCCTGCTCCATTACCACAACGTGACTCCTATTCTTCCAGGGACTCCTATCCACCTGCTAGGAGGGACTACTCTGAATCCAGGTATGTTTTATTGCTGCAAATTACAGACTTGCCTTTCAGATTTTTCAGCCCTGTTTCCTCTTGATTGTGATGCAGATCAGAGGGACTGGCATTGAAAAAGCAGTTGTTCGGATGTAACACAAAACCTCTTGACATTGATCTTTCTGGGATTATCCGTATTATTGTATATTATAGAGATTATGACATCTTGTAGAGAACCAGTGCTCTAACCGACTAAGATATAGAACCTCAGCAAAGGTGCAAATCAATACGATCAGTGTCCCTTGGTTTTGTCAATAAGGGTCTAAGTGATTGAATAAAAACTTATATATTATAGAGATTATGGTGGCAGCAGTAGAAGCTTCTCAGGTAGAGAAGATGTAGGTCCTCCTCCCAGAGAGATGTACAGAGGTAAGTCTGCATTTAAATCTCCTAATCCTCTTTTTCTTTATAAATCTTCATTACCAAACACTCTATCACTCCATACATCTCCTTCACCAAACACTCTATCACTCCATACATCTTCATCACTAAACACACTTTCACTCCATCTAAATATAAATCTCCATCATCCAGTCTTCGAATATCACCATCACCAAACACTCTATCACTCCATACATCTTCATTACTAAACACACTTTCACTCCATCTAAATATAAATCTCCATCATCCAGTCTTCGAATATCACCATCACCAAACACTCTATCACTCCATACATCCTTATCACCAAACACACTTTCACTCCATCTAAATTTTCAATCTTCATCATCCAGTCTTCAAATATCATCATCCAACACATCACCTTGCATATTATTTTTAACTGCTTAATCCCTGTCGCATTTGAAAACACTAGTCAATTTCAAAGCTTCTTTTTATACTTTGACAACAAGAATCATTTCTTATGTCTTTATATGGACAGATTTACCATTCATTTAACCAATCAATATTAGAAACAGGAAAATTTAAGCTAAGCAAACCAGTAATAGGGTGACAGCTATTCGTTTTTGATATATGATATATAGAAATGTAAAATTCTTAGAGGTATTTTTGAACAAATTCGGTGATTTTCGTACATTTTTTTGCGTACTATATATATAGGTAAATGAATTTTCCCCAATTTCGCGGAGGCAAGGAAGAGGTGCGCATTATAAAGGCTTGCGCACTATATTCGGAATTATGTGGTACTTCTGCAAAGTATTTGCAAGACTCAAGTCAACCCCTAGACAGGCAAACCGGGGTCTTTAAACATGTTGACAATTTGGTGGTCGTACTCTCTTTCTTGTGGCTTCAAAGAATCAAGTTTGTTTTTAGGCATATAATAAAAATTACACAATATATTTCATCATCCTGCTCACAACCACCTTTATTAAGGGCCCACCTTCAATTAGCGATTATAATAAAGTCCCGAGTTTTCAGTTTAATTAACGACTGATTAGCGACCGATAAATATCAAATATATATATGAATATGGATTAAATAACAACTTGTTCTCTCGAAAATGGATTAAAAGTGTTTCATTTTACCAAGATGATGACAACCCTTGTTACTTACATATTTTACCGTGAGTAAAGCAAGTACTTGTACTTCATCTTTACCTATATATTTATATATATATTACAGCAAAATAATTGTGGAAAAATTTGACAAATTTATTTCATTTCTATACGCCCATATTATAGTGGGGTCGTATATTGTCGTCACCGCTGTCAATCGTTCTGTTGGTTTGTCTGTCTCTGTTCACAGTTGGCTTGTAACGCGATAGCGACTACAGTTTTCGTCGGATTTGAATGAAATTTGTTGCGAACATTAATACTGATGAGATCTTGGATTAGGCCCATATAATTTTGGAGTTTCAACCTGTGTTTAAACAGAAATATACTTAAGTGGGCGTATCTTGCAAGGCAACCACTTGTTTTTTTTATACTGGTACTTAAAATAAGCTGCATAATAACTAGGTTTGATAATGAAATTAACGAAGAATAAACCAATTTATAAGTCATATTAAAGTGGATGTAATGAATATACATGTATTCTATAATATTATAAGCTTATGTAAATATAAATCATGTAAATATAAAAGACATCGTAATAACCAAATTTCCTGCTACAATTGCCAGAATAATAGAAGATAAATTCCAATTATATCTAAAATAATCAACATATAGTTATTAAGTCTGTTTGTACAAGATAATTAGATGTACAAATTGCAGGGAATAATTTCTTAAACAAGACATAGATCGATTCTAATACTTAAATAATCACGTTTGATTTGGACATTTATAAAGAAACTACTTAAGACTGTTAGTAAAGAATGTAAGAAAAAACTGTATTTTAACAAAGATAACAACTTAGGTTCACAAGCTGGTTCTCAGCCAAACTTCTTGGCATCGACTATATTTTACAAATATAACAACTTAGGTTCACGGTTAAGAATCAGGTTCTTGGCCAAACCTAGTGACCAAGATCTATCTCGGATTATCCATACCCATTTACTGCTGGGTCGACTGGAATTATGAGTGAAGATGACTTATTTAGAAAACAGGTTTTAATTTCCTAAAAAAAATGGACAGTATCTAAATTTCGTAACAATATAAAAGTGCCGATTGATGTCAATCTATGTATACCTTGACCATGTGAAGATAGACAATAGTAGGCGTAATAAAACTGATATTGCTCTCCCTTTCGTTCTCCAGGGCCCGTAATTATCAAACAACTTCAGTCTGGAGAAAAACTTGAGTCTTGAAAAAAAACTAAGTTTTAGTAAAAAACTTAAGCCATATATATCAAGGGACTTAGACTTAAGTTTTAGCATTTTCTGAGTTAAATGTTAAGTTGAGAGCCACCTAGACTCAAATAACATACTTTTGACTTAAGTCATTTAGGATAGAAAGCAAAATGGCTGCTAGGCGTCTGCCTCGATATTCAATGAGAGAAAAGACGTTCTTAATGACCTCAATGATGATGAATGTGTCTTCAGGTATAGATTTGACAGGAATTCTATCATTTATATCAGCAATTTGGTGGACAATGACCTAACTCCTGTCACAAATAGAAGTCATGCCCTGACAACTGTTTGTAAAGTTTTGACCACTCTACGGTATTTGGCTACCGGAAAATTTCAACTGTGTAACAGTGATGACCACGGGTTGTCTCAACCCACGGTGTCTAGAATTATAAATCAATCACTGGATGCCTTATCAGCACCCCTATTGTTAGACTATTCTTAAAGTTTCCCACAACAAGAGACCAAATTCAAAGGCATCAGAGACGATTTTACCAAGTAGCCAACTTACCCGGTGTTGTGGGTGTCATTGACGGTACTCATGTTCAAATACAGGCACCGACTGTGAAAGAGAATGAATATGTGCATACATCTCACAGACAATCTAATACTAATGATACTTGAGAGGAGATCTGTATGGATATTGAATAACACAGAGGGTATTTTGCAAATAGCCAAGAACGCTAGTACAAGTTAAGGTGCGTCAATCGGTCAAGTCAAAGTAAATATCAATAAATGAATTGAAAACACATCTATTGCTCACCGCCCAGGCTTCCTGACGCTTGGCCGATGTAACGATGGCCGAAAACTTGCCTTCTATCAGGCTTTTCCTGCTTTTCACAAGCTCAGCCAAAAACAAACACTCATCTTTTGTCCAGTTGGGGCGCCTCTTTTTCTCCTGCGACATGTTGGAAGTTTGTCGTATGCTGTAAACACAGGGATTCCCTCAAGTCTGAAGTTAACTTCATGGGATTTCCCCTGACGACCATGCGTGCGCATCGTATTTAATCAAGTAGTTTTCCTCGGCAGACTCAGTTTCTGACTCAGACGCTTTGTAAATATACCAACTTAAGTTTTTGACTTGGCTAAGTCAGCAAATTAGAAACTTAAGTTAAAATTTAAGTTTTGCCTTAGTTGTTTGATAAATATGGGCCTATCCCGGATTATCCATACCCATTTACTGCTGGGTCGACTGGAATTATGAGTGAAGATGACTTATTCTGAAAACAGGTTTTAATTTCCTAAAAAAAATGGACAGTATCTAAATTTCGTAACAATATAAAAGTGCCGATTGATGTCAATCTATGTATACCTTGACCATGTGAAGATAGACAATAGTAGGCGTAATAAAACTGATATTGCTCTCCCTTTCGTCCTCCAGTCCATGATTGTATAATCCTTCTATTTTCTAGTATAAAAGACAGTTTTTTTTTCGATGTAAACAACCTGTTAAAAAACCGAACGCATTAAATAAATCAGTCCTCTTACTAAGTTAAATTTTAAAGAAGAGCTGTCTGCAATCGTAGAAAACTCAAACTATTTTCAGGTGAAGATGTTGTTTGTTAAGCCTCTGATGTAGACCGGGGAAACTTTGCCTTGGATAGCACCGTTTTTCCCTTTTTCAATTTTTCGTTAGATGTCCGTAGTTCTCACAATTCCACTGAAATTAAGTGCTAGATGTCATCACTTATCGCGAAGATGACTTCAATGCTATAAGCCGATTTTTCGGATAATGACATGTGCTTAGTTTTAGTGGATTGGCAGGAAACCGCAGATGTTTAATCGAAAATTGGAATGGTGGAAATGGAAGCCAATGGTGTCCCTGATGCACATAATATTTTTCGAAATCCTCTTTACAATCTCTTTAAAGAAGAAATGTTTGCTTTTATATATGACTCAAACTCTTTTCATCAAGTTTTTCGATCAATGAAACCGTTACTGATGTATCCAGGGTGTATTGAAAATCACCCTGAACAAATATAGCTCTATCCCCAGCTTTCCAACCATAATTTTATAAATTACCATTCAAAATAAGTGAGAATATATAACTAAAATAGAGGCAATTATTTGGCCTAGACACATGTACTTTGTTTATTTAATACCACTGTCAGATAAAAAGAAAAAAAAGTTCCTTTTATTGAAAACACATCAAAATTTCTTCTATTTTCACCATTAAAATATTTCCAATAATTTTCTCAAAATGAAAATTTGATGGTGTATTTTTTATGAAATATATTTTCACTTTTTTGTTTCTATTGTATTGTACCTCCTGGACTTGGATCTTTTGAATGACTGGATACTGCGTCTTAGAATGAACATTAAATTCAAAAATTTTAAATTTGGCCAATAAGAGTATCAGTGAATAAAACTGCTGTCGTAAATAACATAAAAAGAAAAAAAATATCCAAAAAACTAAGTAATTATCCATAAGGATGCATTTTATTATTGAAAAACGCTTAATTAAATGATTAAACGATTTTCCAATAATTACTTAGTTTTATGAGTTTTCCAGATTTTAAGGGATTCTGGATTAATTTATGACACCAGGTTAGTTAGTGCACTGATGAGTATATACTCATATTGACTATTCTTGAGAACTAAATTTATCTTCATGCTAAGACGCAGTTTCACTTTTATATGTTACAATCTAACTAAAGCCCAAAGCCGATCAAATAGTTTTCTTTTTCAAACTCTAACTACTACAATATATTCCGGTAAACACAGAACGATGTAAAGAAGGTTTTACATATAAATAACATCACATTCACATCTTCTAACTCTATTATTTTCTCTGAAAGCTGATTCGAAAAAAATCAAGTCTATTTTTTTCTTCTAATTAATAACTGTTCAAACACTCTTTTTTATGTACTTTAAGAATTCCATTACACTGTTATTTTAAATTAGATATTATCATTTTTTAATCAGAATTATTGGAATGGATTTAAAGGGATCCAGTCATCTAGATTTTTATTAAATAGTAGGACGAAAATTAAAGTGTTTCAGGAAGGATTTTATCTGAAACGATAAAAGTTAAACGATAGGACAATTGTATATTTTTAATTGTTTTCCCCTGTAATGGGAATTTGTGATAGTTTATTTAAATTTTTATTTCGGAAGATAGTAGAGCTGTGTCATATCCATACGTATGAAAATATCACGTAAGCAGACCATTTGTTTGTGGTTAGTTTCTTTAGATTTTCTTTATGAAATATAACACAGACCAGTGACACAAATAATTCAATGACTGTATCCCGTTAAGCCAAAGTAAGCCATATTGATATTTTCTATTAACCTAAATAATCTTGTTAGCCTAATTAAAAAATGTTAGATTTTTTCTTCATCTCGTTTGTTTTTGCACTGTTGTGTTCAAGTTTCATTGTTCTGTTATTCTTTTATTCAGATTCTGCACCGCCCAGCCGTTATGATTCTGGTATGTATCCCCATCAACACCCTCACCCCCCCCCCCCCTTCAACATCTCCACCCTCTCCTAACTCACTTTTGACTTTCTTCAAACCCCAGTTTTAGATACGAGGACAAAGGCCCTTTTACAGTGAACAAGTAGCTTCAATTTTATCGATTAAAAGGACTTCGTATAATATCAGACTGAAATCGCAACAATTAGACAAAACCGTAAGCATTAAACAAAACCGAAAGCATTAAACAAAACCGTAAGCATTAAACAAAACCGTAAGCATTAGACAAAACCGTAAGCATTAAACAAAACCGTAAGCATTAGACAAAACCGTAATCACCCTCATATAGTATACTACTCCTGAGTTTTATTGTATGCGCAGTTTCTACAATTTACATAATCATCATCAGTTAACATTGTATACTACTCCTGATTAATATTGTACACACCCTGTAGGATACTACATCTAAGCAATATTATATGCGCCGTTTCAACAATTTACTTTGTCGCAATCACATGGAAAGTAATGTCGCTTTAGGATTATTTAAGAAGGATGATGTGCTGGCTAATGAACTATATGCACTGTGTGATAATTTCTTGTAATGGCACTCACACGAAAGAATCGAATTAATATAATTATAAAAATCAAAACTCGAAATGAAATTAACAAAAGTAAGCGTTGCAGGTAAAAAAAAACCTAGAATTTTTTACTTGAAAACGAAGACTATAGAAATACTTGAATCAACACTAATTGAGATAAAATCAGCCGAAAAATTTCTTGTGATAATGATTATTTTATTCTTCACAAGACGATGGATGCAGTTCCTTTTTCTTCCTATCTAATTCAAGAATAGATGTTATTGCCAATAGGAATACGATACACAGGAAATGATAGTGTCAGAATATGATTTGTTGAGATTAATATCGTCACTGAATAAAATTGACATTAAAGGAATAGTAAGCTTTGAGAAGTTGCAATCAGTGATTATTATATAAGATTTATTCCCAGGTTTTTGTCGTTGTTTATTTCTTAATTTTTGCTTGAAAATCGAGTTATTGTCACTTTACTTTGGATACATGGTGCCCCTTATGTCGCGAAGTCGCGTCGTAGACAGATGGTTACAAAATGGCGTCAATTAAAGAATTAAATAGTACGATAATCCTTATCATTAATCAAATCAAAACCTGAAAGTTGAATGGAACTGGCAAAAGAAAGAAAACATCAACGTTAAAAGCAAATGTTGACCGAAAAAAGGTTTGCGAAAATTAAATTCTTGAATACATTGAATAAGACAAGTATTGATATATCCGCTCTAACAAAAAAACAAAAACAAAAAAAAGCAAAAAAAAAGCATCACAATCAAGCACTGAAAGGACCGTACTTGTAAAAATATGAAACCCAGTTATCAAAGACCTTTCAGTCCAATATAAACATGCGAAATTTACTCAGATATTCCAACTTCATTTCCATACAATGTCAATAATAAACGAATCAAGAAGTTCATCTCAGTGGAATGAAGGTTAAGTAAACAGGAAGAATGATCGTTACCCCGGGGTGTTTAACATATCATCTTGTATATTTATCATCAACATCAGTAACTATATTCATCGGCATCGACTATAGTTTTAATGGTTTAAGACACAATGATGAAAGCATAACTGACTATTGACCGGTTGTTTTTCAACTGCCATATCAACAAAGAATCACCCACCAATTGAACCAAACTACTATAACTGTCGATAACATCATCCGCTGGAAGTGATTGTTAACTTACCATTTTACAAACCAACTGGTTATTATGTGTATCGGAGATACTGATAGCATTGACGCGCACCTTTACAATTTTCAGTCAGATGTCTGTGGGTGTTGTAATTCTCATCTGTCCTAGTAAAATTTTCTACGTTGCACACTACAAGGCATTGTCCGTCTTCATTAGACCATAAGATGTAGAGAATAGAAGGACGTAAGACTCCATTCATCTCATTTAAATTTTTGCAATTCTATAGTCAAAATCGTAGAAGAAATGGGCTACCCTAACTTTTCGGTCTACTTGGATTCTAGGACTTAGACTACCGTTTGTGGATTTGCACATTGTATATAACAGAGCCCATTTAGTAGACTTGCAGTACTAATAAAAATATGCCTTTTATGACACCATTATCGCTAAGGTCCTTAAATACCAATATCAGCTTTTGCGATTGTGGCAGGATAAGATGGAAAGGTTAAATACGCAAGAAATTTGAATTTTAAACAAACACATCGCTGCAAGCACTGGATATCAAACGTCAATTATAGCAGAAGGGTTGAATATGTTCAAAAAAAAAAAAGGAATTGGCAAACATATTCTATGGTATTTTAACAGAATTGAGTAGAATAAGATAATGGACAAAATTTCACAATGGAGTATAAAAAAAACTTTAAACTATTGCAAGTTTTATTTGTTCTATGATTTTTTGAGTTATGTATGATAATAAGAACTGACGATATGAAATGAGTAAATGGATATCAATTTCAGCAGAATTGAGTGAAATGGGTTTCGGAAACAGGATAATGGAGTAGATTTCACACATTGGAGTATAAAAACATATTTGACCATTACAGGTTAGTGCTGTTGGCTAAGAAGAATTAAACGTGAAATTGTATATAAAAAGTGAACTAATAAACATGTATAAATGGATTTCAAGATTGGCCTAAATCTTGAGAAAAACGACAATAAATAAAAACATATGACCATTAACTACTATAGCTATCGATAATTACCAAGTTTGTAATATCAGCATCCCCTTTAAGTGAACATTAACTTGTCATCTACCAACAACTACCTAGTACTAGTATGTGATATCAGCATCCCCTGGACGCGAACGTTAACTTGTCATCTACCAACAACTACTTAGTCTGTGATACCAGTTTACTGGAAGGGAATGTTAACTTGTCGTCTACCAAGAACTACATAGTTTGTAATATCATAATCCACTGGAAGCGAACGTTAACTTGTCATCTACCAACAATTACCTAGTTTGTAATATCAGCATCCGATGAAAGCGAACGTTAACTTGTCATCCACGAAACAACCACTGTTGACTTGATATTAAGTAATTGGCGGAAGTTGATGAATTTTATGATAAACATAATGGAAAGCTGGAATAATGAACTAGATTTAAGACTGGATTTTAAAAATAAAAAACTTTTTCTAATCACTGAAAGTTTTAATGATTATGAAACGGAGATTTGATAATGAGACCTAGGTATGACACCAAAGATCTTATATTAAAAAAAATATATAGATGTAGATTAAAGGAAAAAATCTCTCTAACCAGACTGATAAATTGAAGCTTGACAAATCCCACAGTTAAAAACATAAAATAAAAGATTTACCATGTACTAGACATAATTAGAACTTAACAACATTCACAGGAGGAAACTTTTTAAAAAATTAAGAATAAGTCGAGGTAAAAAAAGGAACCTCCACAATGAAAATGATTTAGGTACAAGATCGTTGGTCCATAATCCGAATAGATACAAAAAGCTCAGAAATAGGCAAAGATAAAAAAAACTCGGTTAATAATTGGAATAGATACAAGAAGTTCGGTCAATAATCGGAATAGATACAAGAAGCCCGGTCAATAATCCGAATAGGTACCAGAAACCCATTCAATAATCGGAATGGAACCTTGATCAATAATCCGAATAGATACAAGAAAACCATTCAATAATCCGAATATATACTAAAACCTCAGAAATAGGAATAGTCAATTATATGGAGTAATTTGAAAAGAACCTCAGTCGATTATCGGAATAGATACAAAAACTCAGTCGATTATCGGAATAGATACAAAAACCTCAGTCGATAAGCGGATTAGATACAACCTAAAAATTCGAAATGAATACTAAACCTCAGTAAACGAAAAACCTCAATTATTGGAGTAGATGCAAGAACCTGAGTAAATAATCAGAATATAAACAAGGAACCACTCCGATATCCAAGTAAATCAAAAATCCCCAGTCAGGATCAGAAATAATAATAAAAAAAACTAATAACATTACGCGATAGAAAACCATTTCATGCACCATTTTATTTTTTAAAAGTCATTTTCTTATATTTCCTTACGAATCAAAAAATCGTCTTCCCGAAATCCCGAGCTTAATAGAAAAAACAATTTTACTTTATCAATCGAAACCTGCTTTACAAAAGCATCTGTTTGGAATCTGAACTGATCCTGCATTTGCTTGAGTTTAAAGCTGATGTGGATAGGATCTAAATCGCTTAATTCTAATTTGTTTTGTTTTTTTCTTTACTAACCAGCACCTCTTATATGCAGGCACGGGATTGTAGATAACAAATAGTCATTGGTTTCATGGCCACGTTTTGGGATCATCTTATCAATGCAATTAAGAGACGATCGAGTCTCTATCTTCTTCTTCTTGAATGATTTCTCGGATTGGATGCTACTTATTCAACTCATGTCTGTTCAGTTATCACAATAAGCAAGACAACTGTGATGCCTGATGGTAAAAAGGATGTCCGTTCCACCAATACCATGACCTTTTAAGTGGCTACCACCTTATGGATCTTTGAAACCAATATCTCTTGCATTTGATGTTCCTTAAAAATGTCACAATTTCGGTTCAATAATCACCGCGTTTTCAAAAGAAAACCTGATGGTATTCATATCATAAACTTACGTAAATCTAATTGGCCAAAGAGATCTGCGTCCAGCCAATGCAATCAAAGTGTCCACCATTTTATCTGAAGATTTGATGTTACTTCTACAGATCATTAATTCCGTTCAATGGTCACAACTACTTACTTAAATGCCTCCAGTCCGACCAATTTGCTGTCGTCCGTCCGACCAATCTACTGCTGTAATACCTTGAGACTATAGGCTTTTCTTTCGGAAACATATCCCAAGCGAAAAATCACATAACTTACTTGATGATACTTTGTTTTAAGTGTTCTTGTATTTTCAACATTTCAAAATTATTGGCAAACACCTACTCATCTGTACTTTTAAACTATTCATATTTGAAGTCGACAATTAGTCCTATACAGAAATTAACGTCTACCCAATGAACTTCATTCGTTAAAAGCTTTATATAATTGATAATCACTGAACTATGTTTTGAAGCACATTTTAAACCGGAAAGGAAATGAAACGGAACGAAATTGCTTCATTGTGCTTAGTTACATGTACTGAATTGCAATCAAATCACTTTTATCTAGTGGTTATCAAATGGGAATCAAGCATCATTGTGAGGGAAACAAACGAAAACAGCAAAACAAGCTTGTTTTAATACAAACCAAATGCTATAAAAAGGTTCAGTTTTGTATATGAATTATCAAATTGTGCCAAAAATACATCAATATTTTGTATTCTGATTCTGTAGGTTCGAAGAGTTTATATTCAAGTCGAGGACCACCTCCAAGTAGTCGTGGACCACCCAGCCGTGGGCCTCCGAGCAGCGACCGGTATGGAGGCGATCGTAATGGATATAATGATAGAAGAGAACCCAGTGGACCGCCGAGAAGTCGTTCTAGAATCGAGGATAGATCACCACGTGGACGTCCACCTATGAGACGCTGAAAAGCAAAAACAGAACCGCATTCAAGTTACGACATATTGGATGCTGCGTGCTTGTAAATATTCTAGATTAGAACCGTCTTGAAGGACAAACATAATCACCATACGAACTCATATAGCATTAAGAAAATGTATTGAATTTATGTTTATTTTTATTTCAACAAATATGTCAAAGGGATTCGAATATAAATCTAACAGTCCGGTCTTTTGAAACTTTTTAAACATTTTGGATCAATCCTCGACCAACCATATAGTCATATGTAAAACCTACTATTATTATATTGACATTAATTCTTTTTTTTATGTTTTAAAATACTTATATATATATAAATGCGGACGCAATCCGAATTTAGTTTCATTTTATGTGTTGCATTAGTCTAGTAAATCATACCGAGCCTATCTCCAAGAGACTCACCTCAGTTGGATTCTGAAGCGTTGGTCGTCTTCAGATACATTCGAATAATATCAAAGTGCTTCGATTGAAAAAATAAAACATCAGCACACGGAAGAAACCACCGCAATATGGTTTGCTCTGCACCACGTTGAGTTTATTTTAGTAAAAGATTAGTTACCACTTATCAGCCGTTTTGAACCTTTTGCAAGATGAACAAAATTATCACCGACATGTGAAGTGTTTTAATTGGTTTCTTACACGACACATACAATTTGACAATCTCAAGGGCAGAATGACTTGGTGTATTCATCATTTAGAAGAAATCGGCATGTTCTGCGTAGCAATGCAAATAACAAACTCAATTACAAATCGAACTTTAGTATATTTTTACACTGGTCTGATCGATTTCAGCATTTGAAACTTCTCTGTCGTTTTAAGAATTTAAAAGGACGAAACCTCATCATCCGTAAATTGAAATCAGACTGTTGATTGGATCCTTTGAAACTTTTCTGATTTTGTCTCTAAAATTTAAAATAATTACAATACTTCAACTGGATTGAATTATCTGAGTCGGCTGGAGAAAAAAAAATCGTCGAAGTCATTATGAAAGTCATTTTAAAGAGCTGTTTACATTAGATCGTGTCTGGGTGATAGAATCATGCTTTGAAACTAAAGAAAAAATATTTCCCGGCGGAAATCATAGCATATTGCCGTGTTTCTAAGATCCTAGACATGTATATTGTGCTCTAAAAATGTTCAAAAGATATGATCGATAGCATTTTTAGCTACCCGCATTACTTCGCTACATGTCAAGCTTCCAATTTACCTCTATATCCGGTTTCAATAATGAAAGGGTTTTCATTCAACACTCTTTATCCATAAGGTATGCAAAGCGAATGCTGACATTCTGAATGTTTCACCTAACATGCTCAAAGTTGTTCGTAAATAAATGTCTGGATATGCGAATATCGAAATTTTGAGTGTTCCACCTTAAACTATATATCTAACAAATTTGCCTGGAAACGCGAATATTGAAATTCTAAATGTTCTACCTCGGAATTAAAGTTTTTCGTAAACATGTCTGGATATGCGGATATCGAAGTTTTTGATGCTTCTATTAAACGCCTAAGCTAAGAACCAAGTTAACATATGTCTGGATATGCGTTCGAAAAGTTCCTACCTTAAGGTAACATCCCCCGAAGCTGTTCGTTAAGATATATCTGGATATGCGAATATCGAAGTTTTTGATGCTTCTATTAAACGCCTAAGCTAAGAACCAAGTTAACATATGTCTGGATATGCGTTCGAAAAGTTCCTACCTCAAGGTAACATCCCCCGAAGCTGTTCGTTAAGATATATCTGGATATGCGAATATCGAAGTTTTTGATGCTTCTATTAAACGCCTAAGCTAAGAACCAAGTTAACATATGTCTGGATATGCGCTCGAAATGTTCTACCTTAAGGTAACATGCCCCGAAGCTGTTCGTTAAGATATATCTGGATATGCGAATATCGAAATTGTAAATGTTCTAATTTGCGCTAACAAGTTGTAAATATATGTCTGGATATGCCAATATCGAAATACTGAATGTTTGTACTTTATGCCTAAAGCTGTTCGCAAAGATATGCATGGATAAATTAAAATTCTGAATGTTCGTTAAGATATATCTGGATATGCGAATAGCAAAATTTTGAATACTTTACGCCTACATGCTAATCGTTAAGATATGTCTGGATATGCTTAGACGGCCAATAAACGTCTACTAAATGTGGAATATGTGGAAATGTGCTCTCTTCTTTCAATATCACATAATTTGAGTATTGCTGTACAGATATTAAGAACATTAGCTGTAGAAAGTTACGGCGACGTAAAACTCCATTTCCTATAATAAGCCCCACTATAATGTGTCGTATTCGAATAAGAAATATACTATTCCTTCTCCTCTTATCAACAGCCAAATGGATGATAATGTATGATTTTAGAATTATTGTAATATTCATAATAACTGTACAGAAAAGTGGAAATATGATTTAGGGTCGACGGTAAAAGGAATTGCTTGTAGGTTTAAACATTATTGCTTTATTTGTGTAATTGGAACCATTGATTTGTATGGTACATGAGTAATAATAAATGTGTTCTACGCTTATTTATGCCTTAGTATAATGAAATAAACTGTAAAATGTCTGTAATTTTGTATTAAACCGCTGCTGTCTGTCATAGTTGGCCTCGATTGTCCCATTATCTGGGTGTCTTCATAACCCTATAAGGTGCAGAAAATAGGACGTAAAACTCCCTTCATAAAAAAAAATTCCATTATCTGATATCAGTTAAAGAAGATGGATTATAATGTATTTAACATCATGGTTAAGGGTGTTATAAGAGGTGGTCTGCTATAGAAGCACTGGACATATTCATAATTACTGTATAAGAAAGATGGAATATGTATTAATGTCGGAGAGCAAGACCTGAAGCCACAGCCGTCCTTTGGACCCGCCGTCGTGGATCTTTCTATTAACAGCCGCAGTGCACGGGCAGCTAACTATAAGACTTCTGTCGAGTGTCATAAAAGCACCTAGTCTAAATTGTCAACCCCCGACTAATCAAACTTGAGTGGTTTATTTTTAATATATTAATATTCCCAAAACACAATTCTTGTCTGCCTTCATTTTAGCCTATAGTTCAAAGTAATTCATCTCATTAAATAAAACTCAAGTCTAGTCAGAGTAGAGCAGCTTAGTCGACATTTAGCCCCTGGAGTTTTAAACAATTGGTCTGGTTTCCCCTTGACATCGATACAAGTCGGAGAGACTGGTATGGAAAAGAGTCTAGTCGTTCGGATGTGACAATAAACCGACGCCCGGTGTACTACTACTAATCGCAAAAAGCATAGGCAAATGCCGCTGTCCTGGAACAATTTCTCTCATTGCGCAATACATGACGTTGCCGGTCTCCATTAGCCCATAAGCCCATGATCTACTAATGTGGACATTCCCAAAACTGATCTACTAAAATGTGGAAATTCCCAAAAACTGAGCTGCTAAAGTGGGAAATTCCCAGATCTGATCAACTGAAAAGTGGAAATTCTCAAAACTGATCTACTATAATGTGGACATTCCAAAGACTGATCTCTTAAAATGTGGAAATTCCCCAAAACTGATCTCTTAAAATGTGGAAATTCCCAAACTGATCTAATATAATGTGGACATTGCAAAAACTGATCTACTATAATGTGGACATTCCAAAAACTGATCTACTAAAATGTGGAAATTCCCAAACTGATCTAATATAATGTGGAAATTCTCAAAACTGATCTATAATAATGTAGATATTCCCAGAAACTGAGCTACTATAGTGGGGAATTGCCAAAATTGATCTACACAGATGTGGATTTGCCAAAACTGATCTACTAAAATGTGGAATTCCCAAAACTGATCTACTAAAATGTGGAATTCCCAAAACTGATCTACTAAAATGTGGAATTCCCAAAACTGATCTACTAAAATGCGGAAATTCCCAAAACTGATCTACCATTATGTGGAATTCCCAAAACATAAATTTTAATACGAAATTGCCCCATTCTAATGATTTTTTTTTCGAAGTTTATTTTAAATTTGCCAAGAGCAACCATCGTTTACCTCTCATCACGAACTTAGCCTTTTGCTTGTTTAAGGAAACGATATTTAAATACCAGAAAACGCTTCCTGGGGGCATCACAGGCATGTGGAATGATTTAATCACATTAAGAGTACATTTACGTGATAAGAGGATTTTCTTTATCTAGAAGGAAGTGAAGATATGTGGAATGCCCGAAACGATCTTTCGACTTTTATTTACATTAAGAACCCCTTGCTGTGTAATCGAGCGAGCAGAAAATATATATAAAATGTCATATTGGATAATTACGCGTTTTTTAATTCAATATTTGTTATAGATGTGTTATAGCAGATCTTACAAGGAGATTATTCTACTTTTTCTTGAAAGTGACATCGATTAATAGACCGAACCCGGAAAAACAAACCGGAGATTACTTTAACTATTAATCTAAAGAAAAGTGCAACATGTAAAACATGTCATTCCGCATCATATGGCTTTTTGAAGTGCGGATCATACAAGGCAGATAATTTGCTTTTAAAAAAAAAGTGGGACCAATCAATGCCGGAAATCTAAAAATTATACGCGCGTACACTGAGGTCGGGTCACTTCATAAGACTTTTTCAAGTATAAAAATTTCACAAGAAACGTGATCGTTAAAAGCCAGAAACATCAAAAATCAATTTGGCATGAATGAGCACCAATTAGTATACCGAGTAAAGCAAATATATCTTCAAAGACTTATCTCAGCCATTCGTCAGAAATCTGGTGCAATAGGGAAAGATGATCACTCTAGAAACTACATTAGACTACCGACGAAAGAGCTGGAAATACAAACAAGGAACCATAGTCCAGATCATTATAGTCGACTTGGAAGGTACACAAAGTCACGGTAATCTGTCGCTGTTATTAATTAGTGGAGTGATACCAATGCCTGCCAAAACACACACTAAAATGTATCAGAAATTATGCTACGATGTTACTACACGGCTTACTGTGAATGTTACGCTAGGTCTTTGAAACATATCACGCCAATAAATGGCAGGCACTGTTTAAAGAAATATGTCCATATTGTCACGTAATCACGTGATGGTAATTTTAATACCAGGGTCAAGCTGTTAGGACTACACGTGCTTGAAGGCCAAGAAACAAAACACTTCGCACGTTTTCGACACAAAAAGGTTATAGAAAATATCAGTGGTAAATCAATAGTTACATTAAAATATCAAATGCATGATATCTTGTGTTACAGATATCCCCTAAAGGCTATAAAGCTCGGGACTGTATTCGGTATAAATATATATGTCAAATGTAAGGCCCAGTTTATATGTCGCGCTTTTAGTCGTGTCGCGCTTTCGGTAAAGCACGACGTGAAACGCTACGCGGTCTGTTTTGATTTATACAGTCGTGCTTTCCGGAAGTCGAAGAACATGGCGGCTTTCGTTCGTCGCTTATTGTTGATGCGGATTGTGCTGCAGAGGCAGAGAAAACGACGTGTTTATCTGATTGGACTGTTGGGTATTTTACGGATAAATTATTTGAAAATTCATTAGAAATAACAAGACGTGTCGAGCTAAATCTTTTGATTTATATGTCGTGCTTATCTTGCGCTTTTGGGACTTAGCCAAATTTATGACGAAAAAATTAGCGCGACACGACTCAAAGCGCGACCTATAAACTGGGCCTAAGATTCTCTCTCAAGCAGAAGGGGAAAAAAATTCACCATTCATTACTGTGACCGGTTCAGCTTTACGGAGATTGCCGTAGTTTACCTAATGGAATAACAAACAAAGAAGGTAAAGAAATGAGCACTTCAGACAGCAAAATCTGTTAACTGTGAAAGTGTGTTTGGTAAAACCGTCTGGAGAAACTGTTAAAGTCTAACTATACTTATGCCAATTTATTAAGTATAACGTAGAAAGCAAAAACATCAAGTCTCGAATGATCTCTTAAATGTCAATGTTGTATATTGTATACTGCTATTAAGAATAATTCAGTGTAAATGCTGTTAATCCCCCGTGTTTATTTGAAACTCGATAGGAAGGTAGATGACAAGTTCCGCTTCCCGTCAACCTGATAATGTTAAGTAATTACGAACTTCGTTCATTGACTGACATTGAAGACAAATTGACGTCCGATTCCAGCTAACTGATGTCATAGACCAGGTTGTCTTGGTAGGTGACAAGTTATCGACCGTTTCAAGCTAACTGCTATCATAGACTAGGTTGTCGTTGGTCGGTGACAAATTAACGATACGACCGCTTCAAGCTAACTGCTATCATAGACTAGGTTGTCGTTGGTTGGTGATTAGTACTGTTAACGAAACGACCGTTTCCAGCTCACTGATATCTCAGACAAGGTAGTTGTTGGTAGGTGATAAGTTAACGACCGCTACAAGCTAACTGATATCACAGACTAGGCTGCTGTTGGTAGACGACAAGTTAATGCCCTCTTCCAGCGAACTTATATCACAGACTAGTCTGCTGTTGGTAGGCGACAAGTTGACGTCCTCTTCCAGCTAACTGATATCACAGACTACTCTGCTGTTGGTAGGCGACAAGTTGACGTCCTCTTCCAGCTCACTGATATCACAGACTAGTCTGCTGTTGGTAGGCGACAAGTTGACGTCCTCTTCCAGCTCACTAATATCACAGATTAAGTTGTTGTTGGAAGATATCTCAGACAAGGTAGTTGTTGGTAGGCGACAAGTTAACGACCGCTTCCAGCTATCTTATATCGCATAAGATGGCTAAATATATAAATTGCGTCTTTCTTGGATATACATGTATACGTACTGTTATTGACCAAGTTTGAGACTTAAAATTGTATTTCCATTCTAAGAGGTGCGCTCCTTTGATTAGCAAATTATCCGTAGAGTATCACGACCTACAAATGTGTACTTTTTGTTTTGTAACAGTAAGATCGACTGTGTTTCATCAACATTAGTCCTAAGGGCATTACAACATAAGACTTAATTAATAGCATTATGTGTAAGAAAGAAAGAAACAACTATATTTTTAAATAAGAACAACTGAAGGATTCTTTCTACCAGCTGGTCCTTGGCCGAGTTGATTAGAATGTCATTTCGGATGGTACAATAATTAATAATTCCTATTATGTAACAGTACGGGGAGGTTTTATTCAATTTAGCAGTAGGTCCTACTGTGAAGCTCCACTAGCGTCATTAGCAGTAGAATAGGACGTAATCCCATGTGCCTGGAGTATAGATGAAATTTCAAAAATAGTTTTGCAGTCACTAATACTCGGAAGAGACACCAATAAGCCAGGAGTAGACCATACGGAGTTGGTGGAGACCCGGAGTAGCTCAAAGATAGCCAAAAGGCAGAGCCAGATCAACCGAAGCACACCCGACTATGACCATACCAGCTCCGGACGACATGGAATCATTGTCTCCAGTCACAAATCAGACACTTTATATCCCGGATATTGTCCGTGAGCATTGCGGGGTCTCTGTCCCAGCATGTAGTAATAGGTCTTATATATTCAACTATTCATGAACCAAATCATCGCTAAATGAAAATGTACACTGTGGGGAATACAAAAGCAATCATCGGAAGAACTTGACAGTGCTAATACAGTTTCCAATTAACTGACGTTATTATTGTAAAGTGTTTAATCAAAGGTTGTCGTGTTTAGCTAATGAAGCAAATGAATAGACTCTACTCCACGGATTGTTCATTACATTTCCAACAGTGTTTTCAAATTAACTCTCATAGTGGTCATATGGATTCCTTTTTGTTTACATACCATGATCGGAATATCATTTGGGATGCCAATTCTGCAAACAAAAAGATAACAAAAAGTACATTAAAGTGGCCCTTACACTATAGCGATCCCCAGTTGATTATTGTTGCGTAGAAGATGTGTTCGAAACCCATGCCCACTTTTATTTTTTTGTCACCGTACGCTAATGGTAACTACTATGGTTTTGGAATAAGGTCGGGGTTCAATCACAACAAAGGTCGTGATGAGATTTTGGATTTTTCAGCCCAGTTTTCCCTTGTCAGTTGTGCAGGCACTGACAGGGAAAAAACACCTAGTCGTTTCCCCGTTCGCTATGAGCTATGCACGTTAAAGATCCTTCGACAGTTGGAAATAGCAAGAAGGCTGATGGCGCCGGCCTGGCAAAATTTCCTTCATTGCAAATTGTATTGCGTTGTCATTAGCCTATAAGGTGCAGAAGAGTGGGACGTAAAACTCCATTAATTTCATTTCAAATTTAAGACTTTGGGTTTGATTTGTTGAAATAAAATAGCAACTTGAGCTTTAGGAGATATAATTATTATTGCTTTATTTACTCGTCATGCGATCCCATGGATTATTATTCAGAATTAGATTAGTCAGCATGTCGTTTTCATAATCTATAATTGGACAAAAACAGCAATTGTTCAGTATCACCCTGTAACCATGCGTTAAAGTACACTACCGGTAGATAAATAGCTTATTCTATTTTCATATACATGTATGTAGACTTGTATTAATTTACAGTATTATTAATGTACGTAGGTGAAGGGATGGATTCCTTTATTATTTTGGACACAAATTAGCGAGTTAAGCTGTAATCCATATATTTAAAAGCCCTGTGATCGAGGTATCTGTAATTCAAACTTATTGTCTTTACATGTTATACAAGCGTTTCGTCTGCAATATTGTGACCCGGAGACATATAGACGTCTTATAGGAGACGACTTATCAAGTGGCGATAATCAATTACATTTTTATGGCTAATTACTAAGGTTTTTCTTTTTTAGCTATCAGATTATATAAGAATTCTGTTATGTTATATATGACAGCAGCTTTATCTACTGATGAATATATACTCTTATTGGCCTAGTTTTAAAAGTTTAAATTTTGTGTTTAATCTAAAACCTATTTTGGTAATAAACAAGTATGATATTCATATATAGAAATCTGTTGGTAGGTGTTTCAGGGGTGACTTTAGATTTACCCTTAAGGCCTCTCGGAGGAAGATTGGATTGCTTGATAACCGGACCACAAGTGAAGAAAACGCATTATCGTGAGATGGTCAAGTCTGATATTCCCAATATATCTATATTGTATCTCCTCAGGATTGGCAACAAAACAACACGTGTTGAACAAACGGGAAGGATGCGAACATCACAAACGATATTGCTATACTACATCTACCGTGTCAAACGAAGTCAAACGATTATCTATTTGAATGCCCTATTAATGAACAGACCTAACTGAAAGGAGGCACTGTCTGAATATAACCAACGATATTGCTATACTACATCTACCGTGTCAAACGAAGTCAAACGATTATCTATTTGAATGCCCTACGAATGAACAGACTTAACTGAAAGGAGGCACTGTCTGAACATGACCAACGATATTGTTATACATGTACTACATCTACCGTGTCAAACGAGGTCAAACGATTATCTATGTATATGTCCTACGAACGACAAGACCCAATTGAAAGGAGACACTGTCTGAATATCACGAACGATATTGGTATACTACATCTACCGTGTCAAACGAAGTCAAACGATTATATATGTATATGTCCTATGAATGAACAGACCAAACTGAAAGAAGAAACTGTGTGAACCTTGCTATACTAAATTTACCGTGTCAAACGATTATCCAATCTATATGTTCTATGAATGATCAGACAAAACTGATTGGAGACACTGTGTGAACATCACCAACGATATTCCTATACTACATATACCGTGTCAAACGCTTATCCTATCTATATGTTCTATTAATGATCAGACAAAACTGATTGGGGACCCTGGGTGAACATCACCAACGATATTGCTATACTACATCTGCCTTGTCAAACGAAGTCAAACGATTATCTATTAATGCCCTATGAATGAACATACCAAACTGAAAGGAGGCACTGTGTGGACATCAACAAGCGTCAACACTAAAGATGTGTTTTTTTACTTAAAACTTATTTCTCACTTAATGAAATCTCACCATACGTGCAGTACGGACGAATGGTCTATGGATAAACAAATAAAACTGAAAGGAGGCACTGTGTGAACATCACGAACGACGTTTCTATAAATGTATCCTAATGCGAACGTATTATCAAATTAAATAGTTCAGCATAAACGAATTATCTAGGGATAAAGAGACGGAAATGAATACAGGCGCTGTGTGAGAAGCAAACTGAGAAAAAGTGTTATCACGTAGTAAGTATTAAATGAAGTCTCGCCATCAAGACGTATTAACGCCCTAGAGATGAAAAAAACGGAACAAGAGGAAGGCACCGTGTGAATACCAAGTTAGAACGATGGTTCCATAAGATACATTCCTTCACGCCTACTAATTTCCAAACGATCATCTTCATCAGCCCAATCAGGTGCGCGAAATTTGGTTGTTCAGCATTTATTTTACTTCCGCTGTCTCTTCAGCAAATATTTTACTACCAAGTCGTTGGATTGAAATTCTTATGGTTAAGATAAACCAAAGGGTCGACTAAAGGAGATATACAGTTTTTGGGATTGACGAACAGTTGAAGTGGTTGATGAGACAGGAAAAATATAAGTCAAAGCCTACAATAAACCTGATGAGGTTTCTCATCTTCTCTAAGCGGTAGATGAAAGCTCATTATTAAAAAAGTTCAGCTGTTTAAAAGTCGATTAGGAGAAGAATAAAACGAAATAAAAAATGATTTTGTAGAAGTGATATGTCAAATATTTCTACATAGTTTGACACTACAGATTAATCTTCTTAAATGCCATTTGGGATTGCTGTTGCAACAATCAAACGGTATGAATTAGACGATGTGTTTTATTGGGAGTTGTCTTCCAATATATATTAGGGGATTTAGTTCAGAAAGATGTCAGGTCAAAATTCTTAAAAGTCTTTTGGAATTTTGCCGAGAAACTGGAAATAGAAATTGCTTGTCAGAAGCCAGGTTGTTGCCCCCGTCGGTCATACTTTGTCATCGTTTCCAAACCACACCCCTTCGTTATTCTAATTCATCTTGTCAAAACAAACCCCCATCAGTCATAGTTTGTCATCGTGTCCAAACCACACCCCATCGATCATACTTTTTCATCGTGTCCACACCACCTTCGTCACACTTAGCATCATTTTCAAACCACATCCCCAATCGGTCATACTTTGTCATCGCGTCCAAACAACCCTTCCCTCTTTGCCATACTTTCTTCATGATCGATTCAAACCACACCCCCTTCGTCATACTTCGTCATCGTGTCCAAACCACACCACTTTCGTCATACTTCGTCATCATTTTCGAACCACATTCACAATCGGTCATACTTTGTCATCGCTTCCAAACCACCCTTCCCACTTTGCCATACTTTCTTCATGATCGGTTCAAACCACAAGCCATCGGTCCTTATTTGTCATCGTGTGGAAACCACACCCACTTCGTCATACTTCGTCATCGTGTCCAAACCTCACCACCTTCGTCATACTTCGTCATCGTTTTCAAACCACATTCCCAATCGGTCATACTTTATCATCGCGACAAACCACCTCCCACCTGTGTGATACTTTCTTCATTATCGTCTTCAAACCACACCCCCATCGGTCGTACTTTGTCATCGTGTCCAAAACACACCCCCTTCGTCATCCTTCTTAATCGTATTCATAAACACACCCCTATTCGCCAACACGCTGTCTTACACACTATTTAGTTTCTGCATTTTTAAAGACATCTCTTTATAAAGTTCCTTTGAAGAAATCGCAATTTTTCTATCTTACAATTCAAAACGTAATGTGACATGTTTGTCGTTGCTTAATTGCGTTCGATTCTTTTTAGATCAACATGCGAAAGAATTTTCATAAAAGAACAAGGAGCAATGACTGTGAAATATTTGATTCTGAAATGAGATGCCATCCATGATTGATTTGAAAAATCATTCTTGAAAGACAATGCATGCGTTAAAGAATATTTTGATCAAAAGAAAATCTGATAGTATTTAGATCAAAGAGATGGATTTTGCGTTCAAAGTTAACAAAAATAAAGCGGTGACTGATTTAGACACCGTGGCGTTTCTTTCATATTATCACTTTTAAGATATTTTAGGCCGATGATTTTCGCCGGGGACTAAATTCGCATAAATACTAACAACAAATGTTGATATCGTGACGTAACTTATGTTGACATCTTGACGTGAAGTTCTAACGCCGTCTGCAATGTTTTAACTGATCACATGACACGATCCGCCGAGAAAATTCGCTACATGTGACCCCTTTTTCTTTGGTATCAAAATACACAGATCGGGATTAATCGAAAAAGATGCTGCCTGCCCACAGTCTTCTTCCACATACATTTAGAACTTTACTGCGAAGTCTGCAGTGACGCCTGTACAAATGTTTTTCATATCTTTGTACAGGCCGGCGTCTTGCCTAAGGTGTGAGTTTCCATCCATTCCATTCTTAAGTCTCACGAATACTTCATGAAAAAAAGAACCTGACACAGATTTGTTCTTTTAAATGCGTGGATGTAGCTGTAGTGACTGGATGCGAAGCCGTTTGTGTGTCTCCACAAGACTCCATTTCTATGGAGGCTCTTTATTTAAGATTACAAGAAAACCGTTATCAATGAGGTTCATTGAATTCAATATCCGGTGTTAAAAATAACTGTGAAATAATTAAAAGGATACCTTAAAAAATGAAATTGACATTTATTTTTAATGACGAAGGAATGTTGATTCTAGCAGTGGAGCAAATACAATTGATAATGACTATTTAGAGAGGAAGTATACAAAGCCACCGACACGTTTCATCACGATCAGGTTTATTTTAATATCATTTACGTTGAAATCTTTTCAAAGATCTTTTTATTGTTGTGGCGAATGTCGTCATTTAGCTTAGATTTCAGGTTTAATAGTGAAGATATTGCAATCCTCGAAAATTAAAAATTCCAGTCAAACATGTTTTAGATATGTGCTTAGTGTATGCCTAAGATTTGCTGTTTACTGGAGATTGTTGCACAAGAAAATATCCAAATCCCTTTTTATGATAACATAAGATTTTGGTGGAGTTAATAACACTTATTCACCAGTCGGCACACGACAATGAAAGAAACAAAAATAAGGAAAATATTTTTCAACTTTGAATTTAATGTAACTGACTTAGTTGAAGTATGCCAAAGATCAAATCTAATTAAATTCATTTGCAGGAATCCATTCTTCAAGTCTAGCTCAGATGAAATCTTCATAGAAAGTTTAATGGAACCTCGTAAAGGAAATGTAACATTGCTTATTTATTCGATATGGAAGAAGAGATTACATAGTCCAATCGAGATCAGTAGTTATGTTGTTTCGTGAGAAACAGGCTAGAAAACAAATGGCTCGTTATCAAAAGCTAACATTGCGTGTAGACAGAGTTTTCTTGCTAAAAAACAAAAGGCCAAGAAGAATTAATAACCATTCATAAGAAAGAAAACGAAACAAGAGAATTCTCCTCGAAAAAAACGTGGATATGGAACAATACATAAAATATATGGAAAAAAAACCACACACACAAGTACTAACAATCCGGTTCAAATCACGTATTGGCAATCCATAAGTAGCGGCTTGTGAATGTTTCATTTGAAAAAGTATAAATGCCTTGAAGACAATACATTCTCCGATCAACCTGCACCCACCATTGATTTTTGATATACAAAATACATGATGACTGGTACTAACGAAAGCCTAGTATTATGTGTTTGTAACAAATTTGTGTCCATATTTTACAAAATAATGTTTTTGAACTCTTAGATCATAAATCAAGCCTTTCGTCAACAGGCCATTTTTCATATTCACAGACAAAAGATATATTTAAAAAATTGTCTTGAGTTCGCTTCTAATGTGATGAAAAATGTACTGAAACAGATGCACATGTAGGCCTGTATGACGTTTTACTTTAAACCTGCAGCAAAACAAAGCACGGAGTTTTACGCCAACAGTAACTTAAAGCCTGCTGCCAAATCACAACACGACAAATTGAAAATGTATATTTTAGATCGTTGAAATATAAATGGTTGAGTGGAAATCTAGCGTTGCTTGCATTGGAAATGTATTGTTAGATCGTTTAATTTAACACAAAATATAAATGGTTGGGTGGAAATATAGCGTTGCTTGCAATGGAAATGTATTGGTAGATCGTATATAAATGTTTCAGTGGAAATAAAGCGTAGCTTGCATTGCTTCCGTATTCTTATATCGTTGAAATTAACACAAACTATAAATGGTTGAGTGGAAATAAAGCGTTGCTTGTATTGGAAATGTATTGTTATATCGTTGAATTTAACACAAAATATAAATGGTTGAGTGGAAATATAGCGTTGCTTGTATTGGAAATTTATTGTTATATCGTTGAATTTAACACAAAATATAAATGGTTGGGTGGAAATATAGCGTTGCTTGCATTGCTTCCATATTGTTATATCGTTGAATTTAACACAAAATATAAATGGTTGGGTGGAAATATAGCGTTGCTTGCAATGCTTCCATATTGTTATATCGTTGAATTTAACACAAAATATAAATGGTTGAGTGGAAATATAGCGTTGCTTGTATTGGAAATGTATTGTTATATCGTTGAAATTAACACAAAATATAAATGGTTGGGTGGAAATATAGCGTTGCTTGCATTGCTTCCATATTGTTATATCGTTGAATTTAACACAAAATATAAATGGTTGGGTGGAAATATAGCGTTTCCTAAGATTTAAAATTTAAACCGCTGGAAGTATGATGTAAACTTGTAAAAAGCAAGATCTTGATTTCAAACTGTAAACAGTTAGACTGGAATATAGCGTTCTGTTTTGCTGGAAAAATGACATGTGGGTTTTCATGGAAACAAATCTGATCGAATTTAAATTGTACTTTGTGGAAGAGGAACTGTAATATGAACCTAAATGGGCCTACACCAATGAAATTGATTAAACTGAAATGAATAGCCGTAGGAGGTGACTCGAACATAACATTTAAACCGGTAATGGCCTTTTAACAAGGATTCGATTGGGGCTGTTCATTGAATCTGTAATAAAAGCTCTTGAAAACATGAATCACATCAACCATCTCGAATAAACGTACGAATGGGTCAACGCCTTCAAATGAAACTAATCACTTATAGGCCTAATTCACAGTTTGATAGAGTTGATCACAATGAGCGCATTTTCTATGCTTATAATCTGATTTGAGGGCTTGTTCTAAAGTTATTCAAACTACCTAGTCTGCGATATCAGCATCCAATGGTTACTTGTCATCTAACAGAAACAACTATCTTTTGTGCGAAATCAGCATCCTCTGAAAAATCAAACTTTTATCATCCAACAAAAACAACTACTTAGTTTGCGATATCAGCATCCACTGGAAACGAATGTCATTTACCAAGAACAACCTAAAAACAAACAATTTAAAAGAACCTAGTTCGTGATGTCATCACCCGCTGGAAGCAAATGTTAACTCGTTATCTACCAACAACTGCCTTATCTCTAATTTCAGCATCTGCTAGAAGCTAACATTAGCTTTTCATCTAACAAAAACAACCACTGCATCTGCGAAATCAGTATCCGCTAGCAGCCAACATTAGCTTTGCATCTAACAAAAACAACTACCGCATCTGCGAAATCAGCATCCTCTAGAAGCTAACATTAGCTTTTATGTAACAAAAACAACTACCTAGTCTGTAATATCAGCATCCGCTGGAAGCTAACGTTCCTAGTTTGCGATATCAGCATTTACTGGAAGCGAAGGTTATCTTGTCATCTACTAACCAGGTTAGCACCTACACTCTACTATATTCAGGCTCCTAGATGAAATGATATAACTGTAAAGTACATCTCGGCACGAATCTTACATACATCTTCTCCATATTGTTTCTTACATTTAGCCCACTTTCAGAGTGGGAGCCGAAGGTTGTGTTTTTTTTTGCATGCATTAATCCTAGTTGATTATATCGTTACAGTACACAGAGAATTCTAGTTACTCCAGAATTCTCCATTCCGCTTTAATTACGTGATGGTTGTCGTTTACAATTCCTTCTCATGTCAGCGCTTTTCATTACAGTTTCATTCGAAGCTATGGTGTAGGAAGGATCTTCGTTCGTCTTATTAACGGAATTGTTGAGATGTTAACTTAATTGTGTATGTTTATCGGGGACACTGTTAGCATCATTTTGAAACAGACGTCTACGGTTCCTGCAATTCCCCAAAGTTAAGTGTTTGGTGACGTCACTTATCGCAAAATATGCTTTTTTCGCGATTAGTGTCGTTAACAAACAATTAGTTTTAGTGGAATTGCAGGAATCACGGACGTCTGATTTAAGATTGGAATGGTGTATATCTATGCAACAATTACCTTGATACACAACCTAATTTTTTTTTTTTTTTGTTGGAAGCGTGTTTTCAGTAAGGATTTTGGGAAGGGAAGAGCTTGATTCTCCTAAAGGCTAAGGTAGTTCACAGCTATTTTGAATCACCACCTCGATATATTAAAGCTAACCTGAAGGTCCAGGGTTCAATCCCGACAAAGGTCGAGATGAACTTTCGGATTTTTCAGCCCGGTTTCCCCTTGTCAGTGATGCAGGTCGGATGGACTGACATGGAAAAAGCGTCTAGTCGTTCGGATGGGACAATAAACCGAGGCCCCTTGTGCTACAGGCTGAGTACGTTAAAGATACATCGACTGTTGGAAATCGCAAAAAGAGTAGGCTAATGCCGCTGTCCTGGCAAATTTCCCTCATTGCACACTGCATGGCGTTGCCCGTCTTCATTAGCCCATAAGGTGCAGAAGAGTAGGACGTAAAACTCCATTCATTTCATTTCATTTTCGATATATTAAAGTTGAATTTTGGCTAAAGCACTTAAATAAAGCCTGTAAAACAATTTCTAAACCTCTAAAGATGATCGAAGTCAGGAAGATATTCAAAATGGCTAAGTAAGAAGCATACTTAGTTTGGTATGATGACCATTCATCATATTTCTAGACAAATTAAAACGATACGTATATTTGTCAGTGATACATTTGATTTATGATGATACAACGAATAAGTTGTCTGGCTGTAAATTGAGTCAGATCTATTATTTGAATTTAACCTGTCAAACTAATCTTTTCAATAAAATCGTCTCGCCATCGACCTCAGCGACAAATCGTTTACTTGTTGTTGATTTTGGGTATGGGATCAATTGGGTGGTTTTGTTTTGATGGTTTCGTAGTTACTAAAACCCGTCTCGTCCCTGGTTGACCTCAGCGATAAATCGTTTACTTGTTGTTTGGTAGATGACAAAGTATCTTCTAAAGCTGATATTCCAAAATAGGAGTGGTGTTGGTATTGTGTGGTTTTGTTTTGTAGTTACTAAATCCGTTTCGTCGCTGACCTCTGCGACAAATCGTTTAATTGTTTTGAGAATTGGTTGGTTTGGTCGTTGACAAAATTATCTTTTAGAAGCTGATATCCCAAAATAAGAGTAGTTATTGGGATGGAAATCAATTGGATGGTTTGGTAGTTTACTAAAACCGTCTTGTCGCTGACGTCTGCAGCAAATCGTTTGCTTTGTGAATTGTTCGGTGGGTAGATGACAAGTTGATCTTTGCTTCCAGGCGAATCTGATTTCGTATACTAGTGTGTAATTATTGTTAATAGGGTTTTGATCAATTGGTTTTGTGACTAAAACCAGTCGCGCTGCCGACCAAATCGTTTACTTGATCTTTATATATTGGTCGGTTGGTCGATGATAATTTAACTTCTGCTTGATAATATCACAGACGTAACAATTTATTGGTAGTCGTAGAATCTGGACAAATTGTATGGTATGGTATGGTACTTAATAAATACGTCTGCGATATATCAGTTATTTTAATGAAGAACAAGTTAAGAAATGATTACATATAACAAGGATAACAACTTAGCTTAATAAAGAACCCTCTCGACCAGTTTATTCTTGGTCAAACCTGTAAACATTGATCCGTGCCAGAACATCACACGATAGTAATTATACTTGCTTGTTAAACGATCCAGGCGAAAGACATAGAGACATCATAAAGTTGTCGATTAATGATAGAGAACCATCGTATGTGGATTGAATGCTGCTGATTTGATCGGGTCGATTGACAAGGCGGTGAACATAACAGGCCGTAGTTAACTAAGACGTAGACCTAATTGTCTAGAAGGGACAAGTAATATATGATGTATATAAAGTATGGTCTTAGATGAGATAAGGAAATTGTTTTGATTGTTATTTCAATGAATTCATTTTCGGGGATACGAGCTTATAAACACGTTTGAATAACGTACTATAATATTTTTACCGTCTTTTAACCTAATCTTGCGGAAGAAAAGTGTTTTTCACATTTTTAACTAAAAAATATAATAATGTAATATCTCTACACCACCCTCGGCCCCTCCCATCGCCAACCCCCTAGCCCTACGCCCAATTCCCCTTCCAGCTTTCATATATTCAAACCTTTATTTTGTATTTTTTTTAAATAAATCTTGTACTGCCACTTGTCTTTTTAATTAATCCTTGGAAACCCTACGCTGTAGTTGTCATATTTAGTTGACTTTAACTCCAAACCCCAAGCAACCATGAGCAAAGCGAAGTTATTATGTTAGCTTAATGGAGATGTCATTGGGTGTTGTAAGAGATATATTCCTATAGAAGCAGATTGAAGGGATTCACATGGTATTTACTTAATTTGCGTTTGGGGACATTTGTATGGCTATATAACTATGATAACACGTCTTGGTTTCGGAATCTTTGAAGAGGCAGGGGTGGACACTTAATTCTATTTACTTGAATTCCATGATTCAATTAACAAGAAAAATCACCACACAAGCCCGTTAACTTGTCACATAATCTCCAAATCTAGTCCCGAATGATTTGTCTTTATTTGACTTTTATGTCGTAGTCATGTACGTACCAGACCATAAACCTGGAACTTGTTTCTGGAAAACTTAACTTAAGATGGATTGATGTTCCTGTCATTCTATTGGTTAAAAACGTATTTATATTTTTTTTTATATATATATTGAATTAAATTTCTGTATGTATTACTGCGTCTCAAAACGAACATAGAATTTGAAAATTTAAACTTAAACAATAAGAGCTCTATTCACCAGTAAATATACCTGCTGCCATAAATAACATAAAAAAAAATAAGATATATAAATATATATATAAAAAAAGTAAGTAATTATCAATAAAGATGCATTTAATTTTCGAAAATGGCTTACACTAAATTGATTAAGTGTTTTTAAAAAATTAAAAAATTAAAAAATGACTTAGTTTTGTGACTTTTCCAGTTTTTAAGGGATTGTGATACTTTATGACACCAGGTAAGTTCACTGATGAATATTGACCATTCTAGAGAACTAAAATTTTATGTTCATGCTAAGACGCAGTATCCCTTTAAAATCTGGGTTTTATTTAAGTTTTGGAGAATAAGGCCCCAGTCCAATTGTCATGTATTCTCCGAACGATTGGTCTCCATTAGACGTTTATGTCGCTGATGTATACGTCATACCACGAACCCTGAAACTTATGTGTTGTCGAAATATCAATAACGTTAATTGATAAGTCACTTATCGTCAATGGAGGAGAAAACATTAATTAAGATTAAAATGATATTAGATGCCCAATTATCTGATCAATAGATTCTATCAGACGCGTATATGCCTATAGTTTAATTTTATAGCTTGTTGCTGATTAATATTGAAAGATATCATCGTATTGACGATTATTATAAAGTACTGTAAAGGCTTCAATATTTCGTTTTTGGTAAAATTTAGACTACCGTAAATTTGATCAGAAAGCGAAAGTAGGGTATACCGGCTGTTATCTTAACTTATTGATTTAAGGTAGAGAATTTTGACTTTGAAAGCGATAATAACTGTGAGAACTTTGGTATCTAATAGAAAATAAAATACGACAAAATAGAGTAGCCCGTCGGTAGATAGGAGATAGCATGCAAAAGCAGTAGAAACTATACATGTATGAGTAAAAGTAAGATCCTATGATTTCAAAAATGTCAAAACGGAATGGTCTTGCAGTTCCTCTCTTAAGAGGCCACCTTCACTCAGCGACCGTTTTTGAATATTCCATTGAGTGGTCTCTGAATGCAGGTTCTACTATAGTTATTTCCATACACAGTTATAACCATGAGGAGGCGTAAATGAGAGAAACGTGCTGGAGAATTGGATTATTCGTTGATTATTGATGTCCCAAGAAACTTGTCTTCCTCTGCCATTGATTACCTTTTATAGATATATCTTGCAGACAAATTACAGCCTAAAAGAATGATAATAACAGAATTTGGGTATTTGTCACATCTTCCATATTTATGTGATTCTTTAAACTGGTGATCCTGCTGAAAACAATTTAATCTTAACAGGAGCCTGTTTCACGAAAACTTAACTTAGGATGATTTTAGTGTTCCAATGGTCAGATTGGTCAATCACTAAAATTGAGTTTTTATTAACCAATCAGGTTACTGTATTTCTTAAAATCTTGATTGTATCTTTGTTAAAATTTTGTGAAACAGGTCCCTTTAGTTTACTTCACTAAAAAATGGTCACTCTCGGCCACTCCCACGGTGGTCAGCTTTCAGTGCACTTGATTTGAAAGAGGATAATATATGTAAAATCAGCAAGGTAATTTGTCCAGAATTTCTCAGACCACATTAGAAATATGGATGTTGTAATTAAAGTGATACTGCGTCTTAGAATGGGCATAAAATTTAAGTTATCAAGAATGGTATTAATTATTGTGTCATAAACTAACAGAATCCCTGCAAAATCTGGAAAAGCAAGTAATTATAAATTTATTAAGCGTTTTTCAATAATTCAATTGCCTTTTTATGGATAATTACTAAGTTATTTAGATTTATCGTACTATATAAGTATTTTGTTGTGTTATTTAAGGCACATCTACTGACGAATATATACTCGTATTAGGCTAAGTTTATGTTCATTCTAAGACACAGTATTCCTTTAAATGAAGAGTAGAACCATAATGTATTCCCTTGTGTTCCATTATATATGTACTCTTCTCTTCTAATCTTTCATAATTACTGTCATTTCAATCATTAAGAAGAGGTGAGTGCACTTTGGAAATTGATTCTGTCCAGAGGAAGATTCGTCGAATCAATGCCCAGGCGACAAAAGCTCCAAACCCGCCACTTAAGAGAGACAGAACAGTTGGTTTAGTCTTGTGCTTGACTCGCCTTGTGGAATTTTCTCGACACAACCCGAAAATATAAAAGGTAGCCAAATATGTCCAATTGTGGTATTAATATTGTCGATCGTCAAGAAAAAGAAAGAAACAACTATATTTTACAAGGATAACAACTTAGATTCACAAGTTTGCCGTGACAGGGATCCTTTTTACCTGCTTTGGCCAAACCTCTTGGCATTGATTTTTTCCCGGTTTATCCGTACCCATGTACATTACAGCTGTGTGGATTTCCATTGGTATTGTTGTCGGTGGGCACATGCCGTGTTTTTAATGTCATGGGGATATTAAAGCCCAATAATGCTCGACAAAAACAATTTACTGGGAGTCGTGTGGGATATCAATAGAAAATTTGTTTTTATGAAGTTGTATTCAGCGGAGAAAAGCTGTCACTGAAACATGATCATTTCTTTATCCGTTTTTTTTTATATATTTATCCATTGTATTGCCCCATGGGCTTGATGTAAGACAGGACCATGTCCTTGTGTATTGGACCAAATTCTGACCCATGTAAAATAAAGAGTTTATTATTATTATTATATTTCAAATATGACAATAACAAGACCATTTAAACGATCACAGCTTCATCTTTCAACCCGACGTGTATCTCTCTTTTATACAGAAAAGTGAAGCACTGTCTTGTGTTATGGATCCTAAAACAAGAGGACATGCTTAAGATTTTGGCATTAACTTTAAGGGCACCTACTAATAAATGTATTAAAATATATGCCCACCTATCGTATATCTTAATAATAAAAAAAAATCTTTATTTACATTGGCTTATTAGCGTTTTTCAACAATGACTGAAGGTAATGGGTATACATGTATTGTGTTATATGGAGATTTGATGAATATATACTCTTATTTTCTAAGAGCCGTAGTATCCCTTTAAATAAGCATTATGGAAAATGTCACATATCAGACGCTTATGGGTATTCCTTTATTCAGATAAGTTTTCAATATTAAATAAAAATCCGCCTCAATTTTGTAGCTTCCTTATCGATTGTAAATGTAATATGCAAAAGTGATGATTTATTAAAAGATCGTTCCTGAGATATAACCTCAGACGCCCTGAAATAAGGTTTATATGCTTTTGAAAGATTATGTAAAAAATGTGTTATTCCGAATTCTCCATATTGTAATAAAGCAGCTGGATGTGTTGCCAAATGGATACACACGTAGGTAAAAGGGGGAATCAACCAAAAAAGTGAATCAACAGTGCTATTTACAAAGATAAATATTAAGGGGTGTGGGGTGGCACAAATTTCTACCCATTACCACTGTCATGTAATCTTCACTTATTTGCCTATCGAGCCTTAAATCATTAGTGGACTTAATGTCAAAACTCTTTTATATTCATATAACTATAATTATACATTAAACTGAGCATATTTTAGCTTCGTTTTTTCTATAATTTCTTAGTGTAATGGTTATATCGTGTTATATATACATGTGACATATTCTTTAGTCATGACACCTACCGGTAACTCCAACTGATGAATGTATGCTCGTATTGCACAAGTTTGGGACTTCAAATTTTATGTCCATTCTTGGAGGTAGTGTTCGTTTAAACAGGTCTATAAGTACGATTTCACTATTTGTGTGTTGTTTCAGACAAACCAAGTGTTGACATGCATTAGTTTTATAGAAGCTGTTTTATGTTGATGCCTTTTTTTTTTATTAGAAATCCAATTTTTTTATTTTCTCATAACACGAAAAACAATATGAGGGTTTTGAAATTTATATTTACGTGCCTGAGGCCATTAACCTCTCTTGCCTCAACTGAAGAAATAAATTGGTAAAAACACACGAGCTGTGGAGACATGTAGTAGGCTTTTTTTTTCAATCCCGAATTAACTACTTTGAGGACGTGATGTAGCTCAATAGGTTAGAACGTTAAAAACTTGGTATGACGTCATTAGCTGGTTGAAACGTCGAACGTATAGTATTCATGGGTTTAAATTTCTGGTGCTTTAGAAATGGCTTTCAATGGGATTTGAAGACTTTGTAAGAAACAAGCTCGACTAATAAAGTCGATTCAAAATGGATGTTTACCACGTTCGTATAATATTTCCATGTAAGACTAATACGTAGTTTCGTATGTTCTTAATAATCTTTATTGTTTCATCTGTTATTGAGATATCGCGTGTGATACTCGAGTTAAGTCCTAGGCCAGTATCTGGTCTGTATTTAGCAGTCATATGGTAATATATACACAATGTAATTATTTTAGTCATTTGAACTGTAATAATTGCTGTGGCTTAATGAGAAGGTTGCATTACTTCAAGTTCAGCGAACTTTGTTTTTTAAAGGCAATGGTTCTGGATATAGTAAACATTCTTCAGGAGTACTGGAAATGTACGAATTCGTTAAAAAAAATTCGAAGAAACCTCGCGCTGGGAATAATACTTTCTTTTTATATATTGCGTCTTTTCTATATATCACAGAATCTCTTGAAACAGCCACTCGCGATATTAAATTTCCAACGCTGATAATTCTGAACTCACTTAGAGATAAAAATTATTTTGAGCTATAAGCACTATTACCGACAGCGCCGTCGTCAGGGTTTGGGGAGGGGGGAACCGGGATAAAAGATAAGGGCCCCAGAACCAAATCAGTCCTGGTCACGGGGCTCATTACTAATTAGCTTAGCTTACGAATTGCGTATCCGTATCTTTAAGCACGATTTATTATCAATGTTTTCTTGGCCAACGTGGAGTTGAAATAAAGTCTAGCTTTACTTTCTGATCACGTAAGGAATAACAATAGAATTGAGTTCCTTTTAAACACGATTATTTATTGCAAACCTGGGTGCTTTAAAGAGCTACTGCGTCTTAAAATGGACATAAAATTTAAATTGTCAAGAATTATCAATATTATGTGTATATTCATCAGTGAACTTATCTGGTGTCATAAGTAGCAGAATTGCCTGGTACACTCACAAAATTAAGTCATTATTGCAAAAAGCTTAATCAATTTATTAAGCCTTTTTCAATAATGAATTGCATTTTTAGGGATTTACTTGGATTTATGAGATTATATAAGGATTCTGTTATGTTACTTATGGCAGAATTTACATCTAATGATGAATATAATATGCTCTTATTGGCCAAGATTAAAAGTATAAATTTTATGTTCATTCTTAAACGGAGTATTCCTATAATAATTAAGAACTTACTTTCTGATATTGAATGTAGGTTTTAAGAGATGAGTTTTTATTTCACGGATATAGCATCACATATTTTGAGTATGCAAAACCGCAATTTGTACATTTATGATACGATTAAGAAAAACTGTATGAGCCCACATATCCAGATTTGCCTGTTTTGGTACAAATTTGATTGTTATTGTTATTTATTCCTGTATCCGATTTTAGGACGTGAGACACTATTTCAACATTTTTCGTTTATGGAAGTTTGGGTTTGACGTGCACCCTGTGGCTGCATGCAATCATCATCTTAATGCTCAAGAATATGACTAATCTTCTCAAATTGCGTTATAATAAGAGTATCAGTATTTTTCATCCGGCTTAGCTCTAATCTGCTTACGATGCATTAAAATATGCATGATCTTCACTGCTCTGTTATTCCTATTCTGATTAAAAATAAAAGTTTAAAGGAGACATTTCGCGTACCACCCAGTCACGTTGTTAGGATGGGGTCCACTGGAGATGGGCCACGGCTATTAAGGATTAAGCTCCGCTAAATTTCCTCCCCCAAAACCTTTAGTTAGCAGAGATTGATTATATTACAAAATCAGAAGGATGAACATTTTGATTGGGATTTTTGCTCCAGAATGGTCACAAATTCTCCAGGGTTCTAGTGTTCGAAATTTCCTGGGGAGGGGTGAACAAAACAAAAACAGTGGCACTAACATCAATTCATTCGTGACGACGGGGCTGAGTTAACCACTCTAGGTAAATTCTATTCGCTCTATTACAAGATATGAGGACAGGATGTAAATCCCACTATTTTATGACAACAGTAGAATTCAAAGTTGATTTAACTTAAAGGGATAATAGGTCTAAGAATGAACATAAAATTTGAAAATTTAAAACTTGGCCAATAAGAGCTCTATTCATCAGTAAATATGCCTGCTACAATAAATAACATAAAAAAATAAATATCCAAAAGACTTATCTAATTATCCATAAAGATGCATTTGATTATTGAAAAACGCTTATAAATTGATAACTAGTAAGTGTTTTTCAAGATTTTAAAAGATTATATGTTACTTTATGACACCAGGTAAGTTCCCTGAAGAATGTAATACTAGTATTGACCTTTCTTGAGAACTAAAATTTTATGTTCATGCTAAGACCTATTATCCCTTTAAAGGGGCAATACAGTATACCACATTATCGTTCTCCAAAAACGTTGTGAATTATGCCGGAAGATATGTGTCTACTCCATCAATCTGAATTTGTTTAAAAGGTGTTAATTAAAAACGGTGACACGAATTAGTAATTAAACAGTTTGAACTTATCAGTTTGACCTTGTTATATTTTTATTATAGCTCCATATTATAAGGTGAAACCTTCAGAATAGAAGATATTTTTGTTTACAATAACCGGTACGCGATTTTTGTTTTTTTAAGTTCACCGACCAAAAAGCAAAAGGAACCCATTTACGTAAACAATTTATATAATTTTGGCATTAAAAAAATTTGACGGATGGATATTTTATTTATGATACGTTTAGAGCCAATTTTTTTTTTTTTTGAAGATTTTGTTGTAAAGTTTTGATACATTTGAACAAAAAAAGAATTTCGACCTACAAAATTAAAAAAAAAAAAAATTGCCTCTTTAAAGACAAATATAGGAGAGGCCATTAAGACAAGGATTATTGAGTAGATTTGGAAACTCCAAAAAGAGAAGAAAAAAACCCTTGATAATAAAAAAAAAAAGGCGTGGAAAGATTTTTTTTATATAAGGCGCTTTTATTTAGGCAAAACCCATCGAAACCGATCAAAGTATAAATCAAATAAGCGAAGAGCCCACAATGTTGGAATAAATTCAATATTTATCTTTGCAAGTCGCCAAAGCGCGTACCCAAATCAACCAACTCGTGGCGGCAAACGGTGTTAGCATTGTTGCAAGGCATGGAAATTATCTTTGTCTGCCATTGTACTACTTATTGGTACACGGCCGTCAAAGCGAGTTGTTTTGATTTGACGAAATTTGAGATGGCGACAAACAGTGGTAGCATGGTAGCAAGAGCATGGAAATTATCTTTGTCCGCCACTTCACCTACCTCAAGACGTGCACTCAAGACGTGTACCAAACGATTTGTTTGGATATTCTGAAATTAAAATCATAAAACGCCTATAGCCCTTGAGTTCAAATAATGTTAAAATTTTATGAGTGCTGTTCAGATTTAAATCTGATACAATATCACCATTAATACACTATTATATTTATAAAATAGGATGAGAGTGACTTGTTAAGAAAATGTTAAAAAAAAAACGAGAAAACAGATCTGAAAATAAACATGATCATTTAGACTGTATAAAATATAGAGACTGGTTCTATTTGCCTTATAGTACTTATCATGTTTTGAATAGTTCAATAATTAGAGACTACTTTATTTGATCAGCTTTAAGTATTTACTTAAAGAATAGAGTCATTTTTAGACTCAATTATACTATCAGATAAGTCGTAGTTAACTAGTATAGATACTATCAGAAACTAGTAGATAGTAATTGTAGCTATAATAGACCCGGATAGAAGGTCATTATGTTAGACTAGTATATTAACTATCAAGTATAGGTCAGTAAGTTTAGACTAGTATAATAACTATCAGAGACTAGGTAAGAGTCAGTAAGTTTCAGACTAGTATATAACTATCAGAGACTAGGTAAGAGTCTGTAAGTTTCAGACTAGTATATAACTATCAAGACTAGGTAAGAGTCAGTAAGTTTCAGACTAGTATATTAACTATCAGAGACTAGGTAAGAGTCAGTAAGTTTCAGACTAGTATATTAACTATCAGAGACTAGGTAAGAGTCAGTAAGTTTCAGACTAGTATATTAACTATCAGAGACTAGGTAAGAGTCAGTAAGTTTCAGACTAGTAAAATTAACTATCAAAGACTAGGTAAGAGTCAGTAAGTTTCAGACTAGTATAATAACTATCAGAGACTAGGTAAGAGTCAGTAAGTTTCAGACTAGTATAATAACTATCAGAGACTAGGTAAGAGTCAGTAAGTTTCAGACTAGTATAATAACTATCAGAGACTAGGTAAGAGTCAGTAAGTTTCAGACTAGTATAATAACTATCAGAGACTAGGTAAGAGTCAGTAAGTTTCAGACTAGTATATTAACTATCAAAGACTAGGTAAGAGTCAGTAAGTTTCAGACTAGTATATTAACTATCAGAGACTAGGTAAGAGTCAGTAAGTTTCAGACTAGTAAAATTAACTATCAGAGACTAGGTAAGAGTCAGTAAGTTTCAGACTAGTAAAATTAACTATCAAAGACTAGGTAAGAGTCAGTAAGTTTCAGACTAGTATAATAACTATCAGAGACTAGGTAAGAGTCAGTAAGTTTCAGACTAGTATAATAACTATCAGAGACTAGGTAAGAGTCAGTAAGTTTCAGACTAGTATATAACTATCAGAGACTAGGTAAGAGTCAGTAAGTTTCAGACTAGTAAAATTAACTATCAAAGACTAGGTAAGAGTCAGTAAGTTTCAGACTAGTATATTAACTATCAGAGACTAGGTAAGAGTCAGTAAGTTTCAGGCTAGTATAATAACTATCAGAGACTGACGACCATTCTGTGAAATGCTTATTAAAATTTTCGTAATCAGATTGCTCAACCGTGTTACCCTAGTACACCTAAGCCATCTAATATTAAGTTGATAAGCGGATGAACGAAAACAGTGTTATATAAATATAATTATTGTGTTGCTCTGATCCTTATTAATTATTATTCCAATTTCCTGTGTTGAGAACAGTAATCTAAACAGCGATTGCCTAACAATGTAAATTCTGAATCGTATTTGGCTCATTATATTTGATAAAGCTTAAGTCACACTAATGATATACGTATTGATAAGAGTTTATTGTTTTGTTTGTAGATTTGTAGATTCTTCATCACTGTTTCTACTAGTTCAGATGGCCCAATAAACCGAGGACCCGTAGGCTACAGGCTGTGCACGTTAAAGATCCTCGACAGTTGGAAATAGCCTAATGCCCTCGCCAAATTACCGTCAGTGCACAAGGCATGGTTGTGTCTGTCTTCATTAGACCATTAAGGTGCAGAAGAGTTGGACGTAAAAGCCCGTTCAGTTCATTTCCACATTACAGATGTCGGTAGTTCCTTTTGTAATTGACAACAGATTTGTCTCATGTTTGTAGGTGTATCGGGGACACTTACAGCATCAATTCTTGCGATTCCATTTAAACTGAGGTTTTGATAACGTCATTATCGTGTAGGGGGCCTTAATATATAACATAATCAGCTTTTCTTTTCCACGGACGTCGGCCTGATTGGCGGAATAAAGCAAATCAGTGCCCTTGATACACTTCATTTGATAAAAAGAACCCATTGCAATCTCTTTAATTCAGAATTGTTAAACCGTATTATTGACGTAAAATGCGTTTTGTCAACTTGCCACTTCAACCAGGTTTTCAATAGGCTTTTTGTATGTGTGGTGATTATAGAACAAACATTGCGTTGGCTGCGAGTCTTGAACGACATAAATCTTCACTCTATTTAACTTAATCATTCCACTCAGACTCAATTTGTCAATCTCCGATCCCTCGCAAATACTGTATCATTTATAACATTAATTGTTTTCATATAAGTGTATAAGTATTGCATAATTTCAATTAGTTGAAATCCCTCTAATACCTGCTCTCCATGGGTCTTTCAGGTAATTTTCAGAGGTACTGAGGCGTTTTTTAGCCTATTATAAAAATAGTTTTATGTTAATTTTTGATATAAGATTTCAAATGATACAAAGAAAAAGTTTAAGATAACTCTGCCTCGGCATGGATGATTGTAATAAGGTTATCTGAAATTTTTATATGTATCGGGGACACTGATAGCATCAATTTTTTCACGATTCCAATAGTCAATCGGTCGTCTGTGGTGCCTGCAATTCCAGTAAATTTAGTGTTTGAAGTAACTAATCTCAGAGGGCTTTATGTGATACAAGCATGTTTTGTGATAGAGATAAAACACTTCTGAATACAATGGTTCAAAGTGATTGCTTTCAGTGTCATAAATTAATTAGAAAAAAACTGTTTATAATCCCTTTAATGGCTTGCCATTCCCTGCGGAGGTCATCATATTTCAATATGCAGAAAATATTATAACTAATTTCATTAACAGCGTTAAACCCTAGCCTGCAGGCAGCACGGCACTTGTGTGGTATCATCCCTAAGGGTATCGCTACATTTTCTTTTTCATTAGTCATATTAATTTGAGTTACCTTTAGGGGATTGGGAAAGGTCTTGTGGTCTTTGAATGTGTACTCATGACACACATACAGCTTCTATATGCACCATTACGACTTTTCGACTAGAGTCAGCAGTTTAGATAACGATTTAGAAGGACGAAATGTCAAAACAAAAACACAAAAAAAATGTCAGAAAAGAAAAAAAGAAAAATTTAATCTAAAAAAAAAAAAAAAATTTAGAAAGGCGAAATAAACGAATAGACGCAAAAAACAAGTTGAGATTAGAGTCAGGGTAAGCGCTATGAGTAAGCCCCTCAGTGATGTCAATGCCAGCGCTTTTTAAATGTCCATATTATTATTCTGATAATAACGCCATAATAGTCTATGGCTCACTTTTACCGAGTCAAATTTGGACTACAATGATTTATAAATGTCTTTCTGCAATTACAAAACCTAAAGGTGCATGATATTTAGTCGTTAATAACATTCAAATTTCATAAGGGTTGGGGGGGGGGGGGTATTGTGATCGCATATTGAAGGTGGGTTCTTAATAAAGGTGGGTCGCTGGTTGGGTAATGAAGGTGGTGGCTAATCAGTCGTTAGATGATACATTGAAAACTCGTAAGGGGGAGTTTATCGTGGTCGCCTATTGAAGGTGGGTTCTTAATAAAGGTGGTCGTGTGGACTAAGCAGGATAAACTGCTAACAGACCGAACCTCATTTAAGTCTATTAGTCTAAATTACAACACCAGACTAAATCAGTCGAATGATGTAAAGGATTATTATTTTTTTCGCTAAAGAAAGGTAGTTCGGCGAGGTCACTTCTTTAAAATGTCTCTTGACATCAGTATTTTTGTAACTTTTGCCAAATCCTTTTACCATTGTTGTATTAAAATATGTTTAAGATGTATCCTAATGATCTTCGTGTCGGGATTCGGGTAACGTTAGATGTGTTTTGTATGCGGTCATGCAGTGAAATGTTCTTCATAGGTGCATATAATATCATTGATCGACAATAATCAAGAACATAGTGAATCATTTCTGTTCACCAAGTTATTTCAGCGAATCGGATAAACAGTCATGACTATACATCCTGGTTTCTCAATAAATTGATTGATGATACGAACGATTCCGGCATAATTCTCGAAGGGGTTGAGATAATGAGAGAATGAAAGCGGTCACCGGGTCTTATCGCTGCCATCGAAGTGGATTGACGTATGTTCCGTTCCCAAAGGGTAGGTCATTCGCGGAACAGAGTGACCCATGTATTAAAGAAGTATGTAACTTGTATTGAACGTTATATGCCCATGTATTAAAGAAGTGTGTAACTTGTTTCAAAACCTTATGTACCCATGTAATAAAGAAGTGTGTAGCTTGTGTTGAATGTTATGCACCCATGTATTAAAGAAGTATGTAACTTGTATTGAACGTTATATGCCCATGCATTAAAGAAGTATGTAACTTGTGTCAAAACCTTATGTACCCATGTAATAAAGAAGCATGCAACTTGTATTGATACGTTATGTACCCATGTATTAAAGAAGTATGTAACTTGTGTTGAAACGTTATGTACCCATGTATTAAAGAAGTATGTAACTTGTGTTGAAACGTTATGTACCCATGTATTAAAGAAGCATGCAACTTGTATTGATACGTTATGTACCTATGTATTAAAGAAGTTTGTAACTTGTGTTGAAACATTATGTACCCATGTATTAAAGAAGTATGCAGCTTGTATTGATACGTTATTTACCTATGTATTAAAGAAGTTTGTAACTTGTGTTGAAACATTATGTACCCATGTATTAAAGAAGTGTGTAACTTGTGTTGAAACATTATGTACCCATGTATTAAAGAAGTATGCAGCTTGTATTGATACGTTATGTACCTATGTATTAAAGAAGTTTGTAACTTGTGTTGAAACATTATGTACCCATGTATTAAAGAAGTTTGTAACTTGTGTTGAAACATTATGTACCCATGTATTAAAGAAGTGCGTATTTATCCCGTAATTATTATATTGTGTTATATATTTGCCCCTAGCTTCTAAATCTCGTTCAAATCCTATAACAGAGTGACATTGGCAGCTGTACCCATGTATTAAAGAAGTTTGTAACTTGTGTTGAAACATTATGTACCCATGTATTAAAGAAGTTTGTAACTTGTGTTGAACCATTATGTACCCATGTATTAAAAACGTTTGTATTTATCCCGTAATTATTATCTTGTGTTATATATTTGCTCCTAGCTACTAAATTTCTTTCAAATCCTGTGTGAAACAGTGTGACAATGGCAGTTGTACGCATGAAATTGTCAGTAAGGGTTTGGGATCAGAATACTTAGAGAAAGCACTGGTAATTTACGTGTATATCGACCCCAGGGGATTGAGACACAACGAAGTTGTCAATGACGAATGGGGGTTGTGGTTTGAGATAAATGACGAGTGGGTGTGGTTGTGGTATAGGGGATAATGACGAATGGAGGTGTGGTTTGAGATATATAACGATTGGTCATAGGGTTTGGTCACTTGCAAGATACCGTAACAGAGTGGAACATGAATGAGATCATTGTACAGCACAGAAAAAAAAAAACTCAGTAAATGCGATGTTTATTTAAAATTCTTAATACATTTTTTTTTTTTACTTCAAACTACATCATTATCGTTCTTACATGAAAAAAACTACACACCACCATGTCGAATATCTTCCTCGTACTTCTTACTGGCTTAATTGAAATAATAGAGTGAATTAAAATGGTTATGAACCACTTTCGTGTGTGTTCCAATTCCAATGTGAGAATCACACGTAGTTTTATTTTAACCTTTATTCTGTGAAACAAGGCCAATGAGAAATACTGCTCTTATGTATCTCATTGGAATGTTCAAGCAATGAGATATTTTTTAAGCCTAGCACGTCATTTCATATTGGAACACCATTACTCATAAAATCATTTAAGCGTCTTTTAACGAGAATTTGTCCAGTCTTTACTATTACATCAACCATCAACCCTACGCTCAGAAAGCGATGGGTTACGAATGGTTCAATGGTTCAAGCTGTTTTCGTTTCGTTACTACGTCGTTCAGTCACAAAACTTGGCTAAGACTTTTTTTTTACTTAGCGTCTTTTGTAACGTAACGTTTTGAATCTTCGCCATCTCAATATTCCAAGTTTAGTTAGCCAGTTTCTAGATAAATTGAATTGAGTTTTACGTCCTCCTCTTCACTTAAGGGGCTATTGAAGACAGGCAACGCCACGCCTGCAATTTTTGTCCAGAAGAACATCATTAGCCTACTATTGCGATTTCCAACCGTCGATGGATCTTTAATCTTTTACGTGCACTATAAAAAAACTACACATCAACTTGACCTTTGCCGGTATTCAACCCTGTACCTTCCGGTTAGTGAGCAAAAATCTAACTCGCTGAGCCACTGTGGATCCTTAGTCACCCTCTAAAATTGAATATGTAAAAGATATCGTTCCACAACGTCGAACCGGAAGACTAAGCGCAGAGCTGGTACGACAAATATATTTGCTAAAATTGTTACCCTATCCGGGTGCATGATTTATGCGGTATGACCTGTATATATATATAGAGGTTCTTTAGATTCCATTTTCTTTATACCAAAAATTTAAGGGATAGATTCGCTTTTGTTGTTTGTAGAAACGGATAATTTGTTAGTTGAGCTAATCAGTAATAGTGTTCACAGCTTACAGTCGACATTCATGTATCTACAGAATAATCCGCGAAATGGAAATTTTCGAATATGTCCTATAAATAACAATCTAATCTTGCTAATGTATTTGTACAATTGGTTTGAAAAGAAATTTGCACTACATATGGAATTGATGACGTCCTTAACCCCGAAATTTAATTTAACTTCAAGTTAAGATGAAATTACAACACAGATAAAGTTAATACAAGTACAATTTTTAAAAAAAGACCATTGATTATTCTTGATATATGACTGAATTTATCAATCCTTAAATCTCAGCAATCTTAGGTTAAGTCATCAAACGTTAAAAGTGTCAGTTATAAAACGTTACAAGTGTCAGTTATCAAACGTTACAAGTGTCGGTTATCAAACGCTACAAGTATGTTATAAAACAGAGATGAGTTATCAAACGTTACAAATGTCAGTTATCATACGTTACAAGTGTCAGTTAGCACACGTTACAAGTGTCAGTTATCAAACGTTACAAGTGTCAGTTATCAAACGTTATCAAGTGTCGGTTATCAAACGTTATAAGTGTCGGTTATCACACGTTATAAGTGTCGGTTATCAAACGTTACAAGTGTCGGTTATCAAACGTTACAAGTGTCAGTTATCAAACGTTACAGGTGTCAGTTATCAAACGTTACAAGTATCTGTTATAAAACAGGACAAGAGATAAGTTATCAAACGTTACAAGTGTCAATCATCAAACGTTACAAGTGTCAGTTATCACACGTGTCAGTTATCAAACATTACAAGTGTCAGTTATCAAACGTTACAAGTGTCAGTTATCAAACGTTACAAGTATCTGTTATAAAACAGTACAAGAGATAAGTTATCAAAAGCTACTAGTTTCAGTTATCAAACGTAACAAGTTTCAGTTATCAAACGTTACAAGTTTCAGTTATCAAATGTAAGGCCCAACTCTTAACACAGATCACTAGTAAGAGGTAAAAATCCACTCCGTTTTATTTACACAAAAAAGCTTAGAAAAAAAATGTAAGTACACAGAGATAGCTTTAAACATCGACACCACGTGACGTTGTACTAATCGAAATGTGGTTTGTCATGTGATTTTCGTCCACGTCGGCGGTCGGTACTCGGCAACATCTTTTGAAATACATTCGGATGAACACTTTTTTGAAGTTGTCACCAAAGATGATGTACACTGCCAAACTGATGCAAAAGTCTAAATAGTATAACAGTTCAAATAAACGTTGGAAGATGTAGTCGTTCGTGGACACGTGTGCGTTTTGAAGAAACTCCAAAATCATCAGCTTTATCCGGATACCATGAATCGGCGTGTGAAGAACCAGAAAAACTATGGATACCGCGAACAGCATCTTGGTTACTTGAGCTTCAGGGCTTTTCCCCTTCTTGATCGGTCGTATAAGGTTCATGAACAACCGTTTCTTGCGTTCGTACGCCTGAATAGCCGCAATTGTGATTAGCACAACCAGAACTACCATAAGGAAAAACGGCAAGACTAGCGTGAGCATGGTATCTATATAAGTCAGTATGATAGTCGCTTGTTGAAATTCACTATACGTTGAGCAGAATTTTCCTTGTGCGTCCTCGACGATCCCAGTCGTCCATAGAGGAAAGTTGTATAGTAAGAGAGAAATGACAGTACAAGAGGTTATCACAATTTTTCCCATTCGGGCCGTGCAGATTACCGGAACCAGCTGAGGCTGACTGATTCTGATAAAGTTCTCGAACGTTATTATCACAACGAGCCAAACCGACGAGAAAGCGCAAATATACGACAAGAATATGGTCGTTTGACAGATGATGTTAAGGCTGAAGATTGGAACGTGAACACGATACAGCCAAACAACCAATAAAGACACGAGGAAGCCAATGTCTGATAGACACTTTACTCCCAAATAGAGGCAACAGGAAATAGTGCGGAGTTGAGCACTGAAGAAGGCACCTGCAGCAAGGGTATTCCCTACTAATCCCACCACACATAATATGGGGATCATCACAGTCTGTATACGTCGAATTGTCACGTAACTTTGTTCTACCACGGATTCCCCGATATCCGTCATATTGGCCGTCGTGGTGTCGGAGAAATTCAAACTTACGGTAGTCATTTTGAATTGCGAACGCAAAGATTTTATAGTTAAATACTAGAATAATCTACCCGACATTAATTTTTTAAATTGTCAATATTTCATTTGGAGAAATCACAAAGTTAAAATTGTACCTTCAATTTTTCCGATCATACATGTATCCAAAATCGTTGTATTCTTCCATCGGAATTCGATTATCACCGTATCCCTAAACTTTTCTTCTGAGTCAATCATTCCCTTTTTACTTTGGCTTAACTCTTTGAAGATTGTTTCATATTCATAAACTCGAGAATTACTGTATTTGTACTTTAAATTCTGAATTATGAATCGACATTAATAGATAACACGATTATATTTATACCGTTATGTGAATCGGTAATGGTGATATACAGTTTCACTATTCATTATCTCCGTTTCTCAGTATCACGAAGACATTATTTGTGCTAATATTTCACAACTATAAAATCCACATTAAGATAAAATAAAGTCAGGTAATTTAGAAATAGATAACAGTGGGTAATAGAGTTATCAATTTTCACATTTCACTCAGCTTTTCTATCCAACTTTATGAAGAGATTAAAAGTCGAACATTAAATTCTAATTAGTCCTGTCTCAAATATGCTAAAGATATTAAAAAACATCCAAATAGAAACACAAAGCTGGGTAATGTATATTGGATGAGAGTTGGTAATACAAATATCACTTTTCACTTTTCATTCCGACTATTAAAAGAGTTAAATTCTAATTTGTCCTGTCTCAAATATGCTAAAGATATCAAAAAACATCCGAATAGAAACACAATGCTGGGTAATGTATATTAGATGAGAGTCGATATTTCAAGTATCACTTTTCACTTTTGATTCGGTTTCTCTATCCAACTATTAAAAGTGTTAAATTCTAATTTGTTCTGGTCTCAAATATGCTAAAGATATCAAAAAACATCCAAATAGAAACACAATGCTGGGTAATGTATATTGGATGAGAGTTGGTAATACAAATATCACTTTTCACTTTTCATTCCGACTATTAAAAGAGTTAAATTCTAATTTGTCCTGTCTCAAATATGCTAAAGATATCAAAAAACATCCGAATAGAAACACAATGCTGGGTAATGTATATTAGATGAGAGTCGATATTTCAAGTATCACTTTATCACTTTTGATTAGGTTTCTGTATCCAACTATTAAAGATGAACATTAAACATCTAATTTGTCGCGTCCATAATATATGCCAGGAATATCAGAATAATCTACAGTTTTTTTTCTGTAATCCACCATTCAGGTTCCTGTCCGGATCTAACACATCCTGTAAAGATAAATCACCATCATGTCATTTCGGTTATCTGATACTTTCTGAAATATAAAAAAAAATAAGTATATATAGCCATCGTTGAATAATATTTAAAAATCCAGTTAGGAAAAGAAACTAAGACACTAATCTGGCCATAATTCAAATCTAATCCTTAACTGTGTTGTCTTCCCGTGTTGGACACAGTGCCAGTGTGGAATATCTAGTACCGTTAATTCTTTAGCTTTGACAACTATAGCTTTTGTTGTGGAATTCCTGAAATCTCCAAATGTTAGAAAGGCATTCGGAAACAAACAAAAGACCAAATTTAAAATTTAGTTTGTGTAGTTTCACCCTCGGTGTGAAGCTATTACGAACTTCGTCTTATACCTTGACTGCAGTAAGCCACTATTCTTTTCTATTGAATTTTACGTCAGCCAATTAAGAGTCCCTTATTTGCGATCCAATCTCCAAGTACCATCTTATAATTTTAGCGTTCCAGTTATTTTATGGTTGAAAACATATAAACTTGCCTGCTTTCAGTTTTCATTCGAAAGTCAATATTTCAATTTCTTTTTTAAAATAATTTAATCGAATTTGAAAACCTAGTAAAATGTTATTTGAAGCCGACAATAAAATAAAATTTTAACAAGTTTATTAAAGTCAAACTTGTGAAGATCGGTTTTTGTAAACTTTCCACCAAACTCAATACTTTTTTAAAAATATTTCTAATGATTTAAAGAGACATAGTCGTCATGAGAATAGAATTTGTGCCATCTGTAACTAGAATCCATTCTCAGGTTCTTCAACATTTAATAAAAAAGTGACTGATTTATACGAGTGTATCAACATTATCTATAAAATGCTACGGATAACAGATAGGACTATTTCTCTTTATCAAACACATTTTTAGATGTCTTTATCCCTTTTGAATCTTAATTCTGGAAAATGCTACGGATAACAGATGGGACTATTACGCTTTATCAAACACATTTTTAGAGGTCTTTATCCCTTTTGAAACTTAATTCTGTAAAATGCTACGGATAACAGATAGGACTATTACTCTTTATCAAACACATTTTTAGAGGTCTTAATCCCTTTTGAAACTTAATTCAGTAAAATGCTACGGATAACAGATGGGACTATTACGCTTTATCAAGCACATTTTTAGAGGTCTTTATCCCATTTGAAACTTCAAGGGGCACAATCTTGATTTTTAGTGGTCGTTTTGGGCCTTTGTTACATTTAAACAGTCCTCAGAAATACTCAAGCTCTAAGAAAATCGCATAATACCTTGAAATATACCTCAAAAATTTCACTTTTTATTTTTTTTCCGTGCTGTACGCAGCTGGTCTTCAGTCAGTCTGAAAATTGTGTGTCCTGTTGACAAATCTACAATTGCTATTACATGTTCTTTCTTTTTGTTGTATCAGTGTGGCCTGCGCAGTAGTCTATTTATAACTCTTTGATTTTCCAATATGGCGGGACGTTCATAATATCTTAAGACATTATGATTTTCAAACACGGATAAATATGTATACCCATGGATTTGAAGGCTCAAATTTCAAGGTAAGCTCTGTAGACTATGTCTGATTAGCTAAACAAAAGATCTCGTGTGTTTGAGGCTGTCGGATGATTGTCCGAAACAAATCAAGCCTGTGCCCCTTTAATTCTGTAAAATGCTACGGATAACAATAGGACTATTACGCTTTATCAAAAACATTTTTAGATTTCTTTACCCCTTTTGAAACTTAATTCTGAAAAATGCTACGTATAACAGATGGGACTATTACGCTTTATCAAAAACATTTAAGATGTCTTTATCTCTTTTGAGTTTACAAATCGAGTCTGTACAATGCTACGGATAACAGATAGGACTATTTCGCTTTAAAAATTAATTCTGTTAAAATGCTACGGATAACAGATGGGACTATTATACGCTTTATCAAACACATTTTTAGAGGTCTTTATCCCTTTTGAAACTTAATTCTGTAAAATGCTACGGATAACAGATAGGACTATTACTCTTTATCAAACACATTTTTAGAGGTCTTTATCCCATTTGAAACTTAATTCTGTAAAATGCTACGGATAACAGATGGGACTATTACGCTTTATCAAACACATTTTTAGAGGTCTTTATCCCATTTGAAACTTAATTCTGTAAAATGCTACAGATAACAGATAGGACTATTACGCTTTATCAAAAACATTTTTAGATTTCTTTATCCCTTTTGAAACTTAATTCTGTAAAATGCTACGGATAACAGATGGGACTATTACGCTTTATCAAAAACATTTAAGATGTCTTTATCTCTTTTGAGTTTACAAATCGAGTCTGTACAATATTACGGATAACAGATAGGACTATTTCGCTTTTAAAAATTAATTCTGTTAAAATGCTACGAATAACACATGGGACTATTAGGCTCTGTCAAACACATTTTTTAAGATGTCTTTATCGCTTTTGAAACTTAATTCTGTAAAATGCTACGAATAACACATGGGACTATTAGGCTCTGTCAAACACATTTTTTAAGATGTCTTTATCGCTTTTGAAACTTATTTACGAATTAAATAAACCATGTACAAACCCCAGAACCGCAAAATGAAACCGGAAATCCACCATCGATTATAAGCTTTAACAAGCCAATATTTAGCCGTTAATATCATTTTCGAATTTGATGTAATAATAATAATAATAATTATAATGATAATTTCTTTATTGGGTTATCAATTAGGACTAAGCCTTTCTAAAGCTGAGCCCGTTAAAATACAAAAACTACAAATAACACATATACAAGGCGATAAAAACATGTACAGTTTATAACCAGTCTATAATTACTCTAGAAATGGAAGGAGAGAATGATATAATATTATGTTGTACACATATATGACTGTTCGACATTAAAATAATTTGAATCTATTGTCATCAAAGTTTCATTAATATTGTCAATTTAAAGGTAATGATGATATATAAAACTTGGTTTTATAACATTTCATCTCAAATGCCAGCATGTTTTCCTCTTTACAAGTAAATTATGATGGTATTTGATTATAACAGCCTTTTCGATATGATTATACATCCGTATAATAATTAAATAACGCAGTGGCAGTTCCAATTATAAATGAAATAGCTTAACTACAGCAGGTCGTATTTATGTAAGACAGGAATTTTCAACCTTTTCCAATCTATCACCCCCTTTACAGAACCCTTCATTGTCTGTTTATTAAATTGCAAAAGAACTAGAATCCTGAAAAAGGCAACTGATAAGAGATACCGTTCTTAATCCGTTTTCAGAATGAAACATAGGCGTACAGAACATTAGCGCACACAAACGCAGTTCACCGCCATTTAGATCTAGAATGTCTTAATAAGCCGTTTTTTTTTTCTTTTTTTCGGTGGTGGGGGGGGGGGGCTGTAATATTTCAATCCAGCCTTCAAATAAAATAAACCACAGACATAAGGTTAACAATTGATATTGTACAAGCCATCAGTGTCCCTGATACACATAGAAAAATCAGAAAACCTCTTTACGATCTCTTTAAGGTACCTGGAAAAGTGCTAACAGTGTAACAGGTTATTTAATTGGGGTTATATGCGGTTTTGATTCTAGAAAAAAAATCGTGCCTAACCCTGCTGTTTTTTGGCCAATTAGACTTATTGTTCAGAACATTAAAAGCCTTTTTATTCTTAAATTTAAATATTGTGTTGAGATTGAGATCTTTATGGGGCGGTTACCTTTTTAGAGACAATATCGTAGTAATTGGTCAGGTGTATTTGATACGGTCCAACTAACAATCGTAAACAAGTGCAAACGAGTGCAAACAGCGGTCAATATATGAGGCAATGTTTAAAAAGTCAAAGACCTTTTAATTGCCTTTAGCATGAACTTTACCAACTGCTTGGAGGAAAGGAAATGACCGTTTGTCCGACCTTTTTTCAATGTCACTTCAAACGACCTTCATCTTATTGCATGTAGTTGGCAATAGCTGACATTGTAAATATTTTATGTCTATTACAAATGGTAATATTCTGTTAAATAAGCATTATGGAAAATGTCACATCTCAGACGGTTGTGAATATTCCTTATCTATAAAATAATCAATCTCAATCCATTTCAATTCATTTTAATGTAAATCACTTGCTTTTATAAAACTTGAAATGATTCGAAATTTACATCCTACTCTTGTCCACCTTATGGGCTAAAGAAGATTGGAAACAACGTGTAGGATTCAATCAAAGACATTTTGCCAGGAGGGCGGCATTAGTCTACTCTTTTTGCGATTTTCTCTTGTCGAGGGATCTTATTATTATTTATTTTTTCGAACATCTCCGACCTGCATCACTTACAAGGGGAAACCGGACTGAAAAATCCGAAGGTATATCCCAACCTTGAACCATGGACCTTCAGGTAAGCGAGCAAGCATCTAACTCACTGAGCCCCCGCGACTCCCTTTCGAAATATCATTTCACAGATAAAAGATCTAAAAGATGTTGAAAGAGGCACCCACGCACGCACTGTACTGTCAAATTCAATAATCCACAATGTCTACATAACAAGATGTGCCTTGCTAGAATTAAACATGACTTTGAAGAAGGAGTCTGTCGCGTTCGATTATCTCACCGTAATCCTGTCCCAAGACAGCTAGAATCAAACTTGACTTTAAAAAAGAAGTCTGTCGCGTTCGATTATCTTACTGTAATCTTGATCCAAGAGAGTTAATTGAATGAACTATTTAATACATGGTAATTTTAGGTCCAGGGCTACTTTTCATAACCTGGATTGTAATGGTGAACACTGCTATTACTTTATTATATCAGTGGTAATTTAGAATTCAGACAGATAAAACGAGAATCACTTATTAGCACCATTTGTCTGACAGGCATCTTCACAATGTCAAGCTATTACAAACTTTGTCTTATACATCTTCACAATGTCAAGTTACTTCGAACTTTATCTTATACATCTTCACAATGTCAAGCTATTACAAACTTTATCTTATACATCTACACAATGTCAAGCTATACAAACTTCATCTTATACATCTTCACAGTGTCAAGTTATTACGAACTTCATCTTATACATCTTCACAATGTCAAGCTATACAAACTTCATCTTATACATCTTCACAATGTCAAGCTATTACAAACTTCATCTTATACATCTTCACAATGTCAAGCTATACAAACTTCATCTTATACATCTTCACAATGTCAAGCTATACAAACTTCATCTTATACATCTACACAATGTCAAGCTATACAAACTTCATCTTATACATCTTCACAATGTCAAGTTATTACGAACTTCATCTTATACATCTTCAAAATGTCAAGCTATACAAACTTCATCTTATACATCTTCACAATGTCAATCTATTAAAACGTTATCTTAGGCATCACGCAACTGTAAAACCTTATCTTATAATCTTCTCAGATGGTAAGGGTACAAGGCCTTTTCATTTAAAGGAGAAACTTGAGATAACAAACTGGAAAGTAGGTATCCCTCTAACCAATGGAAAAGATTCGTGATAACAAAACAATCATACGTTTCGGACAGATTGTTCTTCAACAGTGACCGATGAAGGATATCTCTGTCTGAAACCTATAACCATTAAACTGCTATTGTTTTCAAGAATCTTTTCCATTGGTAAGAGGGATACCTACTTTTCAGTCTATTAAAAACTTGTGATATTTATAGATATAAGACAACTATTGTTTTTTTCGCTGCTGGGTCCAATGTTTGATCAATTAATTTGAAGATTTAGATGATTTAAAAGAAACCAGTTACTATTGGTAACTAATCACTGTTCAACACGAGGCAATGCAAAGTTAAGATCTTGGCGGAAAAATTCGCGACAAACACGAGCCAACAATGCATTCTTGCCCTTGGTAGATTTTAAAATGAAGCTATAAAACTTAAATCAGTATAGATTTTACAGGTGTTAAATTTAACTTTGGCAGATAGACGGAAATGAAAACCTAGTATGATTTGTTCTCATGTACCTGGAAAATCAAGGGCCTTTTCATAAGAAATCAAAACTAATTGGAAAGTGGGTTTCCCTAAAAACCGGGAAAAATTCGTGATAACCTGATTATATTTGGGAAAGGTTGTGAATTCCACAGTGACGTTTGGAGGATACCCTAAACTTTAAAACCATTGAACTCCCTATTGTTTTCAAGCATCTTTTCCATTAGCCATCAAACCCATTTTGGGTCTATTAAAAATCGTGGAATTTGATTGAAAATTGGCTGCTGGGTCCAATTTGATAAAGTTTTTGAAGATTTAGATTTTTAAAAGGGTTAAAGGAATAACCCTTTCAACACGAGGAATCAAAAAAATTTGGGAAAAATTCCAAAACCCGAAACTATTATTCTTGATCCGGGAATCAAGTCATATTAAGTAAATGTATCGATTTAGACCAGGGGGGAAAGTTTCCTTTGGGAAAAAAAGCGAAAACCCATGCCAGTAGATTTTTTGGAGTACCGTAGATTTCATTATTTCCCAAAATTAAACAAAACCCTTTTAATTTCGAAATGGCCTGTATTATAAAGGGTAGGGAATTCCACGAAGGGCCCTTTTTAAAATTTAAAGCCTTTTTCCTTAAAAAAGGCTTTAAATGGTTTTGGGGCGTTAAAATTGGAATATCCAATTGATCATTTTCCCCGCATACGACATATTAAGTGAAAAAGAATTCAAAAATACGGAACTATGAAAATCAAAAGTAATTTTTACATGATCCGAATCAAGTCTATTCCGAAAATGTAGTTGTCTAAACCAGTGTTCAAATGAAATATATTTACTCGTGCATGATTGATTTGAACAAATCATTAGCTGCCTATGTTTCATCAATATGTTTTTGGATTTCTGGGTTCGGTCATGGATTTCAGATTGTGGTTTTGGATTTCGCATTGCGGTTTCCGATATTAGATTGCGGTTTCGGATTTCAGATTGCGGTTCGGATTTCGCATTGCGGTCTAGGATTTCAGGTTGCGATTTTGGATTTCGGATTGCGGTTTTGGATTTCGAGTTGCGGTTCCGATCGTTATTACTTGTGTTGTTGAGGAAAGTCATGACGGATCAAATGGCAAAATTTAAAGTAAAAGAATTTCTACTTGGGTCGTATCGACGCGTTTTTGTTTTGAATCCGGTACAAGGACAGATAGAAAATTAATAACAGCAAGTTGCGTGCATTCCTTGCAACTTGAGAAGTACACATAAGACATCTCTTATTTTCTCAGTGATTTCCAGATAATAATTCTCTATTTTCACTCTTACTGCAAAATATTTAATTTCGCTATTCTTATTTTGGAATTGATGGGTGTATACTGTATTTGAAGCTACAAAATAAGCAAATTCAAAATAACGTATGTATATGTTGTATATTATGATTTAAACAATATTTTTATTTTCAACTGTTCAAAATAAGTAGGGTTTCGGAAACAAGCTAAAGCTTATGTTAATCCGTTACCAAAATCAATTCATCTTGATATATATATGATCAATAAGGTACCGGTATTTATATTGTGCATAATATGCACAAGAACGTAACGTCATACCAATCCGAAACAATGCCGATTTGATTGTCATTTAATTTCTGAGCTCCTGTGGTAAATTTCAAGAAAGCTATTAAGTCTTGACACGAAATCTCGTTTCATCAAATGAAACTGTTGAAAAATAAAAAGATTTATTTATTGTTTCTATTCGTAATATGTTATAAAAGTGTTGCAAATTTATATTTCTATCATCATCGTAAATACTTGCTTTAGTTTTAAATTACGTTTATCAACCAAATACTTAATGGTTTGAAACTATAGCAAGGCACCAAAACGGAAACAGAAATTTTCGGTTAAAGTAGTAACAACTCCGCTAAAATGGTAATCTATATTTAGATAAATAAAAAAAAGTAATATTTTGTATAATTTCTCTAATATTCAATATAAACATTTTTGTAATAGTAAAAATAACAATGGAGCAGTTATTCTCTGAAATGTGAAAATGTGGTTTTTGAAACTACATATGTACGCACCAGGTGCCAAGGAATAGAATCTCTACATAACACGGTATTGCAATTAAACTAGGTAACCAGTACTTAACGAATAAATAAGGGGATAATTCTATATATATAACATGTGAACGGTATTTTGAAGAGGAGAGCACATATATAAGACGAGACAACAATTATGGGATACACCAACACTTCTATAATACATTGGTACATGTACTTGATGTTTCAACACAGTATACACATAAAAGATTTCAACGAATTTTGAAGATATTAACACAAGACAACAATATGGGAACACAACACTTCTTTCATTGGTACATGTACTTGATGTTAACCATATCTTCCGACAAGTAGGAGCACATATTAAACAAGACTACATTTATGGGATAAAAAAATTTTTATAATTGTACATGTACTTATGTTTCAACAAGTACACACAGTGTATTTTCAACGACATTAGTAGGAGCCATATTAACACAAGAAACAATTAGGATACACCAAACTTCTTTAATACTTGGTAAGTACTTGATGTTTCAACACAGTATACACATATAAGATTTCAACGACATTTAGTGAGGAGAGCACATATATAACACAAGACAACAATTATGGGATAAACCAACACTTCTTTAATACATTGGTACATGTACTTGATGTTTCAACACAGTATACACATATAAGATTTCAACGACATTTAGTGAGGAGCATATATAACACAAGACAACAATTATGGGATAAACCAACACTTCTTTAACACATTGGTACTAAATGTTTCAACACAAGTTACCATTGTCGTCATTAAAAGAAGTGTGTAATTATCCCATAATTATTATCTTGAATACTAGTAATATATTTATTGTTACTGAGACCAAGGCTACGTTTCCACCAATCATCTGTGTTGGCGTTGACGTCAAATTCGCGCTCGAGTGTTTTTACCAAGCAATCAGGTATGCGCGTTTTTTAAGTTTATCCAGAGACCGGTTTGGAATGACGTCATATCCAAATATGGTACAAAACCACGCGCGTCGTGATTTGAAATTTGTTGCAGGAGCGGTGGCTGCGTCCATCTGCTAACACAAAAAACAGCTTAATTCAGCATTCTGTCGATAAACTCTGACATAGCTAGATTTGACGTGTACAAATATGTTATGACTATATTACATGCTAATTACTACAATGAATATGCTAATTAAAAATGTGACAAATGGATAAATCTGTTGGATAATGAAATGCTAATCACTAATTATCCCATTTTAATATGCTGATTAAGGAATGATATAATACAAATGAAATTATCAGAAACTTATTATTGTGAATGACTTTGTTTATTGGATTCAGATACATCTGTAAAATGAAATGAAATGAATGGAGTTTTACGTCATACTCTTCTGCATCTTATGGGCTAATGGAGACGTGCATGACAGTGGAGAAAATATGTAGGCAATCATTCTGCTTTAGGAGATTTTCTAAACATTTTATGTGTATCGGGAACACTGATAGTATCAAATGCATCTTTCAAATTTTCAGTCAGACTTCTGTGGTTCCTGCAATTTAATTAGAACTAAGTGTTTGATGCTGTCACTAATCATAGAGTCTGCTTATATCATATTTAGAAAATTAGAAAACCTCTTTACAATCCCTTTAATTCGTTTCTTTGTGTATTGGACCTGATTCTGACTCACGTAAAATAAAGAGTCTATTTTTTTCCCTTTGGGCTAAATGTTAGACAGGACCGCTTCTTTGTGTATTGGACCTAATTCAGACTCATGTAAAAAAAAGTCTTAGTTTGTCTCCATGGGCTGAATGTTAGACATGATCATGTCCTTGTGTATTGGACCTAGTTCTGACCCATGTAAAATAAAGAGTCTTTGTTTGTCTCCATGGGTTGAATGTTAGACAGGACCATGTCCTTGTGTATTGGACCTAATTCTGACTCATGTAAAATAAAGAGTCTGTTTGTCTCCATGGGTTGAATGTTAGACAGGACCATGTCCTTGTGTATTGGATCTAATTCTGACTCATGTAAAATAAAGCGTCTTTGTTTGTCCCCATGGGCTGAATGTTAGACAGGACCACGTCCTTGTGTATTGGACCTAATTCTGACTCATGTAAAATAAAGCGTCTTTGTTTGTCCCCATGGGCTGAATGTTAGACAGGATCATGTCCTTGTGTATTGGACCTAATTCTGACTCATTTAAATAAAGAGTCTTTGTTTGTCTCCATGGATTGAATGTTAGACAGGACCATGTCCTTGTGTATTGGACCTAATTCTGACTCATGTAAAATAAAGCGTCTTTGTTTGTCCCCATGGGCTGAATGTTAGTCAGGATCATGTCCTTGTGTATTGGACCTAGTTCTGACCCATGTAAAATAAAGAGTCTTTGTTTGTCTCCATGGGCTGAATGTTAGACAGGACCATGTCCTTGTGTATTGGACCTAATTCTGACTCATGTAAAATAAAGAGTCTGTTTGTCTCCATGGGCTGAATGTTAGACAGGACCATGTCCTTGTATATTAGACCTAATTCTGACCCATGTTAAATAAAGCGTTTTTGTTTGTCCCCATGGGCTGAATGTTAGACAGGATCATGTCCTTGTGTATTGGACCTAATTCTAACCCATGTAAAATAAAGAGTCTTTGTTTGTCTCCATGGGCTGAAATGTTAGACAGGACCGTTTCTTTGTGTATTGCACCTAATTCAGACTCATGTAAAATAAAGAGTCTTTGTTTGTCTCCATGGGCTGAATGTTAGACAGGACCATGTCCTTGTGTATTGGACCTAATCTGACCCATGTTAAATAAAGCGTTTTTGTTTGTCCCCATGGACTGAATTTAAGACAGGATCATATCCTTGTGTATTGGAGCTAATTCTGATCCATGTAAAGTAAGGAGTTTATGTTTGTCTCTATGGACTCAATATTAGACAGGACCATGTCCTTGTGTATTGGATAAATAGTTTATTATTATTATTACATGCCTATCATCAGTATCTTCTGATATGGTGCAACTTTGCGACGAAGTTAATAGAGGTCACTAACGTCTATTGGTTTTATATTTCAGAGCAGTCAATTCAGCTAACAGGATGATTGGTCAAAATAGGGACAAGCTATTCCACCAAATTCCAATTAGAATGTGGAGATTAAACGACAGTACCTCAATCTAATTTCGGATCTAAGTTGAACGTCGACGTTATTTGAACCCAATGTAAGTACAGTATACTCTGTGTCATCCGACATTCTGAGTAATCCGACAATAATCCCGATTGATTTCCTTCTTATTCCTTTTTAAAAAAATTTCAGTACTAGATAGCCTAGTTCTCTAACATATAAAATGTATCTACCGAACGTCACATTTTAACCAAATTATTGCAAAATACTCCAAATTCTGTAAAGAGATAAAAATCGGAACGAGGTGTGTTATCTTACGTCATATTTTAATCAAATTATTGTAAACATACTCAACAAAACTCTCAAATGGATGTAGAAAAATTGGAGCTTTGTTAACGCCGCGTGTTTCAAAATGTCCAGATAGTTCAAATTGGAGCCAAAAAAAAAAAGCCATATGACAAAGTAATTTCAGTTATTTATTAAACATTACAGAAGAAGACCCACCTTTCGCGCGATCTGATGTTGTTAACAAGAAACCCGTCAACATATCACCAATATATATATCAATTAGCCTTATTTTAAATTAAACCATTATTGATAAGGTTCTTAAGTACATCTGATAGATAAACATTGATGTTAATCAATATATTAGGGTAAAGGAGTCTTAATAATTGTGATTTAAGCACATTATTCCTATTAATATTGTTGGTAGTAATACTACTACGTTCTTCTCGGTTAGTCACCTTCAGGAGGAACAGTTGATACCGGAAGTAGTTATTGTTATTCCACAAGCGTTATTTCTCAATATACCCGTAGGCCGCCATTGTTTATAGATCTTTAAAGGGGAATATTCGCCATTTCGGGTGTTGATTTGGGTTTTGAATATATATACATGATACCTAACTTACACCACCACCTCCCGTCTTCATTAGCCCATTAGGTGCAGAAAAAGTAGGCTGTAAAACTCCATTCATTTCATTTCATTTTACACTACCACTTTTATTAAATGTAAATAGTCTCCAGAAGTACTAGAAATGTACGAAAATCCTTCCAATTTCTCAATAAAGTATTTGTTCCAGTCTGTACATCAGGGAATATCATTCCCTCCCTTCCCCGAAATCAAACTAAGAATGTCACTTCTATTTGAATACCTGTCGTTTCTGTTGATTACGGAGAAAAGGTGAGTCGTCATTTGAAATTGCAAACATATGGATTTGAAGGTTCAAATTTCGACAGGGGAGCTGTGAACACTATTAATGATTAGCTCAGCTAAAAAAAAATCCCGTTTCTGACGATAAGGTATGATTGGTCCAACAGATATCGAATCTGTTCCTTCAATACAGCAATGACTTGCCCTTCACCACATGGACGTACGTATGATTCTAACCTGGAAATAACACACGAACGTGGGTTACAGACATTTTAAATCTCTCCAGGGACTGAATAAGTCGAGCCTTTTAAAAGACAATAAAAGATAGTTCACATCACTTCTAAATCTTTAAATATTATACAAAGGCTTAAACGAAATCTTATTGCCTTTCTAAAACAAAAATCGATTTATTATTAAGTTGAGTTAGAGATTCAATATGAAATGTGTTATTTCGGAGTAAGAATCGTTTTTATTTAATTACATAGCTTTATATTGTTCTTCATTCGACATTATTTTATTTGTTTGAGGTGAAGTTTGAATTGTGTTAAAGACTAATATATTGCAATTTGTTCTATAATAGACATTATCCAGTCAATAAATGTCGCTATTATTAACTATACAGTATCTCTAAACACTCCTTATTTAAGAAAAATCGCAAGGTAATTCCTGTTTATCAGGGAAATACGGTAAATGACCTGGGTTTCAAACAAGTCCAGATATATAATGGCCTTCTACACGAAGAATTAACGTCCAGTGAGATTAATGTTTAAAGTTTTGACTAAGGATCAATCAGTATTAAGGATCATTTGTGATTGTAAGTTCTTATCCATGTCGAAAATGTTTGATTCTTGGTTAACATCGAGAATATATGCTACACTGAATGATGAGATCTTAAACATCGATGTGGACTTAAACAGCAAATAAACTCAAGACTTAAACAGCAAATCAACTCAAGTGGACTTAAACAGCAAATAGACTCAAGTGGACTTAAACAGCAAATAAACTCAAGTGGACTTAAACAGCAAATAGACTCAAGTGGACTTAAACAGCAAATAACTCAAGTGGACTTAAACAGCAAATAGACTCAAGTGGACTTAAACAGCAAATAAACCCAAGTGGACTTAAACAGCAAATAAACTCAAGTGGATTATACAGCAAATAGACTCAAGTGGATTATACAGCAAATAAACTCAAGTGGACTTAAACAGCAAATAAACTCAAGTGGACTTAAACAGCAAATAAACTCAAGTGGACTTAAACAGCGAATAAACTCAATTGGGCCTAAACAGCAAATAAACTCAAGTGGACTTAAACAGCAAATAAACTCAAGTGGACTTAAATAGCAAATAAACTTAAGTGGATTATACAGAAAATAAACTCAAGTGGATTAAACAGCAAATAAACTCAAGTGAACTTAAACAGCAAATAAACCCAAGTGGACTTAAACAGCAAATAAACCCAAGACTTAAACAGCAAATAAACTCAAGTGGACCTAGACAGCAAATAGACTCAAGTGGACTTAAACAGCAAATAAACTCAAGTGGACTTAAACAGCAAATAAACTCAAGTGGACTTAAACAGCAAATAAACTCAAGTGGACCTAAACAGCAAATAAACTCAAGTGGATTATGCAGCAAATAAACTCAAGTGAACTTAAACAGCAAATAAACTCAAGTGGACCTAAACAGCAAATAAACTCAAGTGAACTTAAACAGCAAATAAACTCAAGTGGATTATACAGCAAATAAACTCAAGTGAACTTAAACAGCAAATAAACTCAAGTGGATTATGCAGCAAATAAACTCAAGTGAACTTAAACGGCAAATAAACTCAAGTGGACCTAAACAGCAAATAAAATCAAGTGGACTTAAACAAAAAATAAACTCAAGTGGACCTAAACAGCAAATAAACTCAAGTGGATTATACAGCAAATAAACTCAAATATACCGACTACTCGGACTCCAATGAAACTTCCTATACCAACTGGTTTTTGGAGAATGTGGACTTAGACAGCAAATGAACTCTAAGGAACCGCCCTTAACAATATACTGGCGGTTTTTTGGAGACTGTGGACTAAAACAGTAAAAGAACTCAAATGAACCACAATAACAACACAAACTTTGATTTGGGACTACAGCTAATTAATTCTATTCAAAACTCACCTAGAGAGAAGATGATAAATAATGCAGATCAACTAGACCCACTAAGAAAGGTTAGTGGCTTATTCGGACTGCATCCTCACGTATGGTCTCAAGGGAAATTTGGTTGTAGAACCAAGACTCTTTTTCTATATATTAAATATTAATAGCTGTAAATACGTTAAATCATCTAGACCGAAACTTGCTGACAAGTATATTTTCTGATGTTTTAACTGAGGAGATGTTTAAATTTTTAGTTAGAATTTGAAGTTTTGCCTTGGTTATTACTGTTAAACAGTATATTTCAAAGGAACGCTAGTTAGAATAGACATAAAACTTTGGTCAATAAGAATATATATTCATCAGTTTGACTTACTTGGTGTCATAACTTTGTCAATTCAAGAGTATATATTCATCAGTTGGACTTACCAGGTGCCATTACTTGATCAATAAGAGTATATATTCATCAGTTGGACTTACCAGCTATCATGACTTGGTCAATAAGAGTATATATTCATCAGTTGGACTTACCAAGTGCCATTACTTGTTCAATAAGAGTATATATTCATCAGTTGGACTTACCAGTCTAATGATTGATCAATAGAGTATATATTCATCAGTTGGATTAAAACCCATTGTGCACATTCACTTGATAATAAATGTCTATATTATTCGGTCAGATCCTGGTACCCTTACCAACGCTCTATCATGATTGGCCAGATTGAGTATTATATTCAATCAGTTGGCTCCTAAACTCTGAATCGGTCGTGTGCTCTAAATGGTCGTTAGTCTATTTTCGTCTATAAGGGTTTGTATAATAAAAGGCTTTCTAAATATGTTGTGTGAATTACAGTGCCGATAGCGAATTGTTTTGATTAATTAATATTAATATAATCCATCATGCCTTCGTTTAAAAATCTCTTAGAGAGATTATAAAGAGGTTTTCAAAAGATTTTATGTGCATCGTTGTCGTTGATATCACAAAGTTGCAACATTCTAATTTCCAATCAAACGTCTGTGTTTCCAGCAATTCTACTAAAGCTGGGTGTTTGATAACGTCGCTTATCGCCCTTGCCTTATGTTAAACGGGCATATTTTGCGATGAGTGATATCATCAAACACTTAGTTTTGAGTTGAATTACAGGAACCACAGGGACTATATTATTCGTCAATAGAAGACAGAAGTTGTGCTTGTCTCATAACCTAAAGCCCAACTCCGTTTCCCAGCCCGATACAGATTGGATTTCCGAGCTCGATGTCGGCAGCCTGATAGAAACTCTAATCAATTCATAATCCCTCAAGTAACAATTCTAACACTTGTGGCAAATAGATTAGGCTTGTTCTTCCAGTGGAATTAAAATCGCATTGATTTCCATTTCGTCGAAAGGACAGGATAAAAGGGACTGAAATTGATATGTCCGTCAAAATGATTTAATTGTGATTTACCCAGACAAAAGAACATGGTCTATACGTCAGTCAAAGGCAATCAGCCACATACAAAACCGATTGACAGATCGGTAACTATTATTCACCTCCATGTTGGAACAAATACATTTGATTGGCGTAATGATCTATGGATCCAAGGTCAAAGTTCAATCACCAAAATGTTGATCCAAACAAAAAACATGATTTTCATTAAAAATCAGTTTTCGAACAAAATTACTTAAGAACATAGGAGTTTCTTTAGCTTCCGGTTTTGAAAAGATCAGTTTTGATTGGCTTAGTGATCAGTGAGTCTAAGGTAAAAGTTCAGTTTATACACTGTTGGTTCAATATCTATTTTATAACTTTAGATCAAAAGTAATCATTCAAAATCATTTCTCAGCAGCAATTTCATTGGCTCCCAGTTATGAAAATATCAATTTTGATTGGCTGAGTTATCAGCGTATGTTGGGTCAAATTTGAAATCAGGAGCTTTTTCAAAATGTTTCAGTAACATAAAAAAAATCGATTCTTAAAAAAATCACTTAAAACCTAGCGACGTTATAGCTTATTGTTTTGAAAAGATTCTTCTGAATTAAACCGGAAGTGATGTCTGTCCCCTTCACTAAGTCAGTTAATTTCGAAGGAAATCGGATTCCGAGCTTTTCATCGGATGATAATTTGATTTCCTTACCTGCCCTGAATTTAAAATAATCTTAATAGAATTATTGAAATGACAAGATCGAATCAAACAAAACTACGAATGCATCCAATTCTTAGAAATAACAGTCACGAACATAGTTCACCGCCATTTTGAATCTTTATCGGGACTTGAAATAAGAATACACATGTAATTTGTTTGTTTGGCTTAGATTTCTTAGAAATATTCTAGCACCGATTTTGATTGGACAATATGTTACTATGAATATGTAATTTCCGATCTTGTATTACCATGGCCATGGAAGTATGACAAATGGGGTGTGGTTTGGAAAATATTTAGCTATGAATATTTAATTTCCCTCACTTGTATTACCATGGCCATGGAAGTGTGACAAATGGGGTGTGGTTTGGAAAATATTTAGCTATGAATAAATTTTAATTTTCAAATATAAACATCCCTCACTTGTATTACCATGGCCATGGAAGTGTGACAAATGGGGTGTGGTTTGGAAAATATTTAGCTACAAATATACAACATCCCTCACTTGTATTACCATGGCCATGGAAGTGTGACAAATGGGGTGTGGTTTGGAAAATATTTAGCTACAAATATATAACATCCCTCACTTGTATTACCATGGCCTCGAGGAAGTACGAGGAATGGGGTGTGGTTTGGACAATATTTAGTTATGAATATTTATTCGAAAACGTCTGTAACGTCCTATATATCGCTTTAAATATCTGTCGTTTGGAACATCCAGTAATTATATTTGAAGTCTTGATTAGTTGGGACAGAAGACAATTGAATCTGTTTAAAAAGTAGATTCGATCGCGATAATATAATTGGCTTTGTAAATTCAGTTAGTTTCGATTGGAACACAAATGTGGTTATAAGGTTACGGGTATCATAACGTATAGAAAAGGATGAGAGTTTGTGTGGAGGGGTAGGAGCGGATTATAATTATTTTTAAAAAAAAGATGGCAACAGACTTCAATAAGTCTTATCACCTTATCGGCGGAGCCTTGAAGTTTTGCACTTGTGTCGACTTTTGGTGATAGTTTCGATATCAAAAAGACTTGAAAGAGATTCCATATATATTGACTTGTGGTGATATTTTTGATATCAAGAAAGACTTGTAAGAGATTCTCTATATATTGACTTGTGGTGATATTTTTGATATCAAGAAAGACTGGTATAGGAGATTCTCTATATTATATCTTTTTTAGAAGACTTGTATTCTGTATTAGTCATCCAATAGGATTAGGTTTAGACAATGACGTAATCTGTCAAGGATCAGAAGAAAAAGCACCTCGTGTCTGTCAAGATACAAATTAAATATAGATTTCTAGTTCAAATCTTCTGCAGGCAAAATTATCTAATCATGACCATTATGAAATGGAGTATAAAAGAAAGAAAGAAACAACTACATGTTAATACGAAACTACGCATATTTCTTACATGGAAATAACACATACGAAGCTACGTATAGTTCTAACATGGAAATAACACATACAAAGCTACGTATAGTTCTAACATGGAAATAACACATACGAAGCTACGTATAGTTCTTACATGGAAATAACACATACGAAGCTACGTATAGTTCTAACATGGAAATAACACATACGAAGCTACGTATAGTTCTAACATGGAAATAACACATACGAAGCTACGTATATTCTTACATGGAAATAACACATACGAAGCTACGTATAGTTCTAACATGGAAATAACACATACGAAGCTACGTATAGTTCTTACATGGAAATAACACATACGAAGCTACGTATAATTCTTACATGGAAATAACATACGAAGCTACGTATAGTTCTAACATGAAAATAACACATACGAAACTACGTATAGTTCTAACATGGAAATAACACATACGAAGCTACGTATAGTTCTTACATGGAAATACCACATACGAAACTATGTATAGTTCTTACATGGAAATAACATACGAAGCTACGTATAGTTCTAACATGGAAATAACACATACGAAGCTACGTATAGTTCTTACATGTAAATAACACATACGAAGCTACGTATAGTTCTAACATGGAAATAACACATACGAAGCTACGTATAGTTCTAACATGGAAATAACACATACGAAGCTACGTATAGTTCTAACATGGAAATAACACATACGAAGCTACGTATAATTCTTACATGGAAATAACATACGAAGCTACGTATAGTTCTAACATGGAAATAACACATACGAAGCTACGTATAATTCTTACATGGAAATAACATACGAAGCTACGTATAGTTCTTACATGGAAATAACACATACGAAACTACGTATAGTTCTTACATGGAAATAACACATACGAAACTACGTATAGTTCTTACATGGAAATAACATACGAAGCTACGTATAGTTCTAACATGGAAATAACACATACGAAGCTACGTATAGTTCTTACATGGAAATAACACATACGAAGCTAGGTATAGTTCTTACATGGAAATAACACACACGAAGCTAGGTATAGTTCTTACATGGAAATAACACACACGAAGCTACGTATAGTTCTTACATGGAAATAACACATACGAAGCTACGCATAGTTCTTACATGGAAATAAAACACACGATCGTACTTCATTATTATTTTAAATTAAAAAACTTAGTAATTATCCATAAAAATGCTTAATAAATTGATTTAGCGTTTTAGAATGGAGTTTTCCAGATTTTAAGTGATCCTGTTATTTTGTAAAACCAGGTAAGTTCACTGATGAATATATACACATATTGACCATTCTTGAGAATCTAAATTTTATGTCCATTCTAAGACGCATTATCACTTTAACAGCTTGACAAGTTGTGTAAACTCAAACGTGACCTATGTCATCAAACAGCAGTGAACTGGTATCGGGGAATAGACGTATAAGTTATTCCGATCTTGTTGCTGATCTAGTTATCGTTGTTGCACAGCCTTAAAATAGATACTTGATCAAATTCTGAAACCTAATTCTTCGGGTTTTTTTTCGTTTGGTATCATTTTTAGTATGACGTTAAGAAAATTAGTTCACTGTTTCCGACATCAAAGAATGATCATAGCACTTTTACGTTGGGACAATAAAGAGTCATTTTGGGAAAAGAGATGATTGGTGAGGATGGATGGATGGACGAATTTATAAATAAATGAATGATGAAGATCATAATGATGAAATGACGAATGAATTAGTTTTATGATTGATTGAATGATGATGGTAATGAATGACAAACGAAATATTTAGTGAATGAATCATGACGTTTCATCAATGATGACGATGATGATGAAATGACGAATGAATTAATTTTATGATTGAATGGATGATGAAGATAATGATGAAGAAATGACAATTTAATTGATTTCATGATTGATTGAATGAATGATGATGAATGAATGAATGATGAAATTCCTATTTCATTGGCTAAGTAAGGCTTAGAATAAAAATAGACCTAAAATCCCGATTCATCCTGAGTGACATTTTTCAGAAGGTGAACATAATTGAATCCAATCGATATCTATATATTTAGTCATTCGGCGTGACCAAGTTTCAACTTCATTATAAAAATAAGTATAGGATAACATTGAAATGCAAAACCAATCTGATTTGTCTGCGACATTATAATTGTATTGGTCATCGAGTTCTCAGTGACATATAAATAGCTATATTGTCACAATAATTTTATATTGGTCACGATTTACATGACCTATGTACTTTTGTGTAGCTTCTTTGAATTCTATACAATTACTGAAGTTAGCTCCTTATAATTATGTTCACTTGACATTGAAAAGCGTCGTTCGGATGGGACAATGAACTGAGGCCACGTATGCTCAACAGATGGATATATCAAAATAGGGGAGTGGTGGGGGTGTGATATGGGAAGTATGACGAATGAGATGGTTTGAGAAGTATGACCAATGGGTTGTGGTTTCGGAAGTATGATTAATGGGGGTGTGGTTTGAGAAGTATGACCAATGGGTTGTGGTTTCGGAAGTATGACCAATTGGGGTGTGGTTTGAGAAGTATGACCAATGGGGGTGTGGTTTGAGAAGTATGACCAATTGGGGTGTGGTTTGAGAAGTATGACCAATGTGGGGTGGGGGGTTTTTGAGAAGTATGACCAATTGGGGTGTGGTTTGAGAAGTATGACCAATGGGGGTGTGGTTTGAGAAGTATGACCAATGGGGGTGTGGTTTGAGAAGTATGACCAATGGGGGTGTGGTTTGAGAAGTATGACCAATGGGGGTGTGGTTTGAGAAGTATGACCAATGAGGTAGTATGATGAATTGGGTTGTGGATTGGACAGAAGTTTAAAGCATGCCTTGTGAACAGATTTTCTGTCAGTGTTTGTAAACATTTGAAGAGAAATGTTGGTATTTCCTATAATTTCAGTAACTTCAAGGAACTTCAAAAACTGTAATTACTTCAATTAATGTCAGTTTCCATGTTGGATTTTTTAATATTAAAAAAATGTTTTAGCTTTAAGGCGAATGACGACAAATAAATCGAAAGAATTCCGGTTTTTTTTTTTTGTTAGAAAATTTGTTTTTTGTTTGTTCGATCATAGCTTTAATTATTGGAACTCTGTCATCGTAGTTTTGTCGGAACTAATCTAAATCCAGAAGTTTGATGTTTTTGGTGGAAAAATAGTAGAAAGTCTATCAACTTATGGACTAAATATCTTTAAAACGTCCATTCATAGGCTGCATATTGACTGATATGTTATAATAACCATAAATTTAATAACCAAGCCATTCATAATTGTTATACAAGGGGCTCTCGGAATGTATATAAGTTCTCAAGAATGGTCAATATGAGTATATATTCATCAGTCAACTTACTTGGTGTCATAAAGTAACAGAATCCCTTAAAATCTTTAAAACTCACAAAACTACGTATTTATTTGAAAACGCTTAATCCATATATTAAGTGTTTTTAGGTAATGAATTGCATTTTAATGGATAATAACTAATTTTTTTAGATTTTTCGGATTCTGTTACGTTATTTATCACAGCAAGTGTAGCTACTGATGAATAAATCATCTTATTGGCTAAGTTAACAGTATTTCGAATTTATGTTAATCCTAAGACGCGATATTCCATCCAGGAAATGAAATGGAATTCAGATTTACTTTCTAATTCCTCCTTCTGCTAAAAAAAACCGTTCCAGGCAGTTCCGCTGATTGCAAGAAAAATGCGAGAAAAATTTTAACAATTTAATCCAATTAATAAAATTATCTTTGTATTGCCGGATTTATTTAAAATCAAAACAGTAAAATAATACCAAAATCCCTGAAGCTTTGAATGATTAAAATCTCTATATACCGTTAAAGGGATTATAAAGACGTTTTATATCCAAAAAAAAAAAAGAAATATGTATATCGGGGACACCGAGAGCATCAATTTGTATCCACCATTTCCAAATTTTAATCATTTTAGTCTGTCGTTCCTGAAATTCGACTTAAACTTAATGTTTGATGGTATCACTAATCTCAAAATATGCTTGTATCACGTATCGCCTCTGGATTATTGACCTCATCTAGCACTGAGTTTTAGTGGAGTTGAATGAATCCCTAGACATCTGAATGATTGACATCTGGATTGAATGGTGCGATTTGGTGATATCAGTGTTCCCGATACATATACAATTTAAAGAAAACCTCCTTACAATCTCTTTAAGAGATTTTTAAACGGAGGCATGATGGATTATATTAATATTAGATTAATCAAATACTAATTCGCTATCGGCAATCTGATTGAAATATATCTCCTCTTTATTTTTTATTTCTACCAGCATTTTGATTTATTCTTTTTAACTGCGTTACAGAATAGTTTGCGTAGTCAGCAACTGCTGGAAGCGAACGTTAACTTGTCATCTCCCAAACTACCAACGCATTGCATACTGAGCTATCCTACTGTCCTTCTATTCGACGACCCAGTTAGCTACTGACTGATCGGTTCTCCCCTGTCCTAGCATACGACAACCCAACTCGCTACTGACTGGAGCTATTCCACTCACTATCATACGGCAATCCATATCGCTACTGACTGGAGCTATTCCACTGTCCTATCATACGGCAATCCATATCGCTACTGACTGGAGAAATCCTATTGGCCTTGCATACGACAATCCGTCTAGCTACCAACTGAGCTTACCACTGTCCTTGCATACGACAGTCCATCTAGCTACAATCCAACAATCCAACTAGCAACCTACTGTGCTATTCCACTGTCCTGGCATACGACAAGCAAATTCGCTACTGACATAGCTGTACCACTGTCCTAGCATACGACAATCCACCTTGCTTCCAACTAAGCTAGTGTTAGCGCGAAACAGCAAGAGTTATTTAAAGAAACCCCCCGAAAGGAAGAGAAACCATACTCATACATGCTGGAAAATTGTTTTCACGGTGTTTAATTTGCTTGTTACAAGATGATACCATACAAATAGCATCTTCACAATGTCTAGCTAGTACAAAGGTTTACAATAGGGACTATTGCTCTTCAAGTAATTTATCCGGAGATGAAATGAGCTATGTTTTAGTTGAAGTACTGAAATTGGTCAGTTGTCATAATTCTTTCAGGGGGGGGGGGAATCCATTTTTGTTTGAGGTGGGGTACGGGTCATTGCCTAGTTAGGGACAATGAACCGAGGCCCTTGTGCATGTGACATTCGACAGTTCGACAGTTGGGAGATGGCTTATGTCGGCGTCCTGCCAAAATACCCCGCATTGCACAATGAATGGGTTTACCCGTTTTCATTAACCTATATGTTGCAGAAGTGTAAAACTCTATTCATTTCATTTCAATTAATAACCAGATTTGGATTTACAGGTTATAAAGAAAAAACATTACTCCACCGATCTTAATATACGCTTAACTTGTGGATGCCATAAGGTCAGGGATTGAACACTGTTTGAGTAGACTAATCAAAATAAACCCCCGGCAATATCTCTTCGACGGCTTTGGCCTTTGATCCGCCGGGGTGATGGTTTAGAGAGGTTTTACTGTACAATCTTGTGCACGTCATCCCTCATGATTCAAACACAGTAAAACCTTTGTAAAACATGCCCCCCCCCCCATTTCCTGTTTTAAAAAACAAAACAAATACTTACCTAGGGAATAATTTAAAATCGAGCATTCAGCAGTTAATAGACTATTTCCAACAACAAAATGTTCCACTATATGGAAGACAAATCTGACTTTATTAATAAATGGCAAGTTATTTATCGAAGTCTATTCAAGCCACAGGTCTCTAGATATACAGTACAAGTCGGCAGTTCTATTTTCACCCAAGGTTCAGTTTAATTCCATTAATAATGTGTTGATAATTCACATTAAGCTCAGACGGTGTCAAATATCTTTTATGCCTCAACCAATTTACATTTCTACAGATTGATTACGCAAAACATATTATTCTTTCTACGTGTTTCAACGTTGACCAATAATGCGCAGTAAAGGAATGTTCAATTCTTGACAACCGAGACTTCAGTTTACAGTCTGTGATGCTCCAAAAATTCAAATTTCAAAAACATTTTTCATTCAACGAATTTGAGTTTTGTCCACCAATACGCAATGAAGGAATGTTCAAAAATATGTTCAATCTTTTCATTTTCAAACATGAATGTTCACAAATATTTAACTTTTTACTAACCAATATTCTGCAGTATACGACTTGTAACTCCAAATTTTTTAAATTAACTAGAGAACACTTTATAATCATGAATGTTCACGAATGTTCAACAACCAATGTACGATTTACTATGAGGAATGTTGAAATGTTCAGTCTACGCTCTGTTACATTCCAAATATGACAAAAAATTTTGTTAAGCACAGTCTTTCCTCAGTAATGTTCCAAAAAGTTAATTTTTTACTTACCAATTTAAATTTTTTTTAACGTTCTGGAATGTTCACAAAAAACGGTTTTTCCAATGCACATTTTAGCTCAAACGTTCCCAAAAATGCCACTTATCAACAACAAATTTACAATTCATTGAGTAATGTTCCGAAATGTTCAAATGTTAGTTGAACAAAGCACAGGAATGTTTTGAAATGTTCCACAGTTGTCAATGGAGAGTTTACTTCGGGTATTGTTCCGTAAATTTCAACGTTTTGCCAACAAAACTAACTTTTACTTTGAAGGATTTCCAAAGCTGTGCAACTGACTAATTTACCTCTACAAAACAATCGGTTTTCAATTTTTTTTATCACCAACCAATTCACAGTTTATGATTAGGAATGTTCAAAAATAAACCTTTTGACAACCGAACTACAATGTATCTATTAATTTATTTTTTTATTTTAATTATTAAGCTTTGAAACACCTGATGTCACTTGGAATTGTAACAGTCAACATTGTGTAAGAGATAATACAAACACATCTTTACATCGAAGACTTTCTTGAAGAAAAGAAAAACAATAGGCCAAAATAAATGTTCTTAATATAGTAAAAATAATTATATAATGGAAAATTCAAGAAAATGTACTTTTAATCAAGGATTGTTCAAAAAAATTGTTTTTCAAATTCAAAACGTAAGTGAGCGATTATACGACGTGCGTTCAAAATTAGAACGTTTCAAAAAACTTTGGCGAATAGCATCTAACTTTCAAACCTTAACGGAGCAGCAACGGCAAGCGATTCCAATTCCAATAGTCTAGCGGTACGTGGGTAAAAATAATTCGCAATAACCTTACGTAAAGGAACCATTTATGCTGGCGTTTTCAAATCCAAACGTGTATTGGAGGTCAGCCTAAAGTTCACAGATCCCAAACTGCTCTCTAAATGACGGGACATAGGCGAATGTTATCCCAACTGCGACTTTAACGTTAACGTTTCCTATCCACCATTTCTCCAAAATCCACCAGTAACTTCGAGAAAACAGAAATAGTTAACATGTTTTTTTTTCGATTTTAAACACAAAACAGGCCTTCTGTCATTTGTCAAATTCGACGTTCATGTGTTCAAGAAAACCCAGGAAAAACTAAGTTAAATACTTTCTTGTCACTCGTCTTGACACGATGATCAGACGCCTCGTCTTCTCACTCCAGCAAAATATCAAACGATTGAAACTACCTTACTGGCTTTTAGATGTCACCACTCGAAATGAAATATAGAAATACATACATACAATATCGATAACCTTGCATTGATAACACGGCCAACGCGACAATAGAGCAGATTCTTTTCGCACGACGTTATATTGTGTAGTGGCGAATGATTGTGAAGGGCGTTCGAATTACATCTTTTGGGTTTTTTGGGTTTTTTTTTTTTTTAGCATAAAATACACATTAACTATAAAAGTGTATCTAAACATACAGGTATATCATATTATAATAAGCGTGTATTAATAACGTGAAAGGAATAGAATAAATTGAATTTTACGTTCTTCATTTCTGCACCTAAAAAAGCTTCGCCGTGCAGGGTGCAATAGGGGAAAATTGCCGGGACAGCAGCATTAGCCTCTCCTTTTGCGATTTCCAGTAGTCGTGTTGAACGACTACTCGCATTTATTTGTTAGTCCTTCAGACCTGCATCACTATCACTAACAGATGGAAACCTAGCTTTGCCGAGGTTGAACCCTGGACTGGACCCTCAGTTAGGGAACAAGCATCGTACTCATTAATCCAACGCGGCTCAACGCTACGATAGAGCGGAGCTGTTTCGCATGACGTAATGAGGTGTATTAGAGTTTATGTGTGAAGTGTGTTCGAATTTCATATCAATTATAAATGTGTCATTACCTTTAACAGAAATTATACTATGCAAATATTAAGAACATTTAGCATATGGAAGTAGAGCGTTCGAGTCACGTATCGATAGTCTCGTTCCAGAAATTGCAATAAGTGTTGTTTCGCTTGACGCCTGACGTTTGTACTGAAGGTACCCACCACTCTAAGATGCCGTGTTCCAAATGTCGAGAGAGCCGTGGTGGCCCGCTTGCTCTCTAACCTGCAGGTCCAGGGTTCAATTCCGACATAGTGCGAGATAATACCTCGTATTTTTAACCTGCTTTCCCATTGTCAGTCATTTCCCTCATTGCCTACAGCATGTCGTTACCATTAGGGCGTAAAACTCCATTTATTTCATTTTTTGCAAACCGTACTTGCTACAACCTTCAAAATACATGAATTAATTGTTTTGGTTCGAATACGACATGATGTAATTGAGGCCAGTATGTTTTAACCTTACTTGTCTCCTGAAATGGCAGAAAAAACAGATCTACAATTATTAATGTTTTTAGATAGAGGATTTACCCCACTGCACACTGCTTGTTTGATTTGAGAACGACATAGAAATTCGTTCAATGTAAATCGATTTTCAAACCCTAGTTTGGATTATACAAACGATAATTGACTGAACCACTGTCAGAATTTACCACAATGTACACTGCAAAATCTTTTAACAGAGCAAATTCAGGAATTTTGATAAGCTAATGCAAGCGTTTATTAAAGGAAAAAATCAAATGAAGTAGGAAAAATTCCCCTTATTGGCAAATTTATGGTGCCATTCATTTTACAGCTGAGAGTATTTTGATATCCTTCTTCAAGGTTTTATTTATAAAAATTATAAACACTAGTAAAATAATTATCGTGCGAGAAGGTAATTTACCAACTTTGATTAAAAATTGAAACGGTTAAACTTGCCTGAGGGACTCCCATGGCGTAGCATACTAAGACACCGCGTGTAATTAGCTAACAGTTTGAGATTCGATAACTGTGCACCGCCATTGATATAAACTATGATGTCCAGCTTGTGTGCAGATTGTGAAACAATGACTATGCATCGCCATTGGTATCCACTAGGATGTCCAGTTTGTGTGCAGATTGTGACACGTTGACTATGCATCGCCATTGGTATCAACTAGGATGTCCTGCTTGTGAGCAGATTGTGACACGATGACTATGCATCGCCATTGGTATCAACTAGGATGTCCTGCTTGTGAGAAGATGGTAACACGATGACTATGCACTGCCATTGATATAAACTATGATGTCCAGCTTGTGTGCAGATTGTGACACGATGACTATACATCGCCATTGTTATCAACTATGATGTCCAGCTTGTGACACGTTAGCAATGAACCACCATTGATTTAAATTGTGGTCTTCAAATAGTGAGCAATTATTGACATTATAGCAATGATTTAAACTGTGATTTAAAATATTAATTATGATACGATAGCAATGAACCACCATTGATCAAACAAATAATTAGCTTATCACCACACGATAGCAGTGAATCGCCATTGATAAAAACAGTCTTTCAGGTAGTTAGCTGATTATTACATGATATTTAATAACTCAAATAATTAACAGATTTTGGCACGATAGCAGTAAATCGCCATTGATATAAACTGTCGCAACCGGGTCTAATAGGGACATGATAGAAGTAAAACCACTAGCTTACAGATGTTGCCACGATTACTGTTACCCATCAATGATCGAAACGTTCGTCTCCAAATAGCTACCGGCAGCACACTGGGACCGATTATTGATAAATTGATTAAAATAACGTGTCCACTTAGTAAGAAGATTGTGACACAATAGCAGGTAACCACCATTTAATTATTTTAGAATGAAAATTCTACTGTTTTTTTTTCACATACAAGAACGTGTCTTACTAGTAACCAGAATCAGGACACGAGGATAATTAGAAGACATTGTGAAGGTGCGACCTCGTCGAACTATTTTTCGAAACCAGAAATATGATGACCTTTTACATCATTCGACTGATTTAGTCTGGCGTTCTAATTTAATGGACTCCAATTATGTTCGGATCTGTTGTTTCTAAGACTCGGTTAGCCAGAAGGTACATCTGACCCATGTAAATTCTTTGTGTGAACCTAGGTATGTTCATATTCAACATGGCTGCTCCCATGGCGCATGGTGCATCAAAATCTTCATTTACTTTATGAAATAAGAAAGATAACGGCGTTGACCAAATGGTTATTACTTCTATTCAATCTTTTCTCAAAACAAAAGACCACATTTTAAGAAGTTATGGATGATCACAGGTACAGAGAACTTAACTTGACACAAAACAGTCTTCATGGTTTCAGAATGACTAGATTAGCTGGAAGGTGTAAAATCTAGCTTAGATACTTCTATACCTCCGGGGTCGTTTCATAAGATAAACACGACCAGTTAATTCATGATATTACTAGGTAGTTTTGTGAAGTTATGGGTGATCACTGCTATAGAGAACTTAACTTGACACGAGGCGGTCTTCACAGTTTCAGAATGACTTAAGTAGCCGGAAGGTGTTTAGTCTAGCTTAGATACTTCTGACCTAAGTAAATCAAAGAGTCTTTGTTTGTTCCCATGGACTGAATGTTAGACAGGACCATGTTCTAAGGGAATTCTCGCCCATGTAAAATAAAGAGTATGTTTGCCTCCCATGGGTTAATTGTTAGACAGGACCATGTCCTAGTGTATTGGACCTATTTGTGACCCATGTAAAATAAGGAGTCTATGTTTGCCTCCCATGGGTTAATTGTTAGACAGGGCCATGTTCTTGTGTATTGGACATTATTCTCACCCATGTAAAATAAAGAGTCTATGTTTGTCCCAATGTGCTGAATGTTAGACAGGACCATGTCCTAGTGTATTGGACCTGATTCTGACCCATGTAAAATAAAGAGTCTATGTTTGCCTCCCATGGGTTAATTGTTAGACAGGGCCATGTTCTTGTGTATTGGACATAATTCTCACCCATGTAAAATAAAGAGTCCATGTTTGTCCCCATGTGCTGAATGTTAGACAGGACCATGTTCTTATGTTGGACCTAATTCTAACCCATGTAAAATAAAGAGTCTGTTTGTCTTCATGGGCTGATTTTTAGGACCGTCACGGTTTGCCTATAGATTTTAACTGCTAATTAATGGAAAAGTTGATGATAGTCTCCTTTCCTTTTTATTGTTTTTATTGGTGGCTAATGTTTTCACCCTAATTAACTTTGTGGCCTGTAGCTTTTATTGTAGAGTGTTGATAAAACATGAAACGAAATAATTCTCACATTATCATGTTCCTGAATTACCGATGGACGTTCCCCAAATGCGTGATCCAAACTCATAAAAAGTCATATCAGACTGGGATACTATATATCTGTATCCAAAAATACTCGTTTATTAACATCACAAAATGTACGTGTTAGCTCGTTTTTGTTAGAAATTGAGACACCATTTCCCTCCAGGCATGAAAAATGAGTTTTATTAGTCTAGGTTGATAGTAGTCGAAACGAATATATAAAATTATATCCTGATAATACACCGAGTACACATGAAAACGCACCACTTGAAAAAGTCAATATTTAACTTCAAATGAACTTCAATATAATTTTTATACAACAACACTACAGTGACGTCACCCGACATGCCAGGTTTAAGAAATTCGAGTATTTCATGTTACCTGTAACGCTAGGCAACATTTTGCACGCACACCACAGGAAAAAATGAATTTCACTCTGGATTGTGCACACATTAGCTTTAAAAGCATGTGAATCCGAATAAAATTTCACTTCTTCACTGACACTTGTGAACCGCCGACACGATGCCGCGAACGGGAACGTGCTATTGGCATGCTTCAAAATTACGCCAGCACCAGGGAAATTGCCAGACGACTATACTGCGCACACACAACGATCGCATGACTCCATCAAAGGTTTCTGCAAACGGGGAGCACTCGGGACCGTCCTCAACAACGTGTGACAACCTCAGATTGCACTGGATCATGTCCGAGACCAAACACTACCAGCGACTAGAACGACTGCTCATATCCAAGGACGACGTGGATTCATTCACCCCAACACCTTAAGGAACCGTCTGCGAGCTGCAGACCTGCGTGCACGACGTCATTATTTCGGTCTCATGTTAACGGATCGTAACCGAAACCAGCGTCTACAGTGGACAAACAGACACCAGAATTGGCGACTACGACAATGGCATGGTGTCATCTTTTCACTTAAGGAACGCAGATGACCATAAACGTGTTTGGAGCACTTATGGGGTGAAATTGGACGACTTGAGGTTTCCCTTGTTCAGGACTGGAATGCTATCCCTCAGAACACCATCCAGAGACTGATCAACTACATGCGACAACGTTGCACCGCATGTGTCAATGCAAATGGCGGACACACCCGTTATTGACTTTCCTGTTTGACCCCTATACCAATTAAGTCTCGCTCGCGCATTAACATTATCGTGGCTAAAATTTAATGATGTTTACATGTCTTCTTAAATCATTCATTATCTCAAAAGTATATACTTCACATATTAACCCGTGGAGTTATTCCAGATTTCGTGAGTGGTGCGTTTTCATATGGACTGAGTATGGTATTGCATGTGATTGTATATCACGTGGGTCTACTGATAGGTTTTCATTCGACATAAGCCTTTGAGACATTTAGAAATGAAATGAATGGGGTTTTACGTCCCACTCTTCTGCACCTTATAGGCTGGTGAAGACGGGCAACTCCATGCAGTGAGGGACTTTTGCCAGGACAGCAGTATTAACCTACTCTTTTCGCGATGATTAACGGGGCATCGGTTTATTTTCCCATCCGGACCAATAGACGCTTTTTCCATGGCAGTCCCTCCGACCTGCATTTTTAGACATTTAGGAGTGAGGGGTACAAATCACATACACAAGTAAAATTTTTTGTACAGTTTTCATGAAGTGCGTGGCATTTGAATTGATTAACGTGCTATTAACTTTGACACTAGTCACAAATAATTTTGTTTTCATGGGGGACGGGGCTTGACAAAGTGCCATTTTGCTTACCCCTGGGGAAGCTGCCAACCCCATCGACTATAGGATTGTAAAGTAATGCGGATTATACTTAGTTATTGCACGTTTAAGCTTCGCCAATCAAAAAACGTTACTATACAACGAAAACGTCAAAGAAAATTCCATGTCACAAGACGATTATGGCATAAGCACATTTCTTTAATACGGTTACAAAACACACAACGTGCCGCCATGAGATGAAAAAGAAATGACAGTATTCCACGTAGACAATTCCACATTTTCGACTTTCCTATTTGTTGACAATTTGTCAAGGTGACTTCCCTATTTATTGACAATTTGCAAAGGCGACTTTCCCTATTTATTGACAATTTGTCAAGGTGACTTCCCTATTTATTGACAATTTGCAAAGGCGACTTTCCCTATTTGTCCGACATCCTATATTTGTTGACAATATGTCAAGGTGACTTCCCTTTTTGTTGACAGTATGTCAAGGTGACTTCCCCTATTTGTTGACAATATATCCAGGTGACTTCCATATTTGTTGACAATATGTGAAGGTGACTTCCCTATAGAAATAAAAAGTAAAATTCCCTGCTTGAGGTAATGACCGAAGGAATAATGCGTTAATGCATACATTCTAGATCTTTGGTAGATAATAATTTATAATCAATTCATAAAGTGGATAAACTATATATGGCCTTTAAAATGGTCGTGAATCTGTCAAATTAAAGTAGACTGTCTTTCTAAAAGATCTTACATTAGTATGTACTTGAGAGATTGAAATCCTAGCGATTGGCCGAGAGGAAATTATTCCTTTAATTGTGTAAGGTTTAGACATATCACGCAATAGAAATCACTTGTAATAAACTCCCAACAACAAAACACTTCATGTATTTTATAACGCTGTTAAAGAGGCTGATGGGGTTTCACGAGCTACTCTTTGGCACCTTATGAGCTAAGGAAGACCGGACAACACCATGTAGTGTGCAATGAGGTAATGTTTTCTAGGACAGCCGTATTAGCCTACTCTCTTTCCAACTGTCGAAGGATCTTTAACAAGCACCACACATATCACATGGGGCCTCGGTGTCATATCCGAACAACTAGTCGATTTTTTCCATGTCAGTCCCTTAGACCTGTATGACTGACAACTGGAAACCGGGATGAAAAATCCGAAAGCTCATCTCAACCGTTGTCGGGATTCGACCCTAGACCTTCAGTTTAGCCACAAGTTGCAAATATTCTTATTCCGTGTGGGCTGGCATATGTAACATGTTGTTACAGATGCCAGCCCACACGAAATAAGAAAGAGCTGAGGTACCTCCAGGATTAAAGAGTGCTTCATGTATATGTCAAATAAATGCCAAACATGTCCCTTTATATCAGAAACTAGTTATTTTTTTAAAAGAAACTCTGTATTCATTTATTCATTGTCTGCCTTCTAATTTAAAAAATCATTTATTCATTGATTCATTATGAATAATTGATTGCTGAATAAGTAGTCTGCCGAAGAATGAATGATTGGTTTTATGAATAAACAATATGGATAATGATTTTAATTAATCGGCCATGTCATTGTGACCTACCCATCAATAAACAACTTAGAAATTGATTTAATTTTGAATAAAAAAGATAATTTAATGATCATGACGGTATTTCATTACTGCAATAAGAAGCACGTCTCGTCTTCAAGCGTCCACCTATTATAGTTTATCATTTCTTTCTCTGCGGGACGTCTGTGATTTTTTTTTAACTTCCGTTATTTTTTTAAGTACCGAGGAAAAATCTGTATTAATTTCTTAATGTATATTGATCTGGAATTCAAGAAGATGGTGTCTAAATGTCTTCTACAGAAACACATCGGTGGTGTATGACTAAATGCTTCCTCGGAATAACGTCCAACTTCTCTACACCTACATGGGCTAATGATGACGGATAACTACATGTACATACAGTGTGAATGAGGGAAATTCGTTTTCAAGATAGAGACATAAGCCTACTTTTATTGTGATTTCCAGCTGTCCAACGTGCACAGCCTGTAGCACACATGACCTGGGTTTATTGTCCTACCTCATCCGAACAATCAGACACTTTTTCCTCTCAGTCCCTCAGACCTTCATCACTGATACGGAGAAACCGGGTCGAATTATCGGAAAGTTCGCCTCAAACTTTGCAGGGATTGAACGCTGGCCCTTCCAGGTTAGCGAGGAAGTCACCGCGCCCCCTTGTCTACAATGAGATAATGTATGCGAACGTTTAAGAATCACACTAGACATGAAGACTATTTTCTCTCTTCTTGCATAATTTACCTGATTGTACACAGTATGGCGTTGTCTGCCTGCATTGAGAAAATATATATGAACGTTTAAGAAACACACTAGACATAAAGACTATTTTCTCTCTTCTTGCATAATTTACCTGATTTCACACAGTATGGCGTTGTCTTCGGGTTGGCTGCATTGAGAAAATTTATTCAAAGATTTAAGAGACACAGCAGAGTACTTCCACTTTCCTGGCATAATTCATCAGATTTCAGATTTCAACTTAGTGACTGACAAATTTGCATTGCAACAACGGTTGCCAAAGGAGCCAGCCTGGACGTTTGCGGCATCCCGACCATGAAATTGCCAATTTCCTCCCCACTCTTATTTATTCGGAGCTTCAAACAGCCCTGCGTAAATTTGTCTATCTTTATCTTGCATAAGTCATCTTCATTCAAAATTCCAGTTCACCCAGCTCAAAATAGGTATGGATTATCTGGTTTGACCAAGGACCAGCTGGTAGAAAGGATCCCTGACACGGCGGACTTCTTAACCCAAGTTGGTCCTTGTAAAATATTCTTGTTTTTTTTTTCTTTCTTTCTTTTCTTTCTAATCAAGTACATCATTTGACGTCACCGGATCAATGTTATAAAAAAATGAGGCAGAACCCGATTTAGAAAAAGAAGATCGTGTTCGAAAGAAAATTAACGGAGAACCTGATGCAAGATCTCAAGCAGTATGATAATAAGTTAAGAGCGTATTGATGAGGGTACATCACGCTATTTGTCACTTATCAAACATGCATTTAAATATCATTTCGACTGCAGCTATAAAGAAAGAAAAAGACTACTATATTTTACAAGGATAACAACTTATGTTCATATTGAAGGATCCTTTCTACCAGCTGGTCCTTGGTTAAACCTCTTTTGTGTTTTGACATTGATCCTTCCTGGATTATCCGTACCCATTTCCAAAACATCGATTGTAGAGCGATATAGAAATATCACTGTGAAATAGTGCTCAAAACATTAATTATAGAGCGATATATAAATATCACTGTGAAATTGTGCTCAATACATCAATAGTAGATCGATATAGAAATATCACTGTTAAAATATTGCTCAATACATCATAGAAATACCACTGTTTAGATATTGCTCAATACATCAATTGTAGAGCAATACATGTATATAAATACCATTGTTATTTATTGCAGTACGTATATCTATTGATGAGTATATGCTCTTATTGGCCCAGTTTAAAATTTGTAAATGGTAATTTCATTCTAACACGCAGTGTGGCCGGTAACCTTGTAGTTGTACATCCCTTATGATCAAAGTGCACGCTTATGTAGGTAGCTTGTATCGTCTTTGTCATTTCTAAAAGATATATTGCAAAGATAATTTGACATAAATAAAAAAAATATCACGATCATTATTTTTTGACGAGAAATTAATTGTTCCGGATATGACACAGACATGAAAAAATGCATTAATATTTTTTTTATGACATCAACATCTTAATATCTTTTCCTCGTAGACTTAAAGTCAGATTAAAATTCAAAGAAAGAAATGTGGGGAACGTGTGATGGAATGAATAAGAAGGGATTGGAAGGTGGAGGTGAAGGAAATGAAACGTAAATTAAGAAAGGGGTGCAGAGGGGTGTGGGGGGAGGGGGTGTTGGTTCTGGTGTCTTAACCGCTGTAACTGTTTGGATATCGTAAGGTCTTATCTTCTTACACTGTTCCAAGGACATCCTAATGTTTTCTAGGACATCCTAATGTCTTCTAACTTCTAACATTGTTTCTAGGATATCCTAGGTCTTGACTTCTAACACTGTTTCTAGGGTATTCTAGGGCTTTAACTTCTAACACTGTTTCTATGATATCCTAGGGTCTTAACTTCTAACACTGTTTCTAGGATATTCTAGGGCTTTAACTTCTAACACTGTTTCTAGGATATCCTAGTTAACTTCTAACACCGTTTCTAGGATATCCTAGTTAACTTCTAACACTGTTTCTAGGATATCCTAGGACTTTAACTTCTAACACTGTTTCTAGGATATCCTAGGGCTTTAACTTCTAACACTGTTTCTAGCATATTCGAGGACTTTAACTTCTAACACTGTTTCTAGGATATCCTAGGTCTTTAACTTCTAACACTGTTTCTACGATATCCTAGGGCTTTAACTTCTAACACTGTTTCTACGATATCCTAGGGCTTTAACTTCTAACACTGTTTCTACGATATCCTAGTTAACTTCTAACACTGTTTCTAGGATATCCTAGGGCTTTAACTTCTAACGCTTTCTTGAGAATACTATTCTAACACCGTTTCTAGGATCTAGCTTAACTTCTAACACTGTTTCTAGGATATCCTAGGGCTTTAACTTCTAACACTGTTTCTAGGATATCCTAGGGCTTTAACTTCTAACACTGTTTCTAGGATATTCTAGGTCTTTAACTTCTAACACTGTTTCTAGGATATCCTAGTTAACTTCTAACACCGTTTCTAGGATATCCTAGTTAACTTCTAACACTGTTTCTAGGATATCCTAGGACTTTAACTTCTAACACTGTTTCTAGGATATCCTAGGGCTTTAACTTCTAACACTGTTTCTAGCATATTCGAGGACTTTAACTTCTAACACTGTTTCTAGGATATCCTAGGTCTTTAACTTCTAACACTGTTTCTACGATATCCTAGGGCTTTAACTTCTAACACTGTTTCTACGATATCCTAGGGCTTTAACTTCTAACACTGTTTCTACGATATCCTAGTTAACTTCTAACACTGTTTCTAGGATATCCTAGGGCTTTAACTTCTAACGCTTTCTTGAGAATACTATTCTCATATCACCCTAACACTGTTTCTAGGATATTCTAGGACTTTAACTTCTAACACTGTTTCTAGGATATCCTAGGGCTTTAACTTCTAACACTGTTTCTAGGATATCCTAGGGCTTTAACTTCTAACACTGTTTCTAGGATATCCGATGGCTTTAACTTCTAACACTGTTTCTAGGATATCCTAGGGTCTTGACTTCTAACACTGTTTCTAGGACAACTTAGTGCCAAGATCGTTTCGAGAATTCTCGGCCTTGTCTTCCTGGAATATGCCAAAGTGAGTTATGCCCCTTGGGTGTCTATCTAAACAAAAAGATGACAAAAACACTTGAACGACTAATACAAAAATAAACTCCGAAATGATAAATTTCTTTGTCATCAGTATTCCCATAATGCGTCCTGGTGCAATTTTCTTACGTCATTTCCGATTATTTTTTAGCTTTGTTATTTAGCGTAGACTTTCCCAAAAGGAAATTGAAAATTGATTCTCATATGAGTTAATTATTAAGTGAAGATGATTGATCATCACATAAACAGAACAAACCTGTACTCAAGAGATTTACTTTGGCCCTCTTTATACTTGGATTTCCCGGCAAAGATTGATATGAACTTTCGGATTTTTCACTCCGGTTTCTATTTTCCGTTGATGCAGGTCTGAGGCACGACATGCAAAGGGCATAGAATGAGTCAATAAACCGAGATCCCTCGACAGATGGAAATACCACTGTTAAAAAAATAGTACTCAATTCTAGAGTGATAAGAAATACCATTGATAAAATAGTGCTCAATACATTAATTGCAGAGGGATAATGAAATACCACTGTTAAAATAGTGCTCAATACATTAATTGTAGAGGGATAATGAAATACCACTGTTAAAATAGTGCTCAATACATTAATTGCAGAGGGATAATGAAATACCACTGTTAAAATAGTGCTCAATACATTAATTGCAGAGGGATAATGAAATACCACTGTTATAATAGTACTCAATATATTAATTGTAGAGGGATATAGAAATACCACTTTAAAATAGTGCTCAATACATTAATTGTAGAGGGATAATGAAATACCACTGTTAAAATAGTGCTCAATACATTAATTGTAGAGGGATAATGAAATACCACTGTTATAATAGTGCTCAATATATTAATTGTAGAGGGATAATGAAATACCACTGTTATAATAGTGCTCAATACATTAATTGTAGAGGGATAATGAAATACCACTGTTAAAATAGTGCTCAATACATTAATTGTAGAGGGATAATGAAATACCACTGTTATAATAGTGCTCAATATATTAATTGCAGAGGGATATAGAAATACCACTTTTGAAATTAGTGCTCAATATCATTCAATTGTTAGAGGGATAATGAAATACCACTGTTAAAATAGTGCTCAATACATTAATTGTAGAGGATAAGAAATACCATGTAAAATAGGCTCAATAATTAATTGAGAGGGATAATGAAATACCATGTTATAATAGTGCTCAATATATTAATTGTAGAGGGATAATGAAATACCACTGTTAAAATAGTGCTCAATACATTAATTGTAGAGGGATAATGAAATACCACTGTTAAAATAGTGCTCAATACATTAATTGTAGAGGGATAATGAAATACCACTGTTATAATAGTGCTCAATATATTAATTGCAGAGGGATATAGAAATACCACTTTTGAAATTGTGCTCAATTCATCAATTGTTGAGTGATAATGAAATACCACTGTTAAAATAGTGCTCAATACATTAATTGTAGAGGGATAATGAAATACCACTGTTATAATAGTACTCAATATATTAATTGCAGAGGGATATAGAAATACCACTTTTGAAATTGTGCTCAATTCATCAATTGTTGAGTGATATAGAAATACCACTGTTAAAATAGTGCTCAATACATTAATTGCAGAGGGATAATGAAATACCACTGTTATAATAGTACTCAATATATTAATTGCAGAGGGATATAGAAATACCACTTTTGAAATTGTGCTCAATTCATCAATTGTTGAGTGATATAGAAATACCACCGCTAAAATAGTGCTCAATTTATCAATTTGTAGAGTGATATGAAAACCCCACTGTTGTTAAAGTACCCAATTTATCAATTGGAGAGTGATATAGAAACACCACTTAAAAAACTGAAAGTATTCAGTGCGCTTATCTAAACTGTCTCAGGATTGCATGTAAATATAAATAAAATTAGTAAAGCATTATTTATTGCAAGCCGGGTGACTGGTACGCATCTAGAAAAATGTAGAGGCCTAGAGAGGCCTCAAACACGCTACCAACGACGTCACTTCAGCAGGCCCGTAGCCAACGCCCTCCCCTGGAAACTATTTTGATAGTGTTCATCAGAAAAGGTCATTTGTTCAAACGACATATTTACCATAGCTCTGCTTTAATGACATTTTTTTCTGAAAGTTGACTTGTGAAAAATCTATACATGATTCAGTTAATATCAATTCTAGCTATTTCAATATTATAAAATTCGGTGAAAAACGCCTTGAATTTGAATTAAGACGATGTCTATTGAATTAACATCTCATTACAACCCATAAGTTTATGGGAATTTAATGTGATTCTATGCCATAATTTGATAACTATGGCAATCATTGTCTAAGAAAATCAGTAGCAAGTTTTTACCCTCCGTGTTGAAGAGTTTTTTTTTAATATGAAATTTATGACAATAGACAAATAACCACGCAGTCGAGTTCTATGTATGTCAAACACCGTGTTTCCCATATCTCCCCTACGGAACTTGCAAGGGGAGATATGGGGATAAATCGTTCATTCTATTGTACCGGCCCATGTGAATGTAAACTGGACCCATGTTCGCTTATCATTCAACTAAAAACAGAACTAAGCTTAATCCTTAATAAAGGTCATTAGCCTATACTAACCTAATAACCTAAACGATCGGTGCGAAGTTTTGATTGGTTAAAATAAATACCGTCATATGCGAGTTCAGCAGTAGAAAATATGCTTGATTACAATAGAGGCGAAAAATAACCTAAATATGTTTTTGGCTACAGTTAATCCGCTAGCCCTGGACGTAGTATATACGAAAGATTTAATTTTACGGTGCAGCTTTTTACGCTTCAGAGACCCTACAATAAGAATGTCTCTTAAGTGAAGAATGAGAAAAAAGGTTTGAAATTAACCGTAAGACGACCCCTTCCCCTTCCTCCGAAAAAAAACACCCGAAAAAAACTGTGACCAGTTCAGTTTACCATATGTAAGGTATTTTTAAATTCAATATGCGACGAAATTGGTAATAAGATTCTTCTATTGTGAAACGAGAACCAGTTTTATTGCGCCGTAAGATATAGTTTTATCTATAAAGAAGGCTTGAATTGACCTACTATCGATTCCTTATCAGTTTCTAATAGTACATGACATTTGTCCTTATCATGTAGACTTTCAAGCACTTTCTCCGAAATGGCTGAATGGGCAAGACTGGTGACTTTTGGTCTCCTGCTAGCAGGAACTTTTGGAGCTCAAAATTTCGCTAAAAACCCAGGGTTGACTTCAGTTGCTGATTGGGATTGTTATTCTTGTAAAGCATCACTGTCTACTGACAGTCACAGCGGAAGTCACAGTCTTTTGGTAACCTCAAGGTAACCTTTTCAAAATGAAGGACGGTACTGAAAAGTTGCTGAATTTACAACACAATTTTTGCGGATTTCTTTTTGTCGTTTTGCACAGTCCTGGAAGTGCTTTGTCAATAGGTTTGACCAAGGATCAGTTTGTAGACAGGATCCTTGTGATTCTAATTTATTATGGCGGACGGTTGGTTCATGACACTCTTCATTTCATTTGGCGAATTTACACGGTTTCATGTATACTTGATCCACGTTCTCGATATGTTACAGGCAATATGATTGGGCAGGACCATCTCAGACTGTGGGCCTTCCAGCTGACAAAACATACTACTTCCGGTTTATGGTGAAAATTGTCAACAATGTGAATGGCAAGATGTATCACCAGATTGACACCACGCTGGATATTCTAGACACCAACGGTACGTAACTCTTAAAGGGAAAAGAATTTTTATTCGTTTCAATGACCCTCATACAATACCGATCATAAGAATAGCGTTAATAAGTTTCGAACGATACCCTCATGCGATGGAGATGCATTCCACATGCATTATTCGTGGTCTGAGACCAACCTCTAGATAAAAACTTTGCCACGTAAAACTCAATTTCATTTCATTAGTCCAATATTGTTGAGAACTTTAGGACATAAATTTCAATTTCATTTCAATTCTCCATTATAGTTGAGAACTTTAGGACGTAAATTTCATTTTCATTTTGATTCTCCATTATAATTGAGAAAAGTAGGATGTAATTTTTCATTTCATTTCATTAGTTCAATATAAATTTAGTTGGGAAAAGTAGAATGTTATTTTCATTTCATTTCATTAGTCCAATATAGTTGGGGGTTAGATGTTAAAATTCCATTTAATTTCATTAGTTCAATATTGTTGAGAACTTTAGGACGTAAATTTCAATTTCATTTCAATTCTCCATTATAGTTGAGAAAAGTAGGATGTAATTGTTCATTTCATTTCATTAGTCCAATATGAATTTAGTATAGAAAAGTAGAATTTTAGTTTCATTTCATTTCAATGTAATATTATAAAGTCCAATAAAATGAAAAACATAAGGACGTTAATTTCCATTTTATTTCATGTTGAAAACAAGTGGGTTCCATACTGCATTTCATTTCATTAGTCTAATTTGGTGGGGTAAAAGTTCTATACGTTACAACACCATTTCATTTCATTATCCTTACGTAAATTCCAAATCATTTCATTTATTCAATATGGCGGTGAAAATTAGGGTGTAAAACTCCATTTTCTATTGTAGGAAAGCATCATTACGTGGCCTGTGGTGTATCTCCATACTTACTTCCCGGGGTCTGGCATGTTGTCGGTGGGGATTATTATATTCCAGCTAATAGTAAGTCTCAAATTTTACAATTAGAATGTTGAACTTAATAAATCGAAGCCCATTTTATTGTAGTTCCTATATATATATTGATTCTGGGTTCTGTTACTTTATGACACCAAGTAAGTTCACTTATGAATATATACACATATTGATTATTTTGAGAACTTATATTTTCTGTTCATTCTGAGACACAGTATCACTTTAACTGTTACTTTATGACATTAGATAAGTTCACTGATGAATATATACTCATATTAACCATTTGTGTATGTCCATTCTAAGACGCAATATTAGATGTTGGTTCTGTTTTCAGCGAAGACGGTAAGGTTCGGTGTTAAATCGCCGGACAAGGAGCTCAACTTTCTGATAGATGACGTAGTTGTTAATTGGATAGATCATTCTCCAAATTTTGTGGCAGACACCGACAGGGACATTAATAAATACAGAAAATCCGACCTCACCGTCAAGTAAGTATTTGAATGAATGAATGAATGAATGAATGAAAGGAAGCAAGGAGGGATGTGTAAATGAATGAATAAATGAATTATGAATAGACGAACGAGCGAAACGAACTACCGGAATGAGCGAACAAGTAAATTAACGAATAAATGACTTTATAAACCAATCAAGTTTTACGAAATTATTCAATTAACGAACCTTATTCTTATTTCAGAGTGGTCGCCCCTAAATCTTTAACCGGATTAAAAGTAGAGGTAAGTCAAACATGCTAATCTGATGAAGTCACTTCCGGATAGAACTCATAGCACATTCACTCGCATCGACTTTTCTTAGAAACTTACGTATCTGATAAAAATCCTGGCGATTTACAAATGCAAACAATTTAGGAGGTCATAAAGACTTTAAATTGCCCTACATGAGATCACATTGGTGCAGAAAATAAGGACGTAAAACTCCATTTTGTTTGATTACAGCTCCAACAAACCACGAGTGAATTTGGCTGGGGATCAGCTGTTAATGAACGAGATATAGTGGAAGATCATAAACCAAAATATAAAGAATTCTTCTATGACCTGTTTGAATGGGCTGTTTTAGAAACTGGATTAAAATGGACAGCTTTAGAACCAAAACAGGTGAATAAGACCTTTCATTCTTAAATTGTGATGTTGTCTTATACCTCGATTGCAATAGTCACCTTTCTTGTATCACACCTCCACACTGTCAAATTATTAAGAAATTCGTCTTATACCTTGCAATAGTCACCTTTTTTGAATCAAATTATCACATTACTGTTTACTGGCTTTTACGTAAGTGGGGTTTCTGATTGGCTGTGTTTTCTGATCCAATCAAATTTCTGTATCCCGTGATAGAAGGGACCGACTATACCTGATGTTGGATTTTATTCTGTAGGGTCATGTGGATTATTCTCGAGCTTTAAAAGCTGTTGATTACATGATATCCCGTGGGTAAGTGAAAAATTCTTCTTAAGTGTTATCTCCCTTTACCATTCAAAGAGACTATTAAAAAACTCCCAGCAACCTAATTCTAGATCAAGTCTGTCGCTGAACTTTTAAGTGTTATCTCCCTTTCTCATTCAGAAAGTCTTTCAAACCTCATCCAACGATCTTATATGACCTTATTCTAGTTTGAGTCTGTCGCTAAACTTATAATTGTTATCTCCCTTTCTCATTTCAAAAGACCATTAAAAAAACATTCAGCGATCTATTTCTAGAATTCAGAGACGTGATTTTATGTTACTCATCCTGTTAGTAGAATTTATTTTTGAATGTTCTTCTTTAGGACATGTGTTCGAGGGTTTTCCCACTCCTAGACCATTAAATGATGACGAACATAATTTGATTGTATACGAATGATATTCCTCATTCTGAGCCCAAATTGTTATTTGTCCTTGCAGAATTAAAGTACGAGGCCATAATATATTTTGGGGAGGTAAGGATGTCGTACCGTCATGGCAGAAAGATATGAATGCAGCCCAACTTAAACAAGCCATGCAGAAACACGTTACTGAGCTAACCCGTACCTTTAAGGGCAGGTAAGGATTAATCAATTTTAAGAAGGGATTTCTCCACGGCTTTTATGGGATATCTTTGCACTTAGGTATTGTTTGCGATGTAAAATGAAATAAAATGAATGAAGTTTTACGTCTTACTCTTCTGCACCTTATGGCCTAATGAAATCGGGCAATGTCATGTATAGTGCAATAAGGGAAAATTTCCAGACAGCAGCATCTACTCTTTTTGTGATTGACAACTGTCGAGGGATCTTTAACGTGCATAGCCTGTTGCACACGCGGCCTCGGTATATTGTTCCATCCGGAACGACTAGACGCTTTTTCTTTGTCAGCCACTCCGACCTGCATCACTGACAAGGGGATATTGGGCTGAAAAATCCGATCAACAGAAAAAGTCTGGGTGTCAGGGACTATTTTTCTACATCGTCCTGATCAATTAAAATTTCAGATTCCAACATTACGACGTAGAAAACGAAAACTTACATTTGCATTTTTACGAAGAAAAGTTACACGACCCTAACATTACTCAGTGGATGTTCCGAGAAACGCATAAACATGATCCACATGCCAAATGTTTTTTGAATGAATACGACATCGTGGCTGGTTACATGACCACAGCTGTAAGTAGTCTTTTAAAGTGATACGGTGTCTTAGAATGGACATAATATTTAAGTTCTCAAGAATGGTCAATATGAGTATATATTCATCAGTGAACTTACCATAAAGTATCATAAAGTAACAGAATCCCTTAAAATCTGAAAAACTCATATATTCATGGGCAACTTTTTAATATACAATGAACTTTACTTCCTTTTTCTGGGAGCCTTAATCTCCAAAACTTCAGATTTGTACAGAAATGCAGTAATCTGATTGGATAACAAACCCCAATTTAATATAAATTTTAATTATTGACTGATGACTCATCATTAAAATTTCTTAATTTAAGTTTTCGAGAATAAGGCTTCTGGTCCTTTAATTGGCTTATTAGAAATACAACTCGACGCTGTTATCATTGAAAAGGGAATAAGATGAATTGGGGCTTATTCTATCTTACTGCTCTGCCCCTGTATTTGCTAATGAAGACAGGTAGTTAACGCTATTCGGTGTTCAGTGAGAAAAATTGTTACCAGGACAGCGGAATTTCCACAATGTAGAGGGATCTATCCTGAATATATATACACATATCCGAGGTTTATTGTCACATTCGAATTACGAGAAAAGAATTCATGCTAGCTCCTCCGACCTAGATCACTGACAAGTGATTAGGTATAACCTTGAACTGCGTCTTCAAGATTGAACCATGGACCTTCAAGTTAGGGATTTTAAGTTAGGTTTTATATTGTAGGCTTACGAGGACCAGGCCATCCAGTTTAAACATCAAGGTGTACCAGTCGAAGGTATGGGTATACAGAGTCATCTGAGAGGATATATAGACGTCGGCGTTATTAAGGTAACTATATAGACGGCGGTGTTATTAAGGTAACTATATAGACCCGGGTTTCTGGCGTTATTAAGGTAACTATATAGACGTCGGCGTTATTAAGGTAACTATATAGACGGACGTTGGCGTTATTAAGGTAACTATATAGACGTTGGCGTTATTAAGGTAACTATATAGACGTCGGTGTTATTAAGGTAACTATATAGACGTTGGCGTTATTAAGGTAACTATATAGACGTTGGCGTTATTAAGGTAACTATATAGACGGCGGTGTTATTAAGGTAACTATATAGACGTCGGCGTTATTAAGGTAACTATATAAACGTCGGTGTTATTAAGGTAACTATATAGACGGACGTTGGCGTTATTAAGGTTACTATATAGACGTTGGTTTTATTAAGGTAACTATTTAGACGTCGGTGTTATTAAGGTAACTATATAGACGTCGGCGTTATTAAGGTAACTATATAGACGTCGGCGTTATTAAGGTAACTATATAGATGCGGCGTTATTAAGGTAACTACTAGTATATAGTTGTCGGCGTTATTATGGTAACTTTATAGAAGTCGGCGTTTTTAAGGTAACTTATAGACGTCGGCGTTATTAAGGTAACTGTATAGACGTCGGCGTTATTAAGGTAACACCTTTACGACAGAACGATAATTTTCTGAGGATACTAATGTACTTATCTTGGTAACCGGTCAGTTCCTCCCATCCCTCACCCCGACTCATGAACTCACAAACTTGGTGAGATTTATATTATCAACCTCCTGCGCTTCAACAATTTTTACTCTTAAATCCTACATTTCAGCGTCGCTTGGACGAAATTGTCGCTCTCACAATCCCTAACGTCTGTCCTTTTTGTCTTTTTCACCGTCTTCAATAACCCATAAGGTGCAGAAACGTAGGACGTTAAACTCCATTCAGTTCATTTCTGCCTTTTTTCAGCGTCGCTTGGACGAAGCCGCTTTAGCCCATTTACCGATTTGGATCACAGAACTGGATATCGTTGAAACCGACGAACATAAGAAAGCCAAGAAATACGAAGACGTATTGCGGTTGTATTTCAGTCATCCCTCCGTCCATGGTGTCATGTTTTGGGGTTATTGGGACGGACATCACTGGCGTAGAGACGCCGCCATTGCCAATGGTCCAAATGTTACGGTAGGAAATTTAGAGTTCTGTTTTGGGGGCTTTGGGTTCTTCTAAACGGTTTATCAAGCCATTGATAGTTTCTTTACAAGAGCTCGACAAGTTCACGAAATCGTGCGAAGGTTGAATGAGTTATTAATTTTGATTGGACGCTGATTTAGTTTTCGACCATTCAAGTTCATTGTTACAAAATATGGCTCAAATATTCCATTTGTAATATTGTAGTTAATTTATCAGTTAATTTATCACAATGCATGATGACGTCAGTTATGAGCGTTGGGCATCACGTATGAAATGAGTAAGCGAAGACTCATTGTAAATATGGGTGTGTTGAAATCCTCTTGTGATATTTAAAATGCTATTTTAACTATAGCCCAATGCTGCTGGACGAAAAGTGCAAGAACTGTTGAAAAAAACGTGGAGGACGAATGAAAGCCATAATTTTAGCGGCCATGATATTAAAACACGTGCATTCAAGGGGACATACAAATTATTGGTACATCATAATGGTAAAACTGTACATACCCAAAATGTTCATCTGAGCAAGGACAGCACCGTCACTTTGGATCTCAATCATTTGGGTAAATTATTTTCCATTTTGTTATTTTGGGTGAACTTGGGAACGTCGTCAGAACCGAATGTTTCGAATCATTTGGGTATATTCCTTTGAGTTTAACTGAAGAACAAGGACCAAAGGGTAAAGGGTAACATAATCTCCTTCATATCAGTGGACCGATGCGGTTGATCTATTTTCTGCGTAAAACCAATGCTTAAATGGCACATTTATTTTGACTCGATAGTAAAACCTCCGAGGCCTGAATGTAATGTGGTAAATAGTGACAGCCTTGAAATGGTTTTCATTATGATTTTGTTTGTAATTCTAGGCATTGTTGGTTAAACACCGGAAATGGAATACATCGTAACCAGAAACATTAATTATAAAATATACTCTTAACTTGAACTTTTCGTTTATATTGAGTTATTTCGCTATGTTGTGGGGAGTGGGGTCGCCCTTAAAAGTAATGACATTGAGCATAAAACTCTATATATCATTTCATCAGCCTAAAGTACATTTATTTCACCATTCCAAGTATTGCATCAGCCCATAAGATACAGAGCTGTAGATCATAAAGACCCATTTCATTTCATTGGTCCAATAAGATACAGAGCTGTAGATCACTAAGATCCATTTCATTTCATTGGTCCAATAAGATACAGAACAGTATATCAATAAGATCCATTTCATTTCATTGGCCCAATAAGATACAGAGCTTAGATCATAAAGACCCATTTCATTTCATTGGCCCAATAAGATACAGAGCTGTAGATCATAAAGACCCATTTCATTTCATTGGTCCAATAAGATACAGAGCTGTAGATCATAAAGATCCATTTCATTTCATTGGTCCAATAAGATACAGAACAGTACGATATAAAACTCTATTTCATTTCATTATTCAAATAAGATACAGTGCTTAGATCATAAAGATCCATTTCATTTCATTGGTCCAATAAGATACAGAACAGTATATCAATAAGATCCATTTCATTTTATTGGCCCAATAAGATACAGATGTAGATCATAAAGACCCATTTCATTTCATTGGTTCAATAAGATACACAGCTGTAGATCACTAAGATCCATTTCATTTCATTGGGCCTTTAAGATACAGAGCTGTAGATCATAAAAATAAATTTCATTTCATTGGGCCATTAAGATACAGAGCTGTATTTCATTAAGATCTATTTCATGCTTGTCGAACTCTATATTTCGACCTTGACATTGACCTAAATAAAGATATTACAAAAGATATGTAGTTAATGTTAAGTAGATATGTCATCTAATGCTATGGTAGATGTTTCAGGTTGTAAAATCAATTGTGCATTTTTTGCATTTAAGAGTTTTTGATTGGATGCATTATGTAATAGAGGTTTCTTGAACTTTGTTTTTTTGCATTAGACGTATGAGGTATTATGTATAAAAGGATTCATGTATTTTGTCTTTTGCATTAGACGTATGAGGTATTATGTATTGCATTATATTACATTTGTGTTTTGAATTAGACATTTCTACATAGCATTAGGTTCTTGCCGCTTTCCCCCGCCATACAGATTCATTTCATTTCATTAGCTGAGCGCGATACAGTTTGTTTTACCACCATTCATTTCTTTAACAATACAGAAAAAGACGTTTATTTCACCTTTTAATTCAAACATACAAGCACAAAAACGACCATAATACATATATACAATATAATCATCCCTGAAACACAGACGGCAAAACCAACACAAGCGCTACCTTTTAGTAAATGGAGAGATTGACTTATCTCGTCTTTCAACAATATTATATATAGTACATTTTTAAGGAGTTTCAACCTATAGTAAATGTAAATTTTTTCTTTTCACTTTGATACAGGTTTTGTGACGTCACCAAACCCGTAAACATGTAAGGCTACCTTTAAGCTTAATCGAATTGATGACTTTTGAATATTTAGTCAAGCTTATTCAGAGAAGATGAAAAACATAAACACGGGGAGTCCACTTTATTTTTAGGTAGTTGAAGTCATATAGAATATTTAAATCGCCCTTTATCTTACCTAATAATAAAATGGACTGTTCGAGTTTATGTTTGAAGTCATCCTTTAACGTGCAAAAATACCTTCCGCCAAATCAAGACGGTACAAAATAAATAATACAATATTACCCAAATAACCCGTATCGACAGCAATTTATTCACGATGACATTAATGTTTGGTATATAACGTTTCCTTATTTGGTAATATATGTGCATTGCAGTTATCTGTCACACAGCAAAAGTCACATTCCAAGTTAGTCTGAAAAGTTTTCGTTGTGTCAAATTGGAGGCATTTCGTCATTTTAGCCGACCGGTTTATCCATTTCTCGTCACATTCTTGAGCGCTAGCACACCTACAATAGATAAGATAAGGGATGTTTATATGGAAGCATGTCACGTCCCTTATACAATACTGAAGTCATTAGCGGCCATATAACTAAATGGAAGACACTAAACTTACGGTTTCTTACTACATGTATTTGCAATCATTTCGCGGATATTTTGCTATATAGAACCCTTATTAGGCATTCTTACTATACAGAAGCCCGTTGCAGCCATTGAAATATACAGAAGCCCGTTGCAGCCATTTAAATATACAGAAGACCGTTGCTGCCATTTAAATATACAGAAGCCCGTTGCTGCCATTTTACTATAAAGAAGATTGATGTTATACAGCATATACAAGACTTTTGCCTCTTTTTTTTACTATATAAAAGTATGTCGTTTTTGTCAAAATGAAGCCATAATTTCAGCAAATGCAAGTTTATCGCATCTATTTAACTATATAGAAGTCTCTTGTATAGAAGCATGTAGCGGCCATTTAAATATACTTGTAGGTTCGATGAAAGCTTGCATTTGGCCATGCTACGTAAAATATTCAATAGATGTATAGTCCTTTCCGACACATCCAGACCATGGGATTGAATAATGCTCCTACCCTTTTTCCAGCGTGCTCTTTCCGTTTGAATCAAAACTGACGGAACTTATACAGTATGGCGTTTCTTGACGACAGTAGTTGATATTAGCGAACCCGATCCTGCAAAACGGTTCTTTACAGACCTGGCAACGAGCTGAAAAATATTAAGGGAGTGGTCCGTTGTAGTTTTTCGTGTCAGTTCATATGAAATATGGTGTCCAATTAGCTAATATGGTGGAACAAGAGCAGTCGTCTGTAGATAAATTAAAATAAAAGTAGAGCCCTGAATTATTATGGAGTGGTTTCTCAATTTGATGATTCTTTCTCATAGTAGATCATAAAGCGGATGCATCGAATTAAGGCGGAAATTTCGAATTCGATGGGTGAATGATAACTTAAGAAATTTACTTACTTTTAGTGAGTGGAGGAGGTGTAAACATGTTCGATCCAGTTGTACCGGAAGTCATTGTATTGGTTGTTAGGGAAGATGATCGAACAGTTGTGTCTGGAGATTGTGTCATACCACCAGAGGTTTTGGAAGCCATATTTCCATTGGTTACAGCCACTTCCGGTGTCATAACACCATCTTTAGTAATTCCAGAGAACCTTTGCGTTACCATTGGCATTTCATTGGTTACAGCCAGATCCGGTGTCATGGCGCGATCTTTAGTGACTCCAGAGTGTTTTGATGTTGACACTTCCTTGGATTCAGTCACTTCCGGTGTCACCTCGCCTTCTTTATTAACTCCAGACTCTGTTGGTGCGTTGGTATTCCAGTGTTCCTGACTAACAGGGTGATTGGTAATAGCGTTTGTGTGCATTTCTTGAGTGACCAGTTCATCAGTGAACCCATCATCCGTTACGGGTCCATCCGTATTTTGAATGCGTGGACCAGCCGTTTCTACAGAATCCGTAAATTGCGGTTCGTCAGTAAATTGGTCCGTGGTTAGTTTGTTATCATCAGTAACTATAGAATCCGTTGTCATTACGTTGTCAGTTATCATAAAATGTGTTAGCATTTCGTTGTCGGTAACAATAGAATCTGTTTTCAATTCCATATTGGTAACCATAGAATCCGTCGTTAATTTGTTATCGGTTACTATAAAATCTGTTGTTACTTCGTTATTTGTAACCATAGAATCTGTCGTTACTTCGTTATCGGTTACCATAGAATCTGTTGTTACTTCGTTATTTGTAACAAAAGAGTCTGTTGTCACTTCGTTATCGGTTACCATGGAATCTGTTACCATTTGTCGTTCGGTTATTCCAGTATCTGTTACCCATGGAACTGTCACAACTTCAGAACTCTTGATATACTGGTCTGAAGAGGTTGGTTCTATCTTTGCAGATGCGTCTACTGAAGATGTAGGTTGAATCATTTGGGATACCTCTGCTGTGTATAAAGATTGTAGTAGCTCAGTTTCAGAACTTGTAACCAACAAAGGGTTTACTGAGCTTCTTTCTTCTGTCAGAGACGGTAATTGACTACCCGTTTCCATTGCGCGAGTTGTTTGTGGAACTTTAATCACTTCGGACGAGGTGATTAATATAACTTTAGTGCTAGTTAAAACGACTCTGGATGTCGACATCTCAAGGACACTTACTGAGTAAGATGGTTCTAGGATGTTGTGTGATGGTTCGCTTGTAGTTGGTGGTTGTTTAGAGCTGGATTGCGGAAGTTGTGATCCCATCCCAGGACTGCTGTTGAGGCCATTAGAAGTTGGTGATGGTGTGATCAGATTGGAAGTTACCAAAGAATCTGTGGTTGGATTGCTAGTGGTTTTGTCGGAGGTTGGAATAGGCGTCGTCGTGAACGGTTTAGCTGTCGTTTTAGCAGTTGTTTTCAACAGATGTGGGGGATGTGTATGCTTGTGATGTCCACACACCCCGCAAGATTTCGGACACACTTCTTTGATCACGATATCTTTACAGCTTTTATGATCACTGCTTTGGATACTGTCACATTCACTGTTGTGGTCCACGCATGTGTTGGTGTCGGGCTTCAACAATCCACAGACACCACACGACAGGGGACAAAACTCGTACACCCACTCCTCGCGACATTCCTCGGTTCCTCGGATTTTATAGCAGTCTACTTGATCATGATCCTTACAGTCACTTACAAAAGGATGGTCTGCGTTGGTGACTGTAGCTGAAATGAGAAGGTTCGTCATCACAGACGGTGTGGAAAAAGAGCCCTACTTGACAATTGGAGCTGTCTGTCTTCATTTGAAGAATAAACGTATGGAATTCGAGCTCCAGTGTATGACCCTTTTTGTTTAAAATTGATTTCCACTTGTCAGTGGAGAAGGTCTGATGGACCTAGTCATTCGGACGGAACAATAAACCGGTGCTCCGTGTGCTACAGGCTGTGAGCACGTTAGAGATCCAGTTGGAAATAGTACAAAATGCGCGGGCTGATGCCTCTGTCCTTGCGAAAATTTCCTCATTGAACCTGCAAGGCGTTGCTTCTCTTTGCCCCTTTGGTCCCGAAGTGACGTTAAACGCCATTCAATCAATTTCATTTAAACGTTTTGGTTCTATCAGACCATGGATTGGTCCAGCTTCCCAAATCTGAAGAAGATTTAATTGACAAACCTGAGAAAAGAATTAAAACACAACAGAATATCCACGTGTCCATTGCACTAGACAATTCCTACACGCCTTGACAAAAGTACAATAGAAATGGTCAAGTGAGACACTCCTCTGTTAACGTAAAGGTTATCTTTCAAAAGGACTTAGTGTCGGTTGAGTTGGAAGGTATTTTTATAGATAAGGTTGAAGCCAATGATAAGATAGCCAAACTTCAAAAGTCGATACTGTAACCGCCGGACTTCCTTTGCCATTGTATACCGTGGTGTTCCGGTGACGTCATGATATCCATAATATGTGCTTGCGGAAATAATGACCCGAACGCTGGACCTACGTCTCTTCAAGCGGTACTTTTAAGCAACAATATTTTCGTTATTGGGATAACACTTTCATGGTATAGCACAGATTCTAGTGCTGAAAATTGACTTAGACCCGATCGGGTTTAAACAAGGTCTTTTGAAACCCGTCTAATTAAAACTTGTATTACCTCAAAGACGTATGACCAATGGGTTTGTGGTTTTGATAATATAGTTATGATTCTTGTATTGCCACGACCTCGAGGAAGTTAGACGACTTGGTTTGTGACAATATTTAGTTATGAATAATACAGGTCGAGATGAACTTTTGGAATTTTTAGCCTGGTTGTTGCAGGTCTGGGAACTGACACGGATAAGGCGTGCAGTCGTTCGGATGGGAAAAAAACTAAGGCCCCCTGTACTAAAGGTTGTGCATGGTTAAGATCCCTCGACATTTTGAAATCGCAAAGTATGTTTATACCACTGTCCAAGCAAAATTCCCCTTACTGCATACTGCATAGCGTTGCCCATCTTTATTAACCCATTAGGTGCTGAAGGATGTAAAACTCCATTCATTTCATTTTTCATTTACAGAATGCCAAATCAGACGCTTTTTAAAATGTGAAACGTAATTTTATTCTTCAGAAGGTTTCTTTTTTAAAGTGCTGAATGTAGGGACGGTATGTCGATTGCAGTCGTCCGTCACACAGCAAAATTCACAATGAATTGGTTTCGTATAAATTTTGTTGTTGTCGAACAATAAGCATTCCGATATATCAGCTGTTCTGTTAATCCATTTGTAATCACACTCTACCTCGCTTACACATCTTAATATATGAAAAAAAAATAAATTGCAAAAATTGTGTATCAAAAACACTTCCCCGAAAACTGATATTCATTTACGATGAGAGCAGACATTGTTAATTCTAAAAAAATGTTGCTTGTAAGATGATTTAAAATAAAACCAAAATTTCGTTTTCTGTTTTTTTTTTTTTTTTTAATTTTTAATATAGCCACTTTATTTAGTGTCAAACGATGGTGCTCTTGAATGTACGCGAAATTATCCCTTTTTGGCCTTACACGTTGACGCAAAATGAAGCTACAGAGCCATTTTATTGGTTTAAACACGACATAAAGGCACCGTCTCTTAACCGTAGCTTAAATGGCTAATTAAAAATAAACGTTTCTTCTAGCTCGTTGACTTTCGCTGAGCTTTGGTTGCAAAAAGAAACAATTAAGTTTTAATGAAGGTTTGAATCTCCAAAATGTTGCATCAGGAGTCAGGAAGTTCGGGGACTAACTTTTTGTTGTCTTACCTTTTTTGAAGAGACTTCTCTCCTTTGACATTAATTTCAATGTAGTTCATACAAAATGGCTGCCATTCAGGACACTCAACAATCGTCTCGAAATGCAAATTACAAAACGGATCTTCACAGACGTGGCACTTTCCTAAAAGAAATTGTTATTTAGAAGTCAATTGTGGTCTGAACAATTCAAGATTTATCCCCCTTTAACCATTTTCATCATTGCTAAAGAACACAATCGGTGTTAAATCGCCCTGACACTATCATAATAAAGATTACTTTCAAACTTACTTTTCACTGGTGAATTCGTGGAGACCATAGTCGACTGATCCATAGAAGTCACCAGCTGTTCGAGAGATTGGCCTGTTGCAATAGCATCGGTGAGTACTTGTAAAGCTTCAGAGGTAACGATATCTGGTTCTGAGGTAGTAAGTGTCTCTTCTTTTACTGTTGCCACTTCCGTTTTGATGTCCACTTCCGGTGAGGTCTCCATTGAAACTACAAATTGGGTCACTTCCGGCGTAGCAGCTTCCGGTGAGGTCTCCATTGGAATTACAAAATGGGTCACTTCCGATGTAGCAGCTTCCGGTGAGGTCTCCGCGTGATGTAAATGATGTGTTACTTCCGGTGTATGCTTTGGCGTGGCAGTGTGCGTTGTCTTGTGTCTGTTACACAAATCTGGACACGTTTTCCAAACAACGCTGGAGTAACAAAAATACGGGTTGATCGTATCGCATTCGGTTTTGGAGACGTGGCAACCTACATATTTATGCAGCGGCTTTGTATCCGAACACAATCCACAAGACAGCGAGCAATAAGTACTGACGCGGGTTTCATAGCAGACTTTTGTGTTTCTTATTTTAGCACATTCTGTCGGGTTACAATCGTGACACTTGGCTGCGGGCTTGATGATCCAACATTCTCCGAGAAATACGTTCAGCAAAATCACTGAAAAAAACGGTATAAATGGTGAAGTCTGTTACAGTGAAATTTCTGCGAGGAAGAATCCCAGGGGTAAGGCGTGAGCAAAAACTAAGTCGTAGATGATTTAAATGTCATTTAGAAAGTGGTGTTGCAACAATATTTTCGTTATTGGGATAACACTTTCGTGGTATAGCACAGATTCTGGTGCTGAAAATTGGTTGAGACCCGAACGGGTTTCGAACCATTAGAATCTGTGCTATACCAAGAAAGTGTTATCCCAATAACGAAAATATTGTAAAAACTAAGACATTTTTGAAAAACGCTTATTTAATTTACTAAGCGGTTTTCAATAATCAAATACATCTTTATAGCTAATTACATAGTTTTTTGGATATTTACTTTTTTATGTTATTTATTGTAGCAGGTATAATATACTTGGTATAATATAATATTATTTACATGAATAGGCCAGGTTTGAAATTTTCAAATTTTATGTTCATTCTAAGACCTATTATCCTTTAAAAGTGTCGCTAGCTGTACTTACCAAAACACAAGAACAACATATTCCTCGGAAACATCCTGACTATAGTTCTCCAATATTAACCCACTTGTGACTAATGAACACTTAATCAGTCCGTTCGTGCACCACCACTTTCCTTTCTACTTCTACTTTCTATTACAAAGGTTATCAGTAGGTTACATAGTAACTTAGATATTTTTTTATAAAACTCTTGTCTTTCGTTAAAGATACCATGGTCACTATGATTGACCAACAATTGATATACAGTAGCGTCTGTACGTAGGACCAACACTTGGTATACAGTAGCCTTTTAACGTAGATCTAACAATTGTCATACAGTAGCGTCTATACGTAGGTCCAATAATTGGTATACAGTAGCGTCTGTATGTAGGTCCAACGTCCAATAATTGGTATATAGTAGAGTCTGTATGTAGGTCCAACAATTGGAATACAATAGTGTCTGTATGTAGGTCCAACAAATCATATACAGTAACGTCTGTATGTAGGTCCAACGTCCAACGATTGGTATACAATAGCGTATGTATGTAGGACCAACAACTGAAATACAGTACGACTGTGAGATTGCTCTACTGTTGGTTTTGATGCCCGCCTGTCCGCCCTATCAACCCACCTACCAATCAACTTTTCTCTTCAATCATACGTCTGTGGTTCTTGCAATTTCACTATAGCAATGGGAAAGAACTCTTCATGGTATGTTTGTACTTTTGACTCTTCTCCATTTCCAATCTTAACCCTGACAGCTTTCCCCCATGAAATCATTCCCACTCCCCTGTTTTGTGGCCCAAGTCTCGGGAGGCTGGAACCGCCACTTTATCTGTAGATTACGGTAATGTACATTCTGTGAGAACAGCTGCACATTTTCGGGTAATTGATAAAAGCGAGTGACTAAAGGATGTTTATTTAAAACCAATCGAATTCAAACCTAGAGCGAAAGAAAGAAAGACATACACAAATCACCTTTTCAAAAGGATAACAACTAGCAGTTGCAGAGCTAGTTTCAAAGAACTCGATGAACAAATTGTTGGCATTGGGGGGTGTGTGTGTGTGGGAAGGGGGCGGTAGGCTGGGGTCTACTGTCGAGATCGACATTTCAATTAACATATTCCTTCTGGGGCGATGTGCTGTCTACCTATTTGAACCCAGGACGAACTGACCCGATGTCCGCGTTCTACCTACATGGTCGCCCTATTTGAACCAAGAGCTTGGAAATTTCGATTCCAGTAAAATAAAAAGATTCATTTGGACAAGAAGGACAACTCTGATTAGTAAATTGTTAAATATATTGACAACAAAATAAAAAAAAATATAATAAATAAATTGAGATTACAAAAATTGCGGTTTTAAGTTCCATGCCGAGATAAATTTGGTGAAAAATATATTAAGAATTACCTAAAAGGTGTCGTAGCGAGATTTTCTAGTCTTACCTTATGTATCGGGGTCACTTTTGACATTCAAATTCCCAGGCCAGTGCCTGTGGTTTCTGCAAATCCGAAAAGACGCAGCTCTAACAAGAAAGTTCGTAAACAAGAATTGCAGCAACTACAGACGTCTTATTGAAATAAATTGGAATGGTGCGATTTGATGCTATCAGTGACCCTGATACATATGAAATACAGAAAACCTCTGTATAATCTCTTTAAAATAAATATTTTTTTAATTCGATTGCTTGCCCTATCCTACTCTCTTTTATTTGATTTCAAGTCCAGTGACATCGTCTTTACGGACCAAATTTATATTACATCGTCTTTTCATTAAAAAAAAACACAAAAAAACGACAAGATAGTAAATAAAAGATACTACAAAATATAAATACGTCGAAAAATAAATATTTAAAAATTGCTACAAAATTACCATTAGCTTTTTAAGCATTTAAGCTCTTTCGTTTTTTTTTGTTTTTTTGTTTTTTTTTTTTTTTTGGCAGCACTATTTGGCTAAAGTTACAAAAACACCGGTTATTCAAGTTGCAAAAAAGCGCCCAATTTCAGGAATTGAGCGTAAAATAATATGGCGAAGTATAAAAAACAATGGTTATGCTACTTTTGTACAACAGTCACATAAATCAGGGTCAGCATTTTCAAGATAAGACGAATGCTGTACTACTGACATCACCTAAATTAGGGTTGTTCTTCTAAAATTTGGTCCCCTGTTGTCAAGCACATGCATCACCTAAATGGGGATCGGTATTCTAATGATTGGACCAATGTTGAACTATTGACATCACCTAAATGAGGATTGGTATTCTAAAGATTGGTACGACTGTTGAACTATTGACATCACCTAAATGAGGATTGGTATTCTAAAGATTGGTACGACTGTTGAACTATTGACATCACCTAAATGAGGATTGGTATTCTAAAGATTGGACCAATGTTGTACTACTGACACCACCTACATGAGAATTGGTATTCTAAAGATTGGACCAATGTTGTACTACTGACATTACCTACATGAGGATCAGTATTCTAAAGATTGGACCAATGGTGTACTACTGACATCACCTACATGAGAATTGGTATTCTAAAGATTGGACCAATGTTGTACTACCTAAATGAGGATCGGTATTCTAAAGATTGGACCAATGTTGTACTACTGACATTACCTACATGAGGATCAGTATTCTAAAAATTGGACCAATGTTGTACTACTTACATCACCTACAGGAGAATTGGTATTCTAAAGATTGGACCAATGTTGTACTACCTAAATGAGGATAGTTATAATAAAGATTGGACCAACGTTGTACTACTGACATTACCTACATGAGGATCAGTATTCTAAAGATTGGACCAATGTTGTACTACTGACATCACCTACATGAGAATTGGTATTCTAAAGATTGGACCAATGTTGTACTACCTAAATGAGGATCGGTATTCTAAAGATTGGACCAATGTTGTACTACTGACATTACCTACATGAGGATCAGTATTCTAAAGATTGGACCAATGTTGTACTACTGACATTACCTACATGAGGATCAGTATTCTAAAGATTGGACCAATGTTGTACTACTGACATTACCTACAGGGATGTATTCTAAAGATTGGACCAATGTTGTACTACCTAAATGAGGATCGGTATTCTAAAGATTGGACCAATGTTGTACTACTGACATTACCTACATGAGGATCAGTATTCTAAAGATTGGACCAATGTTGTACTACTGGGGATTGGTATTCTAAAGATTGGTTCACTGTTGAACTACTGACATCACCTACATGAGGATTGGTATTCTAAAGATTAGACCAATGTTGTACTACTGACATCACCTAATGAGGATTGGTATTCTGAAGATTGGTACGGCTGTTTTATTGTTTTCATCACCTAAATGAGGATGGATATTCTAGAAATTGGACCAATGTTGTACTATTTGTATTCTAAAGATTAGTACAACTGTTGTACTACTGACATCAACTAATGAGGATTGGTATTCTAAAGATTGGTACAACTGTTGTACCACTGACATCACCTAAATGAGGATGGATATTCTAGAAATTGGACCAATGTTGTACTATTGGTATTCTAAAGATTGGTACAACTGTTTTACTACTGACATCACCTAAATGAAGATTGGTACGACTGTTGCACGACTGTTGTACTAGACATCACCTAATGAGGTTGGTGTTTTAAAGGTAGTAGAGACCGACGAGACAGCTGTAATAGGAATCCGGTTTTCTTTCAATTTTTAAATCGCAGTTGTTGCCACAATATGTGAATTTGGTTTCAGTATTTTTGGTTTGGTCTCGAAGTAGTAGTCAATCATGGCCTGGAATGGAATTTTTAAATATTTAGGTTTCAGGTTCTTTATGACCCAGCTGTAAATGGGTACAGATAACCTGGAAAAGATCAATACCAAGAGGTTTGGTTTTATAAAATATAGTTGTTTCTTTGTTATCTTTATTTTATTAAGTTTTTGGGCAACAACTATAGTGAACGCTTACTTGGCTAGTTTCTTTACAAGTGGAGATTTGTAAAGAGGGACATTTTGTCAGGACAGTGGTTCTATCGATTTCCACTCGTGGGGGGGGGGGGGTCTTAACATGTACAGCCTGTAGCACACGGGCCATGGCTTATTGTCCTATCCGAACAACTAAACACTGTTTCTATGTCAGTACCTCAGACCTGCATCACTGTCAAATCTAACTCTTTTTGTGATTACAAAATGTCAAGGGATCTTTAACGTGCACAGCCAGTAGCACACGGGTTTTGGTTTATTGTCCTATCCAAACGACTAGATGCTTTTACTATGTCAGTCGCTATCCAAAAATCATCCATTTCTGTTTTTCGCTAAATGTCTATGATATATTTCCTACATACCATCTTGATATTGGTGATAAGCTTCGTTCGTGCTTGTGTCGTCGGGTTCGAAACAGAATTCAGTTGTTGCAGTGTCTTGTACTTATCAAAGAATTTATTTATCAAATTTGTCGATATTCTTGAACCTTCCATCTAGAAATTGAAAACAAAAAGGGAATTTTACGTCTTATTACTTAAACCTTGAAATATTGAAAATGCCAAAGTGAACTTTTAGCAAGAAATTGATTTAAATTAAAGCCTGAAAGTTTTGTTTAGTTTTCAGACGGTTACTACACGAGCCACCCAATCGTGTCGCTCAACTAACCCTCCACAAAAATGCATGTCCGCAGTTAAGTCTATCGGTCTGCTGCCTTCTATTTTTGTGGAGGATCCGTTTGCCGAGTGGTCTAGACGGTTGACATGTATTGCTGGCGATTAGGTGCCTGACTACCAAGAAAGTGTTATCGCAATAAAGAAAACATAACTGTGGTATTAGTTTAATACGGGTTAATAAGACCATATCAAAAACCCGTATTCCGAATACTATTATTGCAGTGGGCTTGGTTTAATACGGGTTAATAAGACCATAATAAAATAAAGTGTAGTGGGCTTAGTTTTATACGGGTTAATAAGACCATGTTAAAACAAAATGTAGTGGTCTTAGTTTAATACGGGTTAATAAGACCATAATAAAATAAAGTGTAGTGGGCTTAGTTTTATACGGGTTAATCAGACCATGTTAAAACAAAATGTAGTGGTCTTAGTTTAATACGGGTTAATAAGACCATATCAAAACAAAGTGTAGTGGGCTTAGTTTAATACAGGTTAATAAGACCATGTTAAAACAAAGTGTAGTGGGCTTAGTTTAATACAGGTTAATAAGACCATGTTAAAACAAAGTGTAGTGGGTTTAGTTTAATACAGGTTAATAAGACCATGTCAAAACAAAGTGTAGTGGGCTTAGTTTAATACAGGTTAATAAGACCATGTCAAAACGAATTGTAGGCTTATTTTAATACAGGTTCATAAGACCATATCAAAACGAAGTGTAGTGGGCTTAGTTTAATACAGGTTAATAAGACCATGTTAAAACAAAGTGTAGTGGGCTTAGTTTAATACAGGTTAATAAGACCATGTTAAAACAAAGTGTAGTGGGCTTAGTTTAATACAGGTTAATAAGACCATGTTAAAACAAAGTGTAGTGGTCTTAGTTTAATACGGGTTAATAAGACCATGTTAAAACAAAGTGTAGTGGGCTTAGTTTAATACGGGTTAATAAGACCATGTTAAAACAAAGTGTAGTGGGCTTAGTTTAATACAGGTTAATAAGACCATGTTAAAACAAGAAGCCTGTTAACAGTGGTCTTAGTTTAATACGGTTAATAAGACCATGTTAAAACAAAGTGTAGTGGGCTTAGTTTAATACAGGTTAATAAGACCATGTTAAAACAAAGTGTAGTGGTCTTAGTTTAATACGGGTTAATAAGACCATATCGAAACAAAGTGTAGTGGGCTTAGTTTAATACAGGTTAATAAGACCATGTTAAAACAAAGTGTAGTGGGCTTAGTTTAATACAGGTTAATAAGACCATGTTAAAACAAAGTGTAGTGGTCTTAGTTTAATACGGGTTAATAAGACCATGTTAAAACGAAGTGTAGTGGGCTTAGTTTAATACAGGTTAATAAGACCATGTTAAAACGAAGTGTAGTGGGCTTAGTTTAATACAGGTTAATAAGACCCTGTCAAAACGAAGCCGAGTTTAATACGGGTTAATAAGACTATGTCAAAACGAAGTCCAAGACTTTCAATTCCTCCTGGGGGTCCATATGAATCCCGTTTGAGAAGCACTGGTAATGATGTAGCCATCCGTGATCCTAAAGATTCTTTGAACACTTGTGTTAAGTAGAATGCTTTGATTAAAAACATCTAGGCCTACCATTATATCTCGTTCAGTAAGAAGATCAAAACTTTCATTCAAATCTTTGATTTCTAAACACCCGCTCATCTGAAAATATCAATATGCAAATCCAATGTTATAAATGTGTAGAAGAGGTACCGTAGCATAGCTATGATAACTCTCTAAAAGGCGCATTGTAATGGTAGGCGAGCAGCTTAAAATATAATTAGCCATGTGGATTCTCTAAATTGTGCGTCTTATTTGCTAATCTAAATACTCTCAACGAAATACTGGGGTGAGACGCCCAAAACACCATTAGAAATATAAACTATGATGTAAAATGGTGCCAGAATGACCAACCCGATATATATTAGCCATGTGGACCCTCTGCAAGAACTGGCAACCTAAGATACCAATTGACTATGTGCTGTCCCGAGAACTTAGTATGAGCTGAGGCGACAACCCAGTGCAGGAGCGATACCAGGTGTGTGTAAGTCTTACCTCAATTCCATTGTCTCTTTCTAGACTGGTACTCCTAATTCCTCCATCTTGCTGGAAGAAAAGAAATTGTGCGATTTTTTATTTAAATGATGAGAATTTCAAACTGGTCAACCAACCCGTCTAAAGGCTTCATTCTGAAAGACTTGGGCATTTGTATCGAAATCAAATAATCAACCCTAGAATGCACGCCCGTGCCAGTGCTTCAGTAACATTTCATCCTAATATTTCTAAGGTAACATCATTGGGGTTTCTAGTCTTTTTATTTTTAGATGTCAATTTCAGCAAAGCTAATGAAGACGGCCCGACGCCATGCAGTGGGCGATGAGTGAAATATTTTTCAAGGACAGTGCAAATTGGAACAGTACCGTCAGCCTAAAAACACATCTTATACACAGAAGGGCAGATATTGGAGTCCTGGTATAGGACGAAGTTCGTCAAAACCTGAATATGTGATTCCTCTAAGTGATGTCTCTGGATTTCGATTATTATTAATAACCAACCTGTGTCAGTGCTTCCGATATATCAAACTGTATGTGATGCATTTCTTTATATAACGAGTCCAAAGCCTTATCAAAGTTAGCCCGATCTAACAATACCCTAACCTTGTGTTCACACTCGAAACAGCTTCTATAGAGTTCACAATGTCTATATTTCTGTTGAAGTTCCTAAATAAACAAAACAAAGTTCATTCTCAGAATTAGCCCGTAAACTCCGAAACTATTCTATCCCCAGCAGCGACATTTTCTAAACCCGGCAGAAATGTCACTTTAGCTCTTTTTACATCATAGAAGTAACAGACCCGAACCTAATTGGAGTCCATTAAATTGCAGACTATATCAGTCGAATAATGTAAATGGTCATCGTAATTGACCGATATAGAAAAGTAATTCGACGAGGTCGTGCCTTTGAAATGTCTCCTAATTATCCTCGTGTCCTGATTCTGGTAACTAGCTCAGCGCAACCAATACCAACTGGCACCATAAGCACTACAATAATCGAAGGGTGGGTTTTTGTCTATAGCTAGCGTAAAGATCGTTTGTATATTGGATACAGATATTGGGAACTTACCTCAAAAGAGTCCGTTAGAAGAATATCGAACTGATTCTTACTCGTTCCGTCAGAAACGATCGCCAATCTCTTACTGGAGCACTTTTTACAATATATTTGTTTACACAGCTTACATTGCATTCTATTTGTGGGAATATGAATATTATTTTGACACCGGTTACATACCCCCTCTCGTCCAGTTTTCTGTAATTATAGAAATGAATGCGACTTTGATACTTTTGTCGAAGCAAAATTTATTTTTGAATGTATTGTTATCGAATGCGTTGTATGAATAAATGAAATAAGGGAATCCATCTTTGAATGACCGTACCAGAAGAGCTCCACCAACAGCTTTGACCGGCTTCGCCAAACCACCACTGGATTTATTCTTCATGAAAATGGTAATTAAAGGCCTACACAGTTCGACTACTTCTGCAGTAAATCTGGAGAGAAAGGAAGGAATATGTTTGGTTAGATTTGTTTTTAACCTTATAAGCACTTATGCTTATATTCTAAACGGATTAAAGAGTGGTTTTAGGAAGAATTGAGTGAAGTAGCGTGAGGATAAAATGAGCGTGACGAAGGAAGGAACGTGACAAAGGAAGTAGCGTAACAAAGGAATGAGCGTGACGAAACAAGGAACGTGACAATGGAAGTAGCGTAACGAGAGAATGAGCGTGACGAAACGAGGAACGTGACAAAGAAAGGAGCGTGACAAAGAAATGAACGGTAGCCAGACAGTGACAAAGGAAGGAAAGGTGGAGAGGGGGAATGGAAGGACGGTAAAGGGGAAAGACAGTGAGGAGAGAGGGAAGAAAGGAATTTGACAGAAGGACGCGAAGGTAGTCTTTGACGCCCAGACTATTCGCAGAAAAGCTTTACGAAGAAGATGAGGGACAAGTAAATAGAAGCTACATGAAGGGAGAAAGGATCAAAATGAGATGAATGGAGTTGTAAATCCTACTCTACTGGAGAGGGGAAACGCATTAGCCTTAGCGATTCCAACTGTCAGGGGATCTTCAGCCTGTAGCGCACGGGGCTTCGGTTTATTGTGCCACCCGAACAACAGACGCTTTTTCCATGCTAGTCCCTCTGACCTTCATCACTTACATGGGAAAACTGGTTTGTAAAATCCGAAAGTTCATCTCGACCTTTACGGGCATTGAACCCTGGACCTTCCGGTAAGTGAGCAAGGCATGTCACCGAGCCAACATGGTTCTCGAGAATGAGTAGTTTAATGAAGAGCATATACATACTGATGTCGGGACGTGTCCGTCATTAATGAAAACGATGAACGTAGAGATTCCTTGTCTCTTATCTTTCTGAAATACCGAGATAACGACGTCGTTTTTCCAAAACCCTGTTCATTGAAAATGCAGGAATCTTTGGACTTATAACAGAAAAAGCAAACCTGAAACGATAATAAAACAAGGTAAATTGTAGAAACGTTGTATATGAATATAAAAGGTGAATGGAATATTTCAATAAAAATAATACAATAATTAAATATCACAAATTCCCAACAGAGAGGAAACGATTAAATATCATTCTATACTGTTGTGCTTTCGTCCTACGTTTCGTCTTTAAGCCTTTCTTTTTCTTGTCCTTATAATAGCTGTAGTTTTTCAAATGCTGTAAACTTAAACGGGCAGTTCAAATTATTGAAACGTTGTCTTTCTGGTGTAGTATTAAGGTAATAAGATCAAAGAGTAAATGATATATTGATCTCCCTTTTATAAGTTATAGGTTATTATGAAGATTACCCGGTGGAAATATCCCTCTTGTCCAATTTGGGCGTCCTCGTCCAAACGCATTTTTAGTCCGGAGCAAGCAAAACAGAAGACTTTTCCACATCTGAAAACGAAATCATAATTTGCTGGGTACGTGTCGAGTCTTTGACCCTCTCACCATCAAATGTTTTATCATTTCACACTTGGTGAACAATATCCCCCTACACCATTCATGTCAGGCCTGCGGTTGCGTCAAGGTTTCTTTTCAAGAATTTCATTCGCTCAGTCGCCATTTTAAATTGGTGCGCATCCAAATTAATTCACGTTGCAGAGTCACGTGAAACACATAAAACGAAAGTACAAGATGATGGTTGGGTTGTTTCTGTCACGTGACCCTGTGTCGTCGATTATTTTGAATGCGCACGCAATTTCAGATGGCGACTGAGCTATTGTAATTCTTGGAAAATACTGGTGAATGAATGGTGTAGGGGGATAATGATGGTATGGTTGAACATTCATCTCTACAAATACATGGAGTTATCGGATGGATTCACGGTATTTAAATATGCCTAAAACCCCCGCACCTTCAATGGTGCGGAAAATCCCCAATTTTTGTGCCTTAGTTATGTCTGAATCACTCCCAGCCATATCTGTTCAAATATATATCAGAGGCTGGGAATAGAGTCAGCAAGTTTCGGACTTATAACTTGTTTGTGATATCAGCAGACACTGAATGCAGGAGGAGGGAGGGGCGAAGCCCAAGGGCACCCATTCATCTAGATGAGTTACTGATTGCGCAATCGACAATTTTACTGCAAAGGATTGTCTTTATTCATTTTAGAGAGCAGAAATATTCCCGGTGAGTCACACACAATGTCTCTAACAGTACAATTAAATGTCAATCAAAGGCTGTAGGAGATAAATCAGATGTTGTTATGAGTAGGCATGTATGGAACTACGTATTGGTCTTACATGGAAAAAACATTTTACTTAATACCTCCTAAAGGGCGTGGCAATATTAGTAAGAGAACTACATATTCACAGCTAAATATAGATCCTAAATTCTGTAGTAAAACAAGTGCGGGGAATTACATATTCATCGCTAATTATAGTCTAAATAAAAACCCCATTGATCAGACTTCCTGAAGACTGTGGTAATACCATTGCAGGAAGTTACGTATTCATCGCTAAATATTGACGAAGCCGCACGCCAATTCATCATAAGGGAAAATAATGTATTCCCAGATAAATATTGTCTAATCGAAATCGGCCCTAGAAAATTTATTACAAATATTAAATAATAATCAAATAGTTTGAGACGCGTTGCTGTCATTTCGACGTCTACAAGGCGAAGACTGTTGGACTTGGTTTAATACGGGTTAATAAAACCATTTCAATACCCGTATTCTTGATATGATGTTAAAGGTAGACTGTAACTATAATATACCTAAAGATGTGAAAGAAAAATTTCATGCCCATCCCAAAAGGTAGTTTTCTTTTCAACAACCGAAATTTTATCACGATCATGTAATTGAATGGGATTGCACAATTTATAGTCAAATGAGATAAAAGTAGCGATTACCTTCTGCAATGATGTCGTCGGAAGAAAAAGGTAAATTTCCGCTGGCAACCGTAACAGATCGGGTGGTTTGAATCCGGTTCCCAATGCTTTTTAGTGATACCTATGAATAGATCAATCAATCAATCAATCAAACCAATCACGTGTTCTTAAGACATTTGATTATGATATAACTGACGTCAGGGATATCGCCTGGGTGATCTCGTCAACTTGACTGGAGAGATTATCCAGACACAATTACTAAAATGAAAATGAAATGAATCGAGTTTTACGTCCTACTATTCTGCACCTTATGGGCTAATGAAGACGGACAGCGCCATGCAGTGTGCAATGAGGGAAATTTTGCCAGGGCAGCGGCATTAGCCTACTCTTCTTGCGATTTCCAACTGTCTTTAACGTGCACAGCCTGTAGCACACGGGGCCTCGGTTTATTGTCCCATCCGAACGACTAGACGCTTTTTCCATGTCAGTCCCTCCGGACACAATTACTAAAAGAAAGCTCCATGTAAAACAATTATCGTAAGAGAATGCCTGTTGAGAGTTTAAGAACACAGGCATGGCAGTGTGTTATGAGGGAAATTTGGCTAATCTTGATGTATATGTAGTTTATGTCTACTATTAAGTTTTTAGAGATCAACCAGTAACACTTTTTACTTTCAACAATGAAAATAAATTTAAAACTCAGTTTGTATACAATTAATGCGAAGCCAACTCCATACTCTAAAACGAAAGAAAGGTATAATTACACTTACTTGAGCGAAAACAGACGAAGATGGTATGCCTTTTACGGTCTTGTCTCTTGAATGATGTCAGGTCAGGTGCAGAGGGCCATGTCGTAATCTTCATTTTATCAGGAAATTGGTTGTTTGCCTTTTAAAAGAATAACATATAAAACTAGAGATTTGCGCATTGGTGTCGTCTTTGGTGCCGTCTTTGATGCTGTCTTCGGTGAAATAAGGCTGCCAAATGCACCATATATTTGATTAAATTTAACGCAATCAAAAAACATATCAAACCTCTTTAAAAGACATTATCTATACGTTTATCAGAAAGCTTTCGACGTTATTTTTAGTCATAATTGTTATCGTCTGCACTCCTTCGTCTATTTATTTCGTCTTTGAAAGGTGCAGGACACAAAAACTTTCGTTTCGGTTCATTAATTTCCTTGTGTTTTTATCCTTTGACATTATGACAAAATCGCTGAGTAACTACATGTATTTATTGTTGTTATAAATAAAAAATAATCCGAAAATTTCAGACTATGTAGTGGTTTGGTAAGATAGTCTATTTTGTCAGAAAAATATGATTAAGGGGATAATAGGCGTTAGAATACACTCGTCCTACGGCTTATATTTGTGTTTAATATTGACTATTAGTTAAATAAGTATGCATCCCACACTCCCCAAATTCTAAAAAGCCACAATAAAAATATATTCGGAATTTTAAAAAAAGTGAGCCAGCGACGATTCCATTCAGTTTGAGAATAGAAGCGTCTGGTAAATCAACGCTAAAACATCATTGTGCAATTCAACAGTAGGGGTCAAGGACGCGTGAAAACCCACATGTTAGAGTTACTTCCCTTTATATTTACACGATTTGAAAATCGCTTGATGGATGGCTCAAGCGTTTTATGATTAACTACTTTATTTGGCGAATTTATCAGATTTTTGAGGGATTTTTATGTATAGGTATGACACCAGGAAAAGTCCACTAATGGATATATACTGTTATTGTCCAAGTTTGAGTGAAATTAAATTTTTATGTTCGTTCTAACGCCTATTATCCCTTTAAGGCTTAAGAATTGTCCGAAAGTTTCAGACTCTATGTAGTGTTTTGGTAAGATAGATAGTCCATTTTGTCAGAAAAAATTTAAGGGTTTAAAATTGTCCGAAAGTTTCAGACTCTATGTAGTGTTTTGGTAAGATAGTCTATTTTGTCAGAAAAATATGATTAAGGGTTAAGAATTGTCCGAAAGTTTCAGACTCTATGTAGTGTTTTGAAAAATAGGAATCGCCGAGTAGCTATTTATTGGTCTAAAAGGTTACACACGGACATAAAAACTACATTCTAATTTTAACTGAGGTGTGAGTTCTAATCTCGATCGGACTGTGGAACCTAAGTTGTTATCCTTGTAAAATATAGTTGTTTCTTTTCTTCTTTCTTTCTCTTATGTACATTAGCAGATATATATAAGGGAAAAGACCTAGTTCTGACCCATGTAAAATAAAGAGTCTATGTTTGTCTCTATGGGCTGAACGTTAGACAGGATCATGTCCTTTTGTATTGGACCTAGTTCTGACCCATGTAAAATAAAGAGTCTATGTTTGTCTCTATGGGCTTAATGTTAGACAGAACCATGTCCTTGTGAATTGGACCTAGTTCTGACCCATGTAAAATAAAGAGTCTATGTTTATCTCTATAGACTGAATGTTAGACAGAACCATGTCCTTGTGTATTGGACCTAATTCTGACCCATGTAAAATAAAGAGTCTATGTTTGTCTCTATAGACTGAATGTTAGACAGGACCATATCCTTTGTGAATTAGAGTCTATGTTTATCTCTAAATTGGCTGACCCATGTAAAATAAAGAGTCTATGTTTGTCTCTATGGGCTTAATGTTAGACAGAACCATGTCCTTGTGTATTGGACCTAATTCTGATCATGTAAAGCATGGAGTTATTATTATTCTAGGGGAAGAATATGACTTAAACATCCATTCATTTTTTATTTCTGAACCTTTAGGGTGAGTTTGTTTGTATTTGTCGGTAAAATCCTGACTACAAACATGACGGACACGAGAACTTGGTCTTTCAATTTCAAGTGTTTTGGGAAATGGACAATTTGAAATGAGGACAAGACTTGTCACGAAATAAATTAACACTCTCACAACTCATCGTACGCTACGACCCTGCCATTCATTGCATTTTATATAATTTAATTTGCAGTATCGTGTGCAAACCACGCCCTTCTTCATACCTCTAGAAATTCGTGATACGATTGATTTCCATAACTCCGTAAAGGGTCCAGCATAGGTTTCTATTTCACAAGACCTTTACTATATACGTCTACGTGTTTGAATTGCTTATTCATATCGTATAGGTTGCCTATGCGAATCAACCTATGATAATAGGGTCGTAGAAAGTTTCGAAACAAAAACTCGCGGTTTTGTGGGGAGGCGGTCTAAATGGTTAACTATTTCGTTTAGAATGATTCGGGATTGCGCATGTGCCCTGTGATAGCGCCTTTGACGCTTTTTTTCGGAGAGGGTCCGGGAAAATTTTGAAAATTAGGATTGATTTGCGCGCACCTGGCATCATTCTGGCAAGCAATCTCGTTGATGTACAATATGGTCAGGTTTATTTGACGAAAAGCCTACATTTAATACTTTTGGTCAACCAGGAAGATCGTTTATGTTGACATAATCATCACTTATATCAGATATCTGGCCAAAGGATGTACAAATTATGTTTATCTAAATTCATGCAGGCTCTCCAGCACTCGTTGACAAAATTAGGTTAAAATTAAGAATTTTTTTTAGCTTACTTATAGTAAAATTTATAAAATTTTAACTAAAAAATACGACATTAAAATGGAAAACATTCGTTCATTTTGACACAAAAAAAGTAAAAAAATAAAATGAAAAATAAAATTTTTTTATACTCCTACAATTTTTAAAAATTATGTTTGATTAGCTTGTATCTGAGGCGATTCCAAAAAGCATTCCCGTTTCAACATTTTTGAGAATTTTTTTCACTGAAAATTTGGGTGGTCTTTGATAGTCACTTTGTTGAAATCGGGGGCCTTAATCTCGATCTTTGCTGGACCCTCAGTTTAACGAGAAAGCGTTTAACTCACCGAGCCACCGCGGCTCCCTCTGTACAATATAACCCAGATATAAAGACTGTAATAAACAAACAAGTCAGATCCAATAAACGAACGCAGATTAGAATAGCCTGAAAAAGTGTTATATGATGTAAATAGTAAATAGAAGATCTTACCTCAGCCGGTGCCATTTTTAATTCACTTATTTAATAGCCTATTCACTCTAGAGACACTTCGATCTCAAACGTTTATTTGTAAATGTGTTCACAGACAGTAGTGGTTTAATGAAAGGTGGCAAAATATGGAATTTCCATATTCATGAATTATCTATTTTCAGAGAATGGTTGGTTTGTTATGCCGTAGATTCTTAACTCTTCTGAACATAAGGGCACTGCTTCAGTTTGACCTTTTTATTCGCCCACATTATAATGTGGTAGTGTATTGTCGTCACCCCTGCTCGTCTTTCTGTCGGTCCGTCGGTCGGTCAGTTCACAATTGGCTTGTGAACTGGAAAGAGACTACAATTTCCATCTGATTTGAATGAAATTAAGTGTGATCATTTATATTGATGAGATCTTGTACAAGTTCGATATTGACGATTTTTAATGAACGTTGGCCTTGACTTAGTCAAACGCTTCGAAATTGCCTTGTGAACTCTATGGAGACTGTATAGTTTTCATCTGCTTTGAATGACATTTGTTGTGATATTGATTTTTAGATTTTAAGTTATTGCCCTTGATTTAATCAATGTGTGTCGAAATCGCTTTTGTTGATGAGACCTTCGTCAAGTTCAAATTTGACAATATTTTGACAATATTTCGATGAATGATTTTTGAGTTATTGCTCTTGGCTAAATAAAAAACTACACAATTTGTTTATGAGTTTTCATCCAATTTATATGAAATTTGGTATGATCACGTATATTGATGAGATTTAGACTAAGCCAAAATTGTAGTTCATTTCGACAAATAATGTTGGAGTTTCAACCTGTGTTAAAACAGAAAATATATTTTTAACTGAGCGTAGGCTATCTTGTTAGGCAACCACTTGTCCATACATAGAAACGAAAAAGAAATAAAATGGTATGATACGAAGTCGCAAATTTTCAGAGAACATGAAGAAAGAATGAAATTGGTGTAGGAACGTCTGTGGCGCCTAGCATCACTATTAGACAGTATATCAATTTCTCCGAGAATCCGCTAATAACAGTCGAGTTACCAAGAAACATTCTTGACAGTGACATTTAATAAGAGTATTTGTTATACACTAGTCTTGAGTCGACTGATAATTATCTCAACTGCTGTTTGTCTGCAATTTCGACATTTTCCAAGTGAAAACAAGTTAGATAAACGTTTTTTAAGGAAGTGAAACAAAATTTATATTATTACCCATTTTACCAGGGCCATTCTCTAAACTTATCTCATCCCTACCCCCTCCCCCCTCTCTCTTTTGATCCAACCCCGACCATTCACTTATCTTATCACAACTAATCAAACCCACCTATGGGTCATTCTCTTATTTCATTTCAAACCAACCATACCACCCCCGTAAAAAACGCCCCGGGCTATAACTGCATTCCAATTTCATTTTTCATTTTTTATTATACTTAATTTTTTAAATTTTTATTTTTTTTATATTTTTTTTCTTAATGCAACCAACCTTTTTCTGACCGGATTCACTTAAAACTAAATTTCCTGTACACTTAGGCTACAAGGAAGATTATTCTTGTGATTGTTGATTGTATTTGACAAGTGTGGGCGCCGTATTAGCTCACTAGCTCATTGAATTGGGCAATAAAGCGAGCGTGATACCGGCTGTGCACAACAGAAAAAACAAAATACAAAAATTAAAAGGTAGTCTGGTGCCTTTGCCCAGACAAAATGCCCCTCATTGCACACTGTGGGGTTCTCTCCGTCTTCATAGGAGCCTAAACAGCTCCGGAAAAGTGGGACTTAAACTCCAATTGAATTCAATGTGTTCGAATTTCTATAGGTTTTCGCCAATCAGTCCCGTAGTCTCACTTCATTGATTGGAAGAGAATGCGGGAGAGGGGGGGGGGGGGGCTGGTATGGTCCCAGTTGAAGTAATAAAATTGGTCAATTTTTTTTCAGGGGTCAATCCAATCCATTTTTCGGACTTGGCATTTTGCTACTTACTCCCTACAGGTACGGGCCTCCGCCATATTTACATTTGCCTGGAAATGAGCTTCAGAGGCGAAGCACTTCAACGGTTCCTTTTAGGAAAGGACGTTATCCATTTTTGTCTGTTCCTTATATAGTTAGTGGAGATAAGGAACACCATGTTGTGTGCAATGATTGCCAAATTATTCCTTTCTTCCGTTTCTGGCTCCTTAACGCACACTTCCTATAACAAGTAGAACAAGTAGTTTTCGAACTGTCCTTTCAGGTCGATTTACATTTACCTACTGACACAAATAAATGACTCTAAAGTATCAAATTATTAAACTGAGTACGAATGAGGTGAACAGTGCGGGTACGTTTTTTCTAGTGGTCACATGATCAAACTATTCCCAGCGTTCAAAGCAAACCGGAAACGACATCGAGCGGTGACAATTTTTTTTCAGTGTTTTTGTTTGCTTATTCTACAGATACATTTGCATGATTTTTAACAAATAGTAAGTTTTTATTGATTTCATTAACTAGGGAACGGTTGTATATACAGTTTTGAGTGAAATGCTTATTACATGCGTTAATATTTGATTTCAAATTCGCTTCTAGTACGAGAACGAACCACGTCGGGTTTCTTTTGTCACGTGGTAGCCATTTTATGGAACCTGAAATTTGTTAAGAATGCATTGCATATATTTATATCTGTGATGTAGCATCATTTATAAAGTGAAGGCTAGGTTTTGTATGCTGTCTTATTCGTTTTTTGTTTGAGTTACGTTATGCATTTGATTGTCCTACTTTGTCTGGCGTCTTTTTCCCTGGTTTTATTTAGGCGGCCATCTTGTTTGTTTATATTTCGTTTGTTAGGAAATTTAAAATGTATAACCTGTACTTCCTACGATTAAGTGTTCAATTCTGTTTCTCCATAAATTCGTATTGATTTTAGACTTCTCTGAATATAATGCCAATGGACTTTCCTTTACAAAAAATCTCAAGGGTTCTGTTTTCTGACAGCACGGAATTTAATAGGATTAATTTGTAATGTATCTGGCAAATATTTTGGGAGCTTATGGCACTGATCATTGTCTTTCATAGGTCTTTGATTCTATATGCATGCTTTGTTTTTCAGAATTCAAGATGACCTCTACGTCCACACCAACTAGCAATACAGCTTCCTCTACAGCTGAAATGTGGAGCCAAGCAGCAGCTGCTTATCAAGCTTACAATAACTCAGCTCAATGGTCTAACGCTGCACAGATGTACAACACAGCCAATGCCTATGGGAATAATCAATGGGATGCAAATAGTGCTTATAATACCAATTGGTCGACTGGTGCAGCCAATACAGGCACCACAGGCACTGGTACTACAGGCTACAACACAAATCAATGGTATGGTGGAAACTACAACACAGGTACTGGGGATGCCTCCTCTTATTCTACTGGCATGGCTGGTGCTTCCAACAATCAGACTGCCTACACCGCCAACACGGCAGCCTTCTCCACCAACACAGGCTACGTGGACCAGTCTCAGAATTATGGGGGAGATGGGTACAGCACTGGTGGCTATGGCAACCAATATGGAAGTTACGGTGGCTATGGAAATCAAAGCTATGGCAACAAGGGAAATGATAAGGGTGGGCGATTTGGAAATAATAGATCAGGGTCTGGAAATAGAAATCAAGGCAGTATGGGTGGGGGAAACAGATCAGGTGGGGGGAGATCTGGGGGTATGGGAGGGGGTGGAAGAGATAGGGATCGAAGTAATGGAAGAAGTGGTGGACGAGATGGTAGAATGGGAGGAGGAAGATTCAGTGAAGGTGGTGGAGGTGGTCGATTTGGTGGAAGAAGAGATCGTGAAGGTAACTATGGGCTAATCTTTTAATAATACAATCCTATTTTTATGCATCAGTTAAATCAAAATGCTCACACCACCAACACAGGCTATGGGGACCACTGGGCTAGGCTGTTTATCTTACTTTATTTCTAAAGTCAGAATCCCTGTAAAATCTGTTAGACTCACAAGCATCTAAAAATCAACTGCACTTTTATGGATAAATAGTTTTTTATTATCGGCTTATGTAAGGATTCTGTTATGTTATTTATGGCAGCAGGTATATTTACTGATGAATATATGCTCTTATTGGCCAAGTTGAAAATTTTTGAATTTTATGTTCATTCTAAGATGCAGTCAACCTTTGTTTTGCAGACTCTGGAGACTTTGATAAGCCGTATAATCCAAAACGAGTGAAGCTGGACAGAGATATGGGGCGAATGTCTGGGATGATAGAACAAACATCCAGTGCTATTTCGTCTTTACGGCGAGGGTGGGGCAACATGGATAGCAAGGAACTGAATAAGAAGGTTGACTATTTGTTGAACCAACAGGTAAATTAACTTATAATTGTAAACTTCTTATCAAAGGCTCTTTTATGGTCATTTTAAAACCAATCAATGTAAAAGAAGTTATTTTTATATATATACCATGATACCAATAAGTGCTATGGCATAGGAACTGGATGTCACCAAATCCGTAGTCGTAGATGTGGAGTTAGTTGTGGCGGTTGTTATCACATAAACTTCAATTGCAATGGTTTCCGAATTTTTCACCTTAATATATCAGCAACCTTATTGATTCGAGATATTCTTTCCCAAAGCCTATTTCAATATGTCTTATAAAAGGGCTTCTTTTATGTTTGATATCAACTAATTAGTGTAAAAGATAGTACCAGTACCAAGAGTTAAATTGCTATATTTGTCTGAAAATTATGAAATTTTCTAGTATTCACATACCAGGTCAGATCGCACAATCCTTTTTATACGCCCACACATTAATGTGGACGTATTTAGTTGTGGCTCCTGTCTGTCCGTCCACATTGTTATGGACACTATAGAGAGCTGGTTTCTTGATGGATTTTGACGAAACTTGGTGTGAGTGTTTCTAATCATCCAAGGATGAAGCCTATTAAAAAACAGACCGATCAGAAAATATTTTCTGAGTTATTGCACTTGTCCTTGAATTGTTTGTGGACACTATAGAGAGCTGGATTCTTGATGGATTTTGACGAAACTTGGTGTGAGTATTTGTTATAACCCAAGGATGAAGCCTATTGAAAATCAAAAAATATTTAAGAGAGTGAGTTCTAATCTCTAGTAGCGTGTGTCAAAGTCTGATGACCTTGAATAAGTCATCTTCAAATGGGTACTGATAATCTGGGAATGGTCAATGCCAAGAGGTTTGACCAAGGACCAGCTGGTAGAAAAGGATTCCTGTCAAGGCTGACTTGTAAAGTTGTTTTCCTTGTAAAATATAGTTGTTTCTTTAATTTTCTGTACAATTTGCAAGAAGATAAACAATGCTCTATCATATTTCAGATGATGTTGATTGAGAAACAGAGTCACATGGCTGAGATGATGGAGAGAAGAGAAATGGAGATGATGAGTGAAATGAATGCTATGATGAAAGATAGAGACGACATGATGAGACATATGGGACCTGGTAATTACTTTCTTCTTTGACCTTACCTACTTTCACACTGCACAATGTTGTACAACATTTTCAAAAAATGTTGCAAGACCTTCCCTCATTGAACACTGCTCAGTGTTTCCTATAATTTCAAAAGCAAAATGTGCCCCAAACTTCCCCAATTTTTTGTTTTTTGTTGCTAGATTTCATATTTGTTCTTTGAAATTGAAACGTATCTGATCTGTTTCTGTAAATCAGCCATTATATCTGTAAATTTGTATCCCTTATGAAAATTTACCACAATTTTTCCATGCCAGTGGTAT